>OU343217.1:101450304-101607551 GCA_910596185.1 Chrysanthemum makinoi | reverse complement strand
TTAACCAGCGGTAGTGTCGGTTTCGAGATCTAGCATGGCCCGTAAGCTTCACAGAAGGTTCCAGCATGGCCTGAAAGGCAGGCTCGCTGGTCAACAGCTGGACGCCGGTCCGGGCGGGGAGCGTCGCCAAGCTGGGAACGTGCCGCAAGTGAGCCTCAAAGATAAAGCCCATGGTTTTGGTGTTTATGGATCTGCTTTGGACTTGCCTTGAGCCGAACATGATCTCGAAAGCCTCACCAAAGAAAAATATATATGCATAAATTATCTACGCGATCTACAAGTAATAGTATAATGAGCTTTTAAGTCAAAACAAACTTTTAAGTTATAGACGACGCTTACTCCGATATGGGAGGATCGCTCAACTCAATTCATTTTCTATCATGAAAGATGCCCAACAATCATCTAAAGAAGAGTTTTTCATCATATCCCCTGAACAATCACATAAAACACTCCCATCATCCTTGGATATAATCGCCCTTGTTGCATATCCAAAATATATAGAATAGAATATGATACAAGAATATTACTAACATCTTGTAATTGGAGATTATTTATGTTTGATATTTATTATGGTTTGCTTATTATTAAAACAGTAAATAAGCAAATACCAAAGTACCAAACAACCGCCAACATTCTCATCAAACAATATTTAAGGGAAATGAAGTCTTTGACTTATATGTGAGAATCTATTAAACAGATCGAAAAATAATAGTCTCACTAAGATTTGTAAAATTTTAAATGTCAAATTTCTGACTTGAAATTACTCGGTTGAAAATCACCAAAAAGGTCCGAACTAAGAGGATATCATCACATAAAGCAAAAATACGCAATATAATAGTAGCGATAGGGTACCTTGGAGGGGATAAGTTATTGCAAATTTCGCAAAGACCTTTTGCGTCAAATCCCATTATGATCATGTGGTGCATCATGACAACATGAAGCCCGAAATTTTAAATGAGATTATAAAAACAAAACGAGGGTATAACCAAAACCCGCCATGTTATCGAGCCAAAAGCCCGGTTAAACCTCGATCCAGCCATGTCCGACCGGAACTAAGCAGCCCACAGCCGAGACGCGGTCCTATTTCAACTAGTAAATGTAATGTCTGTAAGCAGTTCGAGAGATCGTTATACTTTTTCCATTAATATACTTTTCTACTTTGGCTTCATGCCCTTTGTCCCATTGTATTGTTTAAAAAGATCCCTGCCTTTGCCTTCCAATAAAATATGTTTTCGCCTGCATTGTTAAAATACAGATGATAATTAAAAAAACTTGAAATTTCTAGAATTTTGAAATAAATATTTTAATAATAAATTAAACATTATGACATGAAATATAGAGGTTATATAACAAAGTGAATAATGATTTAAAAAAAATAATTAGACTAAAACAATAAAAGATACAATAAAAAACCAAAATATGTCACTATGGTCTTGTCTTTTTTTATAATTAATCGATACAATAAACACCTAATTAACAACTTTTGTAAATACTAAGGAAAAAAATATTTCCATTAACGTTTTACAATTGAAAATAGAAATGAGAAAATTAGGCATAAACTTGAACCTAAAGCATATAATGTTTATCTTTGTATTTTAAAGAATTCTCAAGAACAAAATGTAACAAATAAAATATAAAAGTGAAGAAGATAACTCTTCATGACGCAGGATTTAGAACAGCAGGGAATGGCAATGTATTGTTCCCGGATTTTCGTGAGAAAAAAACAAAACATTTTTTGCTAAGGTACCATCAATAAGATTAAAGTAATAACAACAAAACTTTATTCTTGCCTTAAATAGAAACACACAAGCTCGATTTTTCCAAAACAAAGCGTCGAGAAACCACACGAACCAAACCTGGAGAAACTTATAAAATTTTTAGCAATGATGGTCTTCAATAAAATGAGAAAGCAAAGCATTAAGTAATGCTTATTGATGAACAAAGATTACCCAATCCATTACTAAAATAATAATATTCACTATATATATTTTTTGTTTTGCTGAGATTTAATGTATAACAAGTAACGGTGAGGATCCAGAAGAAAACTTAACGGGCGATGAGACATGAATCCCGAAAACATGATCTGAAAACGAAAATGGCCGAAAACGCTAAAAAACCAGACGAAAACGTAAAAAACCGGAAATTATGCAAAAGCGGACTTAAACGTAAAAATATTTGAAAACCCAAAAACGCGAAAACGGACTTAAAACGAAACGAGAATACAAAACGCAAAAGATGACCCAAAACGTAAAACTAATGAAATTAACAAACATATTATAGTAGCATAGATTTTGACTCTGAAATGAACGCGATGTAATCTTTACCAACCCGGACTCCAACCCGCTGGATCCATGACCCATTCAACCCATTTCTTATAGTAATGCCGAACGTTTAACACCCATTTCGGACCCATAAAACATTTCCGTGACCGCATGACCAAACCGAATTTAATTCACCCATTTGCCACCTCTATTACATACTTTAAAGAAAACAGTACCAAATTAAAATTAGTTAAGGGTAAAACTGTGATGCACAAAAAGTAAGAAATAAAAAATAGTAATGATTATGTTTCTGGACTTTTGAGGGTGGAATATTTTAGCATTATGTTCAAGAGGGGAACGATCCTTAAAAATATATTATCAAGTAGTTCATGCGCTTCTATTATTACATGAGACTCGATTTTAACCTCGCCTACTTAACAATGTAACCAGTTAGTTAAGTTATTTCATAAAGAACCTCATACAACACTTGTAAAAACTTAAAATCACATTTCTTATAGATAATTTTGTTTCGTGGAACAACTCTTGAGTTAGAGTTAATGTAGTATATGATTTCATACAAAAGGCCTCCAAAATACTTTGAAGATTTGATAATGGTTTTACTGGATGAGCTACGTAATTCGCTAAGGATACATTCTCTTTATGTCTTCAAATCGTAAGCATCAGATATAAAGGGATCCAAGTTTATGGAATATAAAGTGGTTGCTCTTACATTTTAACGCTTGAAGATGTCTAATGAAGTTTTGTCATGAAAATAAATGTTGCAATAACTTGTGAAAATTTATAAATTCCAAATTTTCATAAAACTTTTGAAGAAAAGTTGTTCCACTTTGGGGAATATAAAAAGAACTCACTATTTCTTACTTCAACATAGCCGGTAAATTACTTATTAAAAACATTTTTCATAGTTAAGGTTTAATGCACTAGCCACTTTTTATACTTAGCTAGAAGGGCATGCATCAAGGCTCTTAGACTTAGTTGCTATATGCACTTTCATGCCTTTTAATGGTAAAAAGACTTTACTCACAGTGATAATCAAGACCGGGAGTTTAGTCCTTGCTCCAAATGTCAGCCTTGTTTTATAGTATGATTTTAGGAAAATAAAAGAGTTCACATATAACAAGGTGCCAACACTAAATCCTCTTTGTGTTCTCTCATCTTGAATTAATGTTAAATCTTGTTTCTTAAGTTTCTTCATTACTTAATCTATGTCACGTCAGATATCTATATATCACATACTCTTTTGAAGGTTATAACTTCAAAAATCCTTAAATTTTGCATTATAAATGCACAAAAAAATGCAACCCTAGGAATCATTCATTCATATATGTCGTTATCTTACTTTAGATATCCAAAATTTGGAAGTAACGAGTGCCTCTTTCATGTCCCGCCGTGATGTCCAATTAATAGTAATATTAATCATATTTGGAACGTTATCTCTAGAAGGAGGCCATGTATATCATTAGAAGTTCATGAAAAGATCATCCCTTCAACCATGGCTATTAAACTACTCGGTCGATATGCGATGCGAAAAGTGACATCGACGTACCAATATCCATTTGTAAGCTCAAATCTTCATCCAAATAAGATAACCCAACTCTAAACATTACCCACTTTTAAATTTCATTTTAATATTTTTATTTTGTTTCAATTTTGTCGTACTCAGAAAATCCAGGTTTAGTGATTTTTTTTTTTTCTTTAATTTAATACTAATAGTTTCAAAGATTTTCATAGAATATTACTCCTAAGATTAGAAACAAACATTAGATTACTTTGTTATAGCAATTTTCGCAAAATAAACCTTTTTAACATGCTAAATTTTTTTGTTTTAGAGGTCGAAGTATGTAATCAAGGTACGAGCTTCTAAATCCACAAATTGTTAAACTTCAAGAGCATTTTGGAGCTTATATAGTCATCAGACTTATATAAAACATAACATCTACTCCACAATTTTGCAAAATAACATGACTGTTCCTATTAAATACCATATAATAGGTCTACACAATGTTATATTTAGTACTCTTACAATATATGTGTGATCATCATGTAGCGATTGAGTAAAAAGAAGTAAACACTATCCATGGTGCCCTAAACGGCTAACATGAGAAACGCATTTCTCTATGTCATGGAAGAATATAGTAGATAATTATATAAAGAAAAATGAATGCATTACCTTCTTCATAAACATATTTAATGTGTCAAGTTCATGGTCTAGAGATAAACTGGATAACAAAATTGTCATTAAGTAATATTGTTTGTGAACACCAAAATATTTGTTGTTAAAGCTTAAGGTAACAATTTAGATGCGGGCCAAAAATCCAAGTGTTGAAGTGGTAAAAGTAGCATCTAAATTCAATGGTGTTGGACTAGAAGGTTGGCTTGTCGTCGAGATGATAATTGTTTCCCTCCGTGATGCATGATTATCAGTAACAATTAACACAAGTTAAGTTTACACTATTCACAATAAACTTTTGTGATTAATGATAAGTCATGAAATTCGAGTTGTGTCGTGCCTAACGTGCCTCCATAAGTTATCGCCTAAAAAGAAAATCCATTATACAATATAAACGAACAGAAAAGCCAAGAATATTCAATTAAAAAACTAGATGTGTAAAGTCAACTAGAATTTCTTGAATGTTCCTAGAAAATCTCATTCATGTTCAACGTCACTATGACCATAATGACAAAACAAAGACACCTTGTCATTCAAATGTTGGTTGACTTGAGATGTTTACATCATAGTAACATAATTCGCTAGAAAGGATACGAATTGCAATCCAATGTGTGCATTCCCTATTTGGATACGATTCGGTCAGGATCGGGAAAATTAACCATCCGAATTTGAGACCTTTCCAATCATGAAATTATTACTTTTTTTTAAACTTTAGTAAGTAACCGACTAATGGTTATGACTTGTGAAAATTTCATAAATATTAAATTGTTTTTTATGATTTTGGATGTTAGGATTTTTCTTTATAATCCTTATGAATATTATTAATTTGACAGTGCACGCATGCAGAGCGATCCTGAATGAACCCAACCCCCATCGGAATCAATTTTAGGCACCTAGCGAACCGCAGGATCCCGAATCGGTAGCGATATCGAACGCATCCCTCGCTCCATGACTATGTATATATATTAGCATATAATAGAAATTGTTGCATTCTAGACATATCGACCATTTAACTCAAAAGCACATGTGTGAGTATGAGCTTGGAGTTAAAACCTAGTCCAAAGGTATTGCTAAAGCATTAGAATGCCAGTATGAGCTTGGAGCTTAAACCTAGTCCAAAGGCATTGCTGCCGCTGAAGCCTTAGCCTAGCTTTTAAGCATAAACATGGTCTTGAAGCTTTCTAGTTCAGCCCTTGCTGCTACATAATGATATAAGTACACATACAATAAGACATTAATCTACAAACACGCATTAATTTTGAACTTAAGTTCGCTTTTATTTTTATTAATCATCACCAAGACACAAAATCAACCATATATAATGCGTAATAATCAAGTTACTAGACACACTACTATATACATAAAATCAATCAATTTATGTGTAAATAACAACAATTAATGGAAAACGCATGCATAAGAATGAAAACTAATAACCGGAGTAAAGTGTACCGACGGGCATACCAGAATCCACGGCGTGAACGTCATAGCTTGATTACATTTCTGTATCCTTATCACGCTGCTGAAGCTACGTAAATATAAACCACGAAAATTATGATAAAACAAGTTAAAGTTATAAAAAATAAAAAGTTTGTTTATTTAGAAATGAAATCGATGAAAATACATAGTCATTCAAATCGGTCTCATAAGTGATTAAAGTTGCATTTTGTTCATGACATGTGATCGAAAGTTTGTGGAATCACTCCTAAACCTTATTCAAGTGTTAGTTACTCATATGTAATAGTTAGCTTATTATGGCCTTTATGTTTGTTATTAGCCTTAAGCTTATGTAGAAGGCCCATGAGCTTAGGCCCAAGCCCATAGGAGAAAGGGAAGGAGTAGGAGTGTTGCCCTAGCTCCTTGCCTATAAATACTTTATGTAAACCTTCATTTGAAGGTTGGTTGTTCAAGTTATTCCTTTCACAAACACTCTACATAACCTAAAGTATTATCTCGTGTGTGTGTGTGGATATCTTGTTCAATCGCTTCATCTTTTCTTATAAGCTTGTGGTAAACCTTGACCTAACAAGGGTATCAATCGCCAAATAGTTGGGTGTACACTTTTGTTTTTGAAGTTTTGGTTTGGTCTACGCTGCAAAGATAACCTCTTTCTTTGGTTCGCTTTAAAACTTGTTTTTTACACTTTTTAATCCAAGATTCTTGTACTTTCAACGCTTTAAGGTGTTAAAATACTTGTTTTTGGCAAAAAGTTTCAAACTTTATGCGTGGATCGTTGTTTTCAATCTAGTTTTTAATCGAGGGTTCATCCTACTCGTAACCGCTTTAGAGGTTTTGATCATCAAGTTTCACACTTTTGTTCTTTGGTGTTATTGAAGCTATTTCATCACAAAAACCGGTTTAGAAACACTTTGGGCAAAATCAAAATTACGAGTAATCTTACGCCGTAGTAAAACCTAAAACTACGCGGTGCCTCCTCCTTGGTTTGATCTTCATTTTCGTGGTTTATTCCGTGTTTTCTTACTTGGATAATTCTGAAAATACGCCGACTTGGATATTTTTGCCGCGGATAGTGTAAAGATCATTTGGGCAAAACCCTAAAATTACGAGATAAGCATAAGCTTACGCCTAGAAATCCTACGCCTAAGATCTTTCTTACGCCTAAGCTTAGTCTTACGCATAAGAAAATCCTACGCCTAACTTTCTACGCCTAACTTTTGTCTACGCTTAACTTTAGTGTTTTCCTTAACGCGTAGCTAAATCCTACAGTAACTCATTATTGTTACGCCAACTTTGGTGTTTTACGATAAGTGCTACTTGGTTCTTGTTCTTTCTACGCCTAAGGACACTTCATCAACAAAGGTTCATTCGACTACAAAGATCCATTTTACCAACACAAGTTTATCAACATGTCACAACCACCATACTCTAACTATTTCTCTTACACTTATCCTCATCCTCAACGTCAACAACAACTAACTCCACAACATCAACAATGGAATCAACAACAAGCAATTTATCAACAACAATTTAACCAACAACATACCCACAACTTGTCGCAAATCCACAACCTCAAATGGTTCAACCACCACCAAGTCTTCAAGCTCAACCATACACAAATGACTTTAATCAACATCCATCAAGGATCACTATGAAGGAACCCACTTGGTTTGCAAAGTTGTTTGAAACTTTAAGTACCAACAATCAATTCATGAGGTCGGATCACTTGATAGACCTCCAATGCTCACCTGTGAAACTACGATCAATGGGTGATAAGGTTCTTTAGGTTTTGTGATCTAAAGAAGCCACATGGAAAGTTCTTAAAGAAGGTTATCTTGGAAGATCCATTTGAGATGCCCTGTCATTGTACCGAGATCCAAATGCCATTCCACCAAGAGATGAACAAACGAACATTGCTATCGTTGCGCACTTGAATCCTCAAGAACTTCTACACTATGAAGCAGATGAGCTTGCAATGGAATATATCATCCTAGGATTACCAAACCTAATTCTTCGTAGTGTTGATGCTCAAAAGACCGCAAAGAAAATGTGGGATCATATTCGTCTTCTTATGGAAGGATTCAGACTCAATCGAAGATTTGGAATCCAAAATTTACTTGGCTTATGAACACTTCATGATTGAACCTTGAGAGACACTCGAGTCCTATCATCACCGATTTTCAGACATCATCAATGATTTGGATAAACAAAACATCCACATGCCAAGAATTGCAGTGAATACTAAGTTCCTAAGTAATCTTGGTCCCAATGGGAGAAGTATGTCATTTTTCTCCGTCGTTTAAAAACATGCATCATTCTACCTATGGATTGTTGTACGATTACTTGAAGCCTCATGAAAAGGAAGTTGATAGGAAAGGATTCTCCGTGCTCAAATTGCTCCACCCAACACATCCGAAAATCAACAACTTGCCTTATATGCTCAAAACAGTTATTCTCCTCAACCAACAACTCAACCAATCGCTACAATCACCACATGATCCTCACAACCTCCATCTCAACAAACTCAATTGGTTCCATACAACAACAACAATGCCTGCCGGCTAATGAGGAATCGGATCCGCTCAAGCATTGCAACAAGGATTTGCTATGATTGCTAATGCCTTTAGCCGTTATACCAACAAATCCAACAACCGTATTCGTTCCTCATCTAATACAAGGAATCAAGTTGGTGTGAACAATGGACGAGTTGAAGTTCGAATCGTGGTTATGGTCGCCGATGGGCTGTGGTCAAGGGTTTAATGTCGTGGGTAGGAATAACACCGAAGTGGTGGAACAGGAAATGCTCGAATGGGTTGAATGGTCTTCGATGCTACAACCGCAATGAGAAGGGACACTGCTAATGCATGCCCAAAGCCAAGGACTAGGGCGCGGCTTATTTCAAAGAGGCTCTTCTTTGGCTCTTAAGGATGAAGCTGGTGGATCTCACGCACAAAGAACGAGCTTTATGGCAAATGCGCACTGATGATGATATGGAGGACTTGCAGCCAATGCACTGTTATGTTGATGGCTAATATGCATGAGTTACACATGAGTGACACAGCCCGCTGTATGACACCGATGGCTTGTCTCGTACCCGAACAAACCATATTTATCTCGATCTATATCTCCGCCAACATCTCGAATCAAGGCTCGAATGTTCAAATGAGTCATCCACATCTCATTCCGACGATTTTCAACTAGACCCCGTAGTTATATTTGTCGATCAAGATGACCAACATAATCAAATTGACTCCGGTTATACTTGAGGATCTCGTAATGATCATGTTGAGACTCACGTTGAACACGCCAACTTTTGCCTCATCCAGATTTTGCTCGCTTAATACAAGACCAACAAACCATAGTGGAAAAATGTCATGCCATTAATCAGGACTTGAAATGCAAAATGCACTGTTAACCAAGGATTTTGAATGTTTACAAAAGCAACTCAACTTTTTCAAAACTCAAGAAAACGTGAAAACGGTTTTGAAGCAACCTTTGCCAAATCTTATCAAAACAAAAAATATTTAGAAAGACATGCGTGATCTAGCCGCTCAAGAATGCTTTGTTTCTCAAATAGAACACTAAACATGAACATAAAAAGCAACTTAACTCTCTCACCTTGGAAAATCAAAAAGCTAAGGCCGAGTTGTTAACTTGTCAAAAAAGCTTCTGATACAAAAAGCATTCAACGAAACGAATAGATGATCATCTTGAAGAAATCATCGGCTTGCAAAACAAACTTAAAGAGTTTAAAACTGTTGTTTACAAACATGGCGAGTCGGTCACACCATTGAAAAGTTTACTTTAAAACCCAACCCAAATGGATATGGACCGAATCTTGCCGACACAAACCTAAGCTTTCAACAAAAGCATTCAAACCAAATCCCCGAAGTTTCCAGCGTAATATAAAGTTGATAATTCTGTTATGAATGTTGTTGAATATCATCGTCAAGAGGAATTAGATGCATAAGACGAGAGTCGATCAAAATTAGAAAAAGTTGTTTACAACAAACCTTTTAACTATTCAAAAAGCGGTCACTTTCACACACCAACGGATTCTAACACACCAAGGGTTATCATCAAAACACCGAAGTCTTCTAATGTTAATCCCAACCGTGATTATGCACAAATTTATGGTCCTTTACCTTCCATCAATGAAGTAAATTCAAAACCTGAAAATCGAAAAATTCTTAGATATTTTGACATCTTCATGGGTGACCTCAAAATTTTACAACATGAGATAGAATATCGTTCTGAAATCAAAATTGATCATTTTCAATCGCCTCTGCGCGAGAACAAAGAGACATTTTTCGAAAAATCTTTACCTAATGTTAAAATTTGAAAAATTGTGCATTAGCCTGGGAAAAGGATTTTCATAAGGAACTTGGTGTGATGAAGGTCGTTGAGAAAACGAAACATCTATTTCTAATACTAAACGTAAAAAGAAAATGTTGAGAAAAGATGTTGATCGACTCTTAGAAGATGTCATCCGTACGATGTCCATAATGTTGTGCTATTGAATTCTTTGTCATATGCATTTGATACCTCCTACGATATCGTTGAATTGCGGATAAATGTTGAGAAACGATAATGCTTCAGACGAGTCCTTAAAAGTTGAAAACAAACGATTGTCAAACGAACTTTCAAATGCAATTCGTCGCCTTAATTGGTGTCAAAAAGATATTCACGATCAACAACATGATTTTCAACACAAAATCGCCAGCTATGCGTGCAAAATCTTCTGATCCTAAAATTGAGCAAATGGATGATCAAAACGTGTCTTTTAAGTGTCAAATCTCAAAATATGAACAAGAACTTGTAAAAGTTAAAAGGAATATGGTGTCATATTTGATTTACTCAAAAGACTCGTGATGAAGCATCAAATGAACTTGATCATTATCTTGCACACACTAAATAAGTTATGCATTTTGCCGAAATGTTCGTGCGAAAATCAAGATCCATTCACACTATCCTCAAGTAAAGAGAAATGTTAGGAAAGTATGAACAACTTCCGCCAACCATCATTAAGAGATTAGCCCCAGTAACACTTAGTACTCATGAACCTAGAATGTCTACTCCCAAATCACAAGTAGCTAACGTGCTTCCTTCATCGAAACAGAATAGTTGAGCCTTTTCCAAACGTCCGCTTTCAACCTAGAGCACTCAATCGAAGAATAGGAAGTTCACACTAAGAAAAGATCAATCAAGAATGCTAAAGTAGAAGAACACCCTAGGACTATGAATAAGACTCACGTTGCATCCACTATAGATATTAAGGCCCGCAAATGTAATAGAAATAGTGATGTAACGAATGCTAAACCGTTAAGTACTTTTGATATTCAGTCCGATGCACCTTGTGTTATTTGTGGTAAAAGTATGAATTCCGATTGCCATGATAAATGTGTTGCTAAAGCTATCATCTCTCGCTTAAGGAATCCTAAGAACCGGAATACCTCTAGGCCCACTAATCTTTCTAAGTCCGTGCTTGGTAGACCGCCATCTTTAAATTCTAAGAAACGCATTGTCGCCCCTCGATTGTCACCTCCTAGGAATGTAGTACCACCTAGTGCATTCACTAAGACTGAAGCAAATACTAGTTAGATGGCGAAATGGATATATAACACACTAGGATTTAAGTGGATACGTAAAGCTATTAATGTATGTATATCTACTATATCGCTACAACCCTCTAACATTTCGGTTCCAAATCTACTTCTATTCCATCTCGTCGCCTGCGGTGTAATGCAGTGATACGATCATTCTCGATTGTTGATAGCGGATGTTCCCAACACATGACAAGCAATCTTAAACTGTTATCAAACTTTATTGCAAAGTTCATTGGCACCGGCCGTTCGAATGATCACTTCGCAGCTATCATGGGCTACTGAGACTATGTCAATGGGAACATCGAAATTAGCAGGGTTTACTATGTGGAAGGTCTCGGTCATAATCTGCTTTGAGGTCAGTTTTGTGATGGAGATTTGGAGGTTGCTTTCCTGGAGAAAACTTGTTTCATTCGTGATCTACAAAGAAATGACCTTATGTCCGATCGCGTAATTCTAGTCTCTACACTATCTCTATGAAAGACATGGTTGCTTCATCTCCCATATGTTTACTTTCAAAAGCAACATCAACAAAACTCGGCTATGGCACCGTCGCTCTCACATCTAAACTTTCAAACCATCACCAACCTTGCTCGACACAAAATAGTTGAAGGACTTCCCGGTTTCGTATTCTAAAGATCACCTTTGCTCAGCTTGTGAACAAGGCAAAGCACTCGTGCTCATTTTCCTTCAAAGGTGGAACACGCTCGGCATGTGCTTCATCTTCTTCACATGGATTTGTGTGGCCCGATGCGCGTGCAAACGATCAATGGCCAACGCTACATCTTAGTAATTGTTGATGACTATTCACGCTGGACTTGGGTCTACTTTCTTCAAAGCAAAGATCAAGCTCCACATATGATCATCACCTTCTCACAAAAATACAAGTTCAGCTACTGAAACACCGCTCGACTAATCGGAAACGAGATAAAGGCACCAATCAATTTGTTAATCAAACTCTTCGTGAATTCTATGAGAAAGTGGGAATTCGCAAAGATCGACATCTATTGCGCGTACGCATAATTAACAAAACGGAGTTGTCGAAAGACGAAACCAACGCTAGTGAAGCCGCAAGAACAATGTTAATCAATGCTAAACTTCCAGATTACTTATGGGCGTAAGTCGTATCATCGCGATGCTATACTCAAAACCGTTCTATGATTAAAACGCCACAACAAAACACCTTTCGAGCGTCCATAACAAAACCGAATCTAAAACACTTTCATGTATTTGGATCTCTTTGCTATCCGAATAATGATCGTGATGACTTTGGAAAGCTCAAAGCCAAAGCTGACATTGGAGTCTTTATTGAATATTGTGATAATTCAAAGGTTTCGAACTGGAATCGTCGTACAAAAAAGGTGATGGAAACGATTCATGCTCATTTTGATGAACTTACGGAAATGGCTTCCGAGTATAACTGACTTGGAACCCGGACACAACCGCTTAAACTTCCCCAAACCCCATCATCACCAACAAAGCCCCCACCTTACCTCGTCAACAAATGGAAAGGTTATTTGCTCCACGCTCATGACGATATTGATGAACGTGCTCCGGTGTATCCGCCGCTTCCGCCTGCTCAACCCGATAATACTCTTATACCGATACACTGCTACAACAACTACCGCATTGAAGATGCACCTACACCGGCTGACTCCACCACAGCTTGAACAAACCGCTTCCAACAATGATGAAGGCGCCGATGATATTCTCAATGAAGTACCCCACCGCAGATTTTGATCCAAATGTTCTTCAACCCGCTTTGCTAATGAGATCGCCGCACTGGATGTCGCGAATCTTCAACAAACCATTTGAATCCTCGATGCACAATGTATATCCAACATCAACCCTCCACACATAGATGGACGAAAGACCATCCTCTCGAAAACATTATTGGCAACCCGAATCAACCAGTCGTTACAAGACAACGTCTTCACTCAGACGGTGAACATTGCATTTATGCACTCACCGCCTCCGCATGCAATTCAACCTAAAACATCAAAGACGCAATGACAAAAGACAACCGGATTGAATCCATGCAAGAAGAACTCAACCAATTCAAACGTCTTGAAGTATGGGAATCGGTTGAAAGACCAACAGGAGTCTACGCCATTGGTCTAAAATGGATTTGGAAAAACAAATTGATAAGGAAATGTTATCCGAAATAAGTCACGCCCGGTGGCTAAGGGTTATCGTCGAAGAGGTATTGACTTTGAAGAATCTTTTGCCCGCTGCTCGCCTTGAGGTCGTTCGGATATTTCTAGCATTCGCAGCTCATATGAATATGACGGTCTATCAGATGGATGTCAAAACTGCGCTTCTCAATGGACAACTTAAAGAAACGGTTTATGTCACCAACCGATGGATTCGTTGATCCCGAAGCTCAATCACGCCTACAAACCGAACAAAGCTCAGATGGTCTCAAACAAGCTCCTCGGCATGGTACGATAAGCTATCATCCTTCCTCATTGCTAATAATTTCACCAAAGGTTCGGTTGACCCAACTCTTTTTATACAATATCACGGGCACATATCTTAATTGTTCAAATTTACGTGGATGACATCATTTTTGGGTCTACACATAAAAGTTTTCAATCGCTTTTGCAAAACTAATGAAGAAAAATTTTGAAATGTTAATGATGGGTGAACTTCACGTTCTTTCTGACTAGCAAGTTCATCAATCACCCCGTGGTATTTTCTTGAGTCACTCCAAATATGCCCTTGAATTGTTAAACAAATTTGGAATGAAAATCTATGACACCTATGCCACACCAATGGCTCATACCAAGAAGCTAGACGCTGATTTACATGGGAAATTGGTGGACCCTACAAAATACCGTAGTATTATTGGGTCCCTCATGTATCTAATACCAGCAAGACTGATATTGTCTTTGCCGCTTATCTATGCTCCGCTATCGGCACGCGACCAAGCTGAAACCCACCTCTCTGAGGCTAAAAGAATCCTCCGATACATCAAGGGAACCATTAACTTGGTGATCTGGTATCCGAAGGATTACGGTTTTGAACTAATCGCTTTTGAGACCGACCACGCAGATGCTTAGACTCAGGAAAAGTACTTCAGAGCTTTACAATTTCTTGGTGATAAACCGGTGTCATGGCAATCAAGAAGCGAGGATTGTACATCATTTGCCGTCCTCAACCGGTGAATATGTAGCCATGTCCGCGTGTTGTGCTCAAGTCATTTGGATGAGAACACAACTCAAAGACTATGGTTACGGATTTGACAGAATCCCGATGTACTGCGACAATCGGAGTGCCATTGCGATCTCGTGCAACTCGGTTCGGACTCGAAATCAAAGCACATCGATCTTCGATATCATTTCATCAAGGATCACGTGGAACGTGGTAATCGTTGAATTATATTTTGTGGGTACTGAATACCAATTGGCAGATCTTCTCACCAAAGCCTTGCCTCCGCTAGGTTTAATGAGTTGGTCCACCGGATTGGTATGAGGTGTTTGACTCAAGAGGAATTGATGACCTCCTAAAACAGTCTTAAAACACTACAAACACCAAAATCTCTTTTGTAAATAATTTTTCAAAAACAAAATACAAAAGTATAAAATCCGATAAAACAACAAAAATATTCTTCTATCTATTTTCTTTCAACATTGCAAGTACGTTTCTTCCGTCAACACTATAATCTTTCAAAATTCAATAATTTTTCGATCTAGTGTTGAGGGGGAGAAAATTATAACTTTAACCGTTTCAAATCATCTGCGTACTTGCATGTTATGTTATCTTATCTCTGTTTCTTTTAACAAATGGTGGTAAATTTTCGTATAATGACACCTCGGACTAAATTTATAACCTTTCATTATTTCTTAAGTCGAGGGGAGTGTCGTCAAGTTTCTTTCTTAAAATCTTTGTTTGGTAACCAAAATGGAAGTTAAATGGCTTTGTATGAAAAAGGAAAAGGTGGAGGGACCAAAACTGCCAAAAGGTTAAAGTTATTTTAATAAAAATTTCCTCCACCTAACATTTCACTTCTCATTTATTACTCAAAACCTAAAACATCCTACCTAAGAATCGCTCATCAAAACCGTGTTTAAGATCATCAATTTGTAAGTGATTTCATGTTCCTAACAAGATTCTAAACAATGGTTTTAATTTTCACAAATCCAACGTTAAAACGTCGTGTAATCTGGATTTTGTGTTCTACGCATAAGCGTATGAACACTCAATCAAGAATGGGTGTTTATGGTTAAAAGGAATGTGTCAAAATGTTTTAACAACATCTATGATATCATTTCTATCCTCAAACACACCCGTAAACAATTAATGAGTTTATAATTAGGGTTTATGAGTCAATTTGGGTGTTTCCAAATGTGAAGTGTTTTGGTCTAAAAGATTGTTGGGTTATGGTCATATGTTGTTGAATTGATGATTTCCATGGTTGTTAACCACCCAGAAACACTAATTGTTTAACAATTTGGAATTAGGGTTTAAGGTTCATGACTTTGGGTAATTTTGATTCTCAACGAATTAGATGTTAATACTTGGCCTAAAGACTCTAACAACACTCTAGACACTCGCCGAATTTGTTTGGTGCATATCCCATGGCTAGAAATGTTACGTAAATCTTAACCCTTAGGGTTTTGACCTATGCATGACTTTCTGCAACTATTAACGAATGATTCATGCCATGTTTTGTTGTTAAAATGATTTCATGTGTTAATATTGATGATATGATGGCTTTATTTCGGGCTTGCTACGCTTAAAAATCGTAATCAAGGTCATTTGATTCTCTACGCGATAAGGATTACCCCACGCCGTAGTCAAGTTATGCGTAGAATAATTCCTACGCATAACTATTACGCGTAAGGTTCTACAATGGGACTACGCCGATCTGTGAAGGATATGCGTAAAACAAGGACCTCTACGCGATAAGGTCTACTTTACGGTAAGCCTTACGCCGTAAGGTATATATATACGCCACGTAAGCTCCCTACGCATAAGGTCCCTTTTTTTTCTTCCGTAACATTTCTTTAGCGTAAGTTAGGATCCCTGGCGTAAGCTTTAGATCCTGGCGCATATATCATCGCTTTGTTCACGCTTAACTTTGCCAAAACTACGCTTAAGCCCGGATTGACCTTCATAATGAATTGTTACGTGTACAAACTTGTAAATAAACTAATCATACGTCACGAATCCAATAATGTCACTAATAAACTTAATCGTTTGATATGTTGTGAATAATAAGTGATAACATAAACTTTAAAACTTAAAGTTAACTAACTCACGAAACATTTCACGACGTCATTAGACCATTGGACAAACAAGTGACTTAGGACTCGTAACAATCATTGACACTATACATTCAATAGCTAGACAATAAGACCTTCTGTTGACTAACACTATGTCTTCCATATGTTGGTTCTTTTGGCTAATGTTATTTGAGATCACGACATGGTGAACAAATGATTGTGGATGCATCGAAGTTCTTACAATTGCCGATATCTTTCCGAGAGGGTTATCCAGAAAGATTGGAAAGAACAACCTTAGGGTTGACTTTGACACCCTCACATGCTTTGAATCTTCTTGTCTCATTGCGGTGGATATTCTCGGGAATCATCCCTACCGAACATGCTCTCACACTCGCCACGGTTCGAGGTCTACATTCAACAATTACGGGATTCTATGCGAGGATCACGGGTCAAAGTGCGATGAATGTGACACTTAATCACAAACAAGTCACTATCACTCCTGCCGACTTACGGGCTGTTCTCATCATTCCTGACATCGCTCCAACCGACTTCTTTGCTACCCCTACAAGAGAGTCACGAAATTTTGATAGATATTGGTTATGATGAAGCTTCGAGGAATCATTACTAAGCACTCACGTGGGCTGAAGTATATTCCTCAACCATGGAGAACACTCTACATGATCATCACCAAATCGGTCTCGGTGTGAGTGGATATGAGCATCCCAAGCTCATGGAACTGCAAATTTTACGGTCTCTAATCAACAAGAAGGATATTGAAATAGCAATCGATATGAGAAGACATGATGTTGTTTCACAAGAAGCTAGGCTCAAAGATTCCCTATGTCGATACACTAAACGTTGATCCAGAGCACTTGGACTTCATCGACATCCCCATGAGGCTCAATGACCCGGATAATCATGATATATTGATGAACCCATATTATCTGTCGGAATCAAAGAATCGCCAACAAAGAAACGAGTGCGGTACCAGATTGCACGATCACCTTCTAACTACCGAAATCAAAAGGCTTGAAAGCATATAAAAGGTATGGTTAGCGTAAAGAAGGCAAAGTTGGTCATCTTGATGAAAGATCTTACGGTACACCTACCGGAGGACCGTAAGAGGCGATGCTGGAAGTGTCACAAGTACTGATATCTATAGGAAGCTTCCCAAAGGAATCCTCCTCATAAAAAGATTGTTCCGTAAGGAATTTGAACCTATTCCTACACCTGAACCGCAAAGAAAGCTTGGGACGAGAGCTCGAAGAAACACAATCGATGAGAGGTCCACTACTCGAAGCGCAAAGGATGACTCTTCATCGATCAAAACCTCCAAGTCCAATAGCTGAACATGGCAAAGGAAAGACTCCTGTACTTGTACCTTATGATGAAAGCTCGGAAAGTGATAAAGAGCCACCGAAAATGTTTACAAGAAGACGATCAAATTCCTTAGACACCAACACAAAGCTGAAGAATTTGCTAAAGACCAAATGGGTGGTCCCGTAGGATCAAGTGGTGTTGCCCACTCTGAACCATCTCCCGATGCGGTTAATCAACCCGATAAGGGAGCTGGTGCCACCACTCTTGTGCAACAACATAAGCTTGTGGAGGATACTATCGAATATGAGTTTGAGGAACCGGAAACCGAGAAGTCCGAAAAAGATAAAGATGTTGATTATGATACGTTTCTCCTAGATAGTCCCGCACGATCAAAGGAAGAAACCTCTGAACCTCCGAAGGATCCAGAGTCTCCTCATATCTCTTCATCATCAGATTCGCCTTCTCACCTCGCCACCACCATCAAAGAAGTCAACCAAATCATCATCCAAATCCGTGAAGAAACCATCTAAATCTTGGATTTCTCAAGCTCATGAACGGATTACCCAAGCTGTCAAACAAGTCGAAGAAAACGTGCTCAACAAAAGTGAATTTCTTTGTTGATCACATACGACATATGTATGACGAAAGCATGAAAAGATGAAAGGAGAAAGGAAGTTTGTTCAGGAATTCATGAAAAATCACCGTCAAGAGGAACTAAACGAAATGATCAAGGCTACAAAAAGTACCTTCGATGCGTTCCTAAAGTCACAAAGGAGTTGTTCACCAAACAACTTTATCCAAATCTTATGCAGGTCGCCAAGCAAACTATTCGATCAACGCCCTTAACCGTCACAATCAATCCAACCGATCCGGTAGTTTCTCGGATAATGAATTGGTGGCCAAGCTTGTCACACAAATTTCGCACGATGGGACATTTACTTCGATGAAGGAAAGCTGTTTCAAGCATTCTTTGGACTACCAACTTCAACAAGCATGTAGATTCAAAGTCGAAAAGTCTAAAGCGTCCTAGAGACGATGAAGACAAGGATAAGGATAAAGATTCGCACCTAAGCGTCGGCGATGCGGTGAATCTTCTATGATGCAACCTCCTCCACAACGGGCTCTGTTCAACAAAATCTCCTCCTCGCTCTTCTAAAAAACCTCGGGACGATTCCGAAGTTACCACCCCGACTCGTAAAACCGATGATCACTTTGAGTATACGGGTGGTGACGATGAAGAGGTCCTTGAGCCCCAACAACAACCCACTTCTCCCAAACAAGTTCGAAACCAAGATCATCATCTAAGCCTTCAAAAGAAGAAGAAGAAGACGCCTCGGGCCGGCGTCGTATCATGGCTAGATGACGCTAAAATTGAGGAATTTGAATGGTTTGCTAATCTTGTTAACAACACTCCCTACCCAAGAGGTCGAATATCACCTTGAAAACATTGCTCGAGCTATGTCTAACAACATGGATTGGCTCAACCCCGAAGCAAACATTGACTTCACACAAAGGGACAACCCTCCATACTACACCGATTGGACCAAACCTCTACCAACAATTGGCCAACCAGGTGAACCGCAGTTCCTTTCGGATACTTCTTCAACAAAGACGGATTTTCTTCTACACGGTGGCGATGATTCAAGAAAATACGCTACATCGTTGTCACTTCCATTCCCAGCACTGTCTACTCAAAGCGCATAGCCATTGAGGAACGGCAATCACTTGTTCTCCAACACGGTGGAAGCATACCCGAGATGCATTGTATGGGATTCATCATTGGCGAACGCCGACGAATCTACTACGTAAGTTCGAAGTCTCAACATGCCGTGTATAGTTCTAAAGATATCGTTGCCATCATACACGTTGACCTTTCGTCTAAGTGGGACTACACATTTCTAAAGAAGATCGTAGTCAAACGACAAGATGAACGGGACTATGCTTTCTCGAGGTCGACTTTGAGAATTTGTCTCTCAATGACATCGAAGACATGTACCTTGCCAAGGTGCAGGGTCGCATGAGACAATTCTCAAATGCAGTACAACGCGAATTTATCAAGTCACTTCTCATCTTCATAAGACGCATTGTCATCAAGGAACGTGTAGAAGATCTCCGGTGGCGTTGAATCTTATCGACGTGTCAACTTCACACCTCCAAAGCTTGATCTTTCCGATATCAACCAGCTATCTCAATATACACTCATCAGCAAACCTTTCGGCATTGTTTACCGTAGTGAACTTCAAAGAAACTGCTTAATGGCGTGTAGCGAACTCCACAAGTTCGGGGATCATACCTTGAAGCTGGTTAGGGATGGATTGGCATACTGGTTGAAGGATATACGCCAGAAAATTGGGTCTCCTAAGCTACCGGAATTCTCGGAAAGGAGGGATGTGAGATGGATCATCACAATGATTGATGAACGGTTGTTTCAAGGGATCGATTCGACGATTGGAGAGTTATGTCGGTGGTCGACCCAGATTAACATAACCGGCTTTCAACGCCTGCACTCCACAGGAACATCACGCACTTCCGGTACCCCTTGAATTGCTTCCTTCATATAATTTTGGATGTTTGATTAATTATGTCCATGGCTTGTGCACACATTACAGTGTATAACCCGTACTTGTAAATAAAGGACCCTGTGGTACGCATCAGTGCCACAATCCTTAGAAAAGGAGCGAAAGCTTCTTACTTTTGAGTAAAACCTATCAAACCTTTCTTTTTCAAGGTTTTGCTCAAAAGAACAAGTACTTCCCCTTATGATTTTCATAACCTCAACCGTTTATATCACTTGTTGAGGGGAAGTATTTGAAACTTTTTCACAAATTGTTCCAAAGTGGTCATACTTCCCGCAACACTCGAAATGGTCATATTTATTCTCAAACGTTTCAAAAAATAACACCTTAATATGCCATTTTTGAGGGGGAGAAAATGTGTGATAAGAAATATGTTGTTTAAAATGCAAATGAATCGTGTGCTTAGACTTAACCAACGAATTGACGATGCTTAACTGTTAGTAACTCGAAAAGACTTGTCTGGGACGGGTAATAATTTCAAGCTAGTTCGCTAGTGATGTAAACGTGTCTCGCAAGGACTTGTCTGAGTAGAATGTACCATTCGAGAAACTCTTGATAAACATGAACTCTGACGGGTTTGACGACCTTTCGAGGATTGTCTACACCTTCAAGGTAGTTACTAGAGCCAGTTGTCACCTAAAAGCTGACAATGCATGTAAAACCCTAAAATCTCAAACATGTTAAATGACCAATTTGCCCTCAAGCTTAATGATTTTGAAAATTCGTAAACACGTCGATCTCATTGAATACGTTAAACACTTATAACACAAATAGTTCTGCCGAGACTACGACAATGAAATTTTTTCACTTATGTTTACTAGCTATCTTAATATCGCACAATATTAATGTCATTGGACTATATCGCATTATGTACTAGATAAACATTTAAATTAAAATGTAACAAAAGGAATTAAATGTGGTAAACATGGTAAGTGATCAAGTTGATTTGGCCTCCTAAAATCTCTCCCTAATTTCGTCCAAGCCAAGCACCTACACACCATTTTGCACGCCTAATTTAATGTCCCATTACTTTCCTTAATTATCTCAATCACCAAATTTAAATCTTCATAATTATCATTCAAAATAACAAACTAAAACCCTAAGGAAGAAGTGACGGCACACCATCTCTTCTCCATTGTTTTCTCTGTCGACACAAACGGTTCCAAAGAGGAGGTTCGAGAATCGCAAGTGCCGATTCAAAAGAGGGCTTGTTTTGATCGTGGGTTGTTGTGTTGCTGCTATCGTGGGGTGCTAGGGCAAAAATGGTTTGTTTTGTTTCGAGCCTTGTTTCTCTTCCTCTCTTTCACGACAAGGTACCATCACCTTCCTTGTTCTTTAATCCAGTCGACCACCTGATCATGTATCCAAATCTAAATTAGTAATTACCTAAACCTAATCGGTAAACATGTTCATATAATCTGTTTGTTAACTTAATTAAAAATGGTACTATTCGACCTCTGGTTTTCAGTTTTGATTGGTCCATATATAGGAAACACTAAACCTATTTCTGAAACCCATTCGACACCTGATATCAGTAGTAAAACGGGTCATGCAAACAACTATAACCATGCTAAGTAACATCTTTTGTCTCATTAAATTTGAATATGAATACTATGCGAATTCTATGAATTTATGTGGGAGTTTTGTTGTGTTTTGGCTCGTAATTCATAAAAGTAAATTTTGCTTTGTGTGGCGTTGTGTGAGTATAAAGATCGGTTATATCTCATATTGCTAACGGTTCGGTGTGAGTGTTAAGAAGGTTAGAGGCTGTTAAAGGTGTGTCGTTTCGTCGGATGCGGTCTATGACTTTGGCCACATTAAAAGCGTATGTATGTCTCGTTAAAAATTGTTGTCAAGTGGGCTTCATGGGTGATCTTTAGTAATGCGTATAAGGTCTTTTAAAAGCATGTTCAATATGAATAAAAGGGTAACATGGAAGTATATAAGTCATGATCTGGTGTGTTTGTACGCATGAAGTTTTGTGCATGCATGTTTTAGAGTGGTCATGGTGTATGTGTAGGCGTATTATACCATACATGCATGATAATGGCAAGTTTAATATAAGTGATTCATTAATAAAGTAAAATTGCACAATTAATCCTAAACATTGATAATTTACACATTTAAACCCTAGACTTCACTAAAGTCAAATAATAAACCCTAAACTACGACATTGGTTATATTAACCCTTTAAATCTATTTAATTGTCATTTGTAACCCTAAAGTGTCAAAGTTACTAATTATAGAAACCTGCTATTTATGAAAACATGCTAATTATGGAACCCACTTCTAAAATAGAAAGTTACCTAAAATAGAAAGTACTTAAAATGGAAAGATTACTAAAAGTGGAAACCTGCTAAAAATGGAAAGCCGTCTTAAACAAGTAATCTGCTTCTCATAGAACGTTATCTAATTCATATAGGTTCTGGATGACGGGATTGACCTTCTTTTCTTGGTTTTACTTTCATTGTGATTTGCTCGAATAAGGTGCAGATATTCTATCCCTTTTCGAGGGTTTCTCATGATTCGTTTACATCTTTCGATATTTGTTTGGAACTGTTATCCTTTGCTCTGAGCCTTCTTATTAGGGCTTCCCTATAACTTTGCTATGCTTCCTTTGATTGAATCTCCTATGTGAACGCTTTGATATGAACCTTCTGATTATGAACTTTGATATGAAACTCTGATGTGAACCCTTGATGTGAAACTTTGATATGAACTCGATATGAACTTTGATATGAACCCTTATGATGTGAATATGCTTTGACCCTTCAGTTTGATACCCGAGCCAGATATGTTTTCCTAGTCATGAAGGTAACATGACCGTGTCATTGATGCACCAATGGCATGACTCAAGTAATGCAGTGATGATACACACCGTCCCCCATTATGATATGATATGATTATGAGCTCACTATATGTATATGATTTGGCCACTATGATATGTTCCGGGGGACGTATGGATGCATCCTAGATATGATATGTTAGAGGATTTGATCCGATACGTTTGTTTATGATATGGTGAATGATGTCGTGTGCAATACGCGTCTTCACAATTCTGGGAGCTAGCTACTCCATTTGTTCTTGAGGTCTCCCTCCTATTATGTATGGTATTCGAGGTCATCCTCGAATACAATGGCTACTTATGATATGATATGATATGATATGTTTCCGGGCTCGGGTAGATTTCTGATAACCCTTACACTTTTGATAAACCTATATTGTAACTTCCGTATTCCCCACGCACCATAATCGTATTACTTGTTCATTACTCAATACCTTATATGATTCACTTTTACCAAGATATAGATACTCCATTACATTGATCTGTCACACTTTCATTCCGTTATTTCGGACTATGGTTCCATTCACGCAGGGTTATTATATGTCATTGGATTGATTATGATATTCATGTTTATACTCACGATTACTATGTATGATATGTATGTATGCGATATAAGATTTACCTGTTGTCATATGATGATATGCTATCTTACTGTTATGTGATCCTTTGATTTGTCAGTAACCGTACTTGTGTGAAATCGATAGTTGATATGTTTATCTTTTGTACCTCGTTCGATTTATCTCGTGGACTATGACTATCCGTGGTGTCCTTATTTGCTTGTTGTTGACCTGCCATGTTTGCATTTTCGTTTATGCTACGGTTTGATTGGGTAAATGGTTCAACTTATGAAGTCTAGCTTGTTAACTTGTTTAATTGCCATGTTATGTATTTAATTCATTTAATTATAGTGTTCATAATCGTATTCCTACTTGTTATGTGTGACTGCCATGTTTTGACTACCGTTATGATCTTGATTATGTCTTCAACTAAGGGTTTCACTGTGTGAATTGCCATGCTCACTTATTAATTAATTGCTTCCGCTTTTCCTGTAGACATCTGTTTGGCTTGTATGCCTTCTAATTTCCTGAATTGATTGTATGACATATATATTTGTGTGGATCACGGCGCTGTTATGCTTGCTTATGTTTTAGTTCTTGTATGTCTGGTTTGTATGTGCTTGTTTATATGTCATCAATGCTTTGTTTTGTTTCTCTTTATTATCTGTTCGTTTTGGATACCTGTATAATTGTGTTCTGCAGGATCCTCATTGACTCGTTGTTCTTAGTTCGCTGCGACTTTGTTATCTGTTTCCATTGTTTCATTTCATTCTGCTTTTATTTAGCTTTCGTTTTGTTATATCTGTTCACTGGGCTTTTTAAGCTCAACCGCATTTCTTTTCTCCGGCAGTTCTAGATTTGAAGATGGGCTTTGATGGGCTGAGAGTTGGATTATATGAGTGGACCAACCCTAGTTACCTTTCTAGTTGGACTTATTTTGGCGGGGTATTGTTTTTGAAATTTTGGTTTATTTTAGACATTGGATTTTTGTAATTTTTCCTTGTAAATCTTTTGTTTAAATGACTTGGTACGTTATTCTTTAAGACTTCCGCTTGAAGAATTTTATTTGTATGTTCTGATATGACACCAGAATGTGACACTTCTACCCTTGTCGGGTTGGGGTGTTACAATGCAACTCTTTAACTATGCCACGTAATCGTGTCTCATGATTGTCTATCTTGAGTGAATCAATTCAAAATGTGCTCTTTCCTCAACATGCATTTTAACCGTTAAAACTCTTAAGCACATGTGGAGGGGGAGTATTTATGCATAATCTTATCTCAACAAGTGGTACTAAAATGTTTTTCATTCAAAACACGTGAGAGATTTTTCACATCAGTGGTTTTATGGCAACATAGGTTAGTCATGGAGTTATAAGGTGACTAAGGTTAGGAATAACCGTCCTATGATCCGCCAGAGGCGGATGGATCTACCCCAGGACACCACAAATAGTTAGTATTTAGAAGTCCTTAGGTATGATTGTAAAAAGGAGAAAATGAGAATCTGAGGAAAGAAGGAGTTGAAGAATTAAAAGAAATGCAAAGAAAAGGGTGAAAAGAAATAGCCCTCTAGATTATTCAACTTATGGCGGAACCGGTTCAATTCATATGCTTCTGGTTGTAACTTAGTGGCCGGTATTGAAGATTAAAAGTCGTCATGGACCCGGTGACGCATGCACTAAACCTTCTTATCCACTCAAGTTTCTCTCAACCGAAGCTTGTTTCATTCTCACAGGGAACCCTAAGTAAACTATCGGCTTTCTCTTAGAGATTGCTGGTATTGAATAAGGAGACCCTCTCCTAGTCTCATTTCGGAAAACCAAAATGCACTATTGAGTCTAGAGCCACGAGATTCATCAAAAGATCTCTTAGGTACACTTGACATTTCATCACTTGACATTCAACAATAAGAATTTCGGTGATACATTATCGAGTCCTTCACGATCTTAGCAATAGCCGAGAACATTTATGAGAGGTTCACATTTGTGATCCTCGATTGAATGGAAACTCGCCAGGTCAACATCAAACATGACCCAGTCGCTTCGCAACTCCCCGTGGATTGCGCTTAGTGGTCTCAAACGGTCTACGGTCGTGAGGTGATGCGGTGTACCTCGACTCATCGAATCGTAGGTGTACTTCTGGCATCGTGTTATCTCACTTGTGGGACTCCGATTCGGGAACGGCCTTTGTAAGAATTAGAGTTGTGTTTTCATACTATCTTTGTTAACACTCTCGAAGTTCAAACTTGCAAGAGCCGGAATCCGCTTATCACTAACCGTTTAAATGTTTTCTTCTTATGGAAGCTCTGGAGCGGAATGATCGCGTGCAGATTCTTCTCATGCTCACGCCAACATCATCACTAATGGAAGTTCAATCTTAAAGCAACACAACAAATAATGATTCTTCGTCAATACAGAGAATCTACAAAGTTAAAGACTTAAAGAACTCCATCAATACTGAATTCCAACGCCAAAGAGCGTGTGAGCATGTTGAAGAATGACGTGGAGACACCGTAGCGGCGAAGCGAGGCGATTTGATGCAGACAACAACATACTATCACTTTCATCACAAAGAACAATGATCAAAGAACAAAGTTAAAGATGACGCCAAAGCATAACTGTTCAAAGTAAACTATCTCTACACCGGGAGATTGTTCAAATCAAGGCAATTCTTCTCACAAGAAAGAAGAATGTCAAAAGACGTCAAAGCTACTATTACATCAACGCTTTCACCGTTTTCATCACCAACACTTGAGTGTTTGTTACTCATATGTAATAACACTTGAGGTGGAGATTGTTGGAATCACTCTAAACCTTATTCAAGTGTTAGTTACTCATATGTAATAGTTAGCTTATTATGGCCTTTATGTTTGTTATTAGCCTTAAGCTTATGTAGAAGGCCCATGAGCTTAGGCCCAAGCCCATAGGAGAAAGGGAAGGAGTAGGAGTGTTGCCCTAGCTCCTTGCCTATAAATACCTTATGTAAACCTTCATTTGAAGGTTGGTTGTTCAAGTTATTTCTTTCACAAACACTCTACGCATAACCGGTAGTATTATCTCGTGTGTGTGTGTGTGATATCTTGTTCAATCGCCTCTCTATCTTTCTTATAAGCTTGTGTGGTAAACCTTGTGACCTAACAAAGTTGTTACAGGTGGGATGTCATCGGAGGAGATGAACGGACAAAGTTGTTGAAGGCTGTGACTGTGAGAATGGGGAGCGTGGGGTGGTTTTAGGGAGTGTTTGTTTCGGATATAGCATGCTTATGTGTTATGTGTGTTGCGGAGTATTTGGTTTTGGGCCTATGAAACGTAAGTTCCTTTCTTTTCTTTTTTTCTTTTCTCTTAATTTAAAACTTTTTATTTTATATAAGTTTTTTTTTATATAAAAAAAACGACAACTAACTATCTAACAATATATAACCACAAACTATCTTACGTATTATAAGCAAAACTTGAACTAACAACCATTTATATCTTATATCATAAGAAACTTATATAACACGAAAAAAGTTTTAAAAAAATGAGCCTATAAAACATAAGTCTAAAATCAAATAAGCCATAAACAGATTATATAAGCGGAAACAAAACACCCCGTTAAAACCTAAGCCGCAGAATATAAACCTCAAAATGGTTAAAAGGGACATTTTTTTTTTCCTATTTTTATTGCTTTGTACTGTAATATTTTTTTAAAACATGCATAATTGATTGTATATAAAGTCAATTTACAAAACTCAAATTCAAGAGTGAACAATTATTATTAAAATTACAAATAATTAACGCGTGTCTAAATAAAATGGTACGATCAACACTTTCTTTGTTATTAAAATTCACTTTTCAATAGTACTTTTTTATAAAACTATAGTTTTGTTTTTATACATTGAACTTTGTTATCCTTCCACTTCAACCCAACACATTTAGAGCACAAAGTATGGTGCTAACGAATAACATGTTATTGGTATGTCACGCCAGCATCACATCATCCCCTCCCAATAATTAAAACATTCTTCTCTCATAACACACCACTTATAACATGTTATTGGGTCCCACAAAATACCTCACGAAAAATACACACTCAATCACAATACAAAAAAAAACACACAAAACATCACAAATGACGTGAGTCATTCAAATGGCTTGGGGACGTTGGGCACGCATTTGGCACAAAGTGACGGTACCGTTTGGCACACCAAAGGCACGAAAAAAGGACGGGTGGCACGTTATTGTTTCCCATACCGTGTGCTCTTAGAGCACTAGGTATGGTTGAGACGAATAACACGTTATTGGTATGTCACATCAGCGTCACATCATCACCTCTCAATAACACACCAATCACTCAAACACCTCTCCCTCATAACATGCCACTAACATGTTATTGAGTCCCACATATTTTTATTTTATTTTATACATTTTGTACAAACACATTTTAAATTAAAATGCAAATACACTATATTAAAAATACAATACGATAACATTAAAAAAAAAAAAAAAACGTTACGAGTACATATAAAAAGGATACAATACGAGTATATAAAAAAGAAAGACATGATACGAATACATAAAAATAAAAGATGATACGACAATAACACTAATTATTTGAGGTCGTCGTCGTGCCAGACGAAGAAGCCGTCGTGCCAAAGTATCGACGTCGGATATCGGCTTTGTTGCTTCAACACCCGCCGCATCTTCCAGAGTCATCCCCTCGGTGCTAAAACTAAGAAACTTCAATTCTTCCAATTTCTTTTGAGTTGCGATATAATCAATTTTTTTTTTCTTATTCGGCTCGCAATTCCTCTTGAATCATCTGCTTGAAAGTTTCTCTATTAGATGAAGAAGCCGTCGAACGCGTAGAGTCCAATTTTGCACTCTTGGAAGGCCTTGGCTTGCCGGCAGGACGTGGGATTGCATCATCTTGAAATAGCTCGTTCGGTTCTTCAATGTCGTCGAGTCCCCGAACGCGTCTTCCAGGTTTAACGGTTTTGACACCACGTCATTTGTGGTCTTTCAAGACCTCCCGTGCTTCATGGTGGGTAAACGCATACCCCACAATTGTTTGAATATGGTGTAACAACGATTTAGCCACTCCGAATTGTTTTTACCACTCAATTATTCATTTTCATCGACAACTCCCGCGACCTTGTTACAAGCACTCTGCAACGTGGTCCACTTTCCCGTCATCATATCCTTGGTACGTTGGTATTCTGCAAACCGATTTTACTCATTTGTAACTTTTTTCCAAAAGGACTTTGAATTTCGGTCAATACCGAGTCTTGGATCCTCGAATATTTGTACATACATTTCGGCCAAAAGTTTTTCCTCCTCCGGTTCCTAACGTTTATGGACGACATCAGTTTTCTTTGGTCTCAACTTTTTCCCTTATGCTTTTTCCTCCTTTTCCTTTTCTAATAGGAGAAGACTCATTTTGTGATTCTTATGTTGGTGATGGTGGTGAGGTTAGTTGTGGTGAGTTTTGTGGCATGTCTTGTGTTGGTTGCAAGGAATTTTCGAGACTCATGTTGCTGAAGTATCGTTGTTGTTGTGAAAAAAAGAGTCATTTGGTTATATTGATCTTGGTTAATTTGTGGTCAGAAATTGGGTTGCGGAAAATATGGCATCGAGTTTTGCGGGTTTTTCCGGCTGTTCCCATATGGTGCAAACCCCTACATGTGATGTTTCAAATATGGTGGATATGGTGCCATCGGCATCGGGTTTTGAGAACGTTGGACCGGAAAAGAGAGACCAGATGATGGTATTACGGGTGAAGGTGAGCTTGAATTAGCGGATTCGGTTTGAAATATATTGTTAAGTAACCAATCGTTTGTGTTTGGTTGTGACATTTTAAAAAGATAAATGGATGTGTATGTGAAAGTATTGATAAAAGTTGAATTGGGTTAAAGATATGAAAAATGTTTACTAAAATTTGGTATTTAAAGGTGAAAATTGGATTTGATTTAAAATGTTTCCGTTATACATTTACTCACTTTTCATTTTTAAAAAATTGTTACCGTTGCATACATTCAATATACAACACAACACAACAAACAAACAAACAAAAAAAAGACAAATGGTCGAATTTTACCAATAGCATATGTTAGACTTAGTGAAAGTGATTGTCATTCTTAGACTAGTAACTCGTGATTTGCGTTTATCTTTTACGAATGTAAAACGGTTTAAGTATGTTGTGAAAACCGTAAGTTATAATGTTTTTATCAAAAACTATCGGTTGAGGAGGTAAACCATGTAAGGGTCATTCACCTATAAAAGGAACCCACTATCTCTCATTTCATGTGTGTGACATTAGGGGTAAGGTTAGAGAGTAGGAAACTTTGTATGTGCTTCATTATCTCATCAATATAATTTGTCTTTCTTTCTTCTTTATCTCCTACGCAACCACCACATCACGTCAGTACCACCAATTCACCTTGTCACCACCACCACCATAGGTTAGTATTGTGTGTTAAAGCTGATATATTCAAGGTCCTACAGCGTGAGCCAGTGAAACAACTCAAGACCATTTGGCATGCGTTTGGCGCTTTGGCCGGTACAAGAAATGGCGCGTCATTCGTCCAAATTAGATGCGTTTGGCGTGTTTTTTCCCCCCATACCGAGTGCTCTTAGAGCTTGTTTGGTTATAAACTTTTTCATCTCTTTATATCATCGTAGTTAGTTTATGGAATAACACTAACTAACATATATGATAGAACTATAAGAGCATGTATTTAACATTCAGCTAAAAGAATAACACTGCAAAATCGACAAAATTTAATAAAATAAGTCAACAAGCTCTCGTGAAGAAGATTATGACTCGGCAAAAATTCAATTACTATTATCATTACTGACCAAATATCTACGTTTTGCTAATAAAATATATCGTCAGTTAAATGAGTAGCCGAATACATAATGTTCTTTTGTTTCAAGAGAAAACTATGACAATTTGCAACACACTTGAATCATGTGATGTGTTTATTAGATTGAGTGTAATGGTGGTGGTTATCACATTCACATCACCGTCATATTTTCTCTCTTTCCTTATCACCGTTACTCCCATAGTTGTTATCACCTTTATTATTGTATCAGCAACTATTGTTGATTTAAAACACGTTTTGCTCAACCACAAGTGACTTGGGAGGCCATGTTTAGGTGCGACCATGAGTGAAATGGGAGACCGTGTGTGAGATAAAGTCCTTATTACACTCAGTCTTATAGATTAAAGATATATTTGCTTTCTTCCTCCTATCAATCACGTCTATTGTGTCCTTCAATTTTACAAAATCGATAGTAGATGTGAAAATTAAAAACTTATTACACAAATGCATAAATAATATTCCTGAAACAAGAAATCAATTAACTTGAAGTTGAAAATAAAATGTAATCCTAAATATTGTACACACTTAGGTTGGATGGCAAGGATGGTGACTCGCCTTTGACGCGCGACATGTAGTTCCCGAGGTGAAATAAGATGAACCGGTCACCTTGCAAATTTGAAAGAAAAAAATTCAGGCCCTATTTCTTGTTTGTTACCGTTAGTGTTAAAAAAATAATAATAATTAAAAAAAATACCTCGCTTTTTCCTTATAAATACCCACCGAATCTGTTTTTTAAACACAATCTTAACTATTATCTCTTACACTTACTTCATCTTTTTATAAAGAAAATGTCTCAATAGAACATCTCACGAAACACCAACCGTACCCAATGAGGAAGCAATCCCCAATCTCCCGACACCCGAAGGAACGTTCAATTTAGGAAATACTCTTCGTTAAACCTACAAAGACTTAATGTTCTATATGCAGCCATAACGGGAGAAGATAATGAGGAAATTAAAAATGTTTGATCTTTTAGAAGTGAATATCTTTTTTTAGGTAATCTAAAACAAGAAAATCATTCTCGTGTAAGTTTTAGATCACAAGCAAAGTAAACACCTATTGGGCACTTTTGTCTTGGCATCTCCTTCATCATCACAAGAGTCAAGATTCCATCACCATTCTTTTACTCTTCCTTTCACAACTAATCTTTCTTTTATCACACCATCCAACCCACATAATTTGACAAATCAGAGTTTAATTGTTATTTTTATCAAGTAAAATTAATCAAAGTTTATAGACCATGTAACACGCTACTAAATAAAAACACTATACTTATTACATCATGACAACTACTAAAATACTAACATCTACATCAGTGATAAAGGATGTAGCTTCAAATTGTTTCCGAACAATGTAATAATCACTTGATATCTAAACTGTCTTAAGTTATGAAATTATGGGTAAAGTTAAAATAAAAAGACAAATATCCGTGAAAAGAATAAAAATATTTGTTTTTTTCAAAACATTCTCCAAAAATTCCGAAAAAATTCCACAAGATCGGGTATGTTGGTGCATGAAACTTTTGTGAAAACATTTTTTATAATTTTGAGTTTTGATACGTGTTTTTTAATGCACAAAAACAATTTTGATGCGAAAAAATTTTGATGCACAAAATTTTCAACTTGTTTTAGTTAGATGCGCAATGTTATTTTGATGAAAAAAGTCAAAAGAAATTGGGTGCAAAAACGAATTTTTGATGCATAAAAAGCGATTTAATCGCAAACGTATTTTTTCATAATTTTTTTTCGGAAAAAATATCCACTTTTAGAAAAAAGTTTTTCACAACTTTTTCATGCACCATCGTACCCGATCATGTGAAATTTTTTTGGAATTTTTCGAGAACTTTTTTTGAAAAAAAAATATTTTTATCATTTTACGGATATTTGTCTTTTTATTTGATCTTTATCCATGAAATTATTTAACCAAGTGTTTCATAAAAAGATATGATATCTAAATTATTTTTAAAATATTTAAATACTCAATATAACTTCAAACTTAAAATCACCCGTATCGTTTCTTAAAGTATCATTTTCTTTTCTTACATCATTATTGTTACAAATCATCGATCAGTATCAGAAATCAAAGTGCCGGAATCAATGTCCATCGTGTTAGAAACTACCAAAAGGCCGTCAAAATCATTTGTCACCACCGTTTAACGTGAATAACACGCTAATTGTTACCTTAAAAAGTCATATTTATGCGATTTCATACAAACACATCAATTTCACAGTTTTGCTAACTTTTGTATATAAAGACCCGTCACTGGTTATTTCAAATTTCATTGACAATTTATGTTCGGTAAAATAGCAGTAGCAATTAGTAGAGGCGACAATCAGTAGCGGTAATCAGTAGTATGAAGCATTAATTGTTTGTTTTGATAAATTGTTTGCTAACATAATTGTATGTTTGTAATTATTAAGTTTAAATTCTATTACTAATAAATGCTCCTTCAACTAATATTTTAATTTGTTGCGTTATTCACAACCGCTAGTTGCTTCAAAATGCTCGTTAATTCTGCCGCGAAACATAACCATTTGTTCTAACAATCTAGAAAAAGATTAAAACTAAACATACCAATTAAATATATATATATATACTAGACGAGTACCCGCGCCTAGCGGCAGCGGTTTATAGCGGCAGATAATTAACAATATGCGATATTGTAGTAAGTGTTTCGTAACATGCATAATCAAAAAAACTTCAAACCTAAGAAACTTAACAAAAATATATACACCGGTTGTATAATGTATTTTGACCAAATTATTTCAGAAAACTTTGTACATATTTGAAATTAATGCGCCGGAACAATCAACGATTAAAGCACCAATTAATCACCATCATTATAACAATATTTGGAAACAGATTTGTATTTAACGTATTTAATGCGCAAGAACAAGAACAAAAAAATGAACCCCGTGACTATATAATAAATCGATACAATGTTTTGTGATTGTACACATTAAAGTTATTCACAACAATATCTCTGCAATTTCAACTATATATAAATGTCAAAATTTGTCAAAGTTACATATATGTTTTTTAGAAATTATTAGTGTTAAAATTAAATAAATTAAAAAATATATATATTTTTTTGGAAAATTACATTAGCAAAAGTTGTCAAAATTTGTCATACATTTCTTTGAAATTTTAGGTGTGAATTGTTATGGTAGCTATTTCATTAAGGGCAAATTCTTTGAATTTTTATGTAGAAATTTTAGTTTTAAAGGAATTTTAGAAATTTAACATTACTCACTTTATAAGTTTCAAAAACATGGATACATGCTTTGTATGTAAAAAAAAAAAAAAAAAAAAGAAAAAAACTAAACTTTTATTGACTTTTCAACATTGAATATGCCAAATCAGTTTTCATATAATATTAGTTTGAATTTTTAATGGTAATTATATATACATATAGTTAAAAACGAGTACCCGTGCATAGCAACGAGATTTTATAGCGACAGATAGTTTAGTGATAAAAAATGTTTATGATTATAAATGAAAAATAATAAAAGTTTGAAGATTTGGGTATTATACATAATGTTTTGAAACCCGGGTCGACCGGGTGGTTCAACTGGTTAAACCGTTTTGGTCGAAAAACGGATCGATTTAAACCGGGTCAACCCGACGGGTTGGGTTGACACGGGTGAAATTAAACCGGATCAACCCGTCGGGTTTGAAGCGTCCCATGTCAACCCGGTTTTCGATATGTATTAATAGTTTCTTTTTAAAATATATGTTTTCAACATTTCTATTTTTAGTTTCAACATTTCACTTTTTGTGTTTTCCTTTATATATAGTATACGTGGGTACCCTGTGACGATTAACTGGAGAAACAGATCTCGATGAGGCCTGATTTACCAGTTTGTATCGGTTTTAACGGGTTCATTTTCGGATGACTTTTATCGCTTAGTCGAACCAGTGGCGAAACCGGTTCCCGGTTGAACCCGTTGGTGCGGTCCGGACCAATTTTCAAAACTATATTTACTATCAACTTGTTAGATTGTATGAAACTTTGTGTGTTTTATTAATTTGTATAATGTGTATAATAACACGTACTTTTCATTTTATGGTGTTTTAAAAATAACATTAATTAGTGTGTGTAATTATTTTATATTATGGATTTTGTCGAAGCTTGTTTAAATTGTATATTGTGAAAATTTTATTGTATTTTTTAGTATGGGGTGTTTTAATTGTTTGTATTTAATTTGGTGGATATGCTTTTAGTTGGTTGTACAATATGAATAAATCAATGTACTTTTAAATAATGAGGTGTTTTAATAATAATATTAATTACATTATACATTTCTCTCACCTTTGACTTTCAACTTTCAACTTTCAATTTTTGGTGGATATGCTTTTAGTTGGTTGTACAATATGAATAAATCAATGTACTTTTAAGTAATTAAATGTTTTAATAAAAATATTAATTACATTATACATTTCTCTCACATTTGAATTTCAACTTTCAACTTTCAATTTTCACTTTCACCTTTGACCATTTTTCTATTTTATGTAGTAAAGATATACGGAGTATATATATATATATATTTTATTTATTAACCAATCACATCAAACTACATTACAAAACTAACTCCAAAAACTAAAAAAACTCCAAATCATTAAACTAAACAAAAGTACTCTAACTGTTTGACTTTTCATCTCTTGGTGACATCATCGGAAACAACGGCAGCAACCGAGGCGGCTCCGTTTCACCTCTCGGAGACTTATGAAAATAAAACCCTCCTTCCTTAATAGCCTTCTCTTCAGCTTCACGATCCAAACAAAACGGGTCGGGTAAAAGCGGCGTCACCGGACTCAAAACCAACGCCGGAAAATCAAGAACACTCGGTGACAAAACTTCCGGAGAGAACAGACCACCGCCGGAGTTGGTTAACGGGCTGATCTTGAAGTTTTTTGAAATGGGTCTTCGTTCGTATAGCTTTGTTGAGGGTTTTTTGAACTGGGTTCTGGTTTGTTTTCCGGTTAGGAGCTGGACTACTTGTTTGAAGGAAGATGGGTCGGTTTGAATGAAGGTTGTTGGGTATGGGTTGTTTGGGTCGTTGATGGTGATCGGATTTAGTGGTGGTGATGGGTGGTGGTTGACGGTGGTTGAATGACGGTGAGGATGATTCTCCATTGTAGGAGAAAAAAGAGAGAGGATGGTAGTGGACTATTAAAGTGTGAAGTAGAAGAAAAGACAACTATATATATAGGGTAAAAAATAAAATAAAATAATGTAAAATATAAAAATATTTTGGAGTAATTTTGTCCAAAAATTTAGCTTAAACTTTTGTTAGTAACCTAGTAAATATATTTTTTCTAAATTAGTTGAAGATGTGGTTAAATAATATGTAAGTTTATAAACTATTGGTGTAAAATTTTCGATAGTCTTTTTTACGCTCTGACTCATGTAACAACTTGATGCATTTTAAACGGTTTGAACATGAGTTTCTCATTTGGGATCACAAGTCATTCACGGTTACTTTTTCTTTTTACGCAAATTACTGGAAAGCATGACGTAAAGCATGGAAAGTATTCAAGAGCATTTTTTACGACTTATCAAGATTTTGGAGACTTGTTAAATAATATCTACGCAATATAGTATTTTTCAGTTAATCATAGATTTTATAAGATTTTGGGTTAGAAACTGAAACATATGATGTTTGGAATCGGCTAAAGTGTAAAAAAGTTGAATATCACGTCGTCCAAACAACAATTTTCAAATCATGTGAACATATGTGTTTGTGTTAAAACAAATATTGTTAATCTAAAACAAGGTGATAAAATGAGTATTTAATCTTAACACATAGACGAATACCTGCGCACTGCGATATGTATCTGAACAAATAGTTATACTTGCGAACTTGTGATTCCGATATGATCCTTAATGCAATATATAATGGTTTAATTTGTAATTATTATGAGAAAAAAAGTTTATGAGTTAAAACGAAAAATAATAAAAGTTTAAAGGTTAAAAAATATTTTAACTATTAATTTAATGAATTTTATTACTATTTTTAGATCTGAGGATATATTAGTAATAATACACTACTATTTTATGAGTTATTAAGTTGTTCTCTTTTTTTTCTTTTTTTTTTTTTCTTTTTTCTTAAAGAAAGAGGAAAAAAAAAGCACTTCATATGCAATAGAAATATACAAAACCTTGTAATGAAAAACACGTTTGTCAAACACAATGAAAGTGTGATATAGTCATGAAAATTAACTCTAAACATTATGACAAGCTTATCTTTTTTCACACAAGTAACACATCTAAGGTTTAATTGAAACTAAAACTAAACATAGATATTTTTCTATAAAATCTTTGAGAAAATTATCCAAATAACAAAATATTCTTCCACGGCAAACGTCATATAAAGAATCAACTCTAGAATTGATTTTGATAAGAAATGACTTGGTGGGACCCATTGGATCTATTCTTTATCAGGATTTCACGCGCATGCTATCAACGTGTGAGCTACATGGTGGTACATGTGGAGTAGAGCTTTGGGGTTAGTGAAGTGTGTTACACGCGCTTTTAAAGAGAGTGGTTATGTTGAGAAGAAAAGGCCAACTCGTGACATGATGATTGGTTAATGCATGGGAATTTCAGCCAAGTAAATATCAAGCTTGTGACAAAGTCAAACAAGGTTCTATGTTGCTTTTACTTCCACCTTTTTAATCAACTTTAATACTTTTTTGGAAAATGCTAAAACATCTCACATTTTCTTTCTACAAAAGATCTTTCTCGCAGGATGCTGACAAATGTCAGAATGAACGATTTAGATACAGAGTGAGAATGTGTGAAAAACCTATATATTATTGTTATGTATGTAAAAAAATTTGTAAGATAAAAAAGTAAAAGAGTGTAGCAAAGCTCATACTTTTATCATCTTTCATTTTATAATAAGTGACTATTTTTGTTATCAATAAAATAATAAAAAGATCACATTAAATAAATTACATCAATCAAATATCATTTATTTTTATAAAAACCTTCTTTTATTGATAGAATAATAAAACGAACATTTATTTTTAAACATCTCAAAATAACAACGAGACCAAAAGAGTATCATTTTATATCTGTATAATAATAAAAGAGATTTTTTGATAAAGTGATTTTGGTGATATGTCAAGCTACTTTAGTGTAGAAAATAGTGTTTTATGATGTCACGTATTCTTAAAAATATTACTCAACTAGTCAAATAACTCACTCTATTTACCAATCTCGACACAACTATTTCCCGTTACCAAAATCTACACTTGTGCTCGCACGTTTTCTATGGCGTGACCATTCTCGTGGTTACACGTAATTGATATCAAGTGCAGAAAAGGAAAATTTTTGGAGTGTGAGATAATTATATAAACCGTAAAAGGAATTTTTTGCCAGCTTGGTAAACTGGACATGTGCATTAAGAAAAGTTTTTATGATCATCGCTATTATCATTTTCACGTCAGTGTCACATCACCATTCAAATACCACCAAACTCACCATTATTTCAAAAACATAAAAATATCTCACATTATACAGATATGTATCACAATACACCCTACATACAATTACAAACAAAAAAAGTCACACGCACATAAATGTGAAGCAGACCACCATTATGTGCAAAAATAAAAATGATAAAGCTTGGCTTTTACGAGAGATGACTCATAAAAAAACTATCATGTCTATAAAAACCAGCCTAAGGGTGGTGGCAACCCTCATTCACCATCCCTCATCATCCCTCACTATCCACCAATAACATTCTTCCAACTCATCTCATCCTCACACCACCTCTCATCATAGATTTTTAGTGGCAACCATGTATCCCTACCCCTCACCACATTTTTTTTTTTTTTTACCTTTTTATATTTAAAATTATATCAAACAATTTAATTAAAACACATAATATTATTATTATTATTACTTAAAAGAAAATTACAAAATACTTAAAAGAAAATTACATAAAAAAGGAAATAATACTTAAAAAAAAAAGAAAACACTAGTCGTCAAGGTGTGGTAAGTTTTGAGCCGCTACATGCTCCGTAAGATCATATCGGAGACGGTTATGGATGTTTTCGTCGAGTAACTCCGGTAGTACATTCGGGTCATAAACTGGCACGACCATCCATTATATGAACCGGTGATAATGCCACCCCGTCGTCTTTTAAAATCATATTGTGTAATATGACACAAGTATTTACTAGTTTGCGAATTATTTGGACCGACATAGCGGCGGACGTCGAGAAGCATCCATTTTGACTTAAGACGAGCAAAAGCTCGTTCGACATCCTTTCTTGCAGACTCTTGTAACTTCTTGAATCTCTTTTCCGTCGGCCGATTGGGATACTTATATGCCTTAACAAACGTTGAATACGTAGGATAGATTCCATCGGTAAAATAATATCCACGATTGTAAAAGTCGCCCATTTACATAAAATGAACTGTTTGGCGCCGTTCTATTTCGCTCCGTAAGATACAATGGAGACTGATTCAAAACATTGATATCGTTGTTTGAACCGGGTGGACCGAAAAACGAATGCCAAATCCACAAATCATTTGAAGCGACGGCTTCAAGCATAATAGTCGGGTATGGGTGATCACCTCTCTTATATTGACCTTTCAAATGCGAGGACAATTTCGCCAGATGAAATGTGTACAATCAAGGCTACCAAGCATTAGGGAATGTGATGTCGTTGTTCATGTGCCTCGAATAGCCGTGCAGCGTCGTGGGATGTAGGCCTACGTAAGAACTCTCGCCTATATAATTGGATTACCGCATCGCAAAATTTGTCAAGGCAATCAGCTACAAATATAAAAAACGAAAACATTTTAAAAATATATCGACTTATAAAAAATACCAAGTTATTAGAAACACAAACATTTTAAAAATAACTCGAAGTTCTTCGTGCCATGTTTAGGTAGTCATCATATCTATCCAGGAGGTCCACCGTTGCTAGTTGTCGAATGGCCGATGTGCATTTTTGTAACGCCGTGAAACTTCTTCTCCCCCTCGCGTCTATGCCTTCTTGAAACCATTCGACATTCGCTTCAATATCACCAACAATTTTTACGAACAAGCTTCTATTCATACGAAATCTTTCACGAAAAACATTGGCGGGAAACCTTGGGTTTTCAACGAAATAGTCATTCATTAGATTTTCTTGGGCTTGTTCACGAAAACGTTCGATATACCCCCGGGTATTGCTTGAGCTTGCCGTGTCTTCGAGGGCATCCATTGCGGCTAAAAAGGTTGACATGGTAGAACCCGTTGAAGACCACGAGTTCGATGAAGACTTCGGAGGAAAACTCCGATGATGAAGATGAAGATGAAGATGAAGATGAATTCATTATTTTTGGTGATATGCTTGAGTAAAAGTTTTGATTTTTTTTTGTTGTAAAAAGTATGTGAAATGGTTGTGTTTAAATAGAGATGAGATTGAAAAAGGAAAAAAAATTTTTTATTTTTTTTTTAAAACTGCAACGGCATGATTTTTAGCCGTTGAACGGCTCGATTTTCTTCAGCCCGTCTCGGTGAACTTGCCCGCTGAATGCTAAGCCCGCTCGAGCCCGCATAGGTTGCGGCGGTGTAGCCGCTCGGGCTGGCCAAGCCCGCTCCTCACCCCGAAGCCGTTGCCACCACCCTAATAGTTGAACACACACTCATCATCACACATATCTAGCTCCTCTCTTGCGTCATGCAGTTCTTTCCTCATTACTAAACAAAACCATCTTTTCACTTGGACAACCACAAAAGCACTAATCCTGAAACCATCAAAACCAAATGACAACAAAGCTCCACCACAAATGGCTAATCCAATTGCGATAATATCTATAATCATCTGTAATAGCGCATTGTATAATTTTCAATATTTGTTTATTTTGAATGATGATACAATTTTCGAAAAAAAAAATAATAGGACCAAGAGTACTACAGAATCAAACTACTGGGTCCAATTTATGACGTCATATCATTGTTTAAACTTTAAATTGTGCACATAAGCATTGTTAACGATGTCACAACTTTCTCAAATTAGATAAAAACTTGTTTCAAGTTTCTCAAATTGGACTATAGTGTGATCAAAACTTAACTTGTAGGCGTTGTATTACATGCATATATTTATTTTTCTAAGTTGTCTTGTAGTTAAAATAGCCCAATGAAGGACAAGACTTTTTAAGAACTGGATCCAGGCTTTTTGTCAGTAGGGTGCTTATGATTTGACCCCATAGCAAATATTCCCTTTGTCTCGTTACTTTTTCAGTGCAACACAGTTTTTTGTTAGTTTCTGTTCCGTATTTCTGACAGTTTTAAGCGTTTGACTTATTAAACTTTATATTTCTGTTCGATTTTCAGGTTTATAAAGGCGATATAAACAAAATTATAAAATAAAATAAAAATAAAAAAAATAAAAAAAACAAAAAACTAAAGGGGGTATCAATAAAAACATAGCCACCCCGTATGAATAACTCATGCAAAGATAAAATGTTTAGAATTATACTCATTTTCAACTGGCAAGTTAATCCTATTTTCTTAGGAAAGCCTACCTGCCCCGATGAAGACATAATACTAATCTAAAGACAACAATTCATATACAGTTTGGTATATAAGTTAGCAACATTTTCATCCTTTACCTAATGTGGGATTGAGTGTTAAAATGGTGTTCATACAAAAAATATACTTTTGTATCTAAATTGCATGTTGACTATAAAGATAAGCTACAATATGATACATGTCATTGACAAAATGTTATTTAAAGAACAATAATTAGCAAAATACTAATCTCATCTCAACACTGACAAGCATCTCCATCAATCGTCACATGCAAACATTTAAGATGTTTGGAACGACTTGATGTTGGTCTAAAGTCGTAACAGTGGCTATTATCACATAGAAGGCCTTTAATAGGATCATGAGATTTGGCTACTTGACTACAATGGCACGCATAAGTCATAACCATATATGTGTGTCATGTGAAAATTTTGAGGCTTGGGCTTGGTAGCCTCTAATCGTCTAAATTTGGATTATTTTCAGGTTGTCATAAAGGAATCAAGAATGGCTCGAATCTGCAATAGTATGCTAATAATTCGGTTTTTAGTAACAACTTTCAAAAACCATATGAGTATGAACTTATGATAAGTTGAATTCCTTTTGACACACACGAAATTACTTCTTCATATTTTGGTAAGGCCAATATATATTCTTCTTATTAGGCTACATTATTAGCTTAGTAGATGTTATTGCTTAAAATGTTCATTTTGGTCCTTCCTAGCGTGGAAGTGTTTGTTCAAGAGTTCGCGAGGTTGTTGTGGGTGGTTCCTAGTAAGGACCTCGTTAGGGCATTAGCATGGGTCTAGGTGTAAATTGGTGAAATTTAGTGTACAGCTTATCAACCAAATATATGTATATTTTTAATTGGTGAATAGTAATAGGTGTTGCGGATTCTAAACTCTCATCCTGAACCAGTAATACACCGTTGTGTTTGTTCTCTCCTCCTTTAACTCTTTTCATTATTAAACTACACTTTGATATATATTGCCAGCTTGCTAAAAAATTTGACACTTTAACATACTTAAACTTTAAAAAAGTTAGAAAAGACGTATATAAAAGTGTATTTTCCATCTCAATTGTGTGAGCCAGATGTTGCTGTTATACCCAATCCTTCTGAACCCTCAAGTCTCAGTGAAGATAACAATGGAGTTTCTGTCGAAGAAAAATTCTTACAATCAAGATAAATAAGCATAAAAATATGATAATCATATCAATTTTCGAACCCTAACATTAACAATCCTCAAATGAGATGGTAATTGTCAATTCGCAAACATAATACTAATCAAGATATATTCTTACAATCAAGATAAATAAGCATAAAAGATGTGACTCATATCAATTTTCAAACCCAACGTTACAAAACCCTCAACTTATTATTAGCATATGGTAATTGTCACATAGCAAACATGGCAAAAGTTCAATATAGAACCAAAATTTACCATAGATCCAATCAACCAATAATAGCCATTCATTTTTTTTATTATGATAAACTTTCACCCTTTTTTAAAATTAAATATCTCAAAACCGTTAATCGTTCTACGATAAAAATTATAATATCATGACGAGAATTAAATTATCTTTCTATAGATATGCACTACTATATATTTTAACAACTTTTTTTTTTCAAATTTCGGTCAACAAAAATCATATATGATTTGTGAAAATCATATATGATTTGTGAAAATCATATATGATTCGATTTTTACGAATCACATATGATTTTTGAGAATCATATATGATTCGTAAAAATCGAATCATACATGATTTTTAAAATCATATATGATTCGTAAAAATCATATATGATTTTTTCGGACAGAATTTTTGAAAAAAATGTTTTCGTAAATATGTAAGTCATATCATGAAAGATAATTTAATTCCGTCACGATGGTGTATTTTTATATTTTAAAGATTTACCGTTTGTAAGATATGTTGTTTTTAAAAAAAAAGTGGAAAATGATTTTGTATTAATTTATATAAAAAATGGAGGGTTATGATTAGTTCATTTGTTCTATGACAAATATGAGTTCTATATTGATCTCAACTCTAGCAAACATAATACTCCGTACTAAGTAATCCGATCACATATCGTCCTTCTACACTATGGTATATAACTTAGTAACATTCTATTACTTTAACCAATGTGGGATTTATCGTCGAAATAGTTTTCTTAAAAAAACTTTATCAAAGTATTTAAATACAATGTTGACTCATACAGATCTTGCTAATCTAATGTATACTATCTATGTGGTCATCATAGACCATATATATCTTTCAAAGCTACTCGAACAAATGATACTTGCGCGGATTTCATGGCACATAATCTGAAAAGATAGTAAGGGGGATGTCAATGGTTTTGAGCCATACCTCACCATACATCACAACCAACCAATAATTTCATTCCACCTAATCTCTTACCTCATCATAGTTTTTTAGTGGCAATGGTCATTCCATACCTCACTTATTTATTTTATTATTTTTTTTTAAATTCATAATTAAATCAAACAATTAAATAAAAACATAATATTTCATTAATAATAAAAAACAAATTACATAATACTTAAAAAAAATTGCATAATACTAAAAAAAGTACGCATCTAAATATTCGTCGGCCATCCATATTGCTCCGCATACTCACGCTTTTTTGGCAAATCGTGATCTCTCGCTTCTCGGATCAATTATGTGATCGTGAGGTTGGTTATAGAACCTCGGTGCCCGATGATAAGCCTTTTCTTCAATATTACGGATTTGGGCCGACAACAATTTTTCTGCCAAGCCATCCTTTGTAGACCTTTGCTCCGCTATCGATTCCAATATTTGTGTTTTCCTTATCGCGTAGTTGTCAAGCTCGGCAATACTTTCATTTGTCGGCCGAAGTCGGCCTTCTTGCCTTTTCTTTTCCGTGTAGGAGTTGTGTCGTCATTCAAGTCCTGGCAGTCTGAACATTGTCATTGCTACCCGTCTCCGGTAGCTAGATGACGACGATTTTCTTCTTTTTTGGCACTAGTAGAAGCTTCATGACCCACGTGGGGTTGTTCCAACCATTTGTCTTCACCCTTAACAACCTCCCATGCTTCAATATGAGTAAAATCTTTGCCTTTTGTTTTCTTTTTATAATCGGCCAAGGCATTTTTCAAGACGTCAAGATCGCTACACCCACTTTCACGAAGACGTTTCTACAATTAATACAATTATATAAATTAGTAAAATTATATAAATTAATAAAATTATATAGAGTTTAAAAATTATACCGATTGTATGTATAGGCCGTTAAAGATACCCATGGCGGTGTTCATATTTCCCCACTTTGTGTTCAAGCTATGATGACTTCGAGTAGTATTATTCAAGTTTGTCTTGAAATGCTCTTGAATTCTTTTCCAAAAACCATCTCTCGTTTGTTCATTACCGACTTTTCGACATGTGGAAATATGAACCCACGCTTTTGCCAAAGCAACCTCTTCGTTTGTCGTCCAATTTTTTTTCTCCGCTCTACTCGATTTTTTTTTGGGACTTCTTCAACTACTTGAACTTCTTCATCGCCTAATATATAGTATAACAAATAAAATTATAACAAATATAATTATAACAAATAAAAGTATAACAAATAAAATTATAACAAATATAATTATAACAAATAAAAGTATAACAAATAAAATTATAACAAATATAATTATAACAAATAAAAGTATAACAAATATAATTATAACAAATTTAATTATAACAAATTAATTATAACATATAAAATTATAACAAATAAAATGTGTACCGATTGAATTATCTTGTTGCGTTTCCGGAACATACTCAACTTCATCATCCTCGTCATCATATATCGGTAGTGGTCGTTCGACACTCGGTTCACGTCGCGTAGGAAGCGTCAGTATTCGCCGAAGCGGTCGATTAAAATCACTAGTCGTCGACATCATGAGCGGAGGTGGTCAGATAATATTGGTGTTGATGAGATGGATGGTTCATCGGTGGAGGTTGAGAATAATAGTGACCGGCTAGAGGACTCATTTGAGGATAGTAGGGAGATGGTTGTGTCGAACTCAGCGCACAAGGGGTTGTAATCGAGAGCCTCGTCCACCCGACCTTTGGATGAGGAGGAACCATTTTACATTTCTAGCATCCATCCTTTTACTAATATAATTTTGGAAGAAGATGAGAAGAATGTGATTAGAATTGGTGATTTAAAGTGTATATTTATAGGGGAATTTTTTTTTATTTTTTTATTTTATTTTATTATTATTATTTTTTTTTTGGACAAAATAGCCAAACGGCTATAATTTTGAAAATGAAACACACGCTCCTCTTGAATTCCTCCATGCCGCTAAGGCAAAAGATGCCGCAAACCATACCGAATTCATGATGCCGCTAGGGTGGCAATGGGATGCCGCATGATGCCTAGCCAAACCACAAGCCATACCGAGGGTGTTGCCACCCCCCTAATGCCACAGTTTTATGGGCCAAAAGCTACAACTGTGGATAATGCATTTTAAGGAACTTAGATTAAGAAGTTTTTATTAGATTAGAAAGTTAAGAAGGAAAGTAATTTGGGATTCGTGGAAGGATAGACAACATTAGTCGTGAGAGCTCAATTATGTGATTTCATGATCGAGTTCTAAATTATGTATTTCGGACCTGTTCTTTTTTCTCGTACGAGTCAAAAAAAGATAAAAAGTTTAGAATCATGACAAGTTCAAGTTTCCTATTCTCTTAGAAAGATTTACTTGCCCAGATGAAGACATAATACTTATCTAAAGAAAAACAAGTAAAATACAATTTGGTATATAACCTAGCAACATTTTCATTCTTTACCCGATGTGGGATTGAGTGTTAAAATGGTGTTCATACAAAAAATATACTTTTGTATCTAAATTGCATGTTGACTATAAAGATCATCTACAATATTATACATGTCATTGACAAAATGCTTATTTAAAGAAAACTAATCTCATCTCAAGTCTCAACACTGATAAGCATCTCCAAAAGAAACGAAAGAAAAAGAAAATCAAATTATCGAATAGACAACTTAGCAGTTTATGTCGTCCCGATGACATAATGGCATCGATCGTCAAATGCAAACGTTTAAGACGTCTAAACGACTTGATGTTGGTCTAAAGTCGTAAAAGTGGCTATTAGCACATAGAAGGCCTTAAAAAGGATCACGAGATTTGGCTACTTGACTACAATGGCATCGATAACCATATGTGTGTTATGTGAAAATTTCGAGGCTTGGCCCTGGTAGTCTCTAATCGTCTAATTGGCTTATTGTTAGCTTATCAGAAGAAAATCAAGAATGGCTATAATCTCCCAATAGTTTCAACTTTCAAAAAACCATATGAACTCTATGATAAGTTGTATTCCTTTTGACACACAAAAAAATACTTCTTCATCTTTTGGAAAGGCCAATATCTATTCTTCTTATTAAGGTTACATTATTAGCTTTTTGAAGTTCTTATTGCTACATAAACTTCACATAGATGTTACACAAATACTCGTATATATATATAGTCGTATTTTACTATAATACTTACGATGTGACCTTACTTTTTATCTTAATTAAATTATTTGATATGATGAGAAAAGATTTACATAGAAAAAGCAAAATCTTATGTGTTGGCTTTAACAAACAAAGCTTTTGAAATGTTGTGTAAATTTTTAGTATGGGAATGTTTTGGGGGAGGAGCAACATTTATTCACCATTATGATTTTACCCACTCCAATGCCTACATTTGGTGAAACATTACTTTTACACCCCACCTTAACTTTGATCAATCTCCCTTCCGGCCACACAACGTCGAATAATTTGATCGGGGCATATGCGGAATAGGAAGGGTTCATCCCAGAAGTAATGTTTTAGCGTAGTGAAGAATTTCCTCTTATCTTGCTTGGTTATGTAGTTTGGCAAAACCCTTTGGACGATAGTTAGCATAATCCGCATACCATGGCTCAATCTCCTTAATGGCCATTAGCCGTTCCTCGGGAAAAGAGTCGCGGATCTCGGTGTGACGAAGTTTTCAAGATCGGTTTTCAATTGCCGGATGATCGGCGAGAAGATTTTCATTCTTTTATCTCAATCTCAATGTCAATTCTTGAAGTAATAAAATCCATCTAATTAGTCGGGTTTTGCATCTTGCTTGAAAACAAGTAGCAGCTGAGTGATCAGTGAAGAGCACCGCTCTTAAAGAACGAGATATTGACTAACTGTCGAAGGCAAAACCACAGCTAAAAGCTCTTTCTCGGTAGTTGTGTAATTTCCTTGCGCTACATTCATGGTTTTGCTAGCATAGTAGATTGGTTGAAAATGCTTCTCTTTCCTTTGGCCAAGCACGCCGCCTACATCATAGTCACTAGCATCACACATGATCTCGAATGGCTGAGACCAATAAGGGGTGACCATTATAGGCGCCTGAGTAAGATCCTTCTTTAGTCGGTTGAATGCTTCTTTAACCAGAAGCTGGGTAATTGGCCGGGCAATTTTCGAGAAGTCTTTAATAAACCTTCGATAAAAACCCGCGTGACCTAGAAAGCTACACCATTAATAATGTATCGTTGTGTTTGTTCTCTTTTCTTTGGGCAAATGATAAAAAAAAAGTATCATACTTGCCATCATTTGCTCTTGTGGGTAGCGAATAAATTGTTTTGCTTTTGTGGGTACTATACTTTTAAATTCATCCTCTTTATGGTACTATTTGACATTTTTACCCTTCGGGAAAAAAAATTTCTATTAGCTAAGAGGGGCAAAAATGTCCAAATTTTTTGCAAAATACCCTAAAGAGGATGAATTTGAAAGTATAGTACCTACAAAAGCAAAAAAATTTGTTCGCTACCCACAAGAGCAAATGGTGTCAAGTATAATAGTTTTTTTTATCATTTGCCCCTCTTCTTTTAACTTATTCATTATTTGCTTACACTTTGATATATATTGCCTGCTTGCTTAAAAAATTTGACACTTAACATACTTAAACTTAAAAGAAGTTAAAAAAAAACGTATACAAAAGTGTATTTTCCATTTCAATTTTCTGAGCCATATGTTGCTGTTATACACAATCCTTTTGAACTCTCAAGTCTCTGTGAAGATAACATTGGAGTTTTGTCGAAGAAAATTCTTACAATCAAGATAAATAAGCATAAAAAGATGAGAATCAAATCAATTCGAACCCAACATTACACAATCCTCAAATGAGATGGTAATTGTCAATCCGCAAACATGATACGGAGTACTAATCAAGATATATTCTTACAAACAAAATAAACAAGCATAAAAAAAAATGAGACTTATATCAATTTTAAAACCAAAGTTACACAATCCCCTACTTTTTATTAGGAGATGGTAATTGTCAATTCCCAGGAGATGGTAATTGTCAATTCCCAAACATAATACTAATCCTTGTCCTTCTACAGTTAGTACAGTATGGTATATATATAACTTAGTAACATTTTATAACTTAAACCTATGTGAAATTTATCGTCGAAATACAATGTTGACTCATGCAAATCTGCTAATCTACTCGTAATGTATACTATCTATGTGGTCATCATAGACCATATATCTTTCAAAGCTACTCGAACAAATGATACTTGTGCGGATTTCAGCTATCATAATCTGAAAGAATAGTAATGCCAAAATTTTATGGGCCAAAAGCTACAAGTGTAGATAGTGCGTTTTAAGGAACTTAGGTTAAGAAGTTTTTATTGGATTTTGGATCAGGAAGTTAAGAAGAAGGAAAGTAATTTGGGATTAGTGGAAGGATAGACTGAATTAGTTATGAGAGCTCAATAATGTGATTTCATGATTGAGTGCTAAATTATGTTTCAACTTTTTTGGTCCTGTTCTTTATCTCGTATATGAGTCAAAAAGATAAAAAGTTTAGAATCATATTCGTTTTCGCCAACCATGTTGAAAGCTCGTTTTTTTCCTACGAGGATTCAAATGGGCGGAGGAAGACATAATACTAATCTAAAGATAAAAAACCCCTATACAGTTTGGTATATAAGCTAACAACATTTTCAGTTTTTGTCATTTGGGATTGAATGTTACAATTGTGTTCATGAAAATATACTTTTGGGCCTGGTTGCCTCTAATCGTCTACTTGGATTATTGTCTAGTTGTCATAAAAAAAAATCAAGAATAGCTATAATCTCCCAATAGTATTATAATAATTCAATTTTTAGTTTCAACTTTAAAAAACCGTATGAACTCTATGATAAGTTGTACTACTTTTGACACACACATAATTACTTCATCTTTAGGAAAGGGCAATATCTATTCTTCTTAATAAGGTTACATTATTAGCTTCGAAGCTGTTATTCCTAAAATGTTCATTTTGGTCCTTAGTGCGGAAGTGTTTGTATAAGTGTTTAGAGTTTGTAACGTCGTTGTGAGCGGTTCCTAGTGAGGACTCCGTTAGAGTATTTGCTTGGGTCAAGGTGTAGATTGGTGAAAGTTAGTGTACAGTTTATCCACCACAAGGATTTGTTATTGGTGAATAGTAATAGGTGTCACGAATTTGAAACCGGATGTACGGATGATCTAAACTCTATCCCGAACCAGTATATATCATTGTGTTTGTTTTCTCTTCCTTTAACTCTTTCATTATTTACTTACACTTTGATATATATTGCTTGCTTGCTTGTAAACTTGACAATTAACATACTTAAACTTGAAATAAGTTAAAAAGAACGTATTCAAACCTCCTATACGGTTCTACAAAAGTGTTTTTTCCGTCTCGATTGTCTAAGCCATATGTCGTTGTTATACATAGCCCTTTGTGAACTCTCAGTCTAAGTGAAGGAAACATTGAAGTTTTTTCGAAGATAAATTCTTACAATCAAGATAAATAAGCATAAAAAACATGAGAATCATATGAATTTCGAACCCTAACATTTCACAATCCTCAAATGAGATGGTAATTGTCGATTCGCAATCCATTCACATATTGCCCTTCTACACTGGTATATAACTTAGTAACATTCTATTACTTTAACCCAGGTGGGATTTATCGTCGAAATAGTTTTCTTAAAAAGTTTACTAAAGTATTTAAATACAATGTTGGCTCATGCAACCCTACTAATCTAATGTATACCATCTATGTGGTCATCACAGACCATATATATCTTTCAAAGCTACTCGAACAAATGATACTTGCGCGGATTTCATGGCACATAATCTAAAAAGATAGTAATGCCACAGTTTTATGGGCCAAAAGCTACAACTGTGGATAATGCATTTTAAGGAACTTAGATTTAGAAGTTTTTGTTAGATTAGAAAGTTAAGAAGGAAAGTAATTTGGGATTAGTGGAAGGAAAGACAACATTAGTCGTGAGAGCTCAAATATGTGATTTCATGATCGAGTGCTAAATTATGAATTTTCGGACCCGTTCTTTTTTCTCGTACGAGTCAAAAAAAGATAAAAAGTTTAGAATCATATTCATTTTCAAGTGACAAGTTCAAGTTTCCTATTCTCTTAGAAAGATTTACTTGCCAGATGAAAAGCTTTATTGGTCTATTAGGAAACCCGTTTCATTGTATGTCTGAAAACATGTTGCTTTGAGATGTTATTATCAATTATGCAAGTTGATTGAAATGCACCAATAAAGCTTTTCATCGTATACATATCATTCTCATCTGTGGAGGAGTATACTTTTTGAAGAATCTCTACCAAATTCATTTTTTAATCTATTAACATTAGCCAACAATTTGAACACAAACGTTTGATGATTAAATCGCAATCAATAGAATTTGTTGATACGCTTCATAAAATAGTGTATGTGTCTTGCTTTGTGGTTTGTGAGCAGGGCATATCTACATAATTAGTATTGCATGATCTCATAATTTATCCAAGATTTATTTATATATTCGATTAAACCAATTAAAAAAGATTAAAACTATACCGATATGTTTTGCTTTTTAATTCTATATTTATAATAATATAGCAAAAAATTCAACAAGTGATTCTAAATTATAGTAGTATATAGTAAAACTATATTAATTGATGATTCTAAGATAGTTTAACTATAATTTACTATTTTACAAAATTTTAACAAAGATTAGCCATCACCACTTCAACTTTTTAATTAAACTTAGAAAAATTAATGGAAAAAACATCACATTGTTAAATTTTTAATAAAAATCAAAAATCATATTGTTAAAATTTTAATAAAAATCATGACTCCCGGGTTTATCAAACCGGTCAACAAAACCGTTGATTCAATCCGATTCTCAAACAAGCAAAAACCGGTCGCCTATCGCCCTATGTCCGAGCCGATTCTGGTTCCCGGCTCAACCGCCGGATCAACCGGGTTTAAAACATTGCTATCAATCATATTACCGACAAAGACGCGCCATAAAGTATTACTATTATTTTTTGTTTATTACAGTAATTTTAAATCATTAACTTTTGGTTATCAGTATTACTTTATTATTGCGATTACATTTTCATCTTTTCACGTTCTATGTTGAATGTTAAACGAAACACGTGCCACAATATCGTATATCATTAATTGTCTACTACTGGAAGCATTTGAGGCGCTTCTGGCCAAGATATATTCTTGCAAACAAAATAAACAAGCATAAAAAAAAATGAGACTTATATCAATTTTAAAACCAAAGTTACACAATCCCCTACTTTTTGTTAGGAGATGGTAATTGTCAATTCCCAAACATAATACTAATCCTTGTCCTTCTACAGTATGGTATATATATAACTTAGTAACATTTTATTACTTAAACCTATGTGAAATTTATCGTCGAAATACAATGTTGACTCATGCAAATCTGCTAATCTACTCGTAATGTATACTATCTATGTGGTCATCATAGACCATATATCTTTCAAAGCTACTCAAACAAATGATACTTGTGCGGATTTCAGCTATCATAATCTGAAAGAATAGTAATGCCAAAATTTTATGGGCCAAAAGCTACAAGTGTAGATAGTGCGTTTTAAGGAACTTAGGTTAAGAAGTTTTTATTGGATTTTGGATCAGGAAGTTAAGAAGAAGGAAAGTAATTTGGGATTAGTGGAAGGATAGACTGAATTAGTTATGAGAGCTCAATAATGTGATTTCATGATTGAGTGCTAAATTATGTTTCAACTTTTTTGGTCCTGTTCTTTATCTCGTATATGAGTCAAAAAGATAAAAAGTTTAGAATCATATTCGTTTTCACCAACCATGTTGAAAGCTCGTTTTTTTCCTACGAGGATTCAAATGGGCGGAGGAAGACATAATACTAATCTAAAGATAAAAAACCCCTATACAGTTTGGTATATAAGCTAACAACATTTTCAGTTTCTAGCCGATGCGGGATTGAATGTTACAATTGTGTTCATGAAAATATACTTTTGGGCCTGGTTGCCTCTAATCGTCTACTTGGATTATTGTCTAGTTGTCATAAAAAAAAATCAAGAATAGCTATAATCTCCCAATAGTATTATAATAATTCAATTTTTAGTTTCAACTTTAAAAAACCGTATGAACTCTATGATAAGTTGTACTACTTTTGACACACACATAATTACTTCATCTTTAGGAAAGGGCAATATCTATTCTTCTTAATAAGGTTACATTATTAGCTTCGAAGCTGTTATTCCTAAAATGTTCATTTTGGTCCTTAGTGCGGAAGTGTTTGTATAAGTGTTTAGAGTTTGTAACGTCGTTGTGAGCGGTTCCTAGTGAGGACTCCGTTAGAGTATTTGCTTGGGTCAAGGTGTAGATTGGTGAAAGTTAGTGTACAGTTTATCCACCACAAGGATTTGTTATTGGTGAATAGTAATAGGTGTCACGAATTTGAAACCGGATGTACGGATGATCTAAACTCTATCCCGAACCAGTATATATCATTGTGTTTGTTTTCTCTTCCTTTAACTCTTTCATTATTTACTTACACTTTGATATATATTGCTTGCTTGCTTGTAAACTTGACAATTAACATACTTAAACTTGAAATAAGTTAAAAAGAACGTATTCAAACCTCCTATACGGTTCTACAAAAGTGTATTTTCCGTCTCGATTGTCTAAGCCATATGTCGTTGTTATACATAGCCCTTTGTGAACTCTCAGTCTAAGTGAAGGAAACATTGAAGTTTTTTCGAAGATAAATTCTTACAATCAAGATAAATAAGCATAAAAAACATGAGAATCATATCAATTTCGAACCCTAACATTTCACAATCCTCAAATGAGATGGTAATTGTCGATTCGCAATCCATTCACATATTGCCCTTCTACACTGGTATATAACTTAGTAACATTCTATTACTTTAACCCAGGTGGGATTTATCGTCGAAATAGTTTTCTTAAAAAGTTTACTAAAGTATTTAAATACAATGTTGGCTCATACAACCCTACTAATCTAATGTATACCATCTATGTGGTCATCACAGACCATATATATCTTTCAAAGCTACTCGAACAAATGATACTTGCGCGGATTTCATGGCACATAATCTGAAAAGATAGTAATGCCACAGTTTTATGGGCCAAAAGCTACAACTGTGGATAATGCATTTTAAGGAACTTAGATTTAGAAGTTTTTATTAGATTAGAAAGTTAAGAAGGAAAGTAATTTGGGATTAGTGGAAGGAAAGACAACATTGGTCGTGAGAGCTCAAATATGTGATTTCATGATCGAGTGCTAAATTATGAATTTTCGGACCCGTTCTTTTTTCTCGTACGAGTCAAAAAAAGATAAAAAGTTTAGAATCATATTCATTTTCAAGTGACAAGTTCAAAGTTTCCTATTCTCTTAGAAAGATTTACTTGCCAGATGAAGACATAGTACTAATCTAAAGACAAACAAGTAGCATACAGTTTGGTATATAACCTAGCAACATTTTCATTCTTTACCCGATGTGGGATTGAGTGTTAAAATGGTGTTCATACAAAAAATATACTTTTGTATCTTAATTGCATGTTGACTATAAAGATCATCTACAATATTATACATGTCACTGACAAAATGCTTACAGAAAACTAATCTCATCTCAAGTCTCAACACTGATAAGCATCTCCAAAAGAAACGAAAGAAAAAGAAAATCAAATTATCGAATAGACAACTTAGCGGTTTATGTCGTCCGATGACATAATGGCATCAATCATCAAATGCGTTTAAGGCGTCCCTAAACGACTTGATGTTGGTCTAAAGTCGTAAAAGTGGCTATTAGCACATAGAAGGCCTTAAAAAGGATCACGAGATTTGGCTACTTGACTATAATGGCACCGATAACCATATGTGTTGTTATGTGAAAATTTTGAGGCTTGGGCCTGGTAGTCTCTAATCGTCTAATTGGCTTATTGTTAGCTTATCATAAAAAAAATCAAGAATGGCTATAATCTCCCAATAATTTCAAGAGTTAACTACATTTTTTGTCCTTGTGGTTGTCTTTTTTCACTTTTGGTCCAGTTTAATTTAAAGTTCGATTTTATTGTCAAAATGCATAGTTTGGTCTCACTTTTGGTCCATTTTCTGAACGAGTTAGTTCGATTATGTTAAGTCGTTTGCCACGTTAGTCCTTATAACCCGTCGTTTGCAGCGTTAGTCCTTTATACCAAGATCTTTTGCAACATTTGGCGTTAGTCCTTCCAGTTAGTTAGTCCTTTAAAAAAATTCTAAAAAAATTCGGAAAAATTTAGAAAAAAATTATAATTTTTTCTGTTAAAGATAAATTGAAAAAATTTGAAATATATTCTAAAAGAAAACTTTTTTCGAAAAAATCTCTAAAAAGAAACTTTTCAAAATAACTTTTTTCGAAAAAATTTTTTTTCCGAGAAAAAATTCGAAATATATTCTGAAAAAACTTTTTTTCCGAAAAATTCTAAAATATATTCTAAAAAACTTTTTTTTCCAAAAATTTCAAAATATATTCTAATTTTTTAAAAAATGTATATACATTGAAAAACGTTTTTAAAAATGTATATACATTGAAAAACGCTTTTTAAATGTATACATTTTTCTAGAATATATTCAAATTTTTCAATGTATATACATTTTAAAAAACGTTTTCAATGTATATACATTTTAAAAACGTTTTTAGAATATATTTCGAATTTTTTTAGGAAAAAAAAGTTTTAGAATATATTTTGGAATTTTTAGGAAAATTTTTTTTTTTAGAATATATTTGAAATTTTTGGGAAAAAAAAGTTTTAAAAAAAGTTTCTTTTAAATTTTTAGGAAAAAAATTTTTCTTTTAGAATATATTTCAAATTTTTTCAATGTATATACATTTTAAAAAACGCTTTTTTTCAATGTATATACATTTAAAAAAAATTAGAATATATTTTTAAATTTTTTTAAAAAAAGTTATTTTTAAAAAAGTATCTTTTAGAATTTTTTCGAAAAAAATAAGTTCTTTTTAGAAATATATTTCAAATTTTTTGAATTTTATTTTAAATTTTTTTTCCTAATTTTTTTTTTTTTTTTAAAGGACTAACTAAAAAGGACTAACGTGTGCAAATGTTGCAAAAGATCTTTGGTATAAAAAGACTAACGTTGCAAAGCGAATCGCTGTAAAGGACTAACGCTGTAAACTAATTAACTAACGAACTAATTTCGTTAGAAAATGGACCAAAAGTGGAACCAAACTATGCATTTTGGACTAAAATCGCAACTTTTTGAACAAATGGACCAAAAATGGAATCCAGGTACAACCACAAGGACCAAAAATGTAGTTAACTCTAATTTCAACTTTCAAAAACAATATGAAGTCTATGATAAGTTGTACGGAGTATTGCTTTTGACACATACAAAATTACTTCATCTTTTGGAAAGCCCAATATCTATTAACGTTACATTATTACCTTTTAGAAGTACTTATTGCTACATAAACTTCACATAGATGTTACACAAATACTCGTATATATAGTCGTATTTTACTATGATACTTATGATGTGACCTTACTTTTTATCTTAATTAAATTATTTGATATGATGAGAAAAGATTTACATAGAAAAAGCAAAATCTTATGTGTTGGCTTTAACAAACAAAGCTTTTGAAATGTTGTGTAAATTTTTAGTATGGGAATGTTTTGGGGGAGGAGCCACATTTATTCACCATTATGATTTTACCCACTCCAATGCCTACATTTGGTGAAACATTACTTTTACACCCCACCTTAACTTTATTGCGATTTGTGAAAGTTGTAATTCATCACCATACTTATATTATTGTCCTTGTGATTTAACCACAAAAGTATATTTGATTTAAGAATGTGCACTCGAGTCTCGGCACTTATAATGGATTTAAAAGTTTATCGGCGTCAGGGTGTTCCCGTCAATCTACAACTTTTGTAGAATAATGGACTTAAAAAGACCTGAGACTTTGATAAAATGATGCGAAATGATTCTTTCACATTGTGATCACCAAGAAAGTCATAGTAAGTATCTTATTTGTTTCTACGCGAAAACTAGCTTGAATCGACAGTATAATGGGTCCGTGGGTCGATATTGGTCTCATAGGATCTTCGACATGCTTTTTTGTTAAAGAAAATACGTAAAAATATGTTACATTGAACAATTTGATTGTGTAGTCCTCAAAGGCGACTTGGTAAATATGAACTCGGTAAGCGTAAGCATTTGTTGTTTTAGTTTGTTATGTTTCGAGTAAATATATAATCTAATGTATATTCGAAAGAAGAACAATAGGCGAAAGCAAACAAATTCATAATAATTCAACTAATGATAATTGAAAAGTAGATTTTGTTCCAAACTTATTACCAAACTACATACCACTCAAACATCTAAAAATATCATATCAAATTATTAAGCAATCTAATTGACACTTAAGCACTTAGCAACCATGAACTAATCATAAGAACAACTTTTAAACAAACCCCTTAACTTCTAAATCATGAATTAGGCCTTGGGGCATGGTGTTTTCTTAGATGCTTCATACGCAAAAGGACCCACGGTGTAGACGTCGAATGGTAGTGTAGGCAATTTCGAGCCAATTGGTGCTTTCGGGGTTGCGAGTAAGGTAGCACCCTTAACTCCATAGTGTAGGTTGGTAGGGTGGTTGCATTTAGGATTTTTCGACGATAGCAAAGTGACGCGGCACTTGTGGACACCGTAAGTGGTCACTGTCTTAGGAGCCATGATGAAGAAGAACCCATTCTTATCGGTTATACTTTTCACTCTCAATGGATACTTGGTGTTCTTGCATGTCAAGAGTACAACAGCTCCTGTCATATATATACATTTGATGTGTTAGATAGTTGCATTAACTAAATATAGAAAGTAATTCACTTAAGCATAGTGATAAAAACATAATTCATATAGGGTAAATAACTAAATATGGCAATATTGTTTATGATCAAGTTATTTAACAGAAAACTTTTGAATAAGGGTGTGTTTGAGATTGCTTATTTTATTACTCACTTTTAAGATAAAAAATTACCAACTTTTTATCTTTGAAGTGTCAAAACTTGTAAACTAAGCTAATAATACAGTTTTCAATAAGCTGTTTTCCTCACTCCCATAAGTAGCTAAGCATTTAGTAGTGATAGTACAGTAATAAACGATTCCAAACACTCTTAACAAAGTGTTAATGTAGTAAGTAATACAAAAATTAAATATCTAGCTTAGGTCTATGAACTTCAAGTTAGTAAGTTGTTCTTAATTAGTAGTACTAAATTAAATGACAACTATTTTAACATGCTTAACCTCATATTTAACTAGATTTAACATAAACCGACAACGACTATTAAGTTCTTGAAGCAGTCTCTCTCTACTCTCGAGCATAGTTATGACTTATATAAAAAAATAGCTAAAGAGTACTAGCTATACCTTGAAGTGGAGTAGCAGACATGAGTGTATCAATCCCCCTGTACTTGCAAGCCTTGCAATAAACCATACCCCTAACAGCCACCATCTTACGTAGAACCGGTACATGAGGTGCTGGTGCCTTAACTGGTGGATGAACTGGAGCTTTAACTGGTGGCTGGACTGGAGCCTTAGTTGGTGGATACACTGGAGCCTTAACTGGTGCCTTAACTGGTGGGTGAACTGGAGCCTTAACTGGTGCTTTAACTGGTGGGTGAACTGGAGCCTTAACTGGTGGGTGAACTGGAGCCTTAACTGGTGGGTGAACTGGAGCCTTAACTGGAGGGTGCACAGGTGCAACAGTTGGTGCTTTGTGGTGATGACCACCTCCCTTGTGGTGTCCACCTTTGTGTGGTGCAGGTGCTTGGGTTGGTGGGTATGTTGGAGCATGGTGTGGAGCTAGTGTCCATGTTAATTGACCAAGGTCAACAGCATTGATCATTAAGCATGAGGTGACTAGAACTAAGAGTGTGAGTGAGGCTCTCAAACCCATTTTGGGTTTAGTGTGTGTTTAGGTGTGTGTGTGTGAGTGTGGGATGATGATAATGGTAGAGGTGGTGGTGGTATTTATATAGAGGTGTTGGGGGTACCTCTTGCAGAGTTTAATGAGATAATTTAGTACTGTATATAATTTGAGGTTAGTGGGCCCAAAGATTAGGGGTGAATATGGGTAAGATTTAAGTGAGTAAAGAGAGTTAGGGTATAAACGAGTCGAGTTCAGACTCTCAAAGCTCGAGCTCAACTGTGTAAGTTTTCAAAACTTGCGCTCGAGCAGCTTGTTCCGGTTTGAATTTTCAAACTCAAACTTGTTTGTGACATGTTTTACAAGCTCAAGCTTGATTTGTTTCATGATAAGCATTTACAAAATAAATTCGAAACCGAACATGAAACTTTGGTTTCATTCGGCTCCTTTATGGAAAATGGAGAAATTGCTAGATTTAAGATGTGAACCAATTTACAAAGTTAGACTCGAGCTTATCAAGTTGATCTCAAGTAGTTCATATCTATCATCTACTGTAATAGTTTTTACCTCTAAATTGTTAGCTATATCATTGTATCAAAAGTTTAACTACAGTATAATATACTCCATATAACACTACTAAGTAGACTTGAAGCTGCTTATAATAAGTTGCGAATTTTCTAATCTGTTTAGTTTAAGATTACTGTACTGATAATTATATAAATATTTAAGAAGGAACGTTCACTTGACCGCTATTACAAGTCTTTTCTTATACATTACTCAAGTAACATTAAATTTGAGAAGTAACAGATCGGTGAGATTTGAATTAAATTGTTATCCAGAATCATTAAATGACGAAGGAAGAAGCATAAATTTATGGCGGGATTCTTGCTTTTGATTCTTTAATTTTCACATGCTGCTTTACCCTTCTTTAATTTTTCCATTGTATTTTCTTTGTTTTTTATTTATAATTGTAAACTCTTATACGTTCAAAAAATCAACTTTTTTTTTTCGAACAAGTTGAGAGTTTATCTCAAGAATAACAGCCTGAAAATTCGAAAACTATCAAGTGTAAACATGGATTTTAACAATATTGAAGTTTCTGGATCGGTCAAAGCAACTTAACACCATTTTAACTTTTTTTAGGCATAATAAATTTAAAAAACATTATACTTGTTCAAAAATACTCTTTTGGATATTGAACATTTTTTTTTTACTTATATGGGTACTGAACTTTTAATTTCGGACTTTTTGAGGTACTTCGTGACATTTTTGCCCTTCAAATTATTAAAAATCCAGGGGCAAAAATGTCACAAACTCTTCAAAAGTTCGAAAGTTAGTACCTCAAAAATCGAAATTAAAGTTAGGTACGTATAAGCAAAAAAAATTGTTCGATACCAAAAAGAATATTTTAGACAAGTATGATGATTTTTAAAGTCATTACCTTTTTTTTTATAGCTTGAGCTTATACACATGCACTTGTTACTCAAAATGCTTGGGGCGGACCTTTAGGGTTTTTGGGGTTTACGGAGACTCGATGGATGCCTGGTGTTTAGTGTAAATTTTCGTTAAAATTCATAATTTGTTCGAAATAAACTTGGTCCCGAAATTTTATGTCACATAAGTACATGTCTTATTTAATTAGTTCACTAATATGTCAAAAGAAATACATGTCTTCCTAATTTGTTTACTGAATTTAAAGAATCGTTCTTTTAAGACTAATGCTAACCGTGACCACAATTTTTTGTGGTCACCCTTGGCACATCAACGCCAACTCAGTTTTTTCTCTCTAAGACTACACCGGCCATAAACAAGTAGTAAAGTGACGGTAACCATAAAAAACTTACCTCGGATGAACAAATAAAAAAAACACACACACAAACCAAATTAAAATTTTGGTTGGGTAACCAACCATAACATTTATTTTTGGGAGGGGGTGGGGGTGGGGGTGAGGGGGGCACTCGGTTGCCTATTGTTGAGCTAGTGAGGGGACGCAGTTGTTTCTTCTGTTGGTTAGGGGTTTTCCATCTAAGAGATACATTGAATATGCGTTTGACCAACAAACAAGTGAAAATTACTGTACTACCCAAAATCATAATACCGTGTCTGCACTTACCCATCTTTCTTCTCAATATCATAAATACCCATCCATGTCGGGTATATATTTTCACTATATACACGACATGGGCGTGTATAACACAAATGATTGTTGCAAATAAATTTGTAGCATGTCGGGCACAAAAGGGCGTCTATACGACATGTCTTTTTTATTCTTACCAATCTCATCTAGTGTGAAAAACATACACGACATGGTGAAAACATACACGACATGGGTCAATCTTTGGACAATGTTTAGGGGAATGTCGGGTACCATTCAATAACATACACGACATGGTCAAATAATTGGACAAAGTTTAGGGTACCATTCAAGAAAATACACGACATGGGTCAATCTTTGGACAATGTTTAGGGGAATGTCGGGTACCATTCAAGAAAATACACGACATGGTCAAATAATTGGACAAAGTTTAGGGTACCATTGAAAATACTACGAGATGGGAGATACACATGCTCATGTCGTGTATAGAGGACATGTCGGGTATTATTATGCATCAAAATACACGAGATGGGAAAAAAGCATGCTAATGTCAGGAAGCGTTAAAGGGTATAGAGGGTTTAGGGTTATCTAGGGTTATCTCTTAGCATTGGGAAAGAGCAAATATTAAAAGGTTGATTTGATGATTCAATGTTCTTGCAATAATGTTCTTGCAAATTAAAAGTTGATTTGATGATTCAATGGACTTCAATTAAAGCTTGAATATATACACGATATCGTGTATCATTGTTATTGCAAGTTCATTCAAACCACATCTTCTTCATCACATATATGAGGAACAATATACACGACATCTTCTTCACTTTATCTTGAAAGAATATACATCTTCTTCATCACCAAATAGATTGACAATGTAAGACTTAAATAGAGTCATTGAGTGGTCAAATCATTTCACATATGTGTCATATTTCGGGTAAAAACTTACATGTACAAGAAATAGTCATGCAGTAGTCAAATCGTTGTCATAGAGTTGTCCCATCTGTGTCATATTTCGGGTAAAAATTTACATGTACAAGAAATAGTCATGGAGTAGTCAAATCGTTGTCATAGAGTTGTCCCATCTGTTTCATATTTCGGGTAAAATTTACACGGCATTGTATGTATATATATATACAAACCGAAATGTATATCCAAACATAGCAAATTCATATATACATAGCCATGACTTGAGAAATTCATAAATTCAAGCTTTTATTACATTTTGATAATACTCAGGGTGTGGTCATGTACACTAATATCACATACTCATGGTTAGTTGAGTTTGTGCGTTCTAAATTCAAGTTGGATCCCAATATTCAACTTAATTTTAAATTTAAGCACCCGTCATTTGATTTTCGAATGGATATCACTGACGACGACGAGGTAACTTTTTTTGCTGATTACACTTATGCGAATACAGGAATGTCTCATCTGTATGTGGCTAAACATCGTTGACGGGAAGATTCATGCTCTTTATTATGAAGTACCACACTTTGGCATTACAAGCACCGTCAAACTAAGAAACAACTATGATATGCATGTTATGTTTGACATTTAGGACACAAGGCAACTTGGAAATTTACATTGACCATGTGGGTGTCGATTTTGTTATTGCAAATTATATATGCCCAAATGCTACCTTGGTAAAAATAATGGATCGTGTGATAACAGTTACACAAGTGACAACGAAGCGGAAAAAAAAAACACGTAGCGAGAATCGGATGACACATTTGATCAAATGGTTGAATGGTGAACAAGAACACTTCGAGAATGAGGGAAGCTAAAGCGGTGAGCGTCGTCATAAAGCCATATGGAATAATCGTTGCGTATTCATAATCATATGGTAATCGGTGTCATGTATTCTTTAAGATTGTCTTATTTGTATTATTTTCATTATCAATGTTGGAATGAATGTTAGCATATGTATTCAAATTACATTTATTCAACTAAAAGTACAAGCGTTCATTCTTGAAAGACAAACCACATAAGATAAAAACATAAACACAATCTTCTTATTTGTTGGATTGAACAACAAACATCTGTGCCACTCCATCATAAGCAGTAGAAGCACATTCAGCGAAAAACATTACCTCGTCATCTTGAGTAATATCAATACGATAGTCAAATGAAGGCAACTTACAAGACAAATAAATCGGAAGATTTGGATCTAACTTGAATTTCTTCACCACCAAACCAAGTAACCCTGAGTACGTCATTTCATTATACATAATTACACCTCGATCGCGATCATCAAAATGTAATACACACTTGAACTTCTTAATATTTGAATTCATGGCTACCCTAGAGAGAAATAATAAATCTATGTTTATTTCAATTCTAAGGTACGCTATAAGGTAGGTTATAAATGACAATGTCGATATGACAACTTCTGACAATGTCGTATATGCTTTCAAATTTACACGAAATATGACATTTTTAAGAACTAACATTGATTTGACAAATCCTTACGACAATGTCGTGTATGCTTACAATTTTATACGAAATATGACATTTTTAAGTACGAACATTGATATGACAACTCACTGACAATGTCGGTTGTCGCTTACAATTTAACACGAAATATGACATTGACATGACTAATCAATGACTTTCATATGAACTCTTTTTACAATTTTGTAAATGCTTCCAGAATGTTTTCAAGTACGTACTTTTTTAGTTCTACACACAAGATAAATTAAAAACCGTATATCTAACCATTCATATATATTTAAGTACGTACTTTTTTCCCATCATTTTAAAAAAACTATGAAAAAATTTAATGCTTAAAGGATTTGTATACTACACAAGTGAAAATACATTAACCATTATATTGAAAAGATTTTATGTGTGAGATATAGATATGTGTTTCTAAGATGTGTTTCTAAGTCTATACATATAGAAATTCTATTGTAATTCACCATGTAAACAAAACCCTAAAACATGTGTCGTTGAAAACCCTAAAACATGTTGTGTACAGGGTATTATATTACACGACATTGTCATTGTCTAGGGAGAATGCAAAATATGTGTGTCGTGTATTTCCAGCCTTTGTCTTTTCCCATGTCGTGTATTTTCTTGAATGGTACCCGACATGCCCCTAAACTTTGTCCAATTATTGACCCATGTCGTGTATTTTATTGAATGGTACCCGACATGCCCCTAAAGATTGACCCATGTCGTGTATGTTTTCACCATGTAGGTGTATGTTTTTCACACTAGATGAGATTGGTAAGAATAAAAAAAAGACATGTCGTGTATAGACGTCCTTTTGTATCCGACATGCTACAAATTTATTTGCAACAATCATTTGTGGCCATACACGTCCATGTCGTGTATATAGGGAAAATATATACCCGACATGGATGGGTATTTTTGATATTGAGAAGAAAGATGGGTAAGTACAGACACGGTATTATGATTTTGGGTAGTACAATAATTTTCACAACAAACAAAATTAACTCGTTACTAAAAATGCTACATATATATCAACGATTATCCATTTTTAGATACAAACACATTGAAATACAATGGCTATAATATCAACTTATTCGGAAAAAAAGTTGATTAAGTAGACACTTTGGCTATAATAAGAAATTTGTGTCCTTTTAATTAGTTCGTTAATATGTCAAAATAAATAGTACTGATTTTAATGAAATCGTTTGTTTTAATTTATTTTATTTTCTTATACTCCTAAAAAGAATTTATGCATATGATAACTTAAATTCCTAGCCTCTTTTGACATGTAAACTTTTCCATATGCATTTGACCAACAAACAAAACTCATTACTCAATATGCTAAGGCTAATGATTTGCACACTTCAATTTCTTATTTGTACATTTAAATCTGTACATTAAGCAGTTGTACATTTATCATATGCTGTTTTACCGATTTATATATTTGAGTGTGCAAATAACAAATGAGAGTGTGCTAATCAATGCTCATATGCTAAAATATCAACAATTATCCATTTTTAGATACAAACACATTGAAATACAGTGGCTATAATATCAACTTTTTTTTTGAAAAAAAAGTTGATTTAATACTGACTACAAATCTAGATTAGAAAAATAAAGATAGGAATTCTTGAGATCTAATGATCACATGCCAGCCAATAATGGCTCACGTGATTGCTAACAAAAGTCATCCAACCAATAGATGATAACCCATAAATTCATGCATCGAAGCTGCAAAACAATTCTTTCCAAAATTATTCTTGAACTTGGGATGGATTAAAACCCTAATACTTTAGATCATGGGTTTATTCATTTAATATATATTCTTTTATAACAAATTAAGCAGACAAATTTAGCAGACAAGTTGAGAGAAACAAGGAGGAATAACCGATCTAACAAAAAAAAACTTAAGATCATGACAATGAGCTTACTTAATTAAGCTAACCGCGACACGAAGACCATATATAGTGGCAAAACCTAAGTTCCTTTGTGTTACACTTATCTCCATTTGGTCAAATAAATTTGGTTCTAACCATTGTTAGAACTATCTAAGCAAGTCGAGAACACGTTATGCTTTTAATCCGTTACTCAACTCGACTAAGAACTACACGATTTGCCGTTGTACCTGGCCACGAGCAAGAAAAACGATCAAGAAGAGACTACTTTCACCATTGGATGATAGAACAACGAAAGTTATAACTTATAAGCACTAAATAAGTTGTTACAAACACAAGATTTACTAATGACATATCTCCCGGGTTTTCGTGTTGATTCATTAATAAGTAAACAGCTTACTAAATTCGTTACTTCTTCCATACTTAATGCCTGCTCATAACTTAATGTCTTCTCATAAGTTGATGTGACAAGTCTTTGATTTGATACACGTGTCATTCTTTTATACGTTGTCACTAAATTAACGTGTATGTTATCATGCAGTTTTATCTTTTGTTAGAAAAAAGCAACTAGCTAGTATGTTGAAGCATGAAGTATCCAAAGTTTTTGCATAGGGATAAAAAAGATGCGCATCACTTAATTCTACTAGTTAATTTGATGTCGACAACTAGGTACTATACCAAATGAATTTTCAACCCAACTTCTTGTACCGACAAGTAATGTCATAAATTAGTCAAAACTTCAATTGAAAAGCTTACCAACCAAACCAACACCATTGCTAATGATAATAATATGAAACTTTATTTCATGTAATCGATGTAGGAACAAGAAACCTTACTAGAGGCGCAAATTCTATGACTCATCTGGGATGAGAGTTGAAATTTCATGGTGCTTTTTTACTTTATATGCCTTAGAAATTCTTTATGGTTCTATAGAAAATTCATAAAATATCATGATTAACACACGAAACTAGCTAGAGAGTACGGTTGCACGCATTTGAAGATACACACGGGTCGAGTGAGTAATGACTGAGCTAGAGTCAATAACAACTAGAGGTGGCAAAATGAGCGGGCCGGGCGGGTACGGGCAACGGGTTAAACGGGCACTAGCCCAATGGGCACGGGCTTAAACGGACACGGGCCAAAACGTGCTCATGTTATACGAATCGGTTTAGAAAAGACGCAAAAAAAAAAAAAAAAAAATGTAACACATCTTTTATATTTGAGTAACTAAATATACTATATCTATAAGTTTTTCATTAAAAACAATTTAATGTTCGAGGAAAACATGTGCTCATTATGCCAATTTAACTTACAAGGCAAGATATATGCTATTTAAAAAATGGACTAAATGTGTCCAAATCTTTTAAAAAGTTGTCCATTTAGGTTTGTTTTTTTTTGTTTTTTTTGTTAAACAAGTTGCTTGATTATCCTGAGGCATAGCTCACTGGAAAAATGTAGGACAAATATTAATCTAGGCACACTATAAATGAAGTCTAATGTTGTTGTTTGCACTATGGATAAGAAAGGACGTGTAGCTTGGTACGTACTAAGTAACGAGCTGAGGGACTTTCACGATGATGAATGATTTGTATGCGTACGCGTATGCTTTCGATGAACGAGAGAAAATTAAGATTGGGGGCAATTTATTTATTTATTTATTTATTTGATAATAACAACAAAATGCGGAATAAAAAACTAAGATCATAATGATAAATCAAGTATTTTTACTTAGAGATGAAAGATTTATAAGGCTTTAGAGTGTTGAATGTTGAGTTTTAGCATATGAGGGGGGGGGGGGGGCAATTTGAGTTTTGTGTGGGGGACACTTTCGAAAAAAAGTCAAAATTAAAAAAAAAAAAATTACACTAAAATCTCAACTTTTTCGACTAGCTATGGGGGCCCCCCATACTCACTAAATAGATCCGGCCCTGCATATGCTAGCTTGTGGAAAAAAATATAACTACACAATGCACCAACTCGATCAATCCATTCACTACAAATCCATTACTATCATGTAGGGCGGCAAACCACGGAGCGGAGCGGATCGTTCGAGACGGACGAACGGACTGGACCGACCACATTACGGTCACGGTCTTCGGTCTCGGTCTTGATCGGTCCGTCGGTCCGGACTCCTGCGAACTATTTTGCCTTGTTAGACCGGACCGACCACATACGGTCCGATCCTCAATCTCGGCTTATGGGCTAATTGGTCTACGGTCTTGTGACGATCGGTCGGTCAGTCTAGTCGGTCCGAGACCGATGCTCACCTCTATTATCATGTATGTCTAGACACATGAATCTATCTCTTTTCAACTTTCATCGTGGCAAAACGTAGGAAGTAATGGTCTTTAATTGCTTCGAGTTTTAATTGTTTTAATTGATCTTCAAGTATTCCTTCTACACGCACATATGACATACCAAAATGGAAGTTATTGGGACAAGGTTCGACCAAGGATTGATACTAGTTTAGAATTCATGCCCTGTTTGTGTATTTAACTATTTTTACCTACATTGGTAACCTCAAGGGCCGAGCTCCACATACTGAACCAGTATCGGGATTGATGTTACCATATTTTTTCCGAGCATAAAAGTGTGTACCGGTACTATACCAAACGGAGTCCCAATATCGGTACCAATCCGGTACTTATTGACGGGGAAATGATACATATTCGATTTTCACGCTTTTAAAACCAAAAGCAGACCAAAAGCGAAGATATATGTTGTTACTTTTGTTTTAGTCTAGAATAACAAGATTAATTAAGTATAAGTATAACTTATTAAATAAATAATGTGGGTAAATAATGTCGATTATATATTCCGTTTATATCGTGCAAACAACCCTCAAGTGGCCACGCCTAAAGCGCTAACCAATGTTTTTGTTTGTTTGTTTAAATGGCTCCATACGTCGTATATGGTTTATTCTTATACGTCGTATACACTCACTATAACCCAAAACTACATTTTAGGAAAAAAAACGTGCACGACTCGATTATTTTGAAACTTTGAGACATACTTACTTGCGAATCGATATGTACAAGTTTTACATAAGTAATGAGCGGAAGCTATCTTTACCAAAAATATGGATGTTATACCAAACACTCCTTTATACACCTCAAACATAAATTGTACGTAACTCTTTTGCATACCATAAAATCTGCAAGATTACCTTAAGACATATAAAACACTCAAAAAGACTACACTTTACAAAAGAGTATAACTTGACTAAATACTTGGGGGTTTAACTTGCTTCAAGCAAAACACTCAAAAAGACTACACTTTACAAAAGAGTCTAACTTGACTAAATACTTAGGGGTTTAACTTGCTTCAAGCATGATATCTATCACTACTTGCTCATATAGAAATGGCAAGTACTTCCAATCATCACTTCACTTCTTATGGCCTTAATCCATATAAACCTGCAAAACATTCAACAACTAAAAAGCTTTCGCTTAGTAAGTAATTGACAATGACAAGCTATCATATATAATTAAATCATCTTGCATCATCACTTTCCAACATTAGTCCATATCACTAATCCAACTCATCACATACATAGACATCACTTTGAACAATCATCAACTAACATCATAAATTGAACTATAACATACCTTAACTAGATATAACAACTAGGCTAACCATTACCTTAGCTAGTTATGACTAACTAGCCAATTCCTATCATTGGTTTAAACTTACTAAACCATGCTTCTTATACACTTAACACATCCATTATCATGAATCACAATATGATAAAATCAATACAATAACACATGATAACCAAATTTATCTCAAAAGATGGCTATTTTACCAAAAAATTGTCATCACCAATTCCCTTGATTCCTAAACAAGGATCACTACAATTACTTAACATTTCATCAATGCATAACAAAAAGGGTTTAACACTACTCCTCTATATGCCAAAATTTTACTTTTTACACGCATATGATCATTATCATGATCATATGAGAAAAATGACCCATTAGAGGACTTAAATCATCAACATTATTACTTCACCACTTTGGCTCAAAACCTTATTTACGCACAATCCCCAATTTGACCTCTATGAACCTAACCGGTTATGAAATTAGCTCAAGTATTAGACGCACTTACTTGTGGGGATGATTGCAAAGGGCTTATATCTTGGATTGAAACACTAATTCACCTTCAATTGATCACATGGAAATTCATGTTCTTCCTTTCCTTTTTCTTCTTTGGGTCACCCACACACACACAAGATACTTTTACACAATTATGGAAACTCAATGAATGTGTTGTAAGTCTTAGCTTATAAAATTTGGTATAAGTTTTTTAGAGTGGCAATTTTGGTCCCTTAAGTCTCATTCATATGATATTTGTCACATATAACTTCATATACCTATATTACTTAACACTTGACTTTTGGTTTGACTTTTCACTTAAGCTTATTGAGTAGCCAATTATATAAACTCTTCAAACACATAATTTTCATAGTCAAACTAATATAATGACATTTTAATAATAAAATACTTAACCGGGTTTTGAGGTGTAACAGCATAAACCTCGAGGGATTTACCTAGTGCAGATTCGTCTACGGTGAGTTCAAACTCCATGAATTAGTCGTGAAAAAGTGAAAAATGACACCGTAAAAACAATAAACATAACTCATTTACAATGAATCATCATTATTACTGTAATATGATTGATTATGGTCGGGATACTTTATAGATTTAAAATTGATGATTTTAGTAATTGATAATAGGTTATGTTTTATATTTGGGAGGGTTTGTAAGAGCAAATATGGTCCGCATACTTTTTTAATTAAAATTTAAAATTGTCTTCTGACTTGGCCAAATTGGAGTTTAGTCCATGGCTTTTGAAAATTGCAGCGTATGTCCTGTATGAAACTTTGGGTTGTATATTCATCCCGCGACCAATGTTAAATAACTAAAACACCCTTTGGTTTTGACTATTTAAGGGGTTGAATACGAGGGCATTACGGTCATTTAATTTTGGCCAGGACCGAATATGCAACCCAAAGTTCCTACAGGATGGTATTTGCCTTTTCAAAAGGTCAAAGACTAAACGCACAATTTGGCCAAACCACAAAGATAATTTTTGCAATTTACTTTTTTTTCAACTTTGTGTTTGATGTTTGCATGAGAGACACTAATTGTTTGTATCTAAAAAATTATTCAAAAAATAAACTTTTTTGTATTCCGATATCAAAATCAGGATTTCCCATTTATATCCCGTATCGTCTTTAAAGGAACCGAATTAATTCCCTAATTTCATAGTTCTGAATCCGTGCCGTGTAGTGAAATCGATACCGGTTTGATACGATAAAGTTTCAGGGTTCGGATCAAAATGCTCATCTATGGGTAACCTCTTATGTCATATAGAGTTTTTTAGCATTAACAAAGTAAGTAGTGAGTAAAAAGAATATTGTTTATTACTTTGATCGTGTTGTAATAATATTCTTCGTTAACTAACTATCATACCAATGGGATTAATTAATCTCAGGATCCCATGGTGGAACGCCCTCTTTTTACGAGGCTACTTCAATTTCGAGTTAATGCGTTTGTATAATATCAAATTTTAGGTATTTCAATATGGAAATAAGGATATTTTAATATTATTCGAACTTTAACAGTAGTGGTGATTTAGTCAATGCTCAAGGCTTGTGTTCGACATTTGACTTAAGTAAGAGTTAATTGCATTTTTGATCCTTGTGTTATGGCCGAATTGCAGATTTAGTCCCTAAAACTTTGAAAGTGCATTGAACGTCTCTATTTTGAAGGTTTTGTTGCATGTTTGGTCCTCTGGGCCCAGACAACGTTAAATTTTTAAGGAATAAATCTGCAATTTGGCCATACCCAAATGATCAAATATGCAATTTTGCCAAATCACGAGGACCAAAAATACAACAAAAACTTCAAAATTATGATATTTAGTGCACTTTCAAAGTTTTAAAAACCGAATCTGCAATTTGACCATGCTATAAGGACTAAAAATGCAATTAACTTAAGTAATTAAGTTGTTTTAGGACCAAAAGTGTAAACTTTTAGCAAGAATATAATATTGTTTGAACCTAAGCCAAAACCACTAGCCCACGCCTAAAACTAATTTCACCGAACCAAAATCAAGATTGAGTTTCTCTCAAATTCAATTCAAATATGATATTTAATTTTGTTATTTTAAGTAAGATTTTAAATTTAAGTAAAATAAAAATGACATATTAAAGATCTCACTTTTTTTTTTTTTTTTTTTTTTTTCACAAAAAACTGAACATGACCTACAAATTAAACTTTATAAGATTTCAATCCAAAAAATTATACTAATATTCATTCTTGTGTTGGTTTGTGCTTTTTTTACAATTGACAAAAGTATACATGAGAGAAAGCTTTTAGTAAATACTGGTTTGAATGATTAAAATACCACTTTAACATAAACACTTGTTTGTTAAATCCAAAAACACCTTTAAGAGATTTCCTAATTTTGTCTATTTAGCTATACTTAAATGTACTACTTTTTAACATCTTAGTACTGAGTTTTAATCAGTTAAAAATGTGACGAGATTTGAAGATTTGAAGTTAGTATAAATATTTTTTATTCCATTAATTGTATATTTATTATTATTATTTTGATTTTATCAAAAGGCTGTGTTAAAGTGAGTTCGTATTAAAAAGAGAAATTAAATAAGATTACCAAAGGCCTATTAGCCTAGCGGCATGTGAGTGACCTAATAACTTAGAAGTTGTGGGTTCAAGTCTCGTTGGAGACATATGTGATATTGAATTTGTGAGATATGTGGTGAATGTTGTAAAAGCTATAGTTAAAAAGAAAAATACGATTAGTTGTTAATGACTAATGAGTGTAGACCCTAATTATATTTCTTAACAAAAAAACGACCTATTCAAGGCCATTATTGGGTTGGGCCCAAACCAAATACAGTTTTCAATTATTGTTAGTGCTAGGATAATTTTTGTTCTGGTTTAGTTTAGGATTTTTTAAGAGTGTTTGCTACACCCACGTAAAAACTCTCGCTCGCTGACGTGTCAGCGAGTGGGAGTCTTGAGTGGAAGTTTTATGTGGATCTAGACTTTCTCTTCTTTAAGTATGTCACTATGTTGGCTATGTGTTTTACTTTGTAAATCAAGTTTATGTTATCAAGATATTAAATATATGATTTTTGTTATTTTCTCATAAGTTTTGTGATTTTTGATTGATAACCCTCCTAGTATTAGTTTGGACCCTATGGACTTGGTAACAATTGAAAATTTAATGAAGGCAAAGCCAAGAGACTTAGAATCAGGTGGTGTATGTAAAACGCCTTTTTATCACCCTTCCCCTGTGAAGCTAATATTGAGGCTAAAGTTTTGGGACTTCTTTGGTCATGAAGTGTTTGGCGCTGATAGTAGATGAAATCTGCATGCTCATCTTGCACATTAGAAGTACTTCCATCCCGTTTTGACAATGCTCATCTTTGTACTTGAACTCAATCCTAGAAAAAGTTACAATAGATCAAGCATAAATCTCTTGATAAAACTTCCACCAACAAGGTTGTACATAAAGGTTGCATTGCATAATATACAAGTATTTGTATCACCACTTACTTATAACTTAGCTAATAAAGCCCAATATTCTAAGGCCAATACAATAATCAAACAAACTCAACACAAACCCTTAACTCAGCATCATCTTCTACCAAATCTTCCTCCCTTCGATACACTCAAAACACAGTATTCGTCGACTTTTTGGTGACCCTTTTAAGCCGTAAGCACACGACCCACCGGTTAGCTGCCATCGTCGGCACTCGAAAAGCTAGAAGATCTTGATGATGATAAAGTGTTTAGAAATTCAGCATCATGGTGTTTTAGAAGCTCAGACAAAAGCAATACAAGAGAAGCCATAAAATGGTCTTTGGTTATAACACTCACAAAGATTCTTAGATGATATTTTAATTTGTATACATTTGTTGCATTGCATGTATGTGTATTTATATGCATGGTTGAGAGCATAGAAACCTCAGCCCATTGTTATAAAGTTTTAAAAGTTGCAATAAAATTTAGGCCGGTAGTTTTCTGTTGGCTGCATGGTATCCCTTTTTCGGCTTTTGGTATTTTATTATTCACTTGTATACCATTATACCAACTTGTGTTAAAAAATTCAAAATTGATATGCATGTTGTCCACCATGTTGGTCAAGCTAGCAATCTTGTTTACTAGACGTTATCATGTTCATACCTCATTAAGTAAATTTTTTTGGTTAAATGGAAAGATTTCGAAAACAATCATAAGGATACACCGGTTAGACCGTATATATCTGAGTCAAAGACTCGTCTTTCCCAAATAACCTAAATTATTAAATATGAAATACCTTATTTGTTTACTCGTTTACTGAAGTACTCCGTATTACGTTAAGGTGTCAAGATAAAGTTGCGTTTTATGAATGAGTTGTTTTTGGTTATATAGTTGTATTCTATCGGTATTCATGTGCTTGGAACGAGTATCTTAAATTTGTAATGTATATGAACTGATTGCCATATTTAAACATGATCAAAATGCCTGAGGACAAATAAATAAGACTTGCTATTCTAATCTTCTACATTACAAAAACTGATTTTTTTTTAATTGTTTGAAGGCGTCTGGTATAACAACTTATAAAAGTTTTTTTACGAATAAATCAGTTTGAACGATAAATAAAATATAACAATTCAAAAGGTAGGCAACTTTGTATCTTTTTTGTTGACAAGACAAATTAACAACTCTTCATAAAAAACAGCTTAAAAAGTGCTGGAAAACATCCGAATTTGATAGAGGAGAATTTGCGTGATTTTGGATATGATGTTAGTAGCAGGAATTTAGGGAAAGTAGTGAGGAAGCCGCAGAATTTGATAGGATATGCCTAATGTGTCGGTGAGTAAGCCAAAGGTAGCAAGTGAAGGGAATTTCGTGAGGTTGAATATCAACGGACACGGGGGACGGAAAAAGTTTGGGAATAAAGTTAGGAAAAGGAATCCCAACTCGTATAATGGGAGTAAGAAGTCTTATAAAAGAAGTAAAACGGAAGTTGAAGAGTGGCGGTGAAGAAGGAGACGAAGAAAGACTTTATGTGAAGAAGAGAGTTTGCGTTTCGAGGAGAATGAAGTGAAAGGAAAAAAAAACGAGCTGATTTGGAAGTCGTTGAGTGATAAGGATTTAAAACATATCTTTTTATGGGTTATTTAAGCCTTAAATCGACACATTTTATATTCGTTACAACTTAAAATCGTTCGTTTTCACATTTTAGATCTTTTGGAAGCAAAATGCTGGAATGAAGCATATTTAGTCGAAAAAGAGTGAAAACATGAAGAAAATGGCAAAGTCAAGATCAAAGGCTGTGACACACGGTAAATTTTCACCAAAATTTAACTGATAATTAGTAAATTATTATTACTAAGCCTGAGTCATTAAGCATACACAAACTTTGCCTGATCATTTGAGAAGTTGACTCGCATACGGTAGATAACTGCATCACTCTTTCATTCATAACATTTTATGAATAAATACTTTAATTGTCTTACGATTTAAATTAGAAGACGAGAGGGTATCTCGTTTTCCTCGATGACCGACGCCGAGCAGCCTTGCGACACTATGATAAGGACCTGCTAAAACAATGACAAATGTTGGGATATGAAATATTATCAAAATAAAAATATTTGGTATAACTATAAGCTACTACGTTATAAAAGTTATCAAACAATTATACTTCGGTCACAATGAAATTTCGCGGGACACAAAATATTTAACGCACTACCACCTAAACAACAACTCTTGTAAGACTCAAACGCAATTTGTGTACAAGTAAACACATTTACCTACATGTACTTAAATGAAACATTACATATACATACACAAATTTACTTACATCCCATTTAAAAAAAAAAGTAAACCCTTATTAAACAATTGGGATATAAAGTCTCTTTTGTCTTTTGTCTTCCCACTCACGATAGAAGAAAAGAAAAAGCAGAGAGATGAGATTTACAAGATCTTCATCTTCAATCTCCTCTACCTACCCTATGCATCATCTAGATCGAATCTTCTCAAAAGGGAAAAACCCAACATGAAATCCCACCATATCTTCCTCCTTATTACCAAAACCAAGTAAGTTTTGAGTTTCTCCAAATCTCTCTCCTTCGCCCAGACCATGACGTATAAACCAAGAAGGAATCAAGATAAGATCACACCAGAAAATCATATCTTCACATATATCTACCTTGAGCCAAGTCCAAGATTCCTAAGCTTTTGGAAGTAAGCCATATTTGGCTTCAAACAAAAGTTCAAGATGAAAAGGGCTTGGTCAAAGGCTCCTTCTTAATCCTTTCATAAGCTACTCGAGGAGCTGAGATGCACACAAATCAAACCTCAAGTCCACTCCAAAGAATAACACTTTTGAAGGTACTGTAAGTGGGTTAAACTCGGATGCGGGTTCGGTAGAGATTCGGTTTGTGTGGAGCTCTCGAGTTAGCCTTCATCTTCGTTATTCTCGACTCACCCTCCTAAGGTTCATCTTTAATCCTTTCATTCCTAAAATTTGTTGTACAATAAACTTTGATAATAAAATGATAAATGGTGGTACCGTGTTGTGATTCGAGCATGTGAACTAGGTGTGGGAAATGTGTATAAACTTGTATTATGATAAATAAGATTGCCTCTTGGAAACATTTACATTGATGTTAGTCTAATGTCGTAATTTGTGGATGATATCAAAGAAACTAAAAGTTGTTCTTGTGAGAGTGAAATGGCCCATGGATGAAATAAAAGTCGTTTTGTCAAAAGTTATCTTGATTGTTAATCTGGGATAGATGTGTGTCGAGTAAGAGTTTGAGGTCCGTTAATGCTAACATTCTAATTGGTGTATTAACTCTTACAACTCGGTTGAAAACCCACGGTGGTTATCACCACAGTGGAGAAGGTTTTGGTGTCAAAAATGAGGATATAGGTGTCCAGCTAAAGATTCGAGTCTTGGTCGAAAACCCACCATGAATATCGCCACAGTGGTGATGTTTTGAAGTCTTAAGTGAGAGGTTTGGTAGTGGATAGTCGGGCATGACTATCCTTCTTTGAGTCACTCGTGTTGATAGTCTCAACATAAGGGGTTTCGGGTCGACGAACTAATATATTATCCGTACTCTTGTATGACTGTTTTGGACTGTCTTCGAGTTGCATGGGTAATGAAACAAGAACCTTGGGTAAACATAATTGTTGCTTAAACCTGATGTTGTCAACATAAACCTAGGTATAGATATAGGGGATTTGTCCTTAAACCTTGTCAAACTTTTGGTCGAATTGGGTCAGTTAACCACTTAAACGAACCTACAATACCATGACTAGATGTATGATTAGGATGGCATAGCCAGGCTATGAGTGCCGCGTTAGCCGAAGCTAAAGTGGCCTCGAGATTGAATGTGTTAGTCAAGTCTCATTCATGGTCACTTCCTTTTGTCAATCTATTTTCAATAATTACATACTTGTCATCGAAATCGAAACGTTTTGAGATTGTGTGAGCGTGTCGACAACCCCACTTTGGTAGTACCATGGCGTGGGAGTCATACTCCCAGGTCGAAGAACCCCGAATTCACAAATTAGAACATGCTTGGGTCGAGTTGTATCTCGAGTCAAGCCGTTTGTGTTGAATCCCCGTGTCAAAACACTGCTCTAGCACTTTATTTCTTAGCGATAATATGCCCATTTAGAACTGGCTTAAGGTCGGTTTGAGCAACCACTATGATGCACGGATTACTTCTCATTTCGTCAAACTTCAAGTATTAGCATCAAAAGTGAAATGAAACATATTAGTGTAACAAGGCGAGCTACAAAACCTTTTTAGGCCACTCTTGGGCCGCCGCCCAACTCAACTCCACATATCCATTTCTTAAACTAACATTGGACCAACATTTAATACTTACATGCACACCATTTCGGGCCTAGGCCCAACTCGTGTACACGCCACAAATGGCACGGACGCAGCCACAAGTTTCCTAGCATCCGTTTGAATAATATAAACTAACTCTCGAGATAAATATGGAATCGTAGAATAATTGTTTAACAAGGTATGAGCATTTTGTTATGCGTACATAAAAGGTACTACATAAGTTGCATATAATACAGTGGCATATAAACAAGAACAATGTTTAAGCACTTACATACGAGGCAACAAGGGTTTTAAAAACATGATACACTTGATAATGTCTATACGATGAATTACGACCACCGAAGACCTATATATATATACATATATATATATATATATATATATATATATATATATATATATATATATATATATATATATATATATATATATATATATATATATATATACATATATATATATATATATATATATATATATATGTCAAGTAAAAATCCTTAGTTAAGAACTATATGAACAAATTTTGATAAATGAACGAGGATTTCTAAATCATTTTGTAACCAACGAACTTGAGAACGTCCAACCATAACTTAAATATTCTCTAGAGGCGACCAGAAAATAAACCAACTAATGTTAGTTCGACAAAACCATTTTGCGTCAACTTAACTAAGTATATACTCATTTATATACTTACTAGCGGAATAATATAATATCAAACTTCGGAGATTTAAAACCATAATAATGTCAACGAAGAAAAGTATATATAAACCTTCATATACTTACTAGAAAAACCTTCAAATTATTTTTACAAACTAAAATATAGTTTTCAATACAACTATAAAAACAATTAAACTATTTTTAAGTAAGCAATACTTAAAAATGATGAACTAAAACATTGCCCTCCTTATCTAGGTTCAGGTGGTCGGTGCCGCTTCACAACAATCACTAATCCCACTTTTGGATTTCGCATTGCAAATGTGAGTTTCATAGCCCCACTTTTACTTGATAAATTGTTTTATACATTTTGGGGTGAGAAATATGCAAAACATTTTATGGACCAAAACTATTACAAGATTACTATTACGTGGTTTAGCCTAAGCCCTTATGTCCCTAGAGAATGCCCTTTTTCATGAACCGTCAATTCCCCATTGGGAAGCGCAAATGTTATAAATAGATCTATTGAGGGTGACTCCTGGATTCGGTTGGCCATGCTTAGGCCAAGCGTATACCATGTCGGAATCAAGTGTTGAGGACAAAACACTTGCTATGGGCCCCATATTGTATGACATCTTTTAGCATCTGAACTGTCGTAGTATCGGTTGCATGAACTTAGAGCTAACGTAATAGACTTTCATCCATATATCATTATATTCTTGATAATGATTATATGCCTTTGCTTATGGTCCAAACTTATAATTTTAATCTAAACCTATGAACTCACCGACTTATAGGTGACCTTTTAGCATATTTCCTCGGTGCTTAGGCGTGAACATGGATGCAAGGCAAGAGGCGGATAAATGGTCGTAGAAATTTCTAAAGAAAAGTCGTTTACAAATAAAAAGATGTTTTTATATGGGGACCACAAAAATTATGGGATATGCCCATTCATCTAAATAATGTTGAAAGACAATGTTTTAAAACTAATTGATAAAAATTTAACGGACTATGTGTTCCGTTTCGTATTACTAGTTGTGATTCACCAATTTAAAACGCGCCCCGGATAACACGTATGCTTCCGCTACACAAAATTTGGGGGTGTTACAAAGGCACTCCAGCAGCACTTGACGGCGTCCCAACCAAAGGGCGACGCCGTCCCTTTATAGAAGATTTGATCAAATTACACGCGACGACTCAGGTGGAATTCTGGTTCTACAACCTGACGGCGTCACGCCTAAAATCTGGAAGGCGTCACCCTCAAATTCCACACCAGACGCCTAAGAACCAAGCTCACGCTGGCGTCCTTCATGAAGGCCGACGGCGTCCACTCATAAGTTGCACGCCGTCCCAACGATGACTGGCCCAAACGAAACCCTAATGATGGCTACGGCGCTAGCCAAAGGTAGCGCCATCGCACTTGTAAATCTATATATAGAATTCGATTTTTCTATTTTAAAGGAGGTAGAACTTTGGAGAGCAAACCCTAATACAGTTGTAATCCGACTTGGACAATATTCTAGGGTCCCATACCCTATTTTACATCACAAGATAAGTTTGTTAATCAATTTTATCATTATGTCTACCTCATGTTCAATTGTATGTGTGTATGCTTGCTTGTTTAACATGAGTAGCTAAATTATCCTTGTGTTTGCTTAGATCTATAAAACCTAGTTGTTAATTATTGTTAGGTTGTCTCTTGTCTTAATTGGTAGACGCTAGATTAAGGAAAACTGGCTTCTTCTTTAATTGTTGCGAGCTTGAACGTCCTAAATAGCAAAAAAAATCTTAAGAGTGCACTTAGGTCGTTCGTTGTGTTTATTGCGTGAATTATAGCTTATGGATAATAGAGTATTTGAGGGAGATACCATTGTACTCGCTGATCCTGGGTAGTCTAGAGGAGAGTTACAATTCATAGAACTAGGGAATTAGGAACCACCCTACGATCAAACGGAATACAACGCACCAATTAAGATAAAGGATGTGACAATTCAACCGACCAATAAGAGATAACTAGGGAGTAAGAACATCTAAGTAAATACATCTTTAATCATCATACGAGCACACCTAAATTAAACATAATCTATCCATAGTTAAGTAGTTAATTAGTTTAGTAATTAGTAAAAGTAGTTAAAATTGGTAGAAGTACCACCCCCCACTCCTATACCCCGAGATATTTACATTGCTTTCTAAAAAAAACATAAAAAAGACTAAAAAGAATCTTCCTCAACCCCACATTCTCATCATATATCTCTTTCTAGCATTCCTATTCCCCAAGAGAACGAAATCAATTCCCTAGGCTTACCCCATACTACACTACAACGATTAGGTTCACTGCCTAAAGGGCTGAAAAACTTGCTCGTAGAAAAGGAAGTTTTCTCGACCCCGAACCTCTGTATCATTGAGCAGGCGGTTTTGGATGTCAGAAATGATCCGTGTGACGAGAACTTGGTCAAGTTCTTGAAGTTGACACATGGGTATGATTCGTTTAGAGATGGGTAATTGGAGGCGATTAAGGTGATACTTGATGGGAAGTCGAGTATAATGATTTTGCCGATTGGGGCTGGGAAGTCGCTTTGTTATCAGTTACCTGCTTTGGTTTAGTAGGGGATGACACTTGTTAATAATTAGTCCATTGGTTGCACTTATGTTTGACCAGCTTAAACAGTTAACACCCGCGATTCCGAGTAGTTTGTTATGTAGCAGTCAGGTATTATCAACTCATGTGTTTTGTTTGTAGTTTGTTCTTGCTCATTTTTAGCTGAAATTTTATATGCGTAATTTTGTATTTGTTATTGTGTTAGACGTTAGAAGAAGGTTCAGAAACACTTAGGCAGGTACAAGAAGGAGCATTAAAGGTTTATACATTAAATAGTTAAAAAAATATATTTGAACATTTAGTTTGTTATTTAATGTGTGAAGATACGTAGCTCTTGTTTCAGGTTCTTTTTGTGTCTCCGGAAAGATTACTAAACGCATAATTTACATCCATATTTTCTACGACTTCACTCATTTAAACTTGTTGTGATTGATGAAGCTCACCGTATATCTGAAAGGTGAGTTTATATAGGTATTTCTTTGCGTTTATGCCAGAAGGAATCTATTATCGATATAATTTGCATTCTATAACATGTCACATAACTTCCGCCCTTCATATGTGAGGCTGAGAACGTCTTTGCTTCGTGCTACTCTAGGAGTCGAGTGCATTCTTGCAATGACTGCAACTGCAACGACCAAAACTATGAATGATGTGATGTGCTCCCTCGAGATTCTTTCTACTATTCTTGTTCAAACAACAAAAATTAGGATAACTTGCGGTTGTCTGTATCTATGAGCGGAAATAGGCAAGTGAAACACATTTACTAAATGCTACGTGTTTCTATTATTAGATCATATTCACGACCTTAAATTTTCAATGAATTCAGAATGAAGGATTTGATGGCGTTGATCAAGGCTTCACCTTACACAGAGGTTAAGAGTATTATAATTTAAGGTGAATGCTGAATATACGTAACAAACTTTCTCAAATTAACCAATATACATAACATGCTTATTTTATTCTCAACATACGTAATATACTTTCAAATACTTACCAATATAAGTAATATTTACAGGTTATAACTTTAAAAAGTTACAGTAATGGTCTCTGTCATTTGCGTTGACTTTCATCGTTTGTCCTTTGACATTTTTCACTTACAAAAGTTACAGTAATGGTCCATGTGGTTTACTTTGACTTTCATCGTCAATCCTTTGACTTTCATATTTTTTTATATGTTTTTATACACGGTTTTATATACGTTTTTTACTTGTTTTTTTAACATGTTTTTTTACAAATTTTTATACACGTTTTTATGTACGTTATTAGTGTACATGGGACCCACGCCTATATCAACCACTGATTGAGGAGAGTCTTGTTTTTCTTTCTCTTGTGTTACAGATGAAACAAAGGATTAAATGGACCCACCTCACAAAAGAAATAATATTAAAATTATGGACCCTACAATTCCTTTCACTAACAAGAAAAAGAAACGCACCCTAAATATGTTACGTATAATGGTTAATTTGATAAATTCGTTACGTATATTCAAACCTTACTATAATTCTGACAAATAACAGGTATTTACGATCTTCTATCATCTTTTACGCAGCATGTTTACCACCTAAAAATAAAGATTTAGCATACGTTTACGTCCCAATTGTAAATGCAGTCGGAAACAAAGATGATTAGCAAGTTCTTAACTTGAGCTAAATAAAGAATACCATGCAGTTTCTCTTGGAGGCAAGGATCAAGGAAGGCATCTGATCCCATCAACACACGCTCCTCCTGTAGTGGAGGTTTTTAAGAAAACTCAGGTGCTGTTTGTTAACTGTTATTTGTCGATCATTTTTTGGGTCCTAGCTTATTGTGCTTTTTGATTTTGTTTTTTTTACAGATGGTAGATAATACAAGCCTACAAGGTGTGAAAGGATAGAAGTTATCTTGATGGCAAAGAATGAATGTACCAACCTATGGGTCACAAGTTCAAGTTATTAGTGTATGCAATGTTTAACAAGCTTCTAGCTCAAAATCAAGCTACTCAACAACGCCTTATACAATATTTAGAGTCACAAATGTCTAAAATTAATCAAACTAGCAAGTTTAGTATTGCTGAGTCTGATTAATCAAAGTAGCAAGTTTTTTTATGTGCGATAGACGGTGGATAAAATGATCTTGTACAATATTGATGAGATTTCGATTGTTTTATCACATGTATCTTTTTTTTTCCTACGACGTGAATATATAATTGAGATTCGTAATGCATTACATAATTTCAGCCTAATCTATACTACTTTATAATGCATTTAGGCTTTCTAAAATTAGAAGGCTTAAAAATTAAGCCTTCTAATTTTAGAAACTTAAAATAAGATAAGAACTTCAATCATGAGATGACATGTGTCACTTCTTAACAAACTCCAAGCTAACTTAACAAACTCCACTCTAACTCCTAACCATCAAAAATTAAGATAAGAAGAACCAATTATAAAATGACATGTGTCACTTCCCAACTAAAAATTCATCTTTATTTTCAAATTAAAATATCTTTTTATCTACTTATTTATATTATAATCTAATTTTATCATATTTTCTAAAATTTTATGCTCTTTAATTCAACATCCATTTTAATATATTTTTATGAGTTTTTAGTTTTTATATTTTGAGTGGTTTTATTTTATTTTAATTCAAAATTTTATAACTTTAACCTTTATTTCATTTATTCCAATCATATTATAGTCATTAAGATTGCGTCACATGCGATTCTTGTGAGTACCCTTCTAGTGTTATAAAATGTTTATGGGACATGAAGTACTCTTGCAAACCTCGATCAGAAGCCGAGCTAGCTCAACGTCTAGTTGACTGTATTAATTAAACAAAAGCTAACTTCCATTCCATTTTGACAATGAATCGACTTGAATTAGTATACACACAAACTTGAATCTTTTTGCATATCAAGCTCATCTTTGTACTTGAACTCAAACCTAGAAAAATTCCAATAGATCAAGCATAAATCTCTTGATAAAACTTCCACCAACAAGTACATAAAGGTTGCATTGCATAATATACAAGTAATTATATCACCACTTACTTAAAACTAAGCTAATAAAGAAAAATGTCCCAATATTCTTAAGGCTAAAACAATGATAATCAAACAAACTCAACACAAACCCTCAACTCAGCATCATCTTCAACAAAATCTTCCTCCCTTCGATACACTCCAAACACAGTATTCGTCGACTTTTTGGTGACCCTTTTCGCCGTAGCACACGAGCCACCACGGTTAGCTGCCATCGTTGCGTCACTCGAAAAACGAGAAGATCTTGATGATGATAAAGTGTTTGGAAATTCAGCATCGTGGTGTTTTAGAAGCTCAGACAAAAGCAATACAAGAGAAGCCATAAAATGGTCTTTGGCAATAACACTCACAAAGTTTCTTAGATGATATTTTGTATACACTTGTTGCATTGCATGTTTGCGTATTTATATGGTTGAGAACATAGAAAGCTCAGCCCATTGTTATAAAGTTTTAAAAGTTGCAATAAAATTGAGGCAGGTAGTTTTCTGTTGGCTGGTATCTCTTTTTCGGCTTTTGGTATTTTATTACTCACATGTATACCAACTTGCCTTAAAAAATTCAAAAATGACATGTAACCCTTTTACTAGCCATTATCATGTTCGAACCTTATTAAGTAAATTTTTTGGGTTAAATGGAAAGATTTCGAAAACAATCATAAAGATACACCAGTTAGACCATATATATCTGAGTAAAAGACACGTCTTCTCCGAATAACCTAAATATGAAATACGTTAGTACTCCGTATTACATTAAGGTGTCAAGATAAAGTTTTGTTTTATAATTGAGTTGTTTTTGGTTATATATTGTATACGCTATCGGTATTCATGTAGTGTCAGATGCTCTGGAACCAAGTAATTATAATTATGTATTCAAGTTCTGCTTAGAACAAGTATCTTAATTTTATTTTACCGGGCGGAAAACCCTTTATCAAAAAAAAAAAAAAAAAAGGTATCTTAAATTTGTAATGTATAGAACTGATTCCCATATTTAAACATAATCAAAATGCTTATTTTCCTAGAAAAACATTTTTAAGTACTTAAGATTTAGCAAATGTAATTTGGCTATACATATAATTCAGCCCATCGTTATGAATAAAAAAGGTGGTCGGTGGGTTTTCAATTTCTATCGTCTTGAGGACAAATAAATAAGACTTGCTATTCTAATCTTCTACTTTATTTATTTATTTTTATTTTTTTATTTATATATTGTTTGAAGACGTAATGAGTTTATATAAGTTTCTGGTATAACAACTTATAATGAATAAATCAGTAGGTGTTCAAATTACATATAATAAATCGTTAAATAACTTTTGAACGATATCTAAGACAGTTTAACTTAATACTACCTCCGTCCCATATTAATTGTCCTGTTTTGACTTTTTAAGTCTTTCTTTCTTAACTTTGACCTTAAATATTTTTATTTGTGTTATATAATATTTAATAAAAATTATACCAATAAAAAATACATTTAAAACTCAATCTATTCATATATTTGGCATCAAATATTATATAACACAATTAAAAATATATAAGGTCAAAGTTAGAAATAAAAGACCTTGAAAATTCAAAGTGGACGGTTAATATGGGACGGAGGGAGTAATACTTTTTTGTTGACAAGACAAATTAACATCTCTTGATAAAAAAAAACATCTTTAAAAGATGCTGATTTTCGGTTCCTTGTACATGACAATTATATATGTTTACTTAATTAGGTGATGATGGCTATCGTTTTGAAGATGCCCATTGTAATGTGCACCCGAAAACAATATATTGCAATTTGTCAATTTGTCACATATACTTTCTACTATTTTTTCTCAATATTTTTTCTACTATTTTAAAAAAGTGCATTTAAAAATAAAAAAATCGTAGGACAACGGGCATCCCCGAAAACCACTCGTGATCCACCACTGTCTAATCTTATAAAAGTTTCATTTGAGATATATTCATAATTAGAAAGTAATACAAAAGACATTGTTTTTCACTACAAATTAAGCAGTGACATTTTGTCATGTTGGCATGTTGCAAACCTTGGTTGAAATGGACACATTGTCGCATATACTAGTATTTCGAAAACTTCATAATAAAATCCGTTCACATACGATGCTTCTTTACAGACGTACATATATAGTTTATCAGTACAAAGCAATCATTAGGAGAGCTTATAAAATCTATCGAGTATAATGTTAATCATCATCTTCAGGAAGTTAAATATAAGAACGAACAATATCCACACAAATTCTCCATTGTGGTACCTCTTCCACACGCTGACCGTCTGCATATCGAGTGGTATTTTTGCATGAACTTTTTCTCCCAAAGCCTAGTGAACCTTGGACACCTGCGGTCTTCTTCACCAGCCCGCAAGACGAGGTAGTGACCGGTGGTGGTGGTTTTATTAGGCGATCTAAATCAAGGTCATGTTGCTTAATATACTCACAAAAGAAAAGAACAAGAGAACTCATTACCTATTTTTATCATTAATGGAGTAACATCCAAAAAAACTAGTAAGAATTTATACAGGAAATACAATAATGTAACAATCTCATTAGTCTTAGCCATAGTAATAGAGTTAGGCGTTTCAAGAAGACATTTTTTACATTCATTAATTGCATTTGAATAAGTGATGTTCATTAACCTTTGCTTTAACCATTTTTTACTTAATCATAGACCATAAATAGAAAAAAGAAATGAAAAATTAGAAAAGCTATCTTTGTATCGGTTTGTCTAACGAGTGCCCTCAGGATATTAGTTTAAATGATTAAATAAAAAAAATAAGTTTATTAATTACAAAATCAGAACTAATTAAGATAAGTTAAAAGATCAATTAATGTAGAGTAAACTACACCATTCGTCCTTGTGGTATACGTTGACCATCAAAGATCGTCCTTTGACCAAAAAAATTGCACCGTTAGTCCTTAAGTGCGAAATGTTACTCAGCGTTGGTCCCTCACCCTAACTGACGTAAGTAACGGGCGTTAAATCTACACAAGCAAGGGTATTTTGGTCTTTTTATTACTTCTCTCTCTACTTCATCTTCTCCACTTATTCATCAACACAAACTCCACATTCTCCAGAAATCATAAGCTTTAAAAGCCTTTTTTTTTTTTTTTTTTTTAAAAAAAATAAAATAAAATAAAATAAAAAAAATAAAATAAAATCCTTGAGCCAAAATAATAAGGTTTTAAATTAGTCTATAAAAATTTATGTATGTGTCGATTTGTTGGGAAAATAAGCCAAGGCTTATTAGTGCAACAAAAGCTTCTTGTACCACACAAGTTTGAACAATAATAAAAGATTGACACCATAGACACTTGTGTCGATTGGTAAGAAAGGTTCACAGAAAGAAAATCAAATCAACCTATTACATAACTTTACAAGAATAAATAGGGAATTAGTAAAAACCTCAACAAGAGTGTGATGTGAATTGGATCAAGAAAAATAAGGAGGACCCAATAACAAATCACGCCAAATCCGATCCAAGCAAGAACCCACAATCAATTCCTCGAAGCAACCCTTATGAAACTAGTTTTTATTATAAGTTTCAATCTATTTGGTGAGGACGTGGGATCTCTTGTGGATCGGAGGCTATAAAGAAGAAGAAAGAAGAAAGTTTGACCCTAACTTTCTTGGTCTCGATCTTGTGAAGAACAATCTTTGGCAAAGATCCTTATCAACATCATCCTCCAATGTATTCATGTGATCTCTCGTTGGGTTGGATAAGCAGGGAAAGAGAGGATGAAAGTGATGATACCATCTCTTTCTTGGAGAAAACGAAAAGATAAAGCAAAAATAAAATACCATGGGCGGTTTTGGTAGGGTACAAAAGAGAAGTGGCTAATTTTCAGATATATGGGATTTCTCATATATATTTGAATTGTTTTTGAAGATAATGGTGGTGATTAATTTTTGTAGAAGATGGTAAAGAAAGATGATGAAGTTAAAGGGTAAAAGGACTATTTTATCCTAGTGTGCTAACTTAAAAAGACAAAAATACCCTCACGTGAGTTGAGATAACGAGCGTTAGTGTAGCCCGTTAAAGTGAAGGACCAACGCTGAGTAACGTTTCGCAGTTAAGGACCAACGGTGCAAATTTTTTGTTCAAAGGACGATACTTGATGGTCAACGTATACCACAAGGACGAATGGTGTAGTTTGGGATGAATTAATGCACTTTAAGCAATGCCCTGAGAACACTCGTTAGACAAAAAAAAAATTACATGAGTTTCGACTCGCATTTCGAGCCGACTAATTCCAAGGCGACTACCCTTTTGGATAGCCCGATGTCGGCGAAAGTGAACCTCCGTGGCCAACGGGGGATTAATTTTCTCCCCATTGTTCAAACCCAAAAGACCGTTATGCACTTCCATCCTAAAAAGCTAAGCCCTTACCACTAGCCAGCCCAAAAAGTCGAATTGAAAGATATGTAACTTGAAAATTCAATATTAGCCTCCGAGAATGGAAAAATAAGGATCATTAATGAACTACTAGCTAGGTAGATTGTTCTTATAGCCTTAACGGCATCCCATTGAATGCTCAGCGAAACATTTTTCAAGTCTTTACCCTTATCAATTTCTAAGTCAGTTTATGTGATACGTAGTAATTAGTTACTGGAGCAAAAGTTTAGGCTTAGATAGAACCATTATTTCTAACTAATATTGGATTGAAAGTTCAATTTCACTTGGGTCAGTGTATGATCGCTAAGACGGGTTAATATAGTCAGCGAAAGCCCTTTGATTGGGACGGGGAGTTAGGAAGAATAAGCCAACATGATCGGAAAAATAATAGAATCGACAATTTTGGTTACTAAGTGTTTGGTTAGAGAGGATGATATGCTCGCATCCTTCGCAAATTCATGAATGGGAGTAGTTTCGTTTTAGCTATGATTTAAACCGATAGAAACAAAGATCTTGGTCGGCTTCGACTTATCAAGTTTAGTTTTTATATAGGGCAAATGATTGAAAAAAGTATCATACTTGTCATCATTTTCTTTTGTTGGTAGCAAACAATTTTTTGCTTTGTGGAGTCTTTTCTTTCAAATTCATCCTTTTCGAGGTATGTGACATTTTTTTGCTTCGAGAATTTTTTTTCTATTAGCTAGGGAGGGCAAAAATGTCCAAAAGTTTACAAAATACCCTAAAATGATGAATTTGAAAGAAAATACTCCACAAAAACAAATTTTTTGTTCGCCCATGTACAAAGCAAATAAGCGCAAAGTATAGATACTTTTTCAACCCCACTTTACATAAGATGCAATGCATATATGATTTCTTTTTGTGTGTGCTTGGTGTACTATACTACTATATCAGTGATCATTTGATTTAGGGTGCGCTTGGTTCAAAATGGGGAATGGGAAAGGGAAAGGCAAAGGGAATACAAAGGAATGGAATGGAGATTATCATTATCTTTGATAGTGCTTGGTTTAAGAAAAACACATTAACCTCCAAAGTGGTGGTGGTGGTGGCGCCTGGTGGTGGTGGTGGTGGTGGGTGGTGGTGGTGGCTGATGGCTGGCTGGTGGTGGTTGTGGCTGCTAGTGGTGGTGGCTGCTAATGGTGGTGGCTGGTGGTGGTGGTGGTGGGTAATCATTACCATACCTCCCAATTTACTGGGTAATGCCCCATTACCAAATACTAAACAATTATTGCATTCCCTACTCCTAACCAAGCATGTTTAATTATTATCTTTTTCATTCCCCACCCCCATTACCCCCAACCAAGCACCCCCTTAATATAAAACACCAATAGGACATTAACATTGGGTTATTTCATTTTATGTGATATGTAAATATGTAGTGCTAGTTGGTTTAGTTTCATAAATACTAGTTATAATACCCGTGCACGCACGGGGTTTTTTCTAAAATTTTAATTATGTATCATTAATGATTAAAATATAAACAATTTAACGTGTCTTAAATGATTTTACTTGCCGGATTAAAATTATAAATCTTATGTTTATGTTTTTATTTATTATTATTATTATTTTTTTTGCCTTTGTTTTGTATTTGGTTTGTTTTGCTAGTAATATATCATCTGCCTTTCGAAAAAGAAAAAAAAATATCAATGTGTCTTTTGCGTTGGTATTTGGTAGACCTTGCAATCATTATGTGAAAGCCAAAGGTATTCAGGTTGCGTGACATGTGCATTTTTTAGCTTCGAGTAGGCGGAGTTTGTTGTATGTTGCTGAATTCAATTTAGAGGGCATGCCTACTTCGAGGCTTTATAATTTCGTGAGATATGCTCCTGTATGTCTCACATATGCTTCTTTGCAAAGTAAACATGTTCAGGTAATTCCTTATTAAATAACGATTTACGTTGTTTTTATTTATACAACTAAGTATTTTTTTTTGGTGTGATAGATTTTACCTAAAAGGTTCTTTGATGGTTTCAAGAAGAGTGTTCGGCCAGATTTCGAGGGAATTGAAAAGCATAAGGTGGATCTTCAAGAAGAGTATGCCCCACGTGGGTTTTGTGGAAGTAATTGGGCTGACTTCTTTCAAAAGGAGAATATTAGCGAAGCACAAAAAATGGTTTTTTGTCATGCTGGAGGTTTTAGATTCAATCTCACTGTGTTTGATTTCAACGGAGTTGCCATTCAAACCTTTTTTTTGTTCTTAGGCGATGATCTTGAATGGTTTTAGGTTGGACTTGTGCTACACTTAAAAGACATTGCTGAAAATGTTTCAACATGTTTTACTTGATATTTTTTTAAAGCATTAGAATATTTTGTTGAGGTTTTAGGTTTTAGGGCCTGTTTGGCAGGGGCTTTTTGGAGGAGCTATTAACTTTTTGTTACAAAATAATCTCCTATAAACTAAGTAGCTTCGTTTGGATGCATTAGCTACAAGCTTTTATTTCAAACAAATAGCTCCAAAATAAAAAGCTGATTCATGAAGCTTTTTAAATGTCTATGAGCTGTTAAAACTTTAAATTACTAATATACTCTCCAAACATTTATTTACAATTATAGATTTGTCCTTTTATGTCATTTTACATCTTATAATTACATTTAACAGCTAATTTACCAAACACTTTTATTAAAAAATACGACTTGTAGCTCATTTTGTTAGCTTTGCATGGTTTGACTTGACTTCTATACTTTTAAACTTACCTCATACGACTACAGACTAGTTTTGCCAAACATACCCTTAGTGTTTATTTTTATGGGTTAGTAAAAGAAGTCATTTTGTTTTTTTCCCATATTTTGGTTTTATAGGAATACAACTGTATAAATTATGATCACTGAACCAATTAATATTGCTCAGGAAGCTGTATATGGGTGAAGCAAGTGTTTTTTGACCCGTTTTTTGTTTTGCACACATAGATATGTCGTTAACAACATTGGTCAGAGATATTATTATCTCTTTATTGGAGTACAATGTTTTCATAAAACCAATGAGTAATGCGCACGAAAGTGTAAGCATATAAATACGTTGTGTGTTTTCTTTCTTCATCGCCAATTAGGATCTTCAATGTACATAATAAGTTTTAAATTTCATATCAGCAATTATATAGCAGTTGGTTTGGTTTCAGAATCGAAACCACATATTTACATGAGTAATAAAAACACGACCAACAATGGTAAATGTGCCATGCTGTAACTTAAATGATCAACATTCATCATTTTTTTGTTTTTATTTGAGTCATAAAAACACTTGTTTCACACAATGCCAATCACCCCTTTGTAACAGTTAAGAACATCAAATTTGGATACAAACTTAGATTCAAGCGTCTTTTTTCAATTCTAAGTATGTCGTAATCATTTCTGAATCAATCATACATAATGAGGAGCTGTTTGGCTGAAGTTAAATTATTAGTAAAAAATGGAACGGGTCAAATGGGGCAAAAGGGTCAAGAACGGGTGCACAGTCACATAATTTATTTTACAAAAAAAGGATATACTTTGGACAAGCTGTGTCATCTTGTTACCAAATATAAAGATGTATATTCAAAGTTACTCTTAACATCTACTCACTATACAGAACAACGGGTCAAATGGGGCTAAAGACACAATATTCTGATAGATAAGTTATATATGTAACTGCATCAGCAATGTTTTACAAAACATGCAGTTGGCACACTGCTATTTGTTAAGGGTAGATAGACAACCTTCACTGCTTGCTTACATAGTTACTATACCTGGTTCAACTTTTTCTGTTTCGGGCTTAGATCAGTTAGTTGCGCAAGTCCACTAGCATGGGTGTACAAACAATAGTTAGTTTTAGTCTATTATCCTATATTCATGATGGGGTCATGGCTATAGTAGGCGTAACGTTATGTCCTTAATTTTTTGTTTATATAGCAACTCACTCGGGTTTAGAAACAAACCACATATTAACCCGAGTAATAAAAGCACGTCCATTAATGCTAAATGTTGCATTATCTGATTAAAACAAACAACAATCATAAAGTTTGTTATTTACCTGAGTAATATCAAAAAAATAAAACACATTGCGAAACACACCTTTGGTTCATTATCAATTGTACCTAAGCCCTGTCAATCCACCCTGTATTATCACAAATAATATACCAAGAAGAACTTCGACCGTCTTCTTCATAAGACCGGTACATGTCTCCATTGGACCTACGTCTTCTTGGTGGGGCATAACCACCATTTTTATAGCCATACTGATCTTCACTATCCTGCCCATTTGAATCCCGGCCATAACCATTACGATCGTCTCCAGTACCTGCACATGTATTCTGAAACGTACTGTAAAAATAGGAAAAGCCATTCCATTATATAATGATAATTCCCCCTTTTGATAAATTATATTATTAACTAATATAAGGTTTTTGTTTTAAATCATACATAATGAGGAGGTGTTTTATCAGTAAGTAGGACATATGGCTTGTTATTTGCTGAAAGGGGTGTTTTTGGTAATTGCTGTTGTTGCTTCTTTCAAAGTTGGTATTCAACTGGAAATTAATAACAGTTTTTAACATTGGCCCAAACGCCCCTTTATACTTTGTTGCAGTAGGTGGTCATAAAGACCAATTGTAGCTGCTCGATTAGACATAGCTATTCAGTATTTAAACTTCTTATTTTGTAGTTGTGAAGTTTTTAAAACAATCAACTCCTTGATTCATTAACCATGTGAAAGCGTATATGGGTCAAGTAAGTTTTTTTTTTTACCCGTTTTCTGATTTTCACGCATAGATTTGTCGTTGTCAACTTTAGTTACAGATGTTATTATATCTTTATTGGAGTGCAACGTTTTCAACTGAATAATTACTGTTTGAACATTATTAAATTTATCATTATCTGATTTAAATGAACAACATTTCTAATATTATTTTATTAGAGTAAAAACGTGGCTTGGACGTTTTTTTTTACTTTGGGTATGTTTGATGCTGCAGTCGTCTCTATGAGACATGGGATTGTAGGTGAAGTGTTGTTAGGCTCTTCTATATGCTAATGTAATTCTGCCAATAGCGGGGAAAAATTTTGTTTACACAACCTTTGCATGTACATTGTGCCTAGAATATCATGTCTCAGCTAGTTATAGCCTTGTTTAAATATCGTGGATAAAGTTATGAAAGAAAGCGAAAAAATGTGTACCTGAAAATTCAAAGACTAACGCAGCCGAAAGAATCATAAACATGTTCAGAGTACAGGTTTCCAGCTCTCTATAAATGCTAGTAAAAGTAAGTCAAGTACCGTAGCGCACATTACCATTCCACTGTGTTTGTGATTTCTCTCTGCCTGCAAATATAGTACCAATTAAAGATGTAAACATGAACTTTTAAAGATGTAAACATGAACTTTATATACTAACCATGGTGGTGTAAAAATCAGTAGTCCAAAACAGGTAGTTCTATGTTATTTTTTACCCATTTGGAAAATTATACTATATACTAAAAGGCGTTGGGTGAGGGGAACAAATCATGTGGGTTATATGGTAATTAGTATCCTAATCTTACATTCTCTTGGTTGTTTCAATGTCATTAGAAGCATTTGTTATACATGGCAGCCTATGATTGGCTACCAAAGTTGCTGCTACCAACTCCAATGAACAGTACACGTTTTCTAAGGCTTCTTTTGTTAACTGTACAACACTTGCCAGTATATCTCTCATCTCATCTCTCTAGAAAAATCCACCACTTATATCTCTCATCTCATCTCTCTAGAAATATCCACCACTTTCATTTATTTCTCTATATCATCATCTATATTGGTTCACTTATTATATCACCAAATTCGGTGATCCAATTCAACACCGGCTGGAGGGTGATAATGTTGGCGGTTATCTCCCAGCAGCAGGGTTAAGATAATCAACCGGCCCATAAATGCTCAACAGCTGAAATAAGCAGATGGTCACAGTAACAAATACCACTTTGTGGTTACCGGATATCACTTGGAATCGTGTGATCACTTTCCAAAGTAAACTATTCGACCCTAATGCCTGGTATCACGAATATCTACTTGGGATAAGACCAAATGCAGTTAGAGAATTAGGCACAATTCTATAACCCTTTCGCTAATTAGTGTTTATGTTTTCTTTGATTTCAAGCATTTTTCGTATCTTCATGCATAAAATAGATCTCCTATTTATAGGAAAGTACTCTTGGCTAGTCAATGGAATTATGAGTATTAATGGCAATTAATAGCCTCATAATTATCCCCATTATAGCCGTTAGTGGTTACATGACCAATTAAACATGGTCATAATGCAGTTTAAACTGCCACTTGAATAGGTTAAAGCCGCTTACAAAGCGTACCATCATCAAGTACTTTCATAGTGCTATCGGTTGTTACTTTGCTTGGGAAACACCACGCCTTCAGTGTAAACACTACTTCAGGTGAAACACCACTTCGCTGGAAACACCACTTCGGTGGAAACACGATCTAGTGGAAGTAGCCGGTGGAAACATTGATAATCAGTGGTAACCACAACAGTACTTTCACCAAGCACTACCAATCCAAACCACTATTAGAGTCAGTGTGTTCATGGACCTTATGGGTGTACACTCCGTACCTCCTAACCCATTACAATGTGTGAACTAATCCCACAAGTGCACTAAATTTTCCAACAATCCTCCCCAAATTTAGTTCACTTCCTTTGCATGAAAACAAACATCAAGCAAAACATGTGCATAAATGAAAATGTCACGAGGATTGAATTTCCATCTTAGTAAATTACACGTTCAAATATTCGAGAATCGGGGTGTTCTAAGAATTGAACCCTTCAACCCATTTGAATACCTGAAGATAACTACACACAAGCTTTCAAACATTTATCGACTCCCGACACTATACAAGCCATGTGTCCATATCCAAATTCATAAATGTTGTAGAAGCTAAAGTCCAAAGCTTCCCGAAGCGGCAAAACTTCAACATTTACATAGGTGGTTCCTCTTTAGTCATGCTCCTGCCAAGCACTTTTCAAAGAAAATTAACCATTGAGAAGTAAAGACTTCATCCTCCTTTCAACAGGATCCAGCACAACCTTGGGATGTAAAATAAAACATGTGCTCAGTCACTTGAATGTTCAACTTTCCACATTGAACTCAGCTCCCAAGTTTCCTTAGGAGGAGTTGGGTGTCCTAGCATTCAGTGACTAAGTTGGACTTAAACCCATCCCTTTAGCAGACTTTATAACCAAGTCTCTAGCTAATCCCTCCGTCAAGTGATCAACTCAGTTCTGTTGAGATCTAACAAACTCTATAGATACCACCCCATTCATGATAAGTTCACGAATCATGCTATGCATGACACCTAAGTGTCTAGACTTACCATTGTACATTTGGCTATAAGCCTTAGCCAATGTAGTTGCACTATCACAACGGATAGAAATAGGTGCTATAGGTTTAGGCCACAATGGAATCTCATGAAGCAAGTTTTTCAACCATTCAGCTTCTTTACCAGCTAGCTAAGGCCACAAATTCATTCCATTGTTGAAGCGGTGATGCAAGTTTGCTTCTTGGATGCCGAAGAAATTGCACCTCCACCAAGTAGGAATACCCACCGCGGTAGACTAATTGTCTTGATTATTCTTGATCCAACTTGCATCGATTGTATCCTTCCAACACGATGGGTAACGGTATATGAGAGACTATAATCCATAGTTCTCTTCAAATACTTCAAGTACCTTTGAGCTGCTTGCGGTGATGAGCACTAGGATTACTAGTATACTCGCTCAATTTTCCATTGCAAAACCAATATCGGTCTTGTACAAGTCATGGCATACATCAGTGACCAATTACCCTAGAATACTCAAGTTGAGATCTGACTTTGCCATGGTTAGGCATCGACTTCTCACAAGTATCCATAGGTGTACTTCGGAGGTACAATCAAAGTAATTGAATTTCCTCAGCACCTTCTCAATATAATGAGACCGAGAGATAGAAATTCTTTTACTTTCATGTTTAATCCTTATACCAAGGATAACATCAGCCTCCCCATGTCCTTCATGGAGAACCTTGATGACAAAAATTCCTTTGTCAGTCAACTGATTTTGGTCAGTGCCAAAGATCAACATGTCATCAACATATAGACAAATGATGACTCCTTTACCGGATTCATCAAATTTGCTATATACACATTTGTCAACTTGGTTAAGAACATAACCACTAGACAAAACCACTTCATCAAATTTTTGATGCCATTGCTTAGGTGCCCGCTTAAGTCCATAAAGAGACTTAATCGGTTTACACACTTTGTTTTCATTGCGGGCATGATGAAGCCCCGAGGTTGGTTCATATAAACCTCCTCTTCCAATTCACCATTCAAGAAAGTTGTCTTCACATCCATATGATGAATAACAGATTGTGAATAGATGCCAAAGCAATCGGCAATCTTATGGTACTAATACGAGCCACGGGGCATAAGTATCAAAATAGTCTATCCCGACTTTTGTTTAAAGCCACAATAACTAGTCTAGCCTTGAACTTTTCAATAGTTCCATCTACCTTCATTTTCCTTTTGAAAATCCATTTGAAACCTAAAGGTTTGCAACGGTGGTAGATCAACCAACACCCAAGTGTTGTTCCCCATGATGGAATCCATATCATCATTGATTGCTTCTTTCCGAGAAAGCAATATCACGGGATTTCATTGCTTCTTCAAATGTCTTGGGATCATCCTCAACAATGAAGCAATAGGAGTATTGGTCTCAGACCTCATCCCTTGTTCCTTCAACTAAATCTGGTTGAAACTTCGGGTCCAAATGACTTTGGAGTCCTAACCCTTTGCTTTTTCTAAGCATAGGTTCAGTTGTTGTACCACAACCTCATCGAGGGACCATTGATGGTTCATCATCGTGGACCTCTCGATACACCAATGTCATGAGTTCCATTAGGAATCCTCATACTTGGTCTAGGACCGATGAGAATCTATTCTCATCAAAGTTTGCATCCCTTGATTCAATTATGGAATTAACTGAAACATATTCATTAGGTTCTATAACATAGAATCTAAAAGCCTTGGAATGCTCGGCATATCCAACAAAGATGCAATCAATGCCTCTTTCACCCAAAGTTTTCAACTTTGGATCGGGGAGTCTTACAACAGCCCTACAACCCCAAACCTTGAGATAGTTCAGGTTAGGTTTCCTTTTTGTCGAGTTCATAAGGGGTAACCTTGTTCCTTTTGTTGGGAACCCTATTTAATAAATAGCAAGCTGTTAACATAGCTTCACCCCAGAACCCTTGACTCAGTCTAGAATAGGACAACATGGAATTAACCATCTCCTTCAAGACTCGTTTTTCTTTGAAATACCATTTTGAGGAGTATAAGGGGCAGTCGTTTCATGGATTATACCAACAGACTGAAAGTACTGAGTATCCATGTACTCACCTCCCCTATCAGTCCATAATCTTTTGATCAAAGACCCAAGTTGTAATTCGACTTCAGTTTTAAACACTTTGAATTTATCTAATGCTTCATCCTTTGTATGTAATAAATAAACATAACAAAACCTAGAAGCATCATCAATAAAAGTCACAAAGTACTTCTTATTCCCCAAAGAAGGAGTGGCATGCAAATCACAGTCATTGTGTGTATCTCTAGAGCTTCGATCTCACGACTAACACCCGAAAGGGTTTCTTGGTTATCTTGGTCAACATGCAAGTTTTACACTTTTCAGTGTCCATGTCAAAAGCTGGGATTAAACCATCCCTAGACATATCTTAAATTCTTTTATAATGTACATGGCCAAGTCTAGCATGCCAAAGAGTAGAGTCAGTTTGGTCATAGGAGGTCACAAAAGCTGAAACAACACTGTCAGTGGTAATATTAAGCCTGAACATTTGATTACATAAATAACCAAAACCAATAAAAACACCATTCTTAGAAAGAACAAATTTATCGGATTCAATAACTTGTTTATATCCATGATTATTCAAAACACTACTTGAAACCAAGTTCTTCCCGATATCGGAACATGAATAACATTAAACAAAGTTACAATCTTTCCAGAACTAAACCTAAGATCTACACAACCACGATCATGCACCAAGGTCGTTGACTCATTTCCATGTGAAGAATAGAACCATCATTTAGTGACTCATAAGTCTTGAACCAGCTTCTATCTTTACACACATGAATTGTTGCACCAGAGTCAACCCACCATGCAACATCATCATCCCGCACATAATGAGATTAGATACATATGTAACATAATAAATCACGAAAAGACTTACTAACCATATTCGACCTTCAGGTGAGTTGGAAGAACCACCACTCTGAACCATTAGTGCGATCCATTGGCTTTACCACCAACTTTAACACCCTTGCGGAGTCCTTTTAATGTGACCATTTTTGCCACATTTCCAACAAGTAGGTGTTGCCTTCTTGTTTGGATATGCCCTTGTGTTATCATGATATTTGCGTTTGCCTTTGTTGTCATTGTACCTGGTGGAGTTGTTATGCTCCACCATATTGACATTCATTATCCTGCACCTTGAGAGATTCCTCAATGTGCAGATGACTGCCCAACTCAACAAGAGTTAACTCCTCCTTCATATGTTTCAAGGTATGCTTGAAATCTTTCCAAGAAGGAGGGAGTTTTTCAATGACACAAGAGACTTTAATAGCCTCATCCATGTTCATATTGTGTTGTGTAAACCTTCCAAGTATTCCAAGAAGTTCACTGTATTGTTCCATAACGGTCGGTCATTTTGTAATTTGTGAAATTACTAACAAGGAACTTCTTACTTGATGCATCCTCATCCATATATTTGGCATCCAAGGAGTCCCACAGTTATTTGGAAGATTCAATGTTCGATAAATATCAAACGAGCATCGACATACCATTGAGAATAAGACCTGCATATGTAGTCATCATTCTCCCATTTGCTCCTCCTCTGATGCTCCACGTAGCATCATCCCATCATCGGGAATAGGTGTAGTCAGCACATACACCACACTCATGCTTGACGGCCAAGAAGTGCATCTTCTTGCGCCTCCTAAAGTCCACCCCTTCAAACTTATCAAGCTTGGAAAAGTTTGAAGCAATGTGTTTCATTGCGGCTACCATTGATTATCACAGTAGTTTACTTTGATTGTTGGCGGTTATCTCGGCCAGCGGGGTTAAGATAATCAACTTCGAGAAATGCTCAACTATTCGTAGAAACAAAACGATGGTCGGAATAACAAATAACTTGGTGGTTACCGGATATCACTTGGAATCGTGTGATCACTTTCTAAAGTAAACTATTCGACCCTAATGCCCGGGTATCACGAATATCTACTTGGGATAAGACCAAATGAAGTTAGAGAATTAGGCAATTCTATAACCCGCAATTAGTGTTTATGTTTTCGTTTTGATTTCAGCGTATTTTTCGTGTATCTTCATGCATAAAAGCAGTCTCCTATTTATAGGAAAGTACTCTTGGCTAGTCAATGGAATTATGAGTCGACCCATTAAGCGTTCATTATTATGCCCATTAATAGCCTCATAATTATCCCCATTATAGCCGTTAGTGGTTACATGACCAATTAAACATAGTCATAATGCAGGTTTAAACTGCCACTGAATAGGTCAAAGCCGTTACAAGCATACCATCATCACTTGCATAGTGCTGTCGGTTGTTTACCGCGCCGCTGGAAACACCACGCCAGGTGTAAACACTACTTGATGAAACACCACCGATTGAAACGATCGATTGGAAGTACTGCCGATTGGAAACGCTGATAATCGGTGTGAACCTACAACATCTTTCACCAAGCACTACCAATCCAAACCACTATTAGAGTCAGGGTGTTCATGGACCTTATGGGTGTATACTTCGTACCTCCTAACCCATTACAAGGTGTGAACTAATCCCACAAGTGCACTAAATTTTCCAACAGATAACAATACTAGAAGCTACAGCAGTCAATTTGCGGTTATGTGGTTTTGTAAGATTCAGATTTTTAAAGTTTAGCAAAGTCTGAAATCTCACTCTTTGGACGATTGAAGTGAAAGTTGTGGACTTCCTGCAAAATTATGGTTTGAATTAATTTGGGGGTTTTCCTAATTTTGTTTTACTTTTGGTTTAAATAAATTAGGGTTCATAATTGATTGTTTTTTTTGGTAGTTGTCAGTCTTGATGGTGGGTTTGGGTTAGCTTATTTTCTCGATTGTTTGATTATTTATATTTGATTGTTTTTTTGGTAGTTGTCACTCTTGATGGTGGGTTTGGGTTAGCTCTCGGTTGCTTGATTATTCAAAAAGTTAGTATAATAACCCATAAGCTGGAGTTTATGCAAACAGTGTGTAGAAAACTAGAATGGGGGTTGAATAGTTTACCAATTAAAAACTTTGTTTTGAAACTTATTGTAAAGATCAATTGATATTGATCTTAGATATGTTAATGAAATATGCAAGCAATATGTAAGGAGTAAATAAGGAAAGAAATGATCAAACCACAACAAGTTGTTTATAGTGGTTCGGTCTACAAGGACTCTTTTTCCTTGCCTACTCCACTCCTCGAGTCTCACACTCGCGAGTTTAACTTCACTAGTCAACAAGCTCCTTTCACCGGCGGAGAAAACCTTTACACTTCGCTTACACTATTTCCGACACTAAGCTAGATGTCGAGTTCTTTCCAAGGGTACAACCACTCCCACACACAACGTATTTTGAGGACTAAAATACTAACCACTCACACTCACAAGATTATGATGGTTTAATACAACAATGAAGTATGAATCAACACAAGATCATACAACACTAAACAAACAAGACTTCCAACTTCTCGTTTGAAGCTTGAATGTGACTTGATCTTCTTTGCTACAAAAAAGATCACTAATATGATATGAAACTGAGTTAGAAAGGTTAGAGAGAAGATATGTATGAGAGTATGTTAGAAAGGGATGAAAAACTACTTGGCTTGGCATTGCTATGTATAGCCAAAGTGGACTGAGGGCGTCACGGACCGCTGAACCCTTAAAGGGTTCCTACAGTCATTTTGAAAGTACCAGATTACGGCATTGATCTCAAGATATCAAATCTTTGCTAAAGTCAACTCTATCTAAGTGAGATTGTGCAAGATATGAAGAGTACAAATCCACACAAAATATCTAATGAAATCTTCCAATGATTTCCATGATGCATCACATGATGTCATATGTTGTATTTCTATTCTTAGAAATATGCAAGTACTTAAGTAGTGTTTGGTTTTAAGAACCTAACACATTCTAAAAACTACTATCATACATAATGATTAGAGTTATATCAAGATGTTACTAATCATAAATGTAAATGCTTGAATGATGAATATATTGTTTGAAAAAGCTTGTTTTAATATCTATTAAACTTGACAAGCTTTAAGCTTTTATACAAATTAAATTTACTTTTGTCGTTAAAAAAACTTAGGTAAATATCAAAAATATAAATAACGTTTAATGACGATATTTGTATTAACACAGTGGGTTTGGATCAGCGTATTTTGTCGTTTGCTTGATTATTGAACATGTTAGTTTAATAACCCATAAGCTATAATAAGCTGCTGAACCATGGTGGGTGAAACAGATCCGTATTCTTGGCAAGCGACGACTCGTGTTTGCGGCCATGACGGATCGATACCCAGGTGCTGCGACCATGCGGCATATGGCGACCTTTGTGCATATATGATTTTTCAGTTATAATAATCTGCTGAACCATGGGGTGTCAAACTGATCCGTATCTTGGCGAGGCAACACGGCTTCGTGTTTGCAGCCATGACGTATCAAATACCCGTCTTGGATTTCGTACTAATATTAATAATGTTTTCAAATGGGCCGTGATGACTATTGTAATCACGAGCAAAATGAAATGGGTGGTGGAAGATCCAACCGTAACTTGGCGGGGCAATTAACGAATGCCATACAATCAATGGTTACTAAGCAATTATGTTCGTTTGCGCACACGGCGGAAGCCCGGTCTTTCCATCACCTGGCCCTATTTATAGATCTGAGCCTAATTTTTTTAAGTTATACTAATATATAAAAATCATAAATGAACTTTTGTAGAACTTCTCTTTTATCGACTACTTTATTGATTCAATCCAGATGTGGTGTGTGTCTTATGCGTGAGCTTATTCGGGCTTTGATTCAAGTGAAAGTGATGAAACGAATTTCATTCACAATTGTGATGGCAATGCAAGGACACATGATCAAGCTGAAGGTGAGTTAACAATTTTACACCTTCGAATGCTCAAAGGCTGTGGTATCAGTGGATTGTTACACTTCATTAGTAGTACAGTTGTGATATATGAGATATGTGATTAGTTAATGTAACCTTCCCGAGAAACTTCAAAAGGAAAAAAAATGCCGGCAGAGGTGCGTTATAAAAAATTATGTGGTTTGGTTTTCTATGGGGTTTAATTGTAACCTTATTGCATTTAAAAAAATTGTTTTTTTTTGGGTTACTTAATTTCATAAGGGTTTTACAGTTCTCGAGTTACTTGATCGATGGTGGTGCTTCCGTTCTTTGCTTATATCTAAACAAGGTCGATTTTGTGATGAGGAAACCGTGAGAATCGAAGGAAGACCGTATATCTCCTTCAATATTTATGCATGCACTGTAAGTCTGTTTTATTGTAGTTAGTGAATAGAGGTTTGCTTGATATCCCACACTACACATAATTTTACATGTTTTGATAGTTATATCGCATTCAAATTTAAGAGTTAATTATGTGTCGAGTATAAATAGATCTAATGTTGATCACTGAACGAAAAACATGCTTTATTGATTTTCTGAGTTTATATCGCTTGATGACATTATTAAATGACATGAATAAAAGGTGAAAGTGTTATATGAAGAATTGGTTAGAGTCAGAGGTTTCAAAATTCGATGATAAAGATTAAACATTAAAGTTTGAATCATGATTTTGGGGACCTGGAATGTGTTTCATAATCAAGATTCGATACTAATTTTTTTTCCTTCAGATTCTTGAGTGATTTGTAATTAATGCTTGGGTGTTTTATGTTATCGATTCTTAGAGTTGTAAAGTCCATCAATAGTTCTAACGAGTGTGGGAACCTGCGCGATGCAGCGGGATTGGCTTTAAAGGACTTACTTTGTAGCGACACTTAAACCTTAGGGACTAATTTTTCCAAGTTGCTATAGTTAGCAATTAATTCTACAGGACTTACTTTGCAACGTCGCTTAAACCTTGGGACTATTTTTGCCAGATTGCTATAGATAGCAATTATCTGTAGGACTTATTTTGCACTTGGTTAAACATCGGGGACTATTTCGCCAACTTTGGAAAGTTTGCAATTAATGTTTGGACTTACCTTGTAACGCCGCTTAAACCTTAGAGACTATTTTTGCCAGATTGCTATAGATAGCAATTAATGCCGCATGACTAATTTTGCAGCGCCACTTAAACATCAGGGACTATTTCTGCCAAGTTGGGAAAGTTTGCATTTAATGCTCCTACTTTGAGTCATTTGTTCTCCCCATATTTAGTATATATATAGAATGTTTTGAGTCTAAAGTTCGATATTGAACACCTTTTTAGGCATGCAAAGTTTGATCTTTTGATTCACAACTGCAAACTATTTGTTTCTCCTTGCATTTCTTCAAGGTGTACTCTCAAATGTAATGCTCGATAATACTCTTTATTGCCATGTTTGGTTTGTAGTTTCTGATGGAAAACAAAGAGGCTCCAGTAAAGAAGCAGCAGGGTATTGAGACACGACCGAAGGACGTTAGTCGTAATGTGATATGTTTAGCCGGACCTTTTGGCGGTAACGGGTGTTTGTTTATGCTTGGTTCAAGTAGCAGGTAAAGATTTAATGTTTGATTTTATTTTTATTTTCTATTTTTATAAATAACCTTGATTATGGGTATTTTTACATTAGCATGCTTAAAAATAACTTTGAACCTTCACTCATGTAGTTTTTAGTGGATAGTATGTTTATTCATATTATTTTATAGAGAACATGTTCTACTGTTGGATTGCAACATGTTAGATAATGTAGTCACTTTCGCACGTGTGATAATGCCCTCCATTACACTTTTGGTTCAGTTGTCTTATTTCTTATGCAGGCGTTATGAAATTTGCTGCGATGGTCCTAAGTAGCATATCAGTGGCCGAGGTAATTTCATACTCATTTGTTTCACTTGGATTTATAAATGGTTCACACCGTTAGGGATGAAAAATGGGTGTTTGGAATTGCTTATTAAAAGTGGTCATTGTTTTTAAAGTTGTCTGTTTAAAGTCGCGGATTAGATGCCCAATCCCAAACGCCCTCAAAACAACATATCTTTTATATTTGGGTGATGTTTTATGATGTACAAGGGATGTTTAGTAGGTTATTAAAAATCTTATAATGTATCAACAAACCATTCTTGATCATAGCGACAACGCGTTAACATGACTTGAGTTGATTTGTTGCGTGGCGGTCGGTGAAAAGCCAACGATATGTCATGCGTGGCAGAGAAAGCGGCTTAAGTATATGAGCAACTTTGGTGACAAACAAATAAGAAGCGATCATTGAAGGCAAAAAAACAGAAAATTGATTGCAGCAGCAAGGACATGTGAAAGTTATGAGATCAGGTACTTAACGATATTAGCAATTTTATCAATTAAAAAAAATTTACTTAGATACTTACCAGTTATTAAATAAAACCATTCATATTGCGCTATATGTATATCCACATCAGTAAAATTGTCAACAAAATCCAAAATTGTCAACATCATATATTCAATATATATTGTCAGTAAAATTGTCAACAAAATCCAAAATTGTCAACATCATATACAGTATTCAATATATATTTTGTCATTTAAAAAAATGGCCTAAGTTTAAAAAAAATAATGCAATATCTTTTAAAACATTGGTAGCCTAAATTACTTATATACCCGCAATATATCGAATGTGACTAGACACCTTAGATGAAATAATAATGAAAATTTAAGCAATTGATATGTTATTATGACATCAATAAAACTCTCTTTTGTAGGAGTTTGGAAATGATATCTCCCTCTTAAACATACACAAATCATTGAAATGATCGACCAAAAATGCATCTTGTGGTGGTTTAGAGATTGGTGATCTTAAAATAATCTCGATGAAATGATCGTTGAATTGTAGCCATTGTTATTGATGTACGGAAACCATGAGTTTTACGTCCGAAATACTTCCGCTTTTGGATGATATCTTGGTCATAAAGGCGGTTTTGATGCAAAGCAACAACAGTTGTTCTGCAGACCACCTAAGCGAAGAAGAAAAATAAGAAAAAGGGTCAGAAGGCATGCTCAATATTGTGATCTTGAAACCATACTCGACTTTAAAACTACTTTTTTGTTGCAATTTGAGTTTATTGAATTTGGATGTTGATGCGACGAGGAAAGATACAGCTTAACAAGTAATTTGAAATGACTTGGTTATTTGCTCCCGCGAATCAATCTATAGGTATGATGAGTGCCACTACTCTCTTTAGTTTTATGTCCACGAAAGTGGCGAATCTGATAATCGGACAGATTAGTTTCATTTGCTACATACCTAATTGTTATACTCATATGTGTTGTTTCGGCATGCATATATATCAAGAATTTAAGTTAGTATGCCTAAATGTTTTAACATAAACACGATCGCCCCGCAGCAACGCGCGGGTAACCACGCTCGTTATCAATAATAATCAACCTGAATTGTCCCACTTTCATATGTAACTGTAACATTAAGGTACAGAAAACAATAAAGTATTGTGTCATTATTCTTTGTTACTCTCCACTATTAATTGAAACGGGGGCATAATAACTAATAGATATCCATTGACTTATCAAGTCATGATTTTTGTCATTTTATTCAAAAATCAAAATCGAAGTGCTTATGGCGGTTAAACCCTGGCCGGCCATTCAAAAACTACCCTATTTTGACCTGTTTCCTGAACGGCCCATTTTATCACCTCTAGAAAAAGTAGATAGCGACTAAAGAAGGAAATCAAGTTTTAGTAGCTTACTTGAGTAGCTGTTTTATCACTAAGTAGAGCATATGGAAATCAGAAAAGGGTTGACAACAGTACGTGTTATTACTTGTATTAGGACATCAAATGTTGTAAAGAGCTTGAAGAATGGGATAACTGTAAACCTTTTGGGTATGGGTGTGCGCAATCTCGGGATGCAAGCCACCGTTGGACTCCTCGGTGGCCAAAGCCCTCACAACATCATCTAATCCATATTACCGTGGATATCGCTCTTGGAAGTAGTCTCGTCCTTGCATTGGACGCTTTGTTGGTGCATGTGTTCATTTCTCTGATTTCATTCAAGTATAAGCTAAATTTTGCCGCGACCCTTTTGAACTAAGATTGCTATGAAAACCGAGTTTTGTGGAAAAAACTCCCGAATTAACTTGAGCCTCGAGTCATAAAAATTTCTCAGCAGTGTTAGTTAGCGCTAACCGTTACTCCTATTGAAATAATCGACTTAGTAAGATTGTTTCGTTTTTGAAGCATCTGTGTGATTCTACTATGGTGCATACAAATTTCAAGTCTCATAGCTCGGTTATGTCTTGTAGATTTTCACTTCTGCTACTCAATGTGTGGAAAACACAAAACTTACCAACTATGATGGCTTTTTCTTTAGACTCGGTTTTGATATGCGTCTCGATTATCGTGTGCCCTTTCTAATTTCCTGCAACATCGGAACCAATTGTTATATACTTCAATAAGAAGTTTTATAAGAAGTAGAAAATGACAGGCTGATGTATGTGGCACCTTTGGTACAAATATACTATGGCATAGAAGATAGGGAGCAGCATCAGAATTAATATTGAAATAGCCAAGAAGAAAGTATGCTTCTGCAAAAACAATAAACATAAGTCAAAACCTGTAGATGTTAGTCAAACAATAAGTATAAACATGGGAGTAAACGACACCACCTGCCTCCTCCAAAAGGCTTGATGTTGCCTGAACATGTGTGGGCATCACAGAATTGGCGCAAAAATATTTCTGCAAGAAAATCATAAAGTCTCCTTCAATGCAGTCATCTTCTCAATCAACTTACACCCCAATCAACATATATCCATTGTGTATGTATATATCTGTATATTTTCGCATATCAACCTGCAAAACTTGCACGAGTAAGATGATGATTACCACTTTCATGATTTTGATTATGATGACTAAACTTGGAACTTCAACAAAAAAAAAATCAATTACATTATTTATAAATCTTAATTATTTATAATTTTATATAAAGAAAAGTTCTACAAAGGATGTGAATTCTTCTGATCCAAGCACTACATGTTATATTGCGTTTGATATAAGCTATTTCAGTTATCCAAACACCCTATAAGTCATATTTCGCAAATGCCTTCAACATTATATGTAACTAATTATATGCATTAACGCAAGAATGGTAGTTACCTCATGAGAAAACAAAGATACTCATCTTCATTTTGGAGGTGGAGGCACAGAGACTTGGCCATTTCTATCCAAGTGAAAATCCGACGGCGAAATTACTCTTCTACGAGAAGCATACTTTAGATCATTGCTCGTATTCTGGAGAGCCCTATAACACATAATAATCAAGCGTTAGGAAACATTCACCGGCATAAACCCAAAATCCCTTTAACTTCATAATGCTAAAAGCCAATTTACAGCAAACACATATCATACATATAACATATTCTTTAGCTGAAGATGCATAACCAAAAGATATAGGCATAACCGTAGAACTTTAAGATGCAGAGTCCTCCACCCAATGTCTGTTGAGCTTGACCAACTCCTCCACGTATGTGGATCTCCTTGTGCAAAGCAGGTGCCTACAACATAAGATAATATTGGAAAAAATTTAGTAAACTTTTATAGTACCAGTATAATTATATTACAATATGATTTGTTCCGACATACACCTCTAACCATCTTGTATCAGACATTATGACCAAATAATGTGTCCAACACTTGAAAAGATGAGTGTCCAATATTTCTCAGTCACGCCCCAAAAAAGTTACAAAATTTTCCATACTCCCACTTACTTAATGGTTACCGGGCATTATCCACTTAAAATATTTTGTCATTCTTTTGGTATCGAACTCTTAGAAGTACAAATCTAACAATATATTATTCTTTGTAGTCTTGCCAATAGCAAAACTTGGCGGAACAATCAAACTATGTACTAAACAAATTTATTTCACAAAATCTGAACACTTTCATATATAACTATAAACATGTTAACAAAAACTTAAATTCCTAACAAACCCATATCATGTATATCCAAAAAATTCACCTTTTTAAAATTCTAAGCTAACCCAGATGAGTAATTAGGGTTAAAGCACATATAATCCCCAAAGAATAAGTAAATTGGATTAAAATACCTAGATGTCGAAGATCGACGAAAGATGAAATCAAATCTTCATACCATGTGTTTCTTGTCAAGATCCTTAAAGATGATTTGAATACCGATGATTTTGATTTGAATACCGATGATTTGAATACCGATGAATAACAATTTTCATAGACAATGCCAAGTGAGTTGAATCATCTTTACTCAAGTGGGAGTTATTCGAAAGCAAAGTAGACAATGTGTCCAGCAAGTCCTCGAGTCTCGAATGGAAGTCTTCAAAATCAACAACCAAACCGTGAACAATATTTAGCTTCAAGAATTCCAATTATATAGTTTTTGATTAATTAAAAGATATACAAAAATTCACAAACTTACTCCACATCATTCGCATTAATATCCTTCAATCCAACTCTAATCACATTATTACACTCCATAACATGCATCATCTCCTTCACCATTGATTAAGCAACATCGTTCTACATAATAGTGAGAAACAATTTGACGACAATAACTTTCAAACTCAATAACTTAAATGCAGCACAAGAACAATTAAAATCTACTTCAATACCACTAACATCAATCTAACTAATAAATTAAACTAATAAGTAAAGCAATATCCATTCATAGAAACTTATAATAACTAATCTTTTATAAGTACATGAAAGTATGAAACTTCTATTTTTTATTTTTAAATTGAAGTTGAGATGTTTTTATTTGTGCAGCTACCCATGTTCATACTTTTGAAAACTTTTCAGTTTTCACTAAAGATCCTTACTTGAGAGTAAAAACAAATATGAATAATTGAAATAGTTTAAAACAAAAACAATACCTTGAATCGATTGTTTGCCTCTTTTTTAGGAATACATGGATTCTATCATGTTTTTGGAACGCAGGGTCAAGGGTTTGTCTGGGTTTTTCTTCAAATAAGTTTAGGTAGGTTGGATAACATGTAGTATGTGTTTGTGTTTTTTGCCTGTATGGATGGATATGAATGTCATCACCTAAGGTGCGTTCTTTTAAAAAAATTATGTGGAGTTGATCTAAGTGTGTGAGTATATTTTCTAATAGGATTGTTTTAAGTTATTAAGATTTTAGTAATAATAGATTCAAGCATTAATGACGCAGATTATGCAGGTTAGCAATATTATATTGTAGTTTATAGGTATAGCCAACATGTGACCGTTTTTCTTTTTGTCATTAATTGGCAGTGATAACTATTTTTTTTTACATGTGTAGCGTTTATCATTTGGTGTGTAGCTTTTAAAATTGTAACTTTGCAAATTGGATATCATCATATAAGATTATTTTGTACTATCAATTTGTATAGATATTTATCGATTGTTCAAAGTTTATTTGTTTGAAACAAATAATTATATCGCTAAAGATAACAATACTATTTATTTTTTGTGATTTTAATAAACCTACATAACATTATTGATACACTGGACAAAGGGCTATACAATATATATTAACTTTTAAATGACTATTCATATATGTGGGTCCCTTAAATGGTCAAGAAGCGACATTTTTAAAATAAATTACATGTGTCAAGCAAAATAAACCAAATACAATTCTGATTCTTGGTCTCTCATTTAAAAATAATTGTCACGGGTTCCACAACTACTTCATCATTTCTCATATAATTTTGTCAAATTTGAAAACCGATTTCACCAGGGTGTTCAACCTGGTTGAAGTTCGATAAAAACAGTCGATTTAACCGAATCAAACCGATAGGTTGGGTCAAAAATGTCAAATTAAACCGGTTGCCCCCGGGTTTAAGCGTCCGGTCAACCGGTATCGGTTTCAACGGGTCAACCCGGTTTCGGTTTCAATTGATTGTTTTAATTTGGTAGATGTCTTTAATTGGGTGTCAATGTGAATAAATTATTGTACTTTTAGGTAATGGGGTGTTTTAATAAGAGTATTAATTATATTATTTATTTCTCTCTCCATTGACCATGTTTTCAACATTCAACTTTCAACATTTTTCACTTTTTCCACTTTGATCATTTTTCCATTTTATATAGTATAGATAAAAGATTTGCAAATATACAAAGCCCAGTCTCAACTCTCAAGTAGCATGGGCTAGCTCATTTCTTAATTTGTGCCTAACGTGTGAAATTGATAAATTAAATCTTTACCAGTGATCATTTGATTTGATATAAAACACCAATAGACGAAGAGGATATATAACTTAGACGTATGATTTGAAGACAAGATTGGGTTATTTCATTTGAGGATATATAACACCAATAATGTGATATGTAAACATGTAGACATGTAATGCAAGATGGTCTAGTTGCATAGATATTAGCAGATATATACAAAGCCCAGTCTCAGGTAGCATGGGCTAGCTCATTACTTAATTTGGGCCTAACGTGTGAAATTGATAATTAAATCTTTACCAGCTAACTATATAACACAACCTTCTAAAAAAAAATACAAAGTCGAAAACATTTGTGTATCAAATATTTGTAAACTAATTACTAAAACATTTCTATCTCATGTTCTAAGTTTGCCATTGCAATAAACTATGCTAATTAGATACTTTCCAATGCTTTTTTCGTTTTCTTTTTTATTCAAAAACAAATGTAAACACGATTTATTAATACGTAAAACCACACAAGGAATATACGCATTTTAATTTTAAAATTCGGAGAACATGCAATGTATTCCATGGTATATTCTACATTTCTTACACAATAATTGCAGTCCACAACATTGAGCATATGCAAATGACAAAGATACCCTTTGCCTATGTAAATCAAGTTGACAACAAGGTCATTATAGTCAATTAAGTCCACTTATGAAAAAAACCATGAGCTTTACGCCGCATATTATATCCAAATTATGATAAAGTTGATTAGGTGACCATATTATTATTATTAGTAGTAGATAAACGTAGTACTAATTATATACAACAACTTACACCATTTTGGATTAGGATTACGTCCTCATACATTCATCGTTCCAGGCTGTCGATCGAGCTTGGCCCACGAGCTTTGCACCTGGCCGCACGCGACAAATCGTGAACGACAGATTGGAATATGTGATAGGATATGTTTTCTCTATGTTTTAGGACATGTTCATAAAATGGTACATGAAGTATTTATAAATTTCAGCTTTGACTCCTTAGTTTTTATCTCTTACACTTGGTAAGCTAAAAGATCTTGCTTCACAAAATCATAAAACATAGTGTAAGTATCAAGATTCACGTGTTCGGGAGGTCTAGGTTGAAGGGCAAATGTTTTTAAAATGTATCATACATGTCACAATTTGCTTTTGTAGATAGCGAACAAATTATTTTGCTTTTGTTGCTACTTTTCTTTCAAATTCATCCTTTTTAGGGTATTATGTGACATTTTTGCCCTATGAAAAAAAAAAAAAAAAAAAAAAAAAAAATCTCTAATAGCTAAGAGGGGCAAAAATGCCTCAAATTTTCGCAAAATACAAAAAAAAAAGAAGATGAATTTGAAAGAAAAGTACCCACAAAAGCAAAAAAAAATTTGTTCGCTACCCACAAAAGCAAATTGTGATAAGTATGATACTTTTTAAAAACACTTGCCCATCAAAATTAGTAAAAATAGACATATTTCTAGAGAGAAAAAGTAGAGAGAGGATGAGGTGTTCTAGTGAAAGAACCAAACTAGTTGATTATATGAAAGACCTATTGCACACTCACACCCCGCATGCAGAGTCGTGAGGGAGTTTTATAATCTCATCACATGACAACTTTGTCTCATGTACAATATTAGTCCATGCGGGAAAAGCTTTTTACGTATCTAATCCAATCTCGTAATGTCATTACTTTTTTAAAGCTAACACATAGGTTTCAAAATTTGTACTACTATCATCTATGCATGTTAAAGAATATCAAAGTTCAACCAACACACTTAATCCAGATCAGATAATCCAGAAGAACAGTAACAATGTAAGTAATAAGCCGTGACTGAATGATTTATTATAACCGAATGTTTACAATGCACAATGATTACCAATGGGACAATCACAATTAAAATGAAACCACAATACACAGATGTTTAGTGTTTGTGTAATGAAGAAGGTGTTTGGAGACAATGGTCTATGTTATGTGTACTAAACCTACAAGGATGATGCAATTATACAAGCACCAGGGTTCCTCCAAAATACGGCTCTAGTCCTCCAAAGTCCAGACTTGACGATTATGCCCCTTCCAACTTTTATTCTAAAGAAGTCCACAACAAGACCCTGAAACAATGCTAATCACGCAATAAGCCCCTGAATATATAAGAAAGAGTTTAACACTTAGATTGCTAGGGTACATAATTTAATACACCCCCTCAATTTAAGTGTGAAACAGATCTACCATGTTTAGACCTTTTAAAAGCTGATTGTGTTGGTCTGCTGGAAGACCTTTTTTAAAAATGTTTGCAAGTTGTTTTGCAGACTCAATTTTTAGTGGTTTAAAGATGCAACTCATAATTTTTTCCCTGATAAAGTGAAGATCAATTTCAATGTGTTTGGTTTTTTCATGAAAAACAGGGTTTGAAGCACTTTAAAAAGGCAGCTTTGTTATCACAATATAAATGCACAGGTTAACTTGAATATTCAAATTCTTAAACAAGTTTAGAACCCACATAACTTCACATGTCACAAGTTCCAAGGCTCTGTATTCAACCTTAGCAGAGGATCTAGACACAACATATTATTTTTTGCTTTTCCAGGAAATAGCAGAATTGCGCATGAACACAATGAAGCGAGTCGCAGACATCCTAGTTGCTCTACATTTGGCCCAGTCAGAGTCTAAAAAGCCTTTAAAGTTAAAGTTAAGCCCCTTTGAAATGTAAATACCCTTCCCTAGAGAATTCTTAAGATACTTAAGGATTCTAAATGCAAGTTTAAGTAGGAATTCAATGGAGAGTGCATACATTGACTAAGGCAGTGAACAACGTAGGCAATGTCTGGTCTGGTGTAAGTAAGGTAGATCAGTTTCTGAAGCAACTTTTGATATTCAGTGATTTTTTTTATAGGTTTACCTTTTTTTTCTTCATAAGTTGATATGTGACAATGAGTTTTGACTCGATATGTGTCTTGTAAGGTTCGCAAGCCAGAAGCCCATATTCATATAAAAGCTCAAGATAATATTTTCTTTGAGACATGCAAATTCCATCAGTGGTTTTTAGAACTTCAATTCCCAAAAAGTATTTTAATTCTCCGAGATCTTTGATGAGGAAATTTGTTTTCAGGAACTTTTTGACTTGGTTGATTTCATTTTCATTGCTTCTAGTAATGACTATGTCATCAACATAGACTAGAAGAGCAATAAATGAGTTGTTTTTAGTCTTTGTAAATAGTGAGTAACACACTTGCTTTGTTTGAAGCCATGATTAAGTAAGTGTTGCATAATTTGGCATTCCATTGTCTCAGGGCTTGCTTGAGCCCATAAAGAGATTTTTTCAGTTAGCACACTCTTTGTCATTGACAGAGAAGTAGCCCGGAGGGAGGGTCATATAGACCTCCTCATTTAAGGTTACATAGAGGAAGGCATTATTAACATCCAACTGAAACAATCTCCACCCTTTGTTAACGGAAAAATTTATGAGGCATCTCACAGTAATGGTTTTGATGAATTTAAATGTTACATTCAGGACTTACACTTGAAGAAAACTCTAGAGACTGGTAGTCAACATGGAGGTATGTACTTTCTTGATTTCAATAAACATGAAACCTTTATAAAATGCAACAACATTGTTTGTCATTCAAACACATTATGGCACAATAGGCTTGGACATCCTTCTGACCAAGTCTTAAAAGCCTTAAAAGATAGAATTGACATTAGAGGTAACGGTGACTCTGCTCCTTGTGACATCTGCCATCAAGCCAAACAAACAAGAGAACCATTTCCGATTAGTGATAACAAAACACTAGTTTGGGAGCTATTGTTCACCTTGGTGTACAGGGACCCTACATAATCACAAGTGAGAAGGTTACAAATACTTTTTACCTGTTGTGAATGATTATTCCAGAGCAATATGGTTATATCTCTTAAAAGGAAAAGATGAAGTCACATCAAATGTCATTGAATTATAAAATTACTTAAAAAATCAGTTTAACAAAACTATGAAGATTTTCAGAAGCGATAATGGTACTCAATTTCTAAACAATAACATGAACATTTTTTTTCAAACAACATGGAATCTTACACCAACCAACTTGTGCTTACACTCCTCAGCAGAATGGTGTTGCTGAGAGGAAACACATACACCTTCTTAATCTTGCTTGATTTCTTCTGTATCTTGGGGGATTCCTCTCTAATTATGGAGTGAATGCGTGTTGACTACTACATACCTTATCAATAGACTTCCCTCTTCTGTGTTAAAAGGTATGTCTCCTTATGAGTTGGTGGTTTGGAAAAACACCCAACATGACCATCAAGATCCTTTGGTTGTCTATTCTTTGCAACTATTTTTAAACAATAATGCAAGCTTTCAAAAAGGTCTGAAAAATGTGTCTATGTAGGATATTCAAATCAAAAAAGAGGGTATAAACTGTATAGTTTAGAAAATAAAAGCATGTCCTTTTCAAGAGATGTAAAATTTTATGAAAACATTTTCCTTTGAAAATGAAAAAACAAACTGCAACAAGTCACACCATTTCTGTTGATACTTTTAAAATCAATCTTTTAATTTTTTTTGGGATACCCTTTACTTTCAGGTCAAAAAACCTACAGAGCCACTATCCAATGATGATGCAGAGACTGTGTCTCAGGATGTTAGTGACAACTCTTCTGCTCCTGGAGGCACAGAGGAAGATGCCAGTGATCCTAGTGATGCCATTGATTCCACTACACGTGGTGACTTCCCTGGTGCAATCAACAGAGGGATGGTCACAACATCTTATGATGCCGTTACAGTGGAAACAACCTCCAATTTAGAGGTCAATTTTAACATCATTAATGTCAATAGTGATGAAACAAATCTTAGAAAATCCTAAAGGAGCTCAAAGCTTTCAGATTTTGTTATGGTTTAGGTATGGCATTAACAAACATGTCAACTACTCCAACTTGAGCAAAGAAAATTATTTCTTCTCAACAAACCTAAATAAAAATATTGAACCAAGAAGCTTTCATGAAGCTAAGCTGCACCAACCAAGATTGGGTTGCACCAATGAATGAAAAAATGGAAGCTCTTCACATAAATGAAACACGGGACATCACTAACCAGTCTCCTGATAGAAAACCTACTGGATGCAAATGGATATACAAAACTAACTACAAGTCCACCTGAGAGATTGAAAGACTTAAAGCTAGGTTGGTTGTCAAAGGCTACAACCAAAGGGAAGGTATCGACTATGAAGAGACATTTTCACATGTTGTCAAAATCGTTAATGTGAGATGCCTCATAAATCTTGCCATTAACAAAGGGTGGAAACTGTTTCATCATAGTCAATACATGTACTATAACTTGTATAATGATAAACATGTGGAAATTTCTCCCTTCTTGTTTACTCGGTCAATGCGAGTTTTTTACTAAGATGTACAAATCCTTGAATAAAAACTCGAAGGGTTAGTTCATCCATTATTTGGGGCATAAGGTTCTCTAGGTTATGATTTATGAATGGTAAATCTAACTAATTAGCTAAGGAGTAACTGCATCTATTAGGTCTATTAACCTAAGAAACAAATATTCATTTAAAGTTCATCGACATGTAATTTAGAAGTTATCTCATGTAGATTTATACGTCTAAGTTAGATAACACGGAAAACACTCTATTGTACACTTGCGTATGCATGTTGTCAACCGAAAAGAAAGTCATCATTGTTTCTTCTTTGATATATATACGCGCAGGGACGGATGTATGTAGTAAGTTTGGGGGGCTGGTGCCCCCCATGGGTAGCCGAAAAAGTTGAGATTTTAATGTAATTTATTTTTAATTTTGACCTTTTTTTGAAAGTGGCCCCACCCAAAACTCAAATTGCCACCATTCAACACTATAAAGCCTTGTAACCTATTCAACTTTCAACACTCTAAAGCATTATAAATTCTTCATCCCTAAGTAACAGAAACTCGATTTATTATTACAATCCTAGTTTTTTCTTCCCCATTTTGTTGCTATTGTAAAAAAAAAATTAAAAAATAATGGCCCCCCCCCCCCCCCCCAAACCACATCCTATTATCCTTGTTCGTTCCCCCATTGTATACGCGTTTGGTTTTTCGACAAGTAATTAGCATTGTAAATAGAATAGAAGACAACTATAAGAATGACAAGATCCAAAATCTACTTCAAAACTAGCCAACATCTACTTTGACCCTCAAGCGAAAAAAACTAACGTCTACATATAACAAACTTCAAACCTCAAGGGTGTTTTCTAAAACTTAACATGGGTATAATGATAAAATCCGAATATTTGAAGCATATCACCATGTAACTTGACTCAAACCTGACGTGGATACAACCCATCAACTTTGACCCTCAAGTTAACCACCATCAAATAGTAACACGCCACGTGGAATAAATCACCCTATATAACAAAAACTTTCACAAATAATCTCATTGCAACAACAAAAAACCCTTTTTCTAGTATATTCAAGTCACAACTAGTGAGGTTGATCCATGGGTAGAGCCACCACCCGAGTTACAATGAGCCACCGTGTTTTATCACCAAGTAGTAAACAAGACGACGTCGTAGATAATCCTCCGATGCAATTGTCGGGTTCGATATTTGGGTTCCTTGAGGAAGAAGCAACCGTGTTCTCGTCTATAGACTATGATATGGGCGACAAGCAACTCGAAGTCGAAGATGAAGAGAATGAAAACCCCGAAGATGTCGAAGATAAGAAAAGCTTTTGGGATACCCAAAGCCAAAACTTACATGTAAGTTGCATGCTTATTATTATAGTTTTGTGACACTATAATTTTACAGAAATAATTTGCAGATTCATATTTTGATTGTTACACTCAACTTTACGCATTACATAGTTTTATAATGTTTACAGTATGCTTTATTTGTTTATAAAATTGAGTGTGCAAACTAAAATAAAAGAGTGTGGATAGTCTTATGGTTTTGATTTATCATAGAATATTTAATAATGATGTCACATTTTTAAATTTATATTCTAAAAGCTTTCTTATCATTTTTTTGACAGGCAACGTTGTATAGGACAACAAGTTTAGAGTCAAAAGTCCGAAACATAACAAAAGAAGTACTAGGGGAAGTCGAAATGTCCGAAAATGTGTGTGCTTGCTTGAGACCGATTTTGAGTGGTTGTAGGAGTTGCCGAATTAGAGAAATATGTAACCGGCTGCAAATTGCCGGTTACAATTCGGCCATTTGCAAGTCGAAATGGAAAAGCTCGTTAGATATTCCAGCAGGTATATTTTTTTTAATTTCATTCGTATAATAGTAACCACAAATGCACTTTTCTTCAATTTGCATATGTGACAAAAAGTCTAAATCAATCATTTTTAGTATCTACAGTATAGTTAAGAAAATTTCATGTAGGTACTTTGGTATGTTTAGGAATATCTAGTTGTCGTTACCAAACTAATATTATAGTGTTTGTGAATCAGGAGAACACACGTTTGTGGACGTGATCGACAATTCAAATAGCAAAAAAGGCGAGGTGAGGGTGGTGATCGAGTTGGAATTGCGAGGTCAATTTGCGATGAAGAAAGGAAGTGAAGAGTACAATAGTCTCGTATGCAAACTACCCGAAGTATTTGTAGGAAAGTTTGATAGATTGCAAAGCGTAGTAAAAATTTTGAGCAATGCCGCCAAAAAATGCATGAAGGAAAAGAAAATGCATTTGGGGCCGTGGAGGAAAGAACGATACATGCAAGCGAAATGGCTTAGAGTCACTGAACGAACTACGACCACAACCACGACCCTGATCAAGCCATTGGCGGTAGACGATTATTCTACTCGACCAGCTAGACTTGGATCGTCGATGCTCACCATAGATCTACTTGATAACTTGCCCAATATGTCATACTTTTGTGCGCATACCGTTAAAGTTTTGTAATTGTGTAGTTTTATATATTATTTTACATCTATGTTTTCTCAAAACTTTTAATTTAATGATAGGAAATTTTGCTACAAACTTGGAACTTATTAAAAAAATGAGTAAATTGCACCATTCGTCTTTTGGTTTGCCCAAAATAACACCGCAAGTCTCTTTGTTTTTATTTTTGCATCATGAGTCCTTATGGTTTCCCAAAATAACACCATAAGTCCCTATCTCTAACAATCGTTAGCTTACTCCGTTAACTCCCACATGTGCCTTACATGTGCCGTCCATTTCTAACGAACGTTAGCGTCTTTGCACGTTTTTGCACTTTTTCATCCGTATTTGCTCGTTTTCGTCTGTGTTTGCACGTTTTTGTCTGTTTTTACACGTTTTTGTTCGTTTATGCACGTTTTTGGACGTTTTTGCACGTTTTCGTCCGTTTTTGCACGTTCTCGTCCGTTTTAACACGTTTTCGTTCGTTTTTGCATACTTTTATTCGTTTTTCAGGTTTTCGTCTGTTTTTACACGTTTCGTCCATTTTTGCATGTTCTCATCTGTTTTCGCACGTTTTTGTCCGTTTTTGCACGTTTTCGTCCGTTTTACACGTTTTCATCCGTTTTTTGCATATTTTTTGTTCGTTTTTGTTCCTTTTTTTTCACGTTTTCGTCTAGTTTTTCATGTTTTCGTCCATGTTTTCCTCCGTTTTTGCATGTTTTCGTTCGTTTTTTCACGTTTTTGTTCATTTTTTACGTTTTTGCACGTTTTCGTTTGTTTCTTCTTGTTTTTGTCTGTTTTTTTACGTTTTTGTTTATATGCTCTAAAAACAGACGAAAACGTGAAGAAACAAACGAAAACGTGCAAAAAACGGACGAAAACGTAAAAAATGAGAAAAAAAAAGTGAAAAAACGAACGAAAACATGCAAAAACGGATGAAAACATGAACGAAAACGTAGAAAACTAGACAAAAACGTGAAAACAGACGAAAGTGTACAAAAACAAACAAAAACGTGCAAAAACGGATGAATACATGTAAAAACGAACGAAAACGTGCAAAAACGGACAAAAACGTGCAAAAACGGATGAAACTTGCAAAAACGGACGAAAATGTGTAAATTCGGACGAAAACCTGAAAAACGAACAAAAGTATGCAAAAACGAACGAAAACGTGTAAAAATGGACGAGAACGTGCAAAAATGGACGAAAACGTGCAAAAGCGGCCGAAAACATGCAAAAACGAACAAAAACGTGCAAACACGGACGAAAACGAGCAAATACGGATAAAAACGTGCAAAAACGCTAACGATCGGTTAGAAATGGACCGCACATGTAAGGCACATGTGGGAGTTAACGGAGAAAGCTAACGATCGTTAGAGATAGGGACTTATGGTGTTATTTTGGGAAACCATAAGGAATCATGACGCAAAAATAAAAACAAAAGGACTTGCGGTGTTATTTTGGGCAAACAATAGGGACGAATGGTGTAATTTACTCTAAAAAAATGAATTATAGTTAATTTCATAAATGGTCTCTCTGGTCTGTCAAGTTTAACGGATCCAGTCCCTGTGGTTGCGACCCGTATCGGGTTTGGTCCCTTAACCAATTTTTCTATTAGTTGACTTTTTACTTGAATGGTAATTTGGTTGTTTCGTGTATTTTAATAAACAAAATTCACAACTTAACACACCCACTTTCTTTTTTCCAGGTTATATTTTCATCCTCTTTCTTTCTCTACCAAAGACCAAATCCATTCACCTATCACCACAACAACCGCTACCCCAAATTTACACAACAAACCAGATCCAACACAAAAAATCAAAAAACCCACACACAAACACCTCTTATCACATACGAACACCTCTTACTCACAAATCTACACAAAATAAAAAAATATATATATAATAAAAAAATACACACACACACACATCAAACCCACATATAAATCTCGATCTATCTCCATTAAAAAATAGTCAACCGAAACCTTCAAGTCATAAATCAGGAATCATCACATAAATAACTTTCGATCTAAACTTTAACATCAATACCCATAAATTAGCATCCTTAACAATAGTAGAGGTTATTGTTAGTGTAGGATTAGGTTCGTTCTTAAAAGTCAATAATGACTATAATGAAGGAACTAGTGAGACGTTGTAGTGATGGGTGTCGGGTGGTAATGATGCTGCCGAAGAGTTCACCGGAAATGGGTTCGCCAGAGATCGTGTCACCAATGATTTGATGTGACACAGATGTAAGGTTCCAGTGATGATGTGGGGTTATTAGTTGTAGGTTTCAGAAAGAAGGGGTGGGTTTGACGGAAAAATGGTTTGATCAGGATTGTGTTTGGAATTATAGAATGTTAAAAGGAGTAGTGTTGTGATAAATGGTTTTGAACCAGATACCCTGAGGAATCAGGGACGCTGGGAATTAGTGATAAAAGATAAAGGGATAGTGGTTTTCGGGATAAGCTTTTGCAACTTCAGGGTATATTAATGATTTGTGTCAGCTTGATGTTTGTTACTTAGGGGTAATAAAGGGTGAAGTTGGGTCTTTCAGGATTGAACCTGAATAGAGGACTCCCTGAATTGAGAAACCTCTAACCCTAGGGTAATATAGGCCGAATCAAGGAATCAGTTGACAAAGTGAGTTCTCACTTTTGGTTAGTCAAACCAAGGTAACATTGAACCGAGATCAAGTGTCCCTGAAGGAATGTTGTGACTCTGAATGATGAAGAATCTGATGAGTCTCTGAACCAGGAGTACCTGAACATTCAGGTACAGCTGAAACCAAATGATTCCTTGAAGAATTAAGACACTGAAAACTGGATCTGAAAATCAGGATAATAAATGAGTAGTAGTTGAGAAGTTAATGAATATGAAGATGAGGATGTTGAAGATGAAGGTAGTTTGGGTTTGTTCAATCCATATATTTCAAGATGTGTTTTGTTCAATCCATATATGGGTGATGATAATTGTTTTGTAACATGAATTTGGGTTTTGTTCAATCCATTTATGGATTATAAAAACTACGAATTTTATGTTTATGTTGTTCGATTTTGGATCTTGTAACATGAATTTGGATTTTGGATCTTGTAACTTGAATCTGGGTAAAATGAATTTGGGTTTTTTTTGTGTTTGGTATTTTGGTTCTTGTAATATACTTTTATGTTTACTTTCCTGAAAAAGAATAATAATAAGGGGGTATTAACGTTATTTCACCATGTTAAACACTCACTTCACGGTCAAACTAACAGAAAAATTGGTCAAGTGAGCAAACTCGATACGGGTCGCAAGCACAGGGACTAGATCTGTTAAAAAAAAGTGAAGGGACTAAATTCGTTAAACTCGACAGACCACAGGGACCATTTATGAAATTAACTCAATTAATTACATGTTATGTTCATGTAGTTTATTCAAAATCACACGATTCGATTTTAGTTACATAATTAACTCTTAATTTTCAAATTATTTGTATTGATAGTCTTTATTTTGAAAACAACAAGGACTGCCCATTTAGAAAAAGACTATAGATTATTAAACAAATAATCCTTATTTTTCAAAATGAGGACCATTGGTACAACTAAGTTTAAAGTTAGGTATCACTTTAATTTATATATATATCAAGGCGTGAGGCCTTTGATACCTGTGCTTCCAATGGTATCTTGACACGTTTTCAAGGCTCCAATCGTTTCTTTACACGTCGGTTTTATGGTCGGTGTTATTATGCCTGGTGTGGTATTTGTTTCATGTTATTGGGCTGCTAATGGGTTGGGTTTCCTGTTGTCATTTGTTGGGCCTTCCGATTGTTTGGTTGGTTCGTTTTAGCCCAGCCTTGCTTGCATATACTCATAGTGCTAACTATTCAGCTTCTCATTTCTCCTTTCTTCGTTCTGAAGCAACCGACCTTCTTGGTAGGTAGGATTTTTCTGGATCTGGCAAAACCTACATTGTTGTTTTACTTTCTTTTGTGCGGTTTTATTGTATGTTTGTTGCTTCGACGTATTGGTTTAGTTAGTTGTTAGGCCAGGGTTTCATGATTTGGTCGTGTTTTATGTGGTAGTTATGGTTAGGGTATTTGCATGTTGGTTTCACTGTGTTCTGTATCTCTTGGCTTTCGTTTTGTTTGCATTTTCCTGTCATTTTTGCTTTGGTTGCTTAGTTTTCAGAGTTGCATGTGAGGGTTTTGTATTTTGATCTTTATCAATTTGCTAACGTGTTTGCTTTTCTTTGTTATTGGTTTCCTAATGGTATGTGGTCATATAGTTTGCATATTTTTGCCTATCCTTTTTTCGTTACGTTGTCGTCAATTGTTTGTAATTTTCTCCTTGCGTCACGCATGCATAATCCACGAGAGAACTTCCCGTTTGTTTGTCGCCCTGAATCTATGATCGACAAGGGTGTTGGCTTACCCGGTCAGTGTGGTTTGGTTGGTGATGCGCCCGTAAGGTGCCAGGAAGGTTCTCTTCCGCTTTTGACACGTTCGTTGCCTGTTGGGGTATTCGATCCAGCGTTAGCTGGTGCTACTGTTGGTCCTGGCGATGTGTGTGTGTCGTTGTCAAAGCGGAGTGCCGCTGACGGCATTGATGTTGATGGCCTTCGTGTAGGGAAAAGACAATGTGTCTCAGATTTGGTAGATGACGGAACCAGTGCTCCCGTTGTGGTTCAGGTACGTTATTTTGTTTCTTATGTTATGTAGTTTTTGTCGTTGTTGTTTAAATGTTCTGTCGTTTGTGTTTACGTTTGCAGTGTGGTGGCCTAACGGGTGATGCCTTTGGGGTTGGTGTACGTCGAGCCGTTTCTGAAAATTCTTGGGAGGCTGGTGGTGTGCGCCAACCCATTGGTGCCCATGTGAGTGGGGCAAAGAGGTGTTCGCAAGAGGTTGGTGCGCGTAGCCTTCGTTCGTATGCCTATGTTCCTGTGGTTCCAAGTGGTGCGCGACTGCCTGGATGGTTGCCTGATGTGCCTGCTGCTGTTCATGCACATTTGTCGCAGACATCTAATCGGCCATTATTTAATAATGGTGTGTAACTCAGCGGTTTGTTTTTATGTGTTTGTTTCCTGTTATGAGTGTCTCATGTTTTGGTTTTGCGTTGATATATTTTGTTATTTTATTTTGCTTCATGTAGCGGTGCGGAGCGGCCCCATCGTTTTGGATTTTCCTCCTGGCAACATTGCACCTGGTCCATTGGTTGGTGGTTCTTGCTCTCCTGTCTTGCGTTGCTTATCAGTAGCTATCCGCGGAGATGCACGTAGACCTGTGTCGTGTCCTGGTGCGTTTGTTGCGCATGGTAAACGTCCGTTCACAGTTATGTATGTTTTGTGTCTATGGCTATGTGGCTGTAGTCCCTAGGTACTTGGCATATTAGTTGTAGGTGGCTAATAGTGGTATGTTCTCATCGCGTATCCAGAAATGGGGAGCGCTTTTCAGCCTGCTTCTAAAAGACCAATGCGGTTCCCTGTCCCAAATGTTCATGGTGTGCATTTTGGCTCTTTAACGGGGGCAAACAGTTTGTCTACGGAGGTTCTACGCCGTCCTGTTGTAGGTTCGTTTTTTTTTGGTTTTCCGTAGTTTTAGACAAATTCACTCCGTCTTTATTTGTAATTGGCTATGTGGTTTATGGGTTGTTTAATACCTAATGTCACTGGTTGTCAACAGGCGGTAATCTATGGGATGGAGTTGGTTTGCCTACGATTTCCCGACAGGTATTATGTGCTGCATCGTCCAATGTTCCCTCGGTACCTGTCCCTATACTGCCTGCGCCAGCTCAGTTTCCAGCCGCTGCCACTCAGTTCTTTGTAGGGCATCATGCGGGACGTGGTCTGTCTTATTGTAAGTTGCGTTGCATGTTTTCATGTGCCTATTTGTTAGTGGTATCACAGATTCCGTGTGTAAGTTCCGTGATATTTTGCCTCATGCATTCGTTGTCTGTTTCTACCAGGGCCAGGAGCATATGCACATGATCATGAAGCAGGTGCGTCAAGTGGCCCGAGCAACCGCGCGAGAGGGCCTAGGGCCTTTCGGCAACAAAGTGGTGCGTCCACGCCTAACCAATACCCTGCTCCTAGAGGTTTGTGAGTTACTTTTATTTAGTGTGTGTTGTTTCAAAGCCATAGGCATATCTTTTTACCATGTCTTATTAAGACTGTGATGTATGTGGACTTGCAGGTCCGCCTGCTGAATACAAGAGATTTAGGTCGTGTGACTGTGTTTGTCGCTATTGTCATGCTCGGTTTTGGTATGAGGAAAGGCTTAGTACGTCTACACGCCGGTCTGGACCGTTGTACAATAAGTGTTGCAGAGGCGGTTCAGTTCGGCTTTTCGTCCCAAATGATTACCCCGAATATGTTAAAGCACTCTTCTCTGACACGCATTTCATGAACAATATAAGGGCTTATAACCAAATGTTTTCCATGACATCGTTGGGCGCTAAGCTTGATGAATCCATTAATAATGGCCGGGGGCCGTATGTTTTCAAGGTTTCCGGCCAGATTTATCATTGTATTGGCCGGTTGTGTCCGGAATCAGGTAAGGACCCGCGGTTCTTGCAGCTTTACATATATGACACGGACAATGAGGTTGATTACAAGCTTAGCCACTTTCGCAGGGGGGATGGGGGAGGCCTAAGGAGGGACATTGTTGAGGGTCTTATACGTGTGCTAGATCAGCACAACGCGTTGGTGCAATTATTTAGGTCTGCGCGGGACAAGCTTCAGCAGGCTGATGTTCCTGCACTCAAGGTAAGGCTATATAATGTCGTTGGCGCACCACAGTATGAGCTGCCTACGGCCGACTGTATAGGAGCCATTGTCTTTGAGGACGGTCCGGAAAGCGAATCTGAGTTTGACATAATCATTGAGTCGCACTCAGGTGATGCTCAAAGGGTCAACAAACTGCATCCGTGTTACATGGCATTCCATATGCCGTTGTTGTTCATTTACGGAGAACAGGGGTACCACACTGGGTTAAGATTGGTTGGACAACAGTTTGGAGAGAGTGATGATGACAAGCGAGTTACGATGCATCAGTACTATTCCTATATGATACACGACAGGGAGAACAAGTATGGCCTTGTCACGAGAGGTGGTCGCCTTTTCCAACAATATGTGGTAATGGCATACTGTTGCATGGAGCAGAGTAGGATGGACTATATTCGCACACACCAATCAGACATCCGTGGGGAATTTTTGTCGGGGGTTTATGATGCTGTTGCTAGAGGTGATCGAGAGGGGTCAGATGTTGGGTCGCGGATCATACTTCCTGCATCTTTTACGGGTGGTCCGCGGTATATGTACAGCCACTACCTGGATGCGCTGGCAATATGCAGGGTCCATGGTAATCCGTCGTTTTTTGTCACCTTCACATGCAATGTGAGATGGCCTGAGATTGAAGAATACATGCGCGCATTCCCGCACCTAACGGCGGCGGATCGGCCTGATGTGATTGACCGAGTGTTTGAGAGGAAGATACATGATTTTATCAAATATGTCAGGGATCGCCAACCATTTGGCCCCGTGATTGCAGGTATTGTGATTTACGCCGACAAACATATAGCTAAAACTGTGTCACCTTTGTACATAAACCTTTGTTTTTCTCTCACATGTGGTCTGTAATCTTTTTGCTAAATGTTGGTTGTGGTTTTAACCAAAGATCTTCTTGCTTGCAGTCTTATACACTGTCGAGTTCCAGAAAAGGGGTTTGCCGCACTGTCACATTCTTTTGTGGAATAGGAGTGGTTCTGGGACAATGTCGCTAGAAGACATAGACAGATACGTGTCCGCAGAGTTACCTGATCGGTTGGTAGATCCCGAAGGATTTAGAGTTGTGACAGAGTTCATGATTCATGGTCCTTGTGGGCCTGCATTTCCGGGTGCGACGTGTATGCAGGCCAGAACATCGTGCAAGAAATCTTTCCCAAAAGACTATTGCCAACACACGTTCATAGACGACAAAGGGTATGTGCATTACCGGCGTAGGGATAGGTACGTCGACAGCAAAAGAAACAATGTGCAGTTGGATAATGGGTATGTCGTCCCATACAACCGAGCATTATCTATGGCTTTCTATGCGCACATTAACGTGGAATGTTGTGGGTGGAGTATGCTTATAAAGTATTTGTTCAAGTACATATCCAAGGGCACGGATAAAATTGTTGCAAGGGTTACGCGGCCTCAAGATGCGTTAAGCCAACATGGTGGTCACCCGCCTCCTTCCACATCAGTTCCTGTTAGCCAGCCAGTAACTGTCGATGAGATAAAAAACTTTATGGATGCACGTTACATCGGGCCACATGAGGCGTGCTGGCGTATCCTCGGCTTTGACATACATAGTCGCGATCCAGCGGTGCAAATACTAACTGTCCATGCAGAGAATATGCAGCATGTTACATTCAGAAAACGTCAAAGGCTCCAGGCGGTTGTTGAAAACACTTGGGCACAACGGACAACTTTGACTGAATGGTTGACATTCAACAGGCTACACGGTATTGGTAGGCATCTTACATACCTGCAGTTTCCGTCCGCATTTGTGTGGTCGAAAAAGGATAAGAAATGGTTCCCAAGGAAAAACACGAACAAGCCTTCGATAGGTAGGTTGACCTATGTTCATCCAAGTTCTGGGGATCTCTTTTACCAGCGGCTGTTGTTATGCCATCAGCATGGCTGCACCTCCTTTCCGGGTATCCGCACTGTCAATAACTACACCTATGCAATAAACAGGGCTGCGGCCGAAGCGCTTGGTCTGCTAGAAGATGATGGTGAATGGTTTGTGGCAATGCAGGAAGCTGCAGGCTCCGGTTCTGCATCGGAAATGAGAGCGTTGTTCACGCAGATCTTGGTGTTTTGTGACGTCACGGATCCCATACGCTTATGGAATTCATTTTGGCAATATATTTCAGATGATATTCCCCGCATCTTGTCACGCATACACGGTGTTCAGTTTCTGCATATTGATGAGGAGCCCGCGAGGGGTGTTTTGTATTTTGAGCTTCAGCGCATTGGCAAACCATGGTAAGACACTCCGGACTATGGCATATCGCACCTCCCGACGATTTGCTACATGTGTTGAGGAACCAGGAAGCATAATGGAAAACGATGCTATAACCGGGCGGAGCTTCAAGCAGATATGGAACGGCTTATACCGCAACTGAATAATGCTCAGCGGCAAATATTTGATACTATCCTAGCCGCAACGACCAATGGAACGCAAGAGTTGGTATTTGTCTATGGCCATGGCGGTACAGGGAAGACATTTCTTTGGAAGACAATTATCACTGCCCTCAGGTCGGAAGGGAAGATAGTTCTCGCTGTAGCATCATCTGGTATTGCGTCTTTGCTTTTGCCGTCAGGTCGTACCGCACACTCACGTTTCAAACTTCCGCTGAACTTAACAAACGAATCGGTATGCAGTTTCAGGAAAGGATCTCAGCTACCAGAGTTGGTGAAAGAAACCGATTTGATTGTTTGGGATGAGGCGCCTATGAATGACAGAAAGTGCTTCGAGGCACTTGACCGTACGTTAAGGGACATTTTCGATGCTCCAGGAAAAGTATTCGGTGGGAGGAGTATAATGCTCGGGGGTGACTTTAGGCAAACATTACCGATTAAGAAGAAGGGGACGAAAAATGACATTATCGGTTCATCGATATCTGAATCATATCTGTGGCAGCACTTTAAAATTTTTCCCCTCCGACAGAATATGCGGGTTCAGTCGGAACCCGGTACATTGGCTCAATGCCAGGAGTCGCAGGAATTTGCCGCTTGGTTGTTGGATGTAGGGAATGGGAATATTGGCGATCCTGACAATGATGATCTGGAGAACTCCTCATGGATTCACATACCAGATAAGTACTGTTTCCCCCCGAATGATGAGGGAAAGCAACAACTAATAAACTTCATATACGATCATCAGACGCTTGAGCATCCGTGTGCCGAAGTTTTACACGACAAAGCAATAGTGTGCCCGAAGAATGAAACAGCGGATATCATCAACAAACAGGTTATGGACGCATTGGGTAGTGAAAGTCATTTTTACACCAGTGTTGATCAAGCAATACCACGATCAAATGACGGGGGGGCAACAGAATTGCTATACCCGACGGAATACCTCAATTCACTTACGTTCTCAGGTTTGCCTGCACACAGTCTCGAATTAAAGATCGGTACGCCAATAATGCTTCTTCGCAACCTAAATTTGGCTGGTGGTTTATGCAATGGCACAAGGATGATAGTTACTCAGTTGCTTTCAAGGGTGATAGAGGCAAAAATCATAACCGGGACACGAATAGGTCAAAAGGTGTTTATACCAAGGATTTTGCTAACAACAAACGATGAGAAGCTACCGTTCATTTTCAAGAGAAAGCAGTTTCCGACAAAAGCATGTTACGCCATGACAATTAACAAGAGCCAGGGGCAGTCGTTGAAGAAAATCGGAGTTTATCTACCCGAGCCAATATTTGGTCATGGCCAATTATACGTTGCTCTTTCTCGAGCAACGTCGCCCGCTGGGTTAAGACTGGTGGTTATGCCATCGCCTGGGAAACAGCCTAACGTGACAAAAAATATAGTTTATAAAGACTTTCTAAACAAAATTATCGTGCCATAGGTTACACGCGCCCTCTGGCTTCGTGTATCGCGATCTACTGCACAAATCATGCATGCATTATCATTACATATATCTTTTTCCTTGGTACCTGGGATCTTTTATAATGATCGAGTGCATTCATGTTTAAAACCATGTCTCATAGATTTGCACAATTTGCATAACCATGTTTTATAGACTTGCACTTTTTGCATATACTTTTTGTTGGCCATGCTGCTTTTGCATTTTCCATCTGCAATATGATATCATTTTTGCGTGCCGTGCCTATGATTCCAACAGCATACTATTCCATCTCACATGTTCTTGCAGCACCACATTGTCCTGGCATTGCATCCTATCTTATTTGTATTATTTATTGATTACCGAATGCTTCATGATCCTTTGCGGTTGCCCATAGTTAGTAAATGGCACTCTGGACTATAGCAAAGCCTGTTGGTCACTATCAACAACGTGACGTGGTGTAGCCCCCCTTAGCGTTCTATGGTTTACTCCCTTGACAGCTATGAATGTTACATTACTCTTAGGGGCATTGCCCTTTATGTTTGCCATGTCCCCGTGTCTCCCAATGCAATGGGTGCGCGCTCAGCGACCAGGCAGTATCCAGGTTACAGCCGTTATCCTTAACATATTGTCAATAGGTTGTGGCAAAACATATATAACAAACCATAAACCATAAAAATTGGTACAACTCTGGGTATTCAAATATATGTACCAGTTTGTCGTCGCATGGATATGCTATCACATGGTTTTGAACTTACATTATTGTTTGTCTGTGTCATTGGCAGACAAATGGCAGATAAAGGTAAAGCCGCAGCAGATCAGGCTAGCAAAATGCACGAGGAAATAACAGATGAATCACCAACGCCACGACAGGTGGACAAAGGTAAGGGTGTGGCCACCGCGGATCCAGCGGGAAACGGTTTCCAGAAAACCGAGATGTGTCCGTGACGGCCGCCGAAGTTAACGAGAGCAAAAGTACGGCCACCGCAAGATCGCGTGCCGGAACGGCTGAAGCAAAAAGAAGTGGTCCAGGACCGACTGCAGCAGTGCACGAAGGTGAGCTACAGGTGTTAGAATCAGCGGGCAATGACTTGATGAACCTGACACCCGCGGACCTGGATAGACCACTCGAAGTGAAGGTGTACCGAAAATGGGTCTCTAAAAACGTGCCAGACCCGAGTCCAACAGGACTGTGCTTCATACTCTTAGACAAAAATGTAAGCCATTACTGTCCCTAGCCTTTCATATATGTTTCAGCCAGACATTTTCATTCATGCACGCTATTACTTCATCAGGGCACAGCTATTCAGGCGAATGTGCAACTTTGGGACATGAAACTTTTTGACAGTAAGCTTGAGTCAGGCCTTTGCTACAAGGTTGAGCGTTTCGGGTATAAAAAAACAGAGAATTGGCAACGGACGCTAAACAATCCAATGACATTGCTCTTTGGAAAATACACTAAGGTAACTCAGATAGAAGACCGCGGATTCCCAGAACATCATTTCAACTTTGTTGCTTACAATGAGTTAGCTAGGCGCGCAGACACAAGAGACTATACACTCACAGGTATGTTACCGATCACTACCCTGTTTAGATACAGTAAATAGTAAAAATATTATGATCATATTACGCGAACAGATTACATAGGAGTGATCCGAGCTATTGGGCCGATCAAGGAGTTTGGAGATCCAACAACAAACAGGATTTTGCGCAGAAACATTGACATACAGAACCTGAAGTAAGTGCCGCTGATCATGAAAACATCACATGTAAAAAATTGTGTAGCCTGTCTAACAGTAATTATACAGTGGGAACGTTGTGACGTTGACACTCTGGAATGACATGGCAACCCGCTTCCCAACCCACACGCTCACTCGCACGGAACAGCCGGTCATCATTGGTGTCAGCTCTTGCTGGGCAAAAAGATACTCAGGTACACATAACATTAGTTCTAACGTAAGCTAATACAACCAACGGGGCTACTACTAACATGAACACAAACCATATGGACAAACAGGAGGGCTACAACTTTCAGCAACACCAGCGACCCACTTTTACCTGAACCCGAATGTCGAAGAGACAGAGCGCATACGCCAGACGTACGTTTCTAACACATTTCATGCACGCTCATGAACATAGTATACTATATCTAACTAATCTCCATTGACACAGATACGACGAAAATGGGTTTATCGCGGAGCCACTACAGCTACCGGAGGCAGACACACGCCACGTAAATGAACCGGTTGTTCGCCGTCTAACACCTGTCAACATATTAACGCTTGCAACACCAGAAAGTATAACTGTAAGCAACTTACCACTAGGACCAACCATAGGTTGTAGCAACGCAAAGTAACACGAGATTTTTTTCTCATTGATCAGCAACAGTTCACAACTCAGGCAACTATTGCTAGGATTGATGAACAATCACCATGGTACTTCAATAGATGCAAAGTGTGCGGGAACAAGATTGCTGATCGATGCATACAGGGCATTGCCAAATCCGGTATGAGACCAGTCACAAACTACAGGTAACAAACGGCCTGCGCAGAACTTTACATACACATAGGATAACCAAAAAAAATATTGTACATTGTGCATACATATGACTTGCCCAGGTTACGATTGCCGAAATCCTAACCATGTTAATTGTTGCAACAGCTATTCGTTCAAAATAGTTATAGCTGACGAAAGTGGAAGCGTGATGGTCACCTGTTTCAGCCCTGAGGCTGATTCGCTGGTTAACCAATCGGTGACAGACCTCCTAAGCTATATCCCGGAACCAAGCCCATTGGACCAGCCACCTATCATAGCCCAGCTGGTGAATACGACACACGTTTTCCGCGTGCATCTTGCTAAAGGTAGCCGGAGAGGTTTCCCAAAATTCATCCTTGACGGAATTCAAAACCCTGAAGTACCAGCACCACCGGTAGCTCCCCTACAAGTGGGAGAAGGATCTTCATCAGCTACCGCGGAAAGCAGGGCACAGACCCCTATTGTCACCAACATCGGCCCGGGAATTATCACTCCACCTCCACAATCAGATGACCCGAAAGAGAAGGAAAGGGAGGCAGTTGAGATTCAGTCAGCCACTGTTCGTAGACAACTGTTCCAAGACACTGGTGAAGAGTCCTCTTCTCGCAGAGCCAAGAAGCCAAAGCTGGACTAGCCTCATCTCAATAAATATGAAGAAGTATTATCTATATTACTGTAACTAGAACGTATGTGTCAAATATCTAGGTAACTAACTGATGTTATCCCAAAGCGGCGAAAAAGACCGTTCTGTCGAATGCAGGAATACCTGCGTAGTTTTATGTCACCCCCGTGTTGGATATGCGGGTTACGGCAAATATTAGGATATTAGCTCCGAATGGGTAAGATCAAACCACCATGTTGTACATATATGTAAAATGCAAGGCCACTTGCATAATTTTGTGCTATGTGAAATGCAAGGCCACTCGCATAATTTTGTGCTATGTGATAGAATAGCAATGGCAATATAAGTTGCAGTCGTCTACTCTTAGACGCAAGAATTTGTCTACATATAAACACTAATGAGAAAACATGACCATTTACCGGACACAAACAACACAGCCTGCTGGCACACACAGATTGTAACACCCAGTACAAAAAACATTCAACCATACACATCAACTGAGAAATAGAAGCACATACAAAATTCGCAACACATGAGACCCACTAATTGCGTTGCATAACACACCAAACAACACAAGGAAAGCGTCATCATAATGCCCGGATAGCGTTAATGTACCCTGCAGCCAGCCGCAGTGCGGAATGTGCCTCTCGCACCATTTTTTGGAATCTCAACTGTTTTGTTCGCTCGCGTGCCTCAATGTCTCTCAAAAACACCAGCGAACGAACACCAACCGGACCGTTCCCTTCTTCAAGAACCTCCCGGATAGGCGAAACCCAGCTCTCCTAGACACTCAGACCGTGACATGTTCATACTTAACACGATAGCCTAAAATTGAATGCCACACACTTACACAAACAAAGGAGCATATTTTTACTATGATAACCATTCAAATAAATAACGCGATAATCACATCCTTTTTCAGCCTACCCACCATAAGACAACGCATAAAACATAACTCATAAAACAAAAGCAAAGGAAATACCAAAATTTTCCATTCATAAAACATAATTACATACGGTTTAAGACAGCGGGCAGACTACGACCACCAAAATACAACTGTAACCAATAACAGGTTACGCATACCCACTGACGGTACATGCATTAACTGCCCTAACACAACACGGACAAAGTTACCCAAACTACACAGCTAAAACTAGCCAAACATTACCACAAGCCTAAAATCATTATCCCTAAAACAAACTAACCATCCGAGACCGCTTCCTCCAGCTCCATGAACACTATCTGCTTCTCCTTCTCCGCTATACCATCACGAATAGCGTCTATCAAAACATAAAGAGCAAGCATAATCTGTCGATCAACACGCTTGAGATCCACCAACGCTTCCAAACCGGCAACAGCTTTTTCGTTCGAAGGACCAAAAGTACGAGTCTCTGCTGTGGTCTTTTCACGCTTAAGAAGTTTCCCAATCAGCTGGTTTCGCTCCGCCTCCATACGAGCCACGAAATTACGATCCTCACACACCTCACTGGTAAACAAAAACTTGTAGGCACTTGCAAGATCACGAGAGCCAGAGGCTGCCATGATTTCTTCCACATTGGGTTTAGTCGCCATTTGGAATAGTACTTTTGATGCACACACCTAACTACCTGGCAACTTAAACCCTCAGCACCATCTAAAAAAAAACTGTGGGCTAATACATTAGGCCCATCATTATCACAAAATAAAGGTAAAAAAATAGGCCCATCGTTATACAAATGACATATTACCCAACCAAGAACCACGGGAAAAACCGAGACTCAAACCATCAAAACGAGGTATAATAAAACGTTTCGCCAACTACCCCGCCGCAACGCGGCGGGTTCATTGACTCGTTTTGAGTAAATCACGTGGGCGAAACGTGTAGTTTTTCTTTATTAAAATTGCGAAATGTATCTATACATGTCTTAGCATTCAATTCATGATCACATATAAAATTGAGATATCTCTTGATTCATAAGATTATATATAGATATTTAATTAGAAAATACAAAGACAAATATCATAAATTAAATGAAGACACAAATGTTATTTTCAGTGTCTAGCGAGCTCTTGTTTTAATTTCACCACATCTATATATATCGTATATTTTTCGTGTTTTACGCTAGATATGATACATACAAAAATGAGTTGTGTGATATTTTAGCACGTTTAAAAGAAGGATGTTGATTGACAAGTGATTTAGAAGTAAACGGACATACCAATAAGTTTCCGACGTTCTTTCTTTTCTTATATTTCGTAAACGACATTTTATGAAAGTTTCCATTTTGTTTTAGGCTACACTATTTTGTGTCCCTAGCTTATACATTATAAAAAATGATTCAAATGAGTGAGAATTGATCAAGGAAACAATATAACTCAATGTATGAAATTAAACTTTTTATACATGTTTACAGAATTTTGGGTAGTCATTATCAAATGTGTCCTAAAAGGTTTTGGCGTTAACAAACAAGTGTTTATCGGTTTATGTTAAGTCGTATTATATTCATTCCAACCACTCATACTAAAACATTTCTATCTCATGTTCTAATTAAGTTTGCCATTGCAATAAACTATGAAAAATACATGTTTTCCAATACTTTTGTCTCAAAAAACAAACGTAAACACGATTTATTAATACGTAAAACCACACAAGGAATATACGTGGTTTATTTAAATGTACAAAGAACATGAAATGTATTCCATGGTATATTCTACATTTCTTACACAATAATTGCAGTCCACGATATTGACCGTATGCAAATTACAAATATACCCTTTGCCTAGGTAAATCAAGTTGACAACAAGGTCACTAAGGTCATTATGATAAAGTTGATTTGGTGATCATATTATTATTATTATTATTATTATTATTATTAGAATGGAACCCACATTTTGGTAGATAAACGTTATCATAAAATTTGTTATATAAAATTATTATTATTATTATTATGAAAATTTTATATAACAACTTATATTTCAAAAAAAAAATTATATAACAACTTAAATGATTGGATTAGGCTGTCGATCGAGCTAGATTGGCCCACAAGCTAGTTCCACGAGGCCGCACGCGACAAACCGTGAACAACAGATTGGAATATGTGATAGGATATGTTTTCTCTATGTTTTAGGACATGTTCAAATAATGGTACATGTAGTATTTACAACTTTCAACTTTAACTCCTTACTTTTTATCTCCAACGCTTGGTAAGCTAAAGATTTTGCTTCACAAAATCTTAAAACATGGTGTAAGTATCAAGATTCACGTGTCCGGGAGGTCTAGGTTGATTAAAATAAGTAAAACTTGTCATATTTCTAGAGAGAAAAAATAGAGATAGGATGAGGTCTTCTAGTGAAAGAAACAAACTAGTTGATTATATGAAAGACTTATTACACACCTATACCGCTCATGGAGAGCCGTGACAGAGTTTTATAAGCTCATTTCTTCACAACTTTGCCTCGTGTACAATATTAGTCCATGCGAGCAAAGCTTTCAACGTATCTAGTCTAACCCCGTAATGTCATTACTTTTATAAAGCTAACACATTGGTTTCAAAACTTGTACTACTATCATCTATGCATGTACTATAATTTGTATAATGATAAACGGATGGGAATTTGTCCATTCATGTTTACTTGGGCGAGGTGAGTATTTTACTAAGATGTATCTGGCATAACCAGGATATCTTTGTGATTGTTTCAGAGCATCCTCAAAAAGTGTACTTAGTTAGATTGAACAACAAACTAGCAAAGGGGCCAGGTTTGCGGGGAATGATTGATACAATCCCCATCCCCGAAGTTCAATAGCTATTACCATCCCCGTCCCCATCCCCGTCAGGTTTCACAAATAAGTCCTCATCCCCGATGGGGAACGGGGATCCCCAATGGGGAATTGAGGATTTTTCCCCATTATACAGTTGACATATGTAAACCTTTTATGTGTTTTCAACAGTCATATAAACCAATACAAGCCACACTTTTCAAGTTTTCAAAAGTCTGCAAATCTACATTCTACACATTAAAAATTTGTTTAAAAACTAAAGCTAACTAATTATTGAATAATGAATTCTGTGTACTCAGACTTATTATATGGTCACAATAAGTTGGCTAAACATTATTTGTTTCAGTATGACATATTATTATCATTACTAATCGGGCTATAACGTATTACTCTCTCCGTCCCATATTAAGTGTCCACAATGAAATCTTGGGATGTCCCAAATTTAGTGTCCATAATGTATTTCAACCAATGAGATGAGACTTTAGTGGGTAAAAATGATATTTGATTGGTGGAGAGTGTAGTTAATGGAATTTCCTAAAACTTTGTGCACTTTGAAAGTGGACACTTAATATGGGACGGAGGAAGTAATATATTGATATCACTTGACAAGATATACAATTGTATTTATACTTAAAAGATATTCGGGGACGGGTTCGAGGACCCAAAGGTATTACCATCTCTGCCTCCATACCCAATCAAATCAGGGTCGGGTATCGGATTCTCCATCGGATTCGGGGTTTTTTGCCATATCTAGTGGTGTCTTACTACTAAGACCATAGGGTGGTGATCAGTCACGATGAAGTTATTATGATTATGTACAATCATCCATGCATATTTTTATTTCTTTTTGAAAAGAACACTTACGATTGTATTTAACAAATCCCTAAATAAGAACATGAAGGGTTAGTCATCCATTATTTGGGGTATAAGGTTCTCCAGGTTATGATTTATGAATGGTAAATCTAACTAATTTAAATATGAAGTAATTGTATCTACTAACCTAAGAAACAATGAATATTCATATAAAGTTCATCGATATGTAATGTAGCCAAATTATCTAATGTAGATTTATACGTCTAAGTTAGGTAACATGGAAAACACTCTATTGTACAATTGGGTATATATGCTGTCAACCGAAAAGAAAGTCATCCTTGTTTCTTCTAGGATACATATACGCGTTTGGTTATTCGACAAGTATTTAGCATTGCAAATAAAATCAAAGACAACTATAACAATGACAATAACCGAAATCCACTTCATAACTAGCCAACATATACTTTGACCCTTAAGGCAACAAAAAGAAAGTAACATCTACATAGAACAAATTTGAAATCTCAAAGGGGTTATTTAGAACTTAACATGGGTAAATGTTGATATAAATCCGAATATTTGAAGCATATCACCATGTAACTTGACTCAAACCTACGTGGATACAACCATCAACTTTGACCCTCAAGTTAACCACCTTCAAATAGTAACATGCCACGTGGAATAAATCACCCTATATAACAAAAACTTTCCAAATAATCTCAGTGCAACAAAAGAAACCCTTTTTCTACTATCAAGAAGTAGCAACTTGTGAGCTAGGTTAGTCCATGAGGAGAGCCACCACCCGAGTTACAATGAGCCACCGTGTTCTATCACCAAGTAATAAATACGACGACGTCGTAGATAACCCTCCGATGCAATTGTCGGGTTCGATATTTGGGTTCCTTGAGGAAGAAGCAACCGTTTTTACGTCTCTAGAATATGATGTGAGAGACAAGCAACTCGAAGTCGAAGATGAAGAAGATGAAAACCCTGAAGATGTTGAAGATAAGAAAAACTTTTGGGATACCCAAAGCCAAAACTTACATGTAAGTTGCATTACTTAGCTTAATTATAGTTATGTGACTTTAGCTAATCATATACTAATATTTAATGATGTCACGTTCTTAAGTTTAAGGTCTAACAAGCTTTGTTACTATTGTTTGACAGGCAACGTTATATAGGACAACAAGCTTAGAATCAAAAATCCGAAACATAACAAAAGAAGTACTAGGGGAGGTCGACATGACCGAAAATGTATGTGCTTGCTCGAGACCGATTTCGAGATGTTGTAGGAGTTGCCGAATGAGAGAAGTATGTAACCGGCTGCAAAATTCCGGTTACAATTCGGCCATTTGCAAGTCCAAATGGAAAAGCTCGTTAGATATTCCAGCAGGTATAATTTTTTAAATTTCATTTTCATTTAATAGAAACCACAAATGCACTTTTCTAGTTTTCTTCAATTTGCACATATGACAAAAAGTCTAAATCAATCATTTTTAGTATCTAGCTCAGTTTAAGAAAATTTCATGTAAGAACTTTGGTATGTTTAGGAATATCTCGTTGTCGTTACCAAATTAAAATTGTAATTTTTTTGTGAATCAGGAGAACACACGTTTGTGGACGTGATCGACAATTCTAATAGTAAAAAAGGCGAGGTGAGGGTGGTGATTGAGTTGGAATTGCGAGGTCAATTTGCGATGAAGAAAGGAAGTGAAGAGTACAATAGTCTCGTATGCAAACTACCCGAAGTATTTGTAGAAAAATGTGATAGATTGCATACCATAGTTAAAATTATGAGCAATGCCGCGAAAAAATGCATGAAGGAAAAGAAAATGCATTTGGGGCCGTGGAGAAAAGAACGATACATGCAAGCGAAGTGGCTTAGAGTCACTGAACGAACTACAACCATGACCACGACCTTGATCAAGCCATTGGCGGTAGAAGATTATTCTACTCGACCGGCTAGAGTTAGATCGTCGATGTTGACCATGGATCTACTTGATAACTTGCCCAATATGTCATATTTTTGTGCGCATACCGTTAAAGTTTTGTAATTGTATAGTTTTATATATTCATTTTACATCTTTATTTGTTCTCAAAACTTTTAATAACAGGAAATTTTGTTACAAACTTACAATGTGAGGAACTTATTAAAAAATTAAATAGAGTTAATTTCATAAATGGTCTCTGTGATCTATCGGATTTAATGAATTTAGTCCTTTTGCCTCTTTTTAACGGATTCAGTCCTTATGGTTGTAACTCGTATCGGGTTTGGTCTCTTGACCAATTTTTCTGTTAGTTGATTGTTTACTTGAAGGGTATTTTAGTCATTTCATGTATTTTATTAAACAAAATTCACAACTTAACACACCCACATTCTTTTTTCTAGGTTATATTTTCATCATCTTTCTTTCTCTACCAAAAACCAAATCCATTCACCTATCACCACAACAAGCGCTACCCCAAATCTACACAACAAGCTAGATCAAAAAAAAAATAAAAATAAAAAAAAAATAAAAAAAAAATAAAAAATCACACAAACGAACACCTCTTATTCAAAAATCTGCAAAAAAATAAAAAATAAATAAAAAAAAAAAAACGCACACACACATCAACCCCACTTATATGCCTCGATCTATCTCCATTAAAAAAATAGTCAGCCGAAACCTTCAAGTCATAAATTAAGAATCATCACATACAGAACTTTCGATCTAAACTTCAACATTAATACCCACAAATTAGCATCCTTAAAAATAGTATAAATTGTTGTTAGTGTAGGATTAGGGTTCGTTCTTAAAAGTCAATAGCGACTATGATGAAGGAACTAGTGAGATGCAGTAGTGATGGGTGTCCATTGGTAATGATTTTGCCGAAGAGTTCACCGGTAATGGGTTCGCCAGAAATCTTGTCACCAATGATTTTTTGTGACACCAGATGTAAGGTTCTAGTGATGATGTAGGGTTATTAGTGGTAGCTTTCAGAAAGATGGGGCGGGTTAGATGGAAAAATGGTTTGATCAGGATTTGTGTTTGGGATTATAGAATGTTAAAAGGAGTAGTGTTGTGATAAATAGGTTTGAACCAGATACCCTGAAAAATCAGGGACGCTGGGAATCAACGATAAAAGATAAGGGGATAGTGGTTTTCGGGATAAGCTTTTGCAACTTCTGGGTATGTTAATGATCTCTGTCAGCTGATGTTTGTTACTTAGGGGGTAATAAAGGGTGAAGTTGGGTCTTTCAGGATTGAACCCGAATAGAGGAAACCCACAATTGAGAAACCTCTAATACTGAGGGCAATATAGGCTAAATCAAGGAATCATTTGACAAAGTGAGTTCTCACTTTTGGTTAGTCAGACCAAGGTAACACTGAATCGAGGGTCTCTGATATCAAGTGTCCCTGAGAGAATGTTGTGACTCTGAATGATGAAGAATCTGATGAGTCACTGAACCATGAGTACCTAAAAATTCAGGTACAAGTGAAACCTAATGAGTTCCTGAAGAATCAAGACACTAAAAACTGGGTCTGAAATGAGGATAATAAATAAGTAGTAGCTGAGAAGTTAAAGAATATGAAGATGAGGGTATTTTGGGTTTGTTCAATCCATATACAGTATGGATGATGATAATTGTTTTGTAACATGAATTTGGGTTTTGTTCAATCCATATATAGATTATAAATACTATGATTTTATTTTTATTTTGTTGGATTTTGGATCTTGTAACATGAATCTGGATTTTGGATCTTGTAACTTGAATCTAGGTAAAATGAATTTGGGTTTTGTTGTGTTTGGTATTTTGGTTCTTGCAATATACTTTTATTTTTATTTTCCTAAGAAAGAATAATAATAAGGGGGTATTAACGTCATTTCACCCAGTTAAATACTCACTTCTTGGTCAAACTGACAAAAAAATTGGTCAAGAGACCAAACCCGATGCGCGTTGCAACCACAGTGACTGGATCCGTTAAAAAAAAGTAAAGTGACTAAATCCGTTAAACCCGACAGATCACAGGGACCATTTATGAAATTAACTCAATTAATTACATGTTTCGTTCATGTAGTTTATCTAAAATCACATGATTCAATTTTATTTACATAATTAATTCTTAATTTTCAAATTATTTGCGTTGATAGTCCTTGTTTTGAAAAAAATAAAGACTACCCGTATAGTAAAAAGACTAGATTATTAGACAAACGATCTTTATTTTTCAAAATAAGGACCATTAATACAACTAGTTTTAAAGTTAGGTATCACTTTAATTTCGAATAAATCACGTGGACGAAACATGTAAGTTTTTTCTTTATTAAAATTGTGAAATGTATCTATACGCATCTTAGCATTCAATTCATGATTACATATAGAATTGAGATATCTCTTGATTCATAAGATTATATATAGATATTTAATTAGAAAATACAAAGACAAATATCATAAATTAAATGAAGACACAAATGTTATTTTCAGTGTCTAGCGAGCTCTTGTTTTAATTTCACCACATCTATATATATCGTATATTTTTCGTGTTTTACGCTAGATATGATACATACAAAAATGAGTTGTGTGATATTTTAGCACGTTTAAAAGAAGGATGTTGATTGACAAGTGATTTAGAAGTAAACGGACATACCAATAAGTTTCCGACGTTCTTTCGCTGAACAAGACGAATGTAGATATTATTAATCTCGTTTTCTTATATTTCGTAAACGACATTTTATGAAAGTTTCCATTTTGTTTTAGGCTACACTATTTTGTGTCCCTAGCTTATACATTATAAAAAATGATTCAAATGAGTGAGAATTGATCAAGGAAACAATATAACTCAATGTATGAAATTAAACTTTTTATACATGTTTACAGAATTTTGGGTAGTCATTATCAAATGTGTTTTAAAAGGTTTTGGCGTTAACAAACAAGTGTTTATCGGTTTATGTTAAGTCGTATTATATTCATTCCAACCACTCATACTAAAACATTTCTATCTCATGTTCTAATTAAGTTTGCCATTGCAATAAACTATAAAAAAATACATGTTTTCCAGTACTTTTGTCTCAAAAAACAAATGTAAACACGATTTATTAATACGTAAAACCACACAAGGAATATACGTGGTTTATTTAAATGTACAAAGAACATGAAATGTATTCCATGGTATATTCTACATTTCTTACACAATAATTGCAGTCCACGATATTGACCATATGCAAATTACAAATATACCCTTTGCCTAGGTAAATCAAGTTGACAACAAGGTCACTAAGGTCATTATGATAAAGTTGATTAGGTGATCATAATATTATTATTATTATTATTATTATTATTAGAATGGAACCCACATTTTAGTAGATAAACGTAGTAGTACTCATTATATAACAACTTAGGGCCCGTTTGGTTTGTTGCTAGGAATGACAATGGGTATCGGATTTGGAATGATGTGGAATGACAATGGGTAAGAAAAAGTGTATAATTACGATTGTTTATGTTTGGTTGATATAATATGGTATGAAAAAGTGTATAGATATTTGAATTTTGTAGTGGAAAAAAGAGAGGCCCACGGGAATGGATTTCATAGACACCAAATTGGTGTGTAATTAATCTATAACTATGATATACTCATTTCATTACTGGGCCCACAAAACGAAATAAAACAAACACCGACTATGACTTTGAAAGTCATAGTCTCATTCCCATTTATGGGAACCAAACGAGCCCTTATATTTCAAAAAAAAATTATATAACAACTTAAACGATTGGATTAGGCTGTCGATCGAGCTAGATTGGCCCACAAGCTAGTTCCACGAGGCCGCACGCGACAAACCGTGAACAACAGGTTGGAATATGTGATAGGATATGTTTTCTCTATGTTTTAGGACATGTTCAAATAATGGTACATGTAGTATTTACAACTTTCAACTTTAACTCCTTAGTTTTTATCTCCAACGCTTGGTAAGCTAAAGATTTTGCTTCACAAAATCTTAAAACATGGTGTAAGTATCAAGATTCACGTGTCCGGGAGGTCTAGGTTGATTAAAATAAGTAAAACTTGTCATATTTCTAGAGAGAGAAAATAGAGATAGGATGAGGTCTTCTAGTGAAAGAAACAAACTAGTTGATTATATGAAAGACTTATTACACACCTATACCCCTCATGGAGAGCCGTGGCAGAGTTTTATAAGCTCATTTCATCACAACTTTGCCTCGTGTACAATATTAGTCCATGCGAGCAAAGCTTTCAACGTATCTAGCACTACAAGAAAAAGTGTCTTTAGTGACGAAAATTCAGTGACGACCTTTTATTTGGTCACTATTTCAATGATTTAATACTTTTGGTTTATAATAGTGACGAGATTGTTGGTCACTGATTTGAGATAGTAAATTAAGTGACCAAACTATTGGTCACAAAATTGTGTAAAGTAATCACTCTTTAAATCATAATAATATTTTGATAAATTTTTATAACAAGTAGAAAATATTAAGTTTAAGATAAATACAAACTTGTAAGAGTTTAACCAAACTTTTAAACATATTTAAATAAAAAAAATTATGACTATAGTACAAAAAATTATGACTATCAAATACACAGAATGATAACAATGGTGGAAAAACTATAAGGCCTCAAAGTTACTACATTTTCTATCAGAACCCAAAAACCCAAACTACTTATCCGACCTCAAAGTTATTCCGTATTTCATTTAAAACACGTGGATCTGTCCGACCCGACCCGTAAACATAATTTTTCACTCATCACTCATCAATAATCTAATCAATCTTTTCTATTCCCTCTTTTCAATTTTTCAGTTTTCAGGTGGAAGGTGGGCGTACACATAAACCATAAATCTGTTGAATTGGACCTGATTTTGATCGGAAAAACTACACCGGCATTCAATTGGACCTGATTTTGATCGGAAAAACTACCTGCTTGCTACTCTAATTCGGTATGATATCATTACTGTTGATTACACATACTAAACACAAACACACAGATACACACAATTATTGAATTTATTGTTTGTTTGAATAGATGTTATATTAAATAGCTAGGCCCCAAATTTGACCTAATTTTGTGATTCAGTAGGTTGTGATTGCAATTATACTTGTGATGGAGATTGCGGAAAACTTGTGATTGCCATTTTGTTTCGTGCCGGTTTGATATAGTTTTATGATTGATTATACGTAGTGAAACAAATACATTTAGGTGTCATTGGCTTATTGTTAAAATTGAGTTGAAGGTAGGTAGCGCCTCAATTTGACATGAATGTCGCTCATCGGCTTTTTGTTAGCCATGGTTTATTAGGCAGTATACTTGTGATTGTGTGGTTATTATTTAGTGTGATCAATTCCATGATATAATAAGCATTAAATTATTGATATAACCTTCGAAGGGTAAAAACGCTTATCGAAGTAAAGGTTAAAATATAAATTTTTAAAAAAAATGTTAAGAACTATAGAAAACAAAATGACAATGGCTTTTTCGTTTTGGTGCATGACTACATGGATGGGGTTGATCTTAGCATTATGAGTGGGGTTACTAGAATCTCGACATGGTCAAGCTTATAGTATTTGGTAATTTCAGTGGGGTTTTTGGTAATATAAGTGGGGTAAAAGTTCAAAAGAGAGATGGATAACTGGGTAATTTCAGTTATCCATACTATTAAAAAGGGGAGACGGTGTTTGGTAATTTCAGTGGGGTGTATTTTGCTCATGATGACGGTTATATGTGGTTATATGTTTGATAGAAATATATGTGGTTAACTAAAATAACTAAGTCGACAATTGACTATAAACTGGTTAACCCAACAAAAAATTAACTAAAATTAACTCAGTTTTGTTAAGAACTGAAGCGAACACATTATATTTTTGAAAAAACTTACTCGGATAATTTAGCGATAATCAAAGTATAATTAACGGGTTGGAACATTACTGAGGATGATTATAGAATCTGGCTAGAAACCTACTTATGTTGCTCTGATATTAGCACATAGGCCAATTGGTATTGGGGTCCAGGGTCTTGCAGATACTTTCATATGCATGGATTTTGTTATACTACACAACTACATTATTAGGCGTAAGCAAAATAAAAGTCAAACCAGCAGAGGAGTCGAAGCATACATTACTACGTGAAAGTCTGAAATACAACTCTGCTGTAGCATTTCTAGGCATCAGTTAGTTGTCTTAGCTCATGCCACCTTTGAATCAAAACAGACCATCAATGCATGTTCCATAATTTTCATATCCAGAAATTAAAATAAGATGCTTGAGGAACAAGCTCATACCAACTAAATGACTTTCTTTCACCAACTAAACACTTGCAAACTTCTCTGTCGTACTACTTGCAAACTTTCTGTCTTACTTTGAGGCTGGTCTGCAGAATAAGTCCCTCGGCGGGATTGGAAGCTAGCAGAAGGAACTACACTTAACCCCATCTGCATCGCAATACCAACTCTTCATAGTTTATTACTAACCAGTAATAATACCGGAGGTGATGTGTAGACCACGAAAACTTTATTCATACACCACCATGTTATTCAGTTTTGTACTAAACTACAAATCACATCCGGTAACTAAATAACCCATAATAGTAACGACCCATAACCCAAAAGTCACATCAGCGATTTCTTACTTACACTAATAATCTGCATGATTATGCAGTTGACGACAGGAGCATGTTTAAACCATTCCCATGCGTAATTTAGACTGTTGATTGATCTTTTCTCATTGTATGATCTGATCTGCAACCATAGCAGCAGGTGAACTTTGCAGAAAAATAAAATATGCTCTTTGGCTGTTTAGTGTTTAACTTTGTATACTCGTGAGCCTTAACTCAACTGATGTAAGACATTTAGAGTTAAAACTTAAAACAAAACTTTCAAAATGAAACTAATAGTTAACCGTCTTTCAAAGTTTAAGTATGGAATCTCGAAGAAACTATGACTAGCAGACGAAATAAAAATATTCTCAACAGTCTTAAGTTTGGGCGTTCCAAAAAAAAAACAGTCGTAAGGTTGGTTGATTTATGTTCATTAAGTTGCCTAGCATAAACAAGAAATATAATTATTTTGATACAGTTCATTCTCAAAGTAATATTCCCTAATGAGTCACCATTGTTTAATTGAATTAGGTGCTTTTGCTGTATATTTGGAGCCGTGGCATGCTGATATCTTTTCTTTGCTGGATTTGAAGTCCTGAAGTCTTAGATAGAAACCGGGACACCTTATATGCTTTACAAGGTAGGTTTTGGACCAGGGGTTTTTTGCATCTCTGGTTTAGTACATTGTAGTTTTTATACCGTGTTTTATTGTTTCAATTTTGACCAACTAGTATTTGTTGCCTTCTTAGGACACCTGTAATAGAAAGAGCAACCAGCATAATCTTGGTACCATAAAGTCTTCAAATTTGTGTACTGAGATTATTGAGTACACCAGCCCTACAGAAACTGCTGTATGTAATCTGGCATTAATTTCATTACCACGATGTCAGAGAAAAGGTATGAGTTGAATATTATTACTCTTTTAGAATGTGGATTTATTTCATGTGGTATTTTTGACCCATGACTTATGGGGTTGTTTTGGGTGATGTTTTATCTCTAAGCAGCTCAATTGAATAAAAGAAATGTTTCAAAAGGGTAGAAAGTTGCTCAAATTGTAGTTTACTAGTTTTAGCTCATACCACTGCCAAACCTATTTGCTAAAGTATGTTATTGTGGTAATAAACTAATAGTATACTTTTCTCCATTATGTTTTACACTTCTTACTCAATAAAAAAACTAATACTCTTGTGTGCACAGTGCTTTGGGTCAATCAAACTCACGTTGTGCAAAAAATTGCAATAATAAAAATATTAAACGTACTTATTGTGCAAAAACATCTAATCTTCTAGTATTGGGGTCCAGGGTCTTGCAGATACTTTCATATTTATGGGTATGGCATTTGATTCTCCATACGTATTCCATGTGCTCTCATTTATGATAAGCTGTTTTGGTTTTAGGTGTTGGATAGTTGATAATATATTTTTCTTAAATGCTGATGATGATTATTACTCAGGTAGTAGTGTGATATTGTATCATTGAATGCAGAGCGGATTAGAGTATTACATTTTGTGCCGAGTTGGTTTGAAGTTTAAGATAGTTGATTATAGAATAATTAAGTGCTAGTTATGATTAGTATTTGGTGAATGGTGTGATTTTGTACCAGACATGCAGATCAATTTTTAAGCAAAAGGTTTGAGGTGTACGATAGTCGATAATACATTAAATAAAATGCTAATAGCGATTAGTACTTGGTCATGAATGCAGATTGTCTAATTTTTATTTTTTAAAATTGTGTATAGACTAAAAATTTGGCGGCTATTTGCACCCCAACGGATTACAATACTGTATGTTATGTTGTGGTTCTTGGGAGCAGAAAATGTAAGTTAGTATAGGTCTTCTGCTTAAGTTTTGATCTATATACAAGTGTTTTACAGGATGAAAGTTGCAAAAACACTTGAAAGAGAATTAAGTTGAAATATCAAAGCTTAACTTTTCTTAATTAATAATACTGGATTTTCTTTTAAACATGCTCAGTAATATTCTCAGATGTGATGTCATGAAATTGAAGTCAATAATATGAATGTTTGACCTGCTTGTTGGATCAAGTAGTACGCTGTGCAGCTGTGCTTGTTGCTTGGTGGTTAACAATTTATTTCTCTTTAGGTTTACAATGTGTACAGTTGATAGAGAGGCTAATCTACGGTAAGAAAACTTAAGCCACATTCTGTCCCAATTACTAATAATACCAACTGTAGCATGCTTACTCAATTCTTTTCCTGTTACGATTTCACAGCTGAGGGTGCAGAGAACGGTCTTGAGTTCACCATTGTAAGACCTTTCAACTGGATTGGCCCTAGGATGGATTTCATTCCCAGGATTGATGGTCCCAGTGAGGGTGTTCTGAGGGTTCTTGCTTGCTTCAGCAATGTTAGTTTAAGTTTTACCCTTGAACTATTTTGATCTCAATATGTTTTTCCTAAAATTTTATTTACTGGCGATTCTTTGTTTTTCTTAACCAGAACCTTCTGAGACGGGGAGCCTCTCAAGTGGTGAATCACAAAGAACCTTTATTTACATCAAGGATGCTATTGAAGCTGTTCTTCTGATGATTGTATGTCTAATAATTTCTCTTTAACATATGTTCAAATGGAAAATATTGTTTTTTACAAGGGTTAATCGGTTCTTCTCTTCCTCAGGGAAAGAACCTGAATTGTTATCTCAAGATGAGAATCACTGAACCTCACAAAACATCCCTAATTGGGTAATTAATTATCGAAAAATAAAATTTTATTGCAGGAAAAGGGTACAAAAAAAGTTAGCATTGTATCAAGGAGTTCTCCGAGGATGCTAAGGAGACCTTTGAAACTGCTCTCAGCACATTGAAGGTAAGATATGCTTTAGTATACCCTTTTTTTTTTTGTCTTTCTTGAAAAAGTTGAAAAGGGTAATTTATGTGTTTGATCGATTAATCATAATATATATTACCTGGGAAATGGTCATTGACATAAAAAGGGTAATTTATGTGTTTGATCAAATAATTGTAACTTTGTAAGATATGCTTTAGCAATGTGAGCTTGTCAGATACCGCCCCCATGCTCCTACGGTCCACTTACCGAGGAATAGAAAGGAAGGACCCGGGGCCAGACCTGAACTCGGTGTTTCCTTAATCTGAATAGATCAAGACCATAGAAAAATACACCTCAAGTGACTAGCAACCCATTTGCCCATTCCCTTGTACCTAGTGAAGTACCTAAAAACTGTCTCTTGAATGTAAAGTATTAATCTTTAATGTCTCTTTACAGGGAAGAACCTGAAGAATTTGCAGGAAAGAATTTGCTGGCAAGTTTAGTCATTTTTTCTTTCGTACATTGCGGGCATTAAGAACTAAAGTGCGTGGTGTATCCGCAAGATTCAAGATTGTGTTATAAGAAGGTTGTCTTGATAATTATGTTTTTAGTATTTATTCATGTTCAATGTTGTATTTCTTAATAACATTGTAGACAAATGGATACAATTGTTGGTATGTTATGGCTGATGATTACATTCTATTTTTTGTTCGGATTAATTTGCGTTACGTTAAGAAGCCAAGAATTTTAGTTTTTCGTATTGCTAAAAATAAAAAGGTACGTAGAAACTGAGCATTTTGTAGTTGTCGGCAACTTGTGGATAGTGACCACTTTTTGGTCACTATCAACCAAATAGTGACCACTATTTGGTCTCTGGCATATTTAGTGACCAGATATTTGGTCTCCAATGGTTTGAAGTTGTATCTACCACCAATCCATATAGTGACGACATTCTGGTCACTATTTAGTGACGAAACTGCTTCTGGTCTCTAATTGTAATTAGAGACGGACCTATAGTGACCACTGGTGACCACCTGAATTTGGTCACTAATCAGGTTTAGTGACGAGATTGGTACTGTTTGTGACGAGAATTTCTGGTCACTATAGACACTTTTTCTTGTAGTGAGTCTAACCCCGTAATGTCATTACTTTTATAAAGCTAACACATTGGTTTCAAAACTTGTACTACTATCATCTATGCATGTACTATAATTTGTATAATGATAAACGGATGGGAATTTGTCCATTCATGTTTACTTGGAGCGAGTGAGTATTTTACTAAGATGTATCTGGCATAACGAGGATATCTTTGTGATTGTTTGAGCATCCTCAAAAGTGTACTTAGTTAGATTGAACAACAAACTAGCAAAGGGCGAGGGTTGCGGGGAATGATTGATACAAGCCCCATCCGAAGTTCATAGCTATTACCATCCCGTCCCCATCCCGTCGAGGTTTCACAAATAAGTCCTCATCCCAGATGGAACGGGGATCTATGGGGAATTGAGGATTTTTCCCGTTACCAGTTGACATATGTAAACCTTTTATGTGTTTGAGCGATCATATAAACCAATACAAGCCACACTTTCAAGTTTTCAAAATTGCAAATCTACATTCTACACATTAAAATTTGTTTAAAAACTAAAACTAACTAATATTGAATAATGAATTACATTATTACTCGGACTTATTATATGGTCACAATAAATTGGCTAAACATTATTTGTTTTGATTTATGACATATTGTATCATTACTAATCGGGCTATAGCATTATTACTCTCTCTAGTCCCATATTAAGTGTCCACAATGAAATCAGGATGTCCCAATTTAGTGTCCATAATGTATTCCAACCAATGAGATGAGACTTTAGTGGGTAAAAATGATATTTGATTGGTGGAGAGTGTAGTTAATGGAATTTCCTACAACTTTGTGCACTTTGAAAGTGGACACTTAATATAGGACGAGGAGAGTAATATATTGATACCACTTGACAAGATATACAATTGTATTTATACTTAAGATATTGAGGGGACGGGTTGGGGGACCCCGAAGGTATTACCATCTCTGCCTCCATACCCAGATCAAATCGGGGTCGGGCATCGGTTCTCCCTTTCGGGTTTTGCCATATCTAGTGGTGTCTTACTACTAAGACCATAGGGTTGGTGATCATCCGCGATGAAGTTATTATGATTATGTCAATCATCCATGCATATTTTTATTTCTTTTAGAAAGAACACTACGATTGTATTTAACAAATCCCTAAATAAGAACATGAAGGGTTAGTCATCCATTATTTAGGGTATAAGGTTCTCTAGGTTATGATTTATGAATGGTAAATCTAACTAATTTAAATATGAATAGCTGTATCTACTAACCTAAGAAACAATGAATATTCATATAAAGTTCATCGATATGTAATGTAGCCAAATTATCTAATGTAGATTTATACGTCTAAGTTAGGTAACATGGAAAACACTCTATTGTACAATTGGGTATATATGTTGTCAACGAAAGAAAGTCATCCTTGTTTCTTCTAGGATACATATCACTCGTTTGGTTATTGACAAGTGTATTTAGCATTGCAAATAAAATCAAGACAACTATAACAATGACAATAGCAAAATCACTTCATAACTAGCAACATATACTTTGACCCTTAAGGCAACAAAAAGAAAGTAACATCTACATAGAACAAATTTGAAATCAAAGGGTTATTTAGAACTTAACATGGGTAAATGTATAATGATATAAATCCGAATATTTGAAGCATATCACCATGTAACTTGACTCAAACCTACGTGGATACAACCATCAACTTTGACCCTCAAGTTAACCACCTTCAAATAGTAACATGCCACGTGGAATAAATCACCCTATATAACAAAACTTTCAAATAATCTCAGTGCAACAAAAAACCCTTTTTTCTACAAGAAGTAGCAACTTGTGAGCTAGGTTAGTCCATGAGAGCCCACCGGTTACAATGAGCCACCGTGTTCTATCACCAAGTAATAAATACGACGACGTCGTAGATAACCCTCCGATGCAATTGTCGGGTTCGATCACTACAAGAAAAAGTGTCTATAGTGACCAGAAATTCTCGTCACAAACAGTACCAATCTCGTCACTAAACCTGATTAGTGACCAAATTCAGGTGGTCACCAGTGGTCACTATAGGTCCGTCTCTAATTACAATTAGAGACCAGAAGCAGTTTCGTCACTAAATAGTGACCAGAATGTCGTCACTATATGGATTGGTGGTAGATACAACTTCAAACCATTGGAGACCAAATATCTGGTCACTAAATATGCCAAGACCAATAGTGGTCACTATTTGGTTGATAGTGACAAAAAAGTGGTCACTATCCACAAGTTGCCGACAACTACAAAATGCTCAGTTTCTACGTACCTTTTTATTTTTAGCAATACGAAAAACTAAAATTCTTGGCTAGCGTAGCATAAATTAATCCGACAAAAATAGAATGTAATCATCAGCCATAACATACCAACAATTGTATCCATTTGTCTACAATGTTATTAAGAAATACAACATTGAACATGAATAAATACAAAAACATAATTATCAAGACAACCTTCTTATAACACAATCTTGAATCTTGCGGATACACCACGCACTTTAGTTCTTAATGCCCGCAATGTACGAAAGAAAAAATGACTAAACTTGCCAGCAAATTCTTTCCTGCAAATTCTTCAGGTTCTTCCCTGTAAAGAGACATTAAAGATTAATACTTTACATTCAAGAGACAGTTTTTAGGTACTTCTAGGTACAGGGAATGGGCAAATGGGTTGCTAGTCACTTGAGGTGTATTTTTCTATGGTCTTGATCTATTCAGATTAAGGAAACACCGAGTTCAGGTCTGGCCCCGGGTCCTTCCTTTCTATTCCTCGGTAAGTGGACCGTAGGAGCATGGGGGCGGTATCTGACAAGCTCACATTGCTAAAGCATATCTTACAAAGTTACAATTATTTGATCAAACACATAAATTACCCTTTTTATGTCAATGACCATTTCCCAGGTAATATATATTATGATTAATCGATCAAACACATAAATTACCCTTTTCAACTTTTTCAAGAAAGACAAAAAAAAAAGGGTATACTAAAGCATATCTTACCTTCAATGTGCTGAGAGCAGTTTCAAAGGTCTCCTTAGCATCCTCGGAGAACTCCTTGATACAATGCTAACTTTTTTTGTACCCTTTTCCTGCAATAAAATTTTATTTTTCGATAATTAATTACCCAATTAGGGATGTTTTGTGAGGTTCAGTGATTCTCATCTTGAGATAACAATTCAGGTTCTTTCCTGAGTAGGGAAGAGAAGACCGATTAACCCTTGTAAAAAACAATATTTTCCATTTGAACATATGTTAAAGAGAAATTATTAGACATACAATCATCAGAAGAACAGCTTCAATAGCATCCTTGATGTAAATAAAGGTTCTTTGTGATTCACCACTTGAGAGGCTCCCCGTCTCAGAAGGTTCTGGTTAAGAAAAACAAAGAATCGCCAGTAAATAAAATTTTAGGAAAAACATATTGAGATCAAAATAGTTCAAGGGTAAAACTTAAACTAACATTGCTGAAGCAAGCAAGAACCCTCAGAACACCCTCACTGGGACCATCAATCCTGGGAATGAAATCCATCCTAGGGCCAATCCAGTTGAAAGGTCTTACAATGGTGAACTCAAGACCGTTCTCTGCACCCTCAGCTGTGAAATCGTAACAGGAAAAGAATTGAGTAAGCATGCTACAGTTGGTATTATTAGTAATTGGGACAGAATGTGGCTTAAGTTTTCTTACCGTAGATTAGCCTCTCTATCAACTGTACACATTGTAAACCTAAAGAGAAATAAATTGTTAACCACCAAGCAACAAGCACAGCTGCACAGCGTACTACTTGATCCAACAAGCAGGTCAAACATTCATATTATTGACTTCAATTTCATGACATCACATCTGAGAATATTACTGAGCATGTTTAAAAGAAAATCCAGTATTATTAATTAAGAAAAGTTAAGCTTTGATATTTCAACTTAATTCTCTTTCAAGTGTTTTTGCAACTTTCATCCTGTAAAACACTTGTATATAGATCAAAACTTAAGCAGAAGACCTATACTAACTTACATTTTCTGCTCCCAAGAACCACAACATAACATACAGTATTGTAATCCGTTGGGGTGCAAATAGCCGCCAAATTTTTAGTCTATACACAATTTTAAAAAATAAAAATTAGACAATCTGCATTCATGACCAAGTACTAATCGCTATTAGCATTTTATTTAATGTATTATCGACTATCGTACACCTCAAACCTTTTGCTTAAAAATTGATCTGCATGTCTGGTACAAAATCACACCATTCACCAAATACTAATCATAACTAGCACTTAATTATTCTATAATCAACTATCTTAAACTTCAAACCAACTCGGCACAAAATGTAATACTCTAATCCGCTCTGCATTCAATGATAGAGTATCACACTACTACCTGAGTAATAATCATCATCAGCATTTAAGAAATATATTATCAACTATCCTACACCTCAAACCAAAACAGCTTATCATAAATGAGAGCACATGGAATACGTATGGAGAATCAAATGCCATACCCATAAATATGAAAGTATCTGCAAGACCCTGGACCCCAATACTAGAAGATTAGATGTTTTTGCACAATAAGTACGTTTAATATTTTTATTATTGCAATTTTTTGCACAACGTGAGTTTGATTGACCCAAAGCACTGTGCACACAAGAGTATTAGTTTTTATTGAGTAAAGTGTAAAACATAATGGAGAAAAGTATACTATTAGTTTATTACCACAATAACATACTTTAGCAAATAGGTTTGGCAGTGGTATGAGCTAAAACTAGTAAACTACAATTTGAGCAACTTTCTACCCTTTTGAAACATTTCTTTTATTCAATTGAGCTGCTTAGAGATAAAACATCACCCAAAACAACCCCATAAGTCATGGGTCAAAAATACCACATGAAATAAATCCACATTCTAAAAGAGTAATAATATTCAACTCATACCTTTTCTCTGACATCGTGGTAATGAAATTAATGCCAGATTACATACAGCAGTTTCTGTAGGGCTGGTGTACTCAATAATCTCAGTACACAAATTTGAAGACTTTATGGTACCAAGATTATGCTGGTTGCTCTTTCTATTACAGGTGTCCTAAGAAGGCAACAAATACTAGTTGGTCAAAATTGAAACAATAAAACACGGTATAAAAACTACAATGTACTAAACCAGAGATGCAAAAAACCCCTGGTCCAAAACCTACCTTGTAAAGCATATAAGGTGTCCCGGTTTCTATCTAAGACTTCAGGACTTCAAATCCAGCAAAGAAAAGATATCAGCATGCCACGGCTCCAAATATACAGCAAAAGCACCTAATTCAATTAAACAATGGTGACTCATTAGGGAATATTACTTTGAGAATGAACTGTATCAAAATAATTATATTTCTTGTTTATGCTAGGCAACTTAATGAACATAAATCAACCAACCTTACGACTGTTTTTTTTTTGGAACGCCCAAACTTAAGACTGTTGAGAATATTTTTATTTCGTCTGCTAGTCATAGTTTCTTCGAGATTCCATACTTAAACTTTGAAGGCGGTTAACTATTAGTTTCATTTTGAAAGTTTTGTTTTAAGTTTTAACTCTAAATGTCTTACATCAGTTGAGTTAAGGCTCACGAGTATACAAAGTTAAACACTAAACAGCCAAAGAGCATATTTTATTTTTCTGCAAAGTTCACCTGCTGCTATGGTTGCAGATCAGATCATACAATGAGAAAAGATCAATCAACAGTCTAAATTACGCATGGGAATGGTTTAAACATGCTCCTGTCGTCAACTGCATAATCATGCAGATTATTAGTGTAAGTAAGAAATCGCTGATGTGACTTTTGGGTTATGGGTCGTTACTATTATGGGTTATTTAGTTACCGGATGTGATTTGTAGTTTAGTACAAAACTGAATAACATGGTGGTGTATGAATAAAGTTTTCGTGGTCTACACATCACCTCCGGTATTATTACTGGTTAGTAATAAACTATGAAGAGTTGGTATTGCGATGCAGATGGGGTTAAGTGTAGTTCCTTCTGCTAGCTTCAATCCATGAGGACTTATTCTGCAGACCAGCCTCAAAGTAAGACAGAAAGTTTGCAAGTAGTGCTGACGAGAGAAGTTTGCAAGTGTTAGTTGGTGAAAGCTCATTTAGTTGGTATGAGCTTGTTCCTCAAGCATCTTATTTTAATTTCTGGATATGAAAATTATGGAACATGCATTGATGGTCTGTTTTGATTCAAAGGTGGCATGAGCTAAGACAACTAACTGATGCCTAGAAATGCTACAGCAGAGTTGTATTTCAGACTTTCACGTAGTAATGTATGCTTCGACTCCTCTGCTGGTTTGACTTTTATTTTGCTTACGCCTAATAATGTAGTTGTGTAGTATAACAAAATCCATGCATATGAAAGTATCTGCAAGACCCTGGACCCCAATACCAATTGGCCTATGTGCTAATATCAGAGCAACATAAGTAGGTTTCTAGCCAGATTCTATAATCATCCTCAGTAATGTTCCAACCCGTTAATTATACTTTGATTATCGCTAAATTATCCCAGTAAGTTTTTCAAAATATAATGTGTTCGCTTCAGTTCTTAACAAAACTGAGTTAATTTTAGTTAATTTTTTGTTGGGTTAACCAGTTTATAGTCAATTGTCGACTTAGTTATTTTAGTTAACCACATATATTTCTATCAAACATATAACCACATATAACCGTCATCATGAGCAAAATACACCCCACTGAAATTACCAAACACCGCTCTCCCTTTAATAGTATGGATAACTGAAATTACCCAGTTATCCTCTCTTTGAACTTTTACCCCACTTATATTACCAAAACCCCACTGAAATACCAAATACTATAAGCTTGACCATGTCGAGATTCTAGTAACCCCACTCATAATGCTAAGATCAACCCCATCCATGTAGTCATGCACCAAAACGAAAAAGCCATTGTCATTTTGTTTTCTATAGTTCTTAACATTTTTTTTAAAAATTTATATTTTAACCTTTACTTCGATAAGCCTTTTACCCTTCAAGGTTATATCAATAATTTAATGCTTATTATATCATGGAATTGATCACACTAAATAATAACCACACAATCACAAGTATACTGCCTAATAAACCATGGCTAACAAAAAGCCGATGAGCGACATTCATGTCAAATTGAGGCGCTACCTACCTTCAACTCAATTTTAACAATAAGCCAATGACACCTAAATGTATTTGTTTCACTACGTATAATCAATCATAAAACTATATCAAACCGGCACGAAACAAAATGGCAATCACAAGTTTTCCGCAATCTCCATCACAAGTATAATTGCAATCACAACCTACTGAATCACAAAATTAGGTCAAATTTGGGGCCTAGCTATTTAATATAACATCTATTCAAACAAACAATAAATTCAATAATTGTGTGTATCTGTGTGTTTGTGTTTAGTATGTGTAATCAACAGTAATGATATCATACCGAATTAGAGTAGCAAGCAGGTAGTTTTTCCGATCAAAATCAGGTCCAATTGAATGCCGGTGTAGTTTTTCCGATCAAAATCAGGTCCAATTCAACAGATTTATGGTTTATGTGTACGCCCACCTTCCACCTGAAAAACTGAAAATTGAAAAGAGGGAATAGAAAAGATTGATTAGATTATTGATGAGTGATGAGTGAAAAATTATGTTTACGGGTCGGGTCGGACAGATCCACGTGTTTTAAATGAAATACGGAATAACTTTGAGGTCGGATAAGTAGTTTGGGTTTTTGGGTTCTGATAGAAAAATGTAGTTGAGGCCTTATAGTTTTTCCACCATTGTTATCATTCTGTGTATTTGATAGTCATAATTTTTTGTACTATAGTCATAATTTTTTTTATTTAAATATGTTTAAAAGTTTGGTTAAACTCTTACAAGTTTGTATTTATCTTAAACTTAATATTTTCTACTTGTTATAAAAATTTATCAAAATATTATTATGATTTAAAGAGTGATTACTTTACACAATTTTGTGACCAATAGTTTGGTCACTTAATTTACTATCTCAAATCAGTGACCAACAATCTCGTCACTATTATAAACCAAAAGTATTAAATCATTGAAATAGTGACCAAATAAAAGGTCGTCACTGAATTTTCGTCACTAAAGACACTTTTTCTTGTAGTGGATATTTGGGTTCCTTGAGGAAGAAGCAACCGTTTTTACGTCTCTAGAATATGATGTGAGAGACAAGCAACTCGAAGTCGAAGATGAAGAAGATGAAAACCCTGAAGATGTTGAAGATAAGAAAAACTTTTGGGATACCCAAAGCCAAAACTTACATGTAAGCTGCATTACTTAGCTTAATGATAGACTGATAGTTATGTGACTTTAGCTAATCATATACTAATATTTAATGATGTCACGTTCTTAAGTTTAAGGTCTAACAAGCTTTGTTACTATTGTTTGACAGGCAACGTTATATAGGACAAC
>OU343217.1:101410793-101450204 GCA_910596185.1 Chrysanthemum makinoi | reverse complement strand
TGGCAACACAACACCTTGTTTCTTTGTGGTTGACTCCTTAAATCTGACTGTAAGAGTGGGTTCAGACAACACGTCATGATTGTCGGGGTCATTGATCCTTTTGGGGATATCAGGGTTGTACCCAAGTGCTCTTTGGATCAACAGTTTTGTGTATCTGATATAGGGAATCTTTGAGCCAAGCTTTTTGAGGAATGTCATCATGTCATCCTATAGAACCGATTGATCAAAGCCCAAAGATTTGCAGTTCTACGAGCTTGGGATGCTCATAGCCATCACGACGAAATAGATGTGATGATGATATAAAAGGTTTCCTCCAAAGAATGTTTTAAGATCCACATGGGAATGCTGACTCCTACGGCTTCATCATACGCAATATCAATCAAAATTGCGAACGGTCTCTTGGTGGTGGCCAGAGTAGTATTCAGTTGGTACGATTTCAGGAATGAGGAGGACAGCTCTTAAATTATCAGGTGTGATGGTGACTTGTTTATGGTTGAGAGTCACAGTCCACGCGATTCTCGCTGATCTTTTGCATTGAAGTCCGAACTATGGATGTAGATCTCGAAAAGATGCGAGAATAAAGCATGTTCGATAAGGATGATTCTAAGAATGTCCACGTAATCAAGCAAGATTAAGTCACGGTGAGGGTTTCAAAGTCAATACGAAGTTGTTCTTTCCAATCTTCATTGGATAGCCGTTGGGAAGATATCGCAATGGTGAAGCGTTTGGTGCATCCACATTCATTTGAGCGGCCATGTCGTGATGCGATATAGCCAAAAGAACCAACATATCGAAAGACATAATGTTAGTCAACAGAAGGTTTTATTGTCTAATTATTGAATGTGCAATGTCAATGATTGTTACGAGTCCAAAATCACTTATTTGTCCAATAATCCAATGACGTCGAGAAAAGTTTCGTGAGTTAGTTAACTTTAGGTATTAAAGTTTATGTTATCACATATTTTCACAACACATTACACATTTAAGCTTATTAGTGACAGTATTGGTTTCGTGACGTTATGATTTGTTTATTTACAAGTTTGCACGCGTAACAATTCATAATGAAGGTTTGATCAAGGCTTAGAAAGCGGTAGCTTAGCTTATTAAACGGAGAAGTATACGCGTGAGCGCAAGCTTATGCGTAGGATCCTTACTTATGCGTGAAATATTACGCGTAGGAAAAGGGGACCTATATGCGTAAAGCTTACGCTTGTATATAAAACCTACGCGTAAGGCTTACTACTGAAGAGTAGACCTTATAGTAGAGGTCATTGTTCGCGCATATCCTTCAGATCTGGCGTAGTCCCTTTGTAGAACATTACGCGTAAATGCTACGCGTAAGATTTCTCTTACGCATAACATGCTACGCTTAAGGTGATCCTTATCGTGGATGGTTAACAACCTTGATTACGATTTTTACGGTAGTAAACCTGAAATAAATTCATCACGACATCAATATTAACCCCCATTCCTTGTATAACAGTTTACTCACAAACACTCATTCAAATAGTTACGTAAAAGAACCTATGCGTAAACTAAACCCTAAAGTTTATGAATTACGCCAAGATTTTTAGCCATGGAATTTGCACCAAACTTTTTCGTAGTCTAGGTGATATAACCAAGTATTAACATCCATTAGCAGTGAATCAAAAATACCCAAATCTCAAGAACATTAAAACCTAATCTCTAATTCTCAATCAATTAGTGTTTCTGGGTTGTTTTAAAGCCTAGATATCATTAATTCACCATGATAACAACATCACACAACTATCTTTTTGACCAAAAACATTCACATTTGAAAATACCCAAACCCACGCATAAACCTTAGTTTTTCAAATTCAATCAATACGTGATTCTAGGTGCGTTTTGAGTAGAAAAATGGTATCAATGATGTTAAAGAAACGTTTTGACACTATTATCTTAACAACAAAACTCACAAACATGATCATGTGTTCTTACGCATATGCGTAGAACACAAAATCAACCATATACGCAAATTTAACCATTGGATTTGTTTGAAAATCAAAACCAATGTTTAAAATCTTGTTAACAACACAAAAACACTTACAGATTGATGATCCAACACAAGGATTTGTTGAACGATTTATATGCGTAGGATATGTTTGGTTTGTGTAATAAATGTGAAGTGATAATGTTAGGTGGAGGAGTTTTAATTAAAATAACTTTAAACTTTTGGCAGTTTTAGTCCCTCCACCTTTTCCATTTTCATCCAAAGCCTTTTAACTTCCATTTTGGTTACCAAACAAAGAATACTTGGAAATAACTTTGACGACACTCCCCCTCGACTTTTGAAATAATGAAAGGTTACGAATTTTAGTCCGAGGAGTGTCATTGAACCAGAAACGTGACCACCATAATTTAAAGAAACAACCGGGATAGGATAACATGCAAGTACACGGATGTTTTGAAACAGTTAAGTATTTATTTTCTCCCCCTCAACACTTGATCAGAAAAATACTGAATTTTGAAAGATTTGAGTGTTGATGGAAGAGATGTACTTGCCATGTGTGAAGAAATATAGATAGAAGAATATTTTTGTTGTTTTATCTGATTTTATATTTTTGTATTTTGTTTTGAAAAATATTTACAAAAAGATTTTGGTGTATGGTAGTTTTAAGACTGTTTAAGAGTTCATCCAATTCCTCTTGAGTCAAACACCTATACCAATCGTGGACCAACTCATTAAACCTAGCGGGAGCAAGGCTTTGGTGAGAAGATCGCCAATGGTATACCCACAAAGTATAACCAGTGGCCTGCTTCCACATGGTCCTTGATGAAATGATAGCGAAGATCAATGTGCTTTGATTTGAGTCTTGAACTGAGTTGCAGCGAGATCACAAATGGCACTCCGATTGTCGCAGATACATCGATTCTATCAAATAAGTAACCATAGTCGTTGAGTTGTGTTCTCATCCAGATGACTTGAGCACAACACGGCATGGCATACATATTCTGCCGGTTGATGACGTGATGTACAATCACGCTTCTTGATTGCCAGACACCATTTTGTCACCAAGAAATTGTAGTGCTCACGAAGTACTTTTCCGTGAATCTAAACATCCTGCTGGTCGACGTCTGAAAAAGCGATTAGTTCAAAACCGAGAATCCCGGATACGGATCCCCAAGTTAATGGTTCCCTCGATGTATCGGAGGATCCTTAGCCTCAGGTGGGTTTCGGTTGGTCGTCGCGGGAGCATAGATAAGGAAAAAGACAATATCAGTGCGCTAGGCTGTTAGATACATGAGAGACCCAATGATACTTCGATATTTTGTAGGGTCCACCTATTTCCCATGTAAATCACATCTAGCTTGGGTGTGAGTCATTGGTGTGGCATAAGTGTCACGCAGTTTTCATTCAAATTTGTCAATTCAAGGGCATACTTGGATTGACTCAAAAATACCACGGGTGATTGATGAACTTGCGATCGAGAAAGAGTAAGTTCACCCATCATGGACATTTCAAAAATTTTCTTCATTAGTTTTGCAAAAGCGTTTGAGTACTTTTTATGTGTAGACCCAAAAATGATGTCATCCACGTAAATCTGAACAATTAAGATATGTGCCCCGTGATATTGTATAAAAAGTAGGAACCGACCTTTGGTGAAATTATTGGCAATGAGGAAAAATGATAGCAGCTTATCGTACCATGCCGAGGAGCTTGTTTGAGACCATCTGAGCTTTGTTCGGTTTGTAGACATGGTTCGGGAACTTCGGGATCAACGAATCCATCGGTTGGTTGACATAAACCATTTCTTTAAGTTGTCCATTGAGAAAGCAAGTTTTGACATCCATCGATAGTATCATATGAGCAGCCGCCAAGAAATATCGAACGACTCAAGGACGACAGCGAGCAAATTATTCTTCAAAATCAAACCCTCTTCTGTCGATAACCCTTAGCCAGACTTGACTTGTTTCGGATTACGTTCCCTTGACATCAATTTGTTCTTCAAAATCCATTTGAGACCAATGGCGTAAACCCTGTTGGTCTTTCACATTCCCATACTTCAAGACGTTTGAATTGGTTGAGTTCTTCTTGCATGGATTCAATCCGGTTGTCTTTTGTCATTGCGTCTTTGATGTTTTAATTCTGACGGTGAGTGCATAAATGCAATGTTCACGTGCGGTGAAGGCGTTGTCTGTGCGGCCGGTTTGATCCGGGTTGCCAATAATGTTTTTCAGAGGATGGTCTTTCGTCCATCTATGTGTGGAGGGTTGATGTTGGTATACATTGTGCGGTCCACGAGGATTCAAATGGTTTGTTGAAGATTCAGCGACATCTACAGTGCAGCGATCTCATTAGCAAGCGGGTTGAAGAAAGCATTTGGATCAAAATCTGCGGTGGGGGTATTTCATTGAGAATATCATCACCGGTTCATCATTGTTGGAAGGCGGTGTGTTCAAGCGTTGTGTTGGAGTCAGCGGGTAGGTGCTTCTTCAACAATAGTTGTTGTAGCGGTGTATCGGTATAGGAATATTATCGGGTTGTGCGGTGAGCGAAATAGCGGATACACTGGACACGCGTTCATCAATATCGTCACGGCAGGAGCAAATAACCTTTCCATTTGTTGTAGTGGTGAGCTGGGGCTTTCTTGGTGATGATGGGGTTTGAGGGAAGTTTAAGCGGTTGTGACGGGTTCTAAGTTGTTATACTCGAAGCCATTTCCGTAAGTTCATCGAAATGAGCATGAATCGTTTCCATCACCTCTGTTTGATGCGCGATTCGGTTCGGAAACCTTTGGAATTATCACGCGATATCCGATAAAGACTCCAATGTCGACTTTGGCTTTGAGCTTTCCAAAGTCATCACGATCATTATTAGGATAGCAAAGAGATCCAAATACATGAAAGTGTTTTAGATTCGGTTTACAGTTATGGACAAGCTCGAAAGGTGTTTTGTTGTGGCGTTTGGTAATCATAGAGCGGTTTTGAGTATAGCATGCGATGAATCGACTTACGCCCATAAGTATCACGGAAGTTTAGCATTTATTAACATTGTTCTTGCGGCTTCCACTAGCGTTCGGTTTAGTCTTTCAACAACTCCGTTTTGTTGGGTATGCGTGCAATAGATGTTTGATCTTTGAATTCCCACTTTCTCATAGAATTCACGAAGGGTTTTGTTAACAAATTCGGTTCCTTTATGCGTTACGATGATTCGGCGGTGTTTGGTGAACACGTATTTTTGTGAAAGGTGATGATCATTTGTGGAGCTTGGTCTTTGCTACGAAGAAAGTAGACCCAAGTCCATCATGAGTAGTCATCAACAATTACTAAGATGTAGCGTTTGCCATTGATCGTTTGCACGCGCGTCGGGCCACACAAATCCATGTGAAGAAGATGAAGCACATGTTGAGAGCGTGTTCCACCTTTGAAGGAAAATGAGCACGAGTGCTTTTCCCTTGTTCACAAGGTGAGCAAAGGTGATCTTTTGAATAACGGAATCGTGGGAGTCCTTCAACTAGTTTGTGTCGAGCAAGGTTGGTGATGGTTTGAATGTTTAGATGTGAGAGGCAGCGGATTGCCATAGCCGAGGATTTTGTTGATGTTGCCTTAGAAAGTAAGCAAATGGGAGAGGAAGCAACCATGTCTTGCATAGAGATAGTGTAGAGACTAGAATTACGTGAGCCGGACATAAGGTCATTTCCTTGTAGATCACGAATGAAACAAGTTTTCTCCATGAAAGCAACCTCCAAATCTCCATCACAAAATTGACCTCGGCAGTTGTGACGAGGCCTTCCACATAGTAAACCACGCTAATTTCGATGTTCCCATTGACATAATCTCCAGTAGCCCATGATAGGCTGCGAAGTGATCATTCGAACGGCGGTGCCAATGAACTTTGCAATAAAGTTTGATAACAGGTTTAAGATTGCACTGTCATGTGTCGGGAACATCCGCTATCAACAATCGAGAGAATGATCGTATCACACCGCATTACACCTGAGGCGACCACGGATGGAATAGAAGTAGATGTGGAACCCGAAATGTTAGAGGGTTCCGTAGCAGCTATAGTAGATATACACACATCAATAGCTTTAGGTATCCATTTAAATCCTAGTGTGTTATATATCCATTTCCGCCATCTATAACTACTCTTTGCTTTAGTCTTAGTGAATGCACTAGGTGGTACTACGTTCCTAGGAGGTGAAAGCTGGAGCTCTGGGGACAATGCGTTTCTTAGAATCTAAAGATGGCGGTCTACCAAGCTGGAGGACTTAGAAAGATTAGTTGGCCTAGAGGTATTTCGGTTCTTAGGATTCCTTAAACGAGAGATTATAGCTTTAGCAACACATTTATCATGACAATCAGAATTCATACTTTTACCACAAATAACACAAGGTGCATCGGACTGAATATCAAAAGTACTTAACGGTTTAGCATTAGTTACATCACTATTTCTATTACATTTGCTAGACGCAATATCTATAGTGGAAGCAACGTGTGTCTTATTCATAGTCCTAGGGTGTTCTTCTACTTTAGCATTCTTGATTGATCTTTTCTTAGGTCGCAACTTCCTATTCTACGATTGAGTGCTCTTAGGCTGTGAAGTGCGGACGTTTGGAAAAACTCAACTATTCTGTTTTGAGTAGAAGGAAGCACGTTAGCTACTTGTGATTTGGCAGTAGAGATTCTAGGTGCATGAGTACTAAGTGTTGCGGGGGCTAATCTCTTAATGATTGTAGGCGGAAGTTGTTCATACTTTCCTAACATTTCTCTTAACTTGATGATAGTGTGAATCGGATCTTGATTTTCGAGACCGAACATTTCGAGAAAATGCATAACTTCTTTAGTGTGTGCAAGATAATGATCAAGTTCATTTGATGCTTCATCACGAGTCTTTTTAAGTAAATCAAATATGACACCATATTCCTTTTTAACTTTTACAAGTTCTTGTTCATATTTTGAGATTTGACACTTGAAAGACATGTTTTGATCATCCAGTTGCTCAATTTTAGAATCGAAAGGTTTTGCACTTAACGCTGGTTGATTTTGTTTTGAAAAGCAATTTGTTGATCGTGAATATCTTTTTGACACCAATTAAGACGGCGTATTGCATTTGAAAGTTCGTTTGACAATCGTTTGTTTTCAACTTTTAAGGACTCGATCTGAAGCACATTATCGGTGTTCTCAACATTTACCACATACATACTTGATATCGGCAGAGATATTATCAAATGCATATGACAAAGAATTCAATAACACAACATTTTGAACATCCATACGATAACATCTTCCAAGAGTCGATCAACATCTTTTCTTAACATTTTCTATTTACGTTTAGTGTTTGAAATAGATGTTTCTTTTCAGCGTTTTTCATGACCCCAAGTTCCTTATGAAAATCCTTTTCCCAAGACAATGCACAACTTTTCAAGTTTTTAACATTAGGTAAAAGATGTTTCTGAAAAATGTCTCTTTGTTCTCGCGCTAGAGGCGATTGAAAATGTTCAATTTTGATTTCAGATCGATATTCTATCTCATGTTGTAAAATTTTGAGGCCATGAAAATGTCAAAATATCGAAGAATTTTTCGATTTTCGGGTTGTGAGTTTACTTCACTAATGGAAGGTAAAGGACCATAAGTTTGTGCAAAGTCTGTTTTGGGATAACAATAGAAGACTCGAGTGTTATGATAACTCTTGGTGTGTTAGAAGAATCCGTTGGTGTGGCGAAAGTGACGGTTTGAATAATTAAAAGGTTTGTTGTAAACAACTTTTTAATTTTGATCGACTCGTCTTACGCATCTAATTCCTCTTGGCGATGATATTCAACAACATTCATATGAGAATTATCAATTTTATATTACCTTTGGAAACTTCGGATTTGGTTTGAATGTTTTGGTTGAAAGCTTAGGTTTGTAATCAGCAAGATTCGGTCCATATCCATTTGGATTTGGTTTTAAAGTAAACTTTTCAATGGTTGTGACCGACTCGCCATGTTTGTAAACAACAGTTTTAAACTCTTTAAGTTTGTTTTGCAAGCCGATGATTTCTTCAAGATGATCATCTATTCGTTTCGTTGAATGCTTTTTGTAAGCAGAGAACTATTTTTGACAAGTTAACAACTCGACCTTAGCTTTTTGATTTTCCAAGGTGAGAGCGTTAATTTGCTTTTTATGTTCATGTTGTAGTTGTTCTATTTCAGACAACAAAGCATTCTTGGCGGCTAGATCACGCATCACTCGTTCTAAATATTTTTCGTTTTGATAAGATTTGGCAAAGGCGCTTCAAAACCTTTTCCGCGTTTTTCTTGAGTTTTGAAAAAGTTGAGTTGCTTTTGTAAACATTCAAAATCCTTTGTTAACATTGCATTTTTACTTTTCAAGTCCTGATTTAATGCAACACATGCTTCCACTATTTGGGATTGTTGGTCTTGAAATTAAGAGAACAAGATCGGATGGGGCAAAAGGTTCATCTTGTTCAACGTGAGTCACAACATGATCATTATTTAGATCCTCAAGTATAACCACGGAGTCAATTTGATTATCAAGGGAAACTATTTGGTCATCTTGATGCGTCAAATATAACTTCTACGGTCTAGTTGAAAATCGTCGAATGAGATGTGGATGACTCATTTTGAACATTCGAGCTTCTTGGGATCGAGATGTTGGCGGAGATATGAGATCGAGATAAATATGGTTTGTTGGTGCACGAGACAAGCCATCGGTGTCATACTTGGGCTGTGTCACTCATGTGTAGCCATGCATATTAGCCATCAACATAACGGTACGCATTGGCACGCAAGTCCTCCATATCATCATCACGAGTCAGGCATTTGCCATAAAGCTCGTTCTTTGTCGTGAGAGTTCCACCGACTTCATCCTTAAGAGCCAAAAGAAGAGCCTCTTTGAAATAAGCGCTGCCCTTAGTCCTTGGCTTTGGGCATGCATTAGCAGTGTCCCTTCTCATTGCGGTTGTAGCATCGAAGACCATTCAACCCATTCTGAGCATTTCCCTGTTCCACCACTTGAGCTCTATTGTTATTCCTACCCACTGCATTAAACCCTTGACCACGCCCATCGGCGACCATAATCACGATTCCGAACTTCAACTCGTCCATTGTTCTACTTGACTTGAGTCCTTGTGTTAGATGAGGAAGCGAATCGATTGTTGGATTTGTTGGTATAACGGCTAAAGGCATTAGCAATCATAGCAAATCCTTGTTGCAATGCTTCGAACGGATCGGATTCCTCATTAGCTGACATATGCTTGAGCATTGTTGTTGTATGGAACCAATTGATTTTGTTGAGGTTGTTGTTGTGAAGTTGTGTTTGAAGCATTTGGTTGAGTTCTTTGGTTGAGGAGAATAACTGTTTTGAGCATATAAGGCAAGTTGTTGATTTTTCGGATGTGTTGGTGGAGCAATTTGAGCACGGAGAATCCTTTCTCGATCAACTTCCTTTTCATGAGGTTTCAAGTAATCGTACAACAATCCGTAGGTAGAATGATGCATGTTCTTCGCTTGACGGAGAAAAATGACATACTTCTCCCATTCAGGACCAAGACTACTCAGAACTTAGTATTCAGCGCAATTCTTGGCATGATGATGTTGTGTTTATCCAAATCATTGATGATGTCTGAAAATCTATGATGATAGGACTCTAGTGTCTCTCGAGGTTCAATCATGAAGTGTTCATAAGCCAAGTAAATTTTGGATTCCAAATCCTCGATTGAGTCTGAGATCCTTCCATAAGAAGACGAATATGATCCCACATTTTTTGTGCGGTCTTTTGAGCATCAACACTACGAAGAATTGGGTTTGGTAATCCTAAGAGGATGTATTCCATTGCAAGTTCATCGGCTTCATAGTGTAGAAGTTCTTAGGATTTAAATGCAACATGTAGCAATGTTGGTTTGTTCATCTCTTGGTGGAATGGCATTTGGATCTCGGGTACAATGATAGTAGGCATCTCAAATGGACCTTCTAAGATAACCTTCTTTAAGAACTTTCCATGTGGCTTCTTTAGATCACAAAACCTAAAGAACCTTATCACCCATTGATCGTAGTTTCTGGAAGTGAGCATTGGAGGTCTATCAAGTGATCGACCTCATGAATTGATTGTTGGCCGCTTAAAGCTTCACACATCTTTGCAAACCAAGTGGGTTCCTTCATAGTGTTCCTTGATGGATTTTGATTGAATTCATTTTGTATGCGGTTGAACTTGAGGACTTGGTGGTGGTTGAACCATTTGAGGTTGTGGAATTGCGACAAGTTGTGGAGTATGTTGTTGATTAAATTGTTGTTGATAAATTGCTTGTTGTTGATTCCATTGTTGATGTTGTGGACTTAGTTGTTGTTGTCGTTGAGGATAAGTGTAAGGGAAATAGTTAGAGTATGGTGGTTGTGACATGTTGAAAAACTTGTGTGGTAAAATGGATCTTTGTAGTCGAATGAACCTTTGTTGATGAAGTGTCCTTAGGCTTAGAAAAGACAAGAACCAAGTAGCACTTATGCGTAAAAACACCAAAAGTTACGCGTAACAATGAGGAGTTACGCGTGGGTTTTAGCTTACTGGCGTAAGTAGGATAAAAGCACTAAAGTTATGCGTAGACAAAAGTTAGGCGTAGAAAGTTAGATGTAGGATTACCTTATCGTGAGACCTAAGTTACGCGTAAAGTGAATCTTATGCGTGGGATTTCTCTGCGTAAAGCTTATGCTTATCTCGTAATTTTAGGGTTTTGCCCAAATGATCTTTTACACTTCACAGTGCAAAAGATATCCAAAGTCGACGTATTTTAAGACTTATCCAAGTAAGAAAACGGAATAAACGAGAAAAATGAAGATCAAACCAAGGAAAATCTTACGCGTAATTTTAGGGTTTTGATACGCGTAGGATTACTCGTAACTTTGATTTTGCCCAAATGTGTTTCTAAACCAGATTTTTGTTATGGAATAGCTTCAATAGTACCAAAAGAACACAAAATTGTGAATTTTGATGTACCAAAAGCTGCTAAGCGGGTTCTGGCGTAGAGCGACACCACGAACAAAAACAAGCTTAAGCGTAAATCCACGGCGTAAAGTTTGAAACTTTTTGCCAAAAACAAGTATTTTAACACCTCAAAACATTGAAAGTACAAGAATCTTGGATTAAAAAGTGTAAAAAACGAGTTTTTAAGATAACCAAAGGTTGCGTTATCTTTACGCGTAAGTCACAAAATCAAAACTTCAAAAAACAAGCGAGTACACCCAACTATTTGGCGATTGATACCCTTTGTTAGGTCACTAGTTTTACAACACAAGCTTATAAGAAAGGAGATGAGGCGATTGAACAAGATCTAACACACACACAAACAATAATATGACCGGTTATGCGTAGGTATGAGTGAAAGAGAAAAACTTGAACAATCAACCTTCAAATGAAGGTTTACAAGAGGTATTTATAGGAGGGAAGCTAGGGCAACACTCCTAGTTCCCTTCCTATCCTTATTGGGCTTGGGTCAAGCTTATGGGCCTTCTACATAAGCTTGACCTTAAACAAACATAAAGGCCATAATAAAGCTACCTATTACATATGAAATATAAATACTTGAAATACTGTTTAGGAGTGATTCCAACACCCATTCAACTGCATCTTTAATATCCGCTTCTATTGCCTTTGTGACGACTTCATTGAGATTAAGATTCTCTAGTTTCTTGACACGACTATCAAGATTGTTGACAGCTATAGGAAAATGTTTCTCAATAGTTGCAATCGTAACATGGCTCTTCAAGCAATTCCTCTGTTGTTTTAGCAGGAGGAGGTGAGAGCGAGGTGGTAGGCGAGGTGGAGTGTGATATCACCCAAAGTGACAACATGTATTGGCTCATCAGCGGGTTTGGGTGGTGGAAGTCACGATTAGTCATAGCGGGGTTAGTAGGTGTGATTGATGGAGATGTGTCAGAAAGGATGGAGACCTTTGGAGCCGTCATCAGGAGGAACAATTGAGGAGTCTTGTTGAATAGTGATGAGAACATGGGTGAACTTCTTCTTTTCATTTGTTTGCTTATGCGATTCGATGTCCGAGGGGCCGTCTTTTAAGAATTGGTCACCGTATGTGAACTCAATATCAAGATTCTTAAGTGAGGAAAGAGATCCTGTAGACATGTTTGTTTCTTCAAGATGCACAGGTACTCAGATCTGGCTCAAGGTTCTCACTGTGGGTCTTTAGGCGGCTCAACTTTATCACTTATTGTTTCAAGCACCTTTGGGATCTCTGCAGAAAAAGTCTTTCGATCATCTTCACGTGCATCCCTTTGGACCTGAGGGGATTCAAAGATCTTTCATCACATAAATTATCCATCCCAGTTGCTCTTGTGTAGAGGATGATACAACATCTCTTTTTCTTGAGGATAAACCGGTCGTTGTTTTGGGAAGTGGAGAAGAGATATTCGGTAGCATGTGTGCAGCTTTGTTACATTTCTATTCAACAATTCCTTTACCTTTGTCTTGAGTAACAAGATTGATTTGTCGAGTTCTTGACTCGAGGCTCTCTTATCGTGACTCCTCGGCTGTGGTGGTCTTTGCGACTTCGTTCGGTGTCAAGGCTTTCTGAATTCTTGTTGGAGAAGCGACATCGTCTTCATCAATCAACTCTGTCTCTCTTCACTGGAACCTTAGATCCTCATTATTACCCTTACTAGTGTCTCTTTTCTCCTCTTTTGCTTTTTGTGAAGGAGAGACATTAGATCTGAAGCTATCGAGGTCTCTTATTTTTCTTGGGAAGACTTAAGTATGTGGTTCACGATGATTTAGATTTTGATTGAGTGGAAGTGGACTTCGGGATGTTAGCGGTTGTGGCGGAGGCTTTCTTTACATAACTCTTGAAGCAATCAGCATTCTTGATTCTATCACTAAGCAAAGCTTGAGGCTACGGCATACCAAAAATCTCCTTGTCATGACCTCGGCACTATATTTAAGATTGCCAAGAAGCGAATTCATCACGGGCTTCATGCGAGGCGGACTCGCTACGTGAATTGATCACGGTGAGTTTGTAGCGGATGATGGATAATGAGTTTTGAGAATCTCGATCTTTGGGAATCACTCTTTTACCAAGACTTTTTCTTCCTTTGACTTTATTCTCAAAGTTAATTGCATCGAGAGATAAATGTGTCCAAGGACAAGATGAATTCTTCGGATAAGTTCAACAAAGTCAACATTTTTCCCTTTGACAATTCCCCACAAGATATGCATAATGGGAGCTCGAACTGCATTCTGTCACGATGTTTTACGGTTAGGCCTGAGGTTTAGGATTGTGACGATTGATCTCCATGGTTGATATATTTCTGCATTGATGAGAGAAGAGATCTTGGTTATTCTTTCTAGGTATCCCAATTCGTCGACAAAGTTTAAGATATCATGAATGGAGGGTGGAGAGATAAATTTGTTGGAAGGGTTTCTTGGTGTGATTTGAAGAGCATCCCTAAGGGTTTCAACCGAGATGTCATACCATTTGTCTTCGAGCTTACACGAGTATGATGCGGAAATCTTATCCTAAGTAACAGTTTTCCAGAATTGCTGAAGATAGATGGATGGGATAGTGCAAGGCTTGGTTAGTGCATTAAAGAAGTTGGTGTCCTTCAAGATATCGATAGCCAGAGGGTAAGTAGGATTATGTTGCCCTCTATCAACATCTAAGAAGCAGTTGCTCTTAGCAATTGACACCCATTCAGCACGAGGAAGTAATTCTTCATCAGTCAGAGTGACAGTTGGTGCAGAGGCAGTAAGAACCTCAGAGGATGTGATGTCAGCCATTGAGATCTGAAGGTTACACAGACAACACAAACCATATCCAGGAAAATTGTTAGATTAAGTCACTGATACATATTATGACCACTTTATAACCCATCATTTGGAGTTACAGAAATAAGGATATGACATATATGGAGACATAGGATGCAACACACATAAAAACGTGATTAGCATACAGAAACTTATGAGTGTATGATACCATTTGGGAGAAGACATCAAGATAGATAATACCAAAAGCTAAATTGACAAAGATATATGTTAAATTACACACTACAACAAGCTTTGGAACAACAATTTGAGCAACTCACATAACACACTACACATAAGAATAGTTGGTAATCAACATGGATACTACAAGATATGTGAGATACATAGCATATGGCAACTCGCATTTTATCATCTCGCTTAGGTTACAGAGTAACTCGCATACATTACAAAGTGTGAATCAAGTCACATATGGCAACTCGCATATATCAACTCGCTTTGGTCAAACAATGGATGGTTAACATATATATGTTAACTCGCATTATAGACATGAAGCAAGTCGAATATGGCAACTCGCATATGATGGAAGATAACACGCATAGACAACTTGCATACATTACAAAGTATGAAGCAAGTCGCATATGGCAACTCGCATGCATCAACTCGCTTTGGTCAAACAATGGATGGTCAACATATATGCTAACTCGCATTATAGGCATGAAGCAAGTCGCATATGGCAACTCGCATATGATAAACGATAACACGCATAGTCAAATCGCATATGTAACTCGCATAGGATACATTGAATCTAGACATATCGCATAGGCAACAGGTAACACGCATATATGACAGTGCAACTCGCATATAGCAACTCGTTTTAAAAAATAGTCAACACCAACACGCATCTAAATACATCTTTAACAAACCATCAGAACAACTCACATCCAAGAACTTCTATCCAACTCGCTAACAAGAACTTACCATGAGAAACCCACTTAAACACTCGAAAACACGAATACATATTCAAACCATGGTCATAGTCATGTAAAATAGTAATGCCAATCAACCCACTCAAACCCAATAGCAATATCTTAACCCTACCCATTCGACACCCACAACACGCATACTCAAAAGGATTTATCAGACATTAACTAAGTATGTCATATCATTAACTGAATGTATCTAAGACTACAATCAACAACAATTCATCAAAAACATACAAACCTAGCGTCCAAATAATTGATCAAGATGAGAATCTAGGGGACAAGATCTGCAAAGGGGTTAAGATAAAGATGGTTTAGGTACAAATATTTTCAAAGTGTTAAGATAATCATGATCAGATAACATAAATGACCTACCACACAATCTCCGAAATATAACTCGCTTACAAGAGAGTTGAGAGAGAATGGTTTATGCGTGTTTTTGACCAAGAAAGGGAAATGATTTGACCATGACACTCAACCCGCATACTTAGGAAAATAATAATAGCGAGTTGACACTATTAGTCCCTCTACTTATCAACACAACTCGCATATAAGGCACACATATATAGTGGAATGACAATTTTAGTCCTTATACATATTGAAGCAACTAGCATACAGATAACACATAGCAACTCGCTTAATATAACATAGCAACTCGCATATAAATAACATAGCAACTCGCATGGCATTCTAACACGCATCAAAGAGCAACTCGCATAATATAAGGATTGGACTAAAAAAAATCATCACATATCACACCACTCTTAATCATACCAGGAATCTCAAATTAACACCACATAGCATGCAACGACCAACTCACTCAAATAAGAATGGATGATTAATTGAGCAATGTCTTGATTCAAATGAAAGGTGCACAATTCTTCCCCTCAATCAATGATACGAGGTAGAGAGTAATCATTGATTGACATATTATTATGAGTTTACTATAGCTAGAGTATGAGATTGTAAAAATAAATAAAATAAAAGGTTATAACTGCTCTGTTCGAACTTCATCTAAAATCCCGTGACATTGTTGAATGATATTTCTAGGACCGTAGATATTATCGATGACAGAAATTAGAGTAAAAATGAGTGAAAAATAAAATAAAAATTATGAAATTTAAATGTCAAATAATGAAAAATATGTAAAATAGTATATATATATATATATATATATATATATATATATATATATATATATATATATATATATATATATATATATATATATATATAAATATATATATATATATTTAAGACCTAATAAGTACGAGTCTGAAGAGGGGATCAGAGAATTAGTACGAGGAATATCAATTACGCAAGCTACCATTCTGGAGTGAGCATTCTTCAGTTCTGATGGGAACCAGGTCATGATGTTCATGAATGAATTGAGCATAATACCTGAAACAGATTGAGGACACTTTGCACTAATAGCACATGTAGTATTGCAAATGGGTGGGTTAGTGACATGCATATTCTCAATTTTTGATGTAATACAGTCAGGTCTAGGAGTATCATTAATGGACATCTCTTTAAGTTCAACATTCTTGAAGGTTTTTCCTGTGGGGATCCACCCAAGGCAACTTCTAGGAGAGTAAGAACGTTTGGTACCTGTAAACTTAAAGAGTCTACCAGTAGGAACCCACTTAAAACAACTGCTAACAACGTTAGATGAGGCTAGATTCCTGTTCTGACCATTGGTCCTTTTGCATTTAAATTGCTTCTTAGTGGATTGGTCTGACATTTGACTCCTTAAATTCCTAATCTTAGATTTGAGCCATCGGCGGGAATTGTCATTCTAAGGTTGGAATGAGTTAGCGAAGTGGTAGCCGACAAAACTTTATTAACTTCAACTTGGGGCGAGGCTTAGATTTTGATACTTTAGATCTTTACGTCTTAAATGCATTGGGCTGCCTAGTTACAAAGTATAGTGGCATTATGAGCAGTTGATTTCTCCAATGTTGATGGTTTTGCTAACTTAGTATTCACTCTATTTCCGTATTTTTCTAAGCTCATTTTTTAAGCATAGCGATAGTAAATCTCTTACCCAATTTGGTTTTGAGGGCATCTAAGTCAGATGTCATGGAGTTGATTTTATCAATCTGTTTGGTCCTACACTCCAAAAAATTCTTCTTCAAGGATTCATTTTCTCTTAGCAACTTAGCAACACATATGGCTAGTTCCTCATTTCTAGACTTAATTGCATCACAGACTTCATAATTAATATCCGTATTCATGTTCAATTGAATGTCGATATTTGTTTTTAGGGTCACAAATGGTTGAGTCTTTGTCTAGAATCGTATTTTAAGCGATTAATTTCAAAAATTCACGGAATTAAGGAATTCGGATTTGTGCATGCATTTGAAACAAGAGAATTTTTCTTCCTTTTCGTAGTGCATTTTCCAAGGAAATGCAGTATTCTTCAAGAATTGAATATTTGTAAGAAAGTTCCTCAAATGCCCTTTTTGAAACCATATCATTAGTTTTAAGACAAATAGACTCAGTCTCAACCATGTCAATTTTATCGGACTCATGTTTATCCACAAATTCAAATGATTCGGATACATTACGGATGCATTGTGTCGATCATTCAAGGCAGACACATCGGATGACACTGATCATCCTTTGGTGCGACACTTGCATCCTCATTACGTGTCTTGCGAGCATCAATGGCGTTACGACGGTTCAGGCTCCTCGGTCTCGATTCTTTGCATTCATAGTCAGCAGATATAGCATTTGATGCTATTTCAATTTCATCACCGTAATCAACTGATGGCGCTCTGCGTTCGTTCACCTTTCTGATCACGGCATCCCCTGGAGGTTCACTGTTATCTTTCAGTTGATCCTGGGCTTCATTTGCTTTAGCCGCTTCCTCAATGTACATCTCCATATTATCCATTAGTTGGATCAATGTATTGATGAACTCATGAATTTCCATTCCGGTATGTTTCTTGAAAGAAATTTCAGTCAAATGTTGATCGAAGTCTGCTGAATATTCCCCATTGATGAATGTCTGAAATTTTTTGTGAATCATCTGAAATGCGGCCATGGAATCATTTTTATTATTTTCCGTTGATGAGTGATTCTTCAATTGTTCAAGGTATTTAAACAATGTTTTCTTAAGTGAAGGTAAATCGACGGAAAAGGGCCTTTGCATGTCCGATCCATGGATGTGGATAAAACTTGTGATATATGGGAATGAAGCAGTAAATAAGGTTCAATACTACATTCAATATGTAATTTCTGTTTGGGATTCATTTGGGTTGGACTCAAAGTGTGATGGGTTTAGATCATCATTTGTAAAATCATTAAGTTCAAGCATTCGAATAGTACATGCTTTGTCTGCGATCATTGAGTCATAAAGTTTGAGCACTTTAGAGATTCTTGGATCGGTAGATTGAGCCATGAATATTGGACTCTACGGAGTTTTACTATTCTTTGATAAACCGGAAATTGATTCTTTCCACGAGTTTTACTAAATCAAAAGAACAACCGTAAGAATGTATCACGAAGAAGTAACAAGTCACAATAGACAAGTAGCTAAACACTCAACTCGCTTAGTTATCAACTCGCTAAATAGCCAAGTCGCATTAGTATCAACTAGCAACACAATCAACTCGCTTAATGAAACAAGTCGCTAAATAGCCAACTCGCTTTAGTATCAAGTCACAACACAATCAACTCAAGCAATAGCAAGTCGCAAGCAGACACAACTTCGGCTTAACCACCAAATTAGCAAAAGCTTAACTCAAGCTAAATAGCCAAGTCGCATATATCAACTCGCATCCATTAACAAAGCAACTTCGCATTGAAGAACTAAATGTCCAGAGACTCAACTTCGCTTAGTACAAATTTCAAAAATGACCACTTTATCAATAAAAAACAACCAAACCACAATGATTTAAGCCTTCTAATTCAAAACTTAAACACATATGATGATCCTAAACACAAAAGTACAAGCAAAATTCAAACTTTAACACTAGAATTTGTCTAAATGAATCAAACTCTTCTAAACACTTAATACTCCAAAAACCTTATGAAATCCACCAAAACAAAGAGCATGAAAGATGAGTGATCAAACCATGGCTCTGATACCAATTGTAAGATATTGGATTTCACAAGCACATAAAACAAACTCAATATGGGCGTATAGTATAGATGGTTTAGAGAGAGAAAGTGGGATATTCTAGAAAGAAACTCTTGGAAGGTTAGATTCCACAAAGAACATCCAACCCTCTACCTTGCAAGGTAGAGGGTATTTATCGGTTACAAACTAAACGACCTGTGGCGGCACAGTGGATCGGGTATCACGATTGGGTAAAGACCGATCCTTCCTCCACGGTGTTGCACTAGGCTAAATCTAAGCTAAACACTTCCTAACAACTAACATAATAAACGATATGTCTACGAGCTAACTTAAGCTAGATTATACTTGGGGTGACCGATGATTTACAATAGAATTTCCAATTCCTAACAATCCAAGTATGCTATGAAGGAACCGTCTTGGTTTGCAAAGATGTGTGAAGCTTTAAGTAGCCGACAATCCATTCATGAGGCTGGATCACTTGATAGACCTCCAATGCTCACTCCCGGAAGCTACGATCAATGGGTGATAAGGTTCTTTAGGTTTTGAGATCTAAAGAAGCCACATGGAAAGTTCTTGAAGAAGGTCATCCTTGAAGGTCCTTTTAGGATGCCTCTCATCCCATGCAGGAGATCCAAATGCTAATCCACCAAGAGATGATGTCACCAAGGTTGTCGGTCTTGCTCAACTCACTGTTGACCAACTTCTACACATGGAAGCTGATGAACTTGTAATGCAATATATCCTTTTGGGATTTACCCAATCCGATACTTCGTAGTATTGATGCTCAGAAAACTGCTAAAGCAATGTGGGAGCATATTCATCTTTTAATGGAAGGCACACAACTCAATCAAGAAGACATGGAATCCAAAATCTACTTAGCATATGAACACTTCATGATTGAACCAGGAGAGACATTAGAGTCATATCATCATCGATTCTCAGATATCATCAATGACTTGGAAAAACATAACATCATTATTCCAAGAATTGCAGTCAACACTAAGTTCCTAAGTAGTCTTGGTCTTGATTGGGAAAAGTATGTCATTTTCATCCGTCAAGCGAAGAATCTTCATCATGCTACATACGGATTGTTGTACGACTATTTGAAGCCCCACCAAAAGGAAGTTGACAAAGAAAGGATCATCCGTGGAGCCCCTGTTTTGCCTTCACTCCCGGATAATCAAACTCTAGCCTTGTGGGCTCAAACATGTTATCCTCAATTCCCGAACTTGCCAACTACCTTCATAAATCCTCCACAACCAACTGCAACAATTACACCATATGATCCGTCACAACACCAATCTCAAGAAACTCAATTGGTTCCATACAACAACAACAATGATCAAGCACTTTACAGTGAATCTAATGAGGATACAAAAGCCTTCGATGCATTGCAACAAGGGTTTGTCATGATTGCTAGAGCCTTCGGCCGATATTCAAACAAATCCAACAATCGCATTCGAACCTCATCAAATACAAGGAATCGGTATTTGTTAACAATGGGCGTGTTGAAGTTGAGAATCTTGGTAATGTTCGGATGGGCGTGGTCAAGGGTTTAATGCTATTGGAAGGAATAACATGGGTGCTCCACAACAACGAGCTCATGTGGTTGATCAGAAATGCTCGGTGGGATTAATGGTCTTCGTTTTATAACTATAATGAGAAGGGTCATCGGCTAATGCATGCCTAAGCGAGGACAAGAGCGGTGCTTATCACAAAGAGGCTTTACTCTTGGCTCTTAAGGATGAAGTTGGTGGAACTCTTACCAACAAGGAACATAGCTTCATGGAAAATCTCACGGTCTGATGATGACATGGAGGACTTGCAGGCTAATGCAGCAGTAATGCTAATGCTAATGGTTTTGAACTAATAGCTTTTTCAGACGCTGATCATGCAGGTTGCTTAGATTCTCGGAAAAGTACATCAGGAGCTTTATAATTTCTTGGTGATAAGCTGGTGTCATGGCAATCGAAGAAGCAGGATTGTACATCACTGTCCTCAATAGAAGCAGAATATGTAGCCATGTCAGCGTGTTGTGCTCAAGTCATTTGGATGAGAACACAACTCAAAGACTATGGTTACATATTTGATAGAATACCGACGTACTGCGACAATCGAAGTGCTATTGCGATTTCGTTCAACTCTGTTCAACATTCAAAGTCTAAGCACATCGATCTTCGATATCATTTCATCAAGGAGCATGTGGAAAAATGCTTGTTGAATTATATTTTTGTGGGTACTAAATACCAATGGCGAGATCTTCTCACCAAAGCCTTAGCTCCTGCTAGGTTTCTTGAGTTAGTCCACCGGATTGGTATGCGGTGTTTGACTCCAGAGGAACTCGACGAACTTTTAAAACAATCTTAAAACCAGTCAAACACCAAAACCTCTTTTGTACATATTTTCTCAAAAACAAAATACAAAATCAGAAAATATATAAATTACAAAAATATTCTTCTCTCTAAATTTCTTTCAACATGGCAAGTACAAATCTTCCGTCAACACTTCACACTTTCAAAATTTTCAAATTTTTTCACGGTTAAGTGTTGAGGGGGAGAATGTAAATATTTTCTGTTTCATAAAACCTTGTACTTGCGTGTTACCCAATACCGGTTGTATCTTTGATAATGGTGGTCACGTTTCTTGTTTGTTAACACTCCTCGGGCTCAAACTTATTAAATTTCAATATTTTCAAAGTCGAGGGGGAGTGTCGTCAAGTTTCTTTCTAAATATCTTGCTTAACGTAACCAAAATGGAAGTTATGGGCTATGGATGAAAAATGGTTAAGGTGGAAGGGCCAATGTTGTCAAATGCTTAAACGTATTTTATACAAAACTCTTCCAACTAATCCCTTTATCACATTTATTTCAAACATTTATTACCACAACCACCCATCCTACGCCTATAATCAATCTTCAAAATTGTGCTATAATCTTCAATTTTGTAAGTGGTTTATGATTCCTAGTGATTTTCTAAACATAGGTTTTGAATTTTTTACAAAACCAACGGTTAGATTTAACCCTAGGCGTGTATTCATGTTCTACGCGTATGCGTATGAGCATGTAATCATGTTTTGGGTGTTTATTGATGAAATGTGTGTGTTAAAACATTGATAACTTCATTCTAAAACCATTTCCAATAATAAAATCCACCCAGAAACATCAATTGATCATTTGTCAAAATTAGTGTTCATGCGTATGATTTGGGGGTTTTCTATTGAAAGTGTTTCTGTGTAATTAGATGGTCATATGATGGTTGTAACATACTTAATTGACCAATACCACCTTTGATTCTTACCCAGAAACATGAAATTGAAAGAAATTGAGATTTAGGGTTTAGACTCATACGAATTGGGTATTTTTTATTCCTTATATTTTGGATGTTAAAACTTGTTGCAACACTATCATATAGTCTCTAAGACATCACCGAATGAATTTGGTGCAAAATCTATGGCTAGATTCCTTAGTCGTAAAATTCAAATCCTTAGGGTTTAAGTTTTACGCATAAGCATATCTTATGCGTAACTGTTTATAACCATGATTCCATGTGAGAATGAAAAGAATTGAAATATGTGTTAATGGATGTGTTATGACGAATTTATTTCAGGTTTTATGCGTGAAAAATTCAGAATCAAGGTTAACCATTGGATTTCTACGCCTAAGGATCACTTTACGCGTAGAATGTTATTCGTAAGAGAAATCTTACTCGCAACCTTTACGCGTAAGGTTCTACATGGGGACTAGGCGTATCCTGTAAAGGATATGCGTAAACTTGAGTCTTACGCATAAGGTTCACTCTTACGAGTAAAACTTACGCATAAGCTCCAACATATGCTTACGCGTAAGCCTTATGCTAAGAGCTCTTTTCCTACGCAAAATATTTCTTACGCGTAAGAAGAGTTCCTACGCATAAGCTTATGCCTACGCGTATGGTTTCTACTGTTTACGCATAAACTTACTTTTTACGCTTAAGCCAAAACATTAACCTTACCAATGAATTGTTACGTGTACAAACTTGTAAATAAATAAATCATAACATCACAAAACCAAAATGTCACTAATAAGCTACAATGGTTAATATGTTGTGTAAATGAGTGAAAATTTGGACTTTAAAATTCAAAATTAATAAACTCACGAAACTTATTACGACTACTTTGGACTATTGGACAAACAAGTGACGTTAGACTCGTAACATTCATCAACATAACATATTCAATAATTGGACAATAAAATCAAATTTTGACTAACGTAATGTCTTTCGATATGTTGGTTCTTTTGGCTCAATATCTTTCAGATCACAACATGGACGTCACAATGGAAAATGTCGATGCACCAAATGTTCTCACAATGGAAGACATATTCCCTGATGGTTACAAGATGAAGATTGGAAAGAACAATCTCAAAGTAGACTTTGATAACTTCACATGCTCTGAGTCTTCTTGTACTATTGCTGTGGATATTCTGAAGGCTCATCCATACAAGAACATGCTCACAAACTCTGCAACAGTACTGGAGATTTAAATTCACCAATTCTGGCCCACCATGCAGAAGATAGATGGTCAAGATGCTGTAACAGTAAAACTCAACAACAAACAAGTCACCATCACTGTTGAGGATTTGAGGGCAATTCTTCTTCTTCCGGCCATCCACGATACTTATCTTTGCTACTCTTACGAAGAGACTACTCTCCAGTTCATAGTTAACATTGGCTATGATGAAGCTGCTGGGATTATAACTAAACATTCTTGATGGATCTAAAGAACATTCCTCAGCCATGGAGAACTCTATACATCATGATTGCCAAATCAGTTTCTGGACGTGATAGTGGTTATGAGCATCCTAAGCTCATGGAACTACAAATATTTTGGGGCATGGTCAAAATGATGCACATCGACTTTGCAAGTCTGATTTGGGATGACATGATGTCATATCTCAGGAAACCTGGCACCAAGATTCCCTACATCAGATACACCAAATTGTTGATTCAAAGGATACTCGGGAATTGATGAGTGTCTAAATACTCATCATTTTTGTACCATTTAAACTGCAAAAACATCTGAAAACACTCAGAAATGCATCAAAATGATAAAAATATCACAAATAAGTATTTTATGTGTTTCAAATGCAAAAATACCAAAATCAGATGAAAAACGTATCAAGTTTGCATAATTGGCAGTTTTAGTCCCCCAAGTTTCAAAAATTGTCAAAACTGGTCCCTGGTAAATCAAAATGAAGAAAAATATCATTTAAGGTCCATGGGATTCAAATGTTGTCAAAACAAACCCTTCAAATTTTCAAAATTGCAAAATTACAACTTTGGTCCCTCAACTTTGAAAAATGTCAAAAATAGTCCTTGGATTTATAAAAATGGAATTTTATGCAATAGTGGTCCTTGTAATATTAAAGATTGTCAAGTTTGGTCCTTGTGTTAACTTTGGAAAAATGGCAGTTTCAGTCCCTCAAGTTTGGTTGAATTACAAAATTGGTCCTTGTGTATTAAACAAACCAAACGGACTCTTGTGTTATTAAAACCCAAACCCACAAACCGGTTGGCCCAAATGCAAACCCAAGCCCACACCACTTGAACCATGAACCTTGAACCATGAACCCCGAGCGATCCACATCCATTTTGACCACGCAAAACCCATTTTGAACTCACCCGTTATTAATAAAACGGGTCAAACCCGATCAACGCTGCCAAAACCAGTTATATTGTTTATCTCCCTCACCTCAACTGCAATCCCAAAACCAGGGTGGTTTTTCCACCACCTCACCACTTTTCCACCTGTTATACACCTGTATACCCACTCCCCTCCACCTCCACATCCTCCCAAACTTCTTTAATTGAAAATACCTGCTCAAAAGATATTTTGGCGCCAAAATTGCCAAATGGACAGTGGTGATGAATTAGAAGGTTTCAATGGTCAAGATGAGGTGGGAAACAATCAGAGGTCGACAAGAAGTCTCAAAAAGATCTTTATAAAGAAGAAGAGAGGCAATGTGGATAGTAACTAGTGTAATTTTAATTTGCTTATGTCGTTTTAAATATTTTAAGTTTTCCAGTGCAATTTAAAGCTTTCCAATACCTTGTTAAGTTATCTCAGTGTAATAAAAACTTGTTTTCAGTTTCAATTTCAGTATTAAGTTCCATTTCAGTTTATGCAATTTTCAAGTTCAAATTCTCAATATGATCAAATGTTGTTATTAATGGTTGTTTTGGACTCATAAGCTAATGTAAGCTCCTTATAAAGCTTTTCTAAGCTTTTAGATACCTTAAAACTTTGTTTAGTATCAAAAAAAAAAATACCAAAAATACTAGAAAATAGTGAGAAAATCAAAAATCAGTGTAGAAGATGAAAGAGACACTGGAGCAGGGTTGATATTGGATTGCCTTGGTTTAGTGCTTCTTGGGAAGCTATAGGTTGTGTCCTTGGCTTTTGGTTCTCAGCTATCACTTGGAATCCATTTTGTAAGCCTTTTGATCCATTTTGGCATTTCACTGTGTAAGTCAGTCATTAGCTTAAATCATTGTGTTTCTATGTTTATGAGCTATAGCTAAGTAGAATTAAGCAATAAAACAGTTTGTTTGTTTATTGGAATTTGTAATTACTAAAAACCTTAGTTTAACAGTTAAATTAGTATAATTGTCATTTCTTAGTTTAATGATGTTATTGTTGTTGTTTAGTGCTTATTTAGTCTTAATACATGATATTATAAAGTCTTGAATCCATGGCATGGTCTTAATCTGTGTTTTGTTTTGAAAATCACAAAATCAGTCCTATAAAGTGTTGTTTGGATTTGCTTGTTTAACTGTACTAGAGGGTGTTCAAGACAGTGTTCTTGTTTGTTGTTTGTCACACTTGGTCTAAATAACTCATTTCAACCATAAAAACCAGTCCTTGTTAGTGTAAAAGTCAAAAGTACCTTTAATCTCATCTTACTTGTTAACTGTTGGGATTTAAAGTGTAAAAATCATCATAGTAGCTTATAACTTGGTAATATAGCTTATTATAGTCTTAACTTAGCTTATTACAACATAATCAGTGAGTAAGATTGATTTAAAGTTCATATTAGTCAACTTATTAGTGTTATATAAAAAGTCAAATTTTAGGCTTAGTCAGTTTTTGAATAAAATAGATAATTTTATATAGTACTTAATTTTGAGTTTCAAGATTTGAGCTTTTGGGATATTAAAATCTAGTTGCTCATCTTCCTAATAGTAATTTTTATAATTTTCAATTAGCTTTTTAAACTGCTTATTTTCTAGCTTACTTTAGACCCTTTTTCAAAATAATGCCACGTACTGCAGTTGAGCTAGCCACTTTCACAAGCTCACACAAAGCTTATTAGTGGGACCCAGGCATTGAACCTTGGCTTTTTAGAAAGCTAACCTAGCTGTCTTAAGGTTCCAGTGCTTATTTTCAACTTTATAGCTTATTTAGTAGGGCGCATAGTTTTTGTTTGTCCATTTCATCTTAACTAAAATAGTCGGGTTTACATGCTTTTCACAAGCTTGTCATAAGCTTATTAGTGAGCCATAGGGTGTGAGCTTGGACTTTTTGGAAAGCCCACCAGCTCATCTTGCTACCTCAGTCTTTGTTTTGAGCTTTTTAGCTTATTACATAAGCTTAAAATTGCTTGTTAATATGGCGGGCTTTGTTTGGTTAGTAGACTTAGGATAAGTGCTTATTTGCTTATTTATAGCTTATCAGTATGTATCTTTGTGCCTTTTAGTTTAATATAAGTAGTTTTAGCTTGTTTGTAGCTTATTTCACCTTTGGTTCCAGCTTGTAAGCTTGTTTGAGCTTAAATCATCAAAATAAGCTCATAAGCTCACTGTTGAGATCATAAGCCTTCAAACAGCTTATTTTTAAGTTCCAAAATTTTTGTTTTCATAAAAGTTACTTATTTTCAGTAGTTAAATAGTTTTCAAAAAGAAAAATCACAAAAACATCATTTTAAAAATAGTGATAGCGTTTATTTAATAGAAATTAGCTTTTTAATTTTCTTTTTCAACTTATTATTAAGCACTTCTTGTTTTTATAATTTTCTTAGTTTTCTGTCATCATAAGATATTTATAGAAAAAATTTCATAATTTTCTTAGCTTGTTTAGTATTTATTAGAATTAAAATAGTTAAAAGTATTAAATAATTAATAATAAATAAATAAAAAGCATAAAAAATATCTTTTCAGTTTTAAAATTAGTTTTCTAATATTTTAGATTTTTCTAAGTTAAAATTTCATTTTTCCTGGTAAATTTTATATTTTCTTATGTTTTAGAGTATTATTAAATAGTTTAAAATAGTTTTTAATTAATAATAATTAAATAAATAGTTATAAAAATAATTTTAATTTTCTAATAATTTTCTTTTATTATTAGGTTTGTAAAAATATCATTTTCATATTTGTAGGTCTTTTATTTCTTTTAAATTCACGTTTTATTTTGTACGTTTACGTAATTTAATAAACGTACGTGTTTAAGTTTGTTTAATCTGGTTGTTGTGCTTTATAATTACGCAAATTCAATTCCAATCAATGTTAGTGTAATTATAAATCAAAATCCTTACGATCATTATCCTTAGTGATCATTCGACATCTGAACGTTTTTAAGCACCATTAATCTCAGGTGGGACTTAACGACCCGGGAATCCACTATATTCCAAGGGAAATTGCATTGGTTTTAGACTGTTTGAATTTTATTACGGTTGACCATTCACAAGTGGTTGACTTGTGTAATAAACTTGACGGTTTGGAACCAACCAAATTTTGGCGCCGCTGCCGGGGAGGCTTTAGCGTGTTTTAAGCATTCTCAGACCCATTCTTGCACATATACCACCTTTTGTAAACAGTTTTTTTGTAAAGTTATAAAAAAAGTTCATTAACACTTTTCCTAAAGTGTTAACAACACAAAAAAAAAATAATATATAAAACAACAAAACAATCGTAACGTTTTCTATCTTGTATTTTCTTTAAGGTGATTCTTAAAGAGGTACGATTTGGTTAAACGAGACGATACCAAAAATATTGTTCAAAAGTTTTTAAACCCTTAGCACAAATTCATACCTACGTCTTTTCTGTGGTACTTAAATACATAAAAATCAACCACCGCAAATCAAGGCAGTACACCTACCAAGCTGGGGGTGTGAACATTAATAAGTTCCCAATCTTAAAGATCAAAACTTGCCTTTGTGTCCTTGTGATTTGGTGTACCTTTTTCAAAGAAGCCATTTCATTTGTGATTATTGGTTAAGTTCACTTGTTGTTTTGTCTCGCATTTGTTTTGGAAACGATTTTTAAACTTAGTGCATGCGCTTTCGTTCTTCCACTCTACAAGTCCACTTTGAGCTTGCAAAGATTCCACGTAGGCGTAGAGGCGTTCGCTCCTTCACCGTGGATGAGCGTCTAGTACCACCACCCACATCGTAATGGCGGAAGACAAACCGATGAATGAGCTTCTCCAAGCACCCATCGAGGGTTACGGAGATGCCATTATTGTTCCAGCCATCGTGGCTGATACCTTTGAGCTAAAAACCGGGTTGCTTAATCTTGTAACCCAAAGCCAATTTTATGGTTTTGAGCGGGATGATCCTCATGCACATATTCGATGGTTCAACAAGATTGCATCTACCATCAAATACAAGAATGTCCCACATGAAGCAATAAAGCTTCTTCTGTTCCCATTCTCTCTAGAGGGACAAGCCCGGAATTGGCTTGAGAAACAACCCCCTCATTCCATTGAGACATGGGAAGATCTAGTCACTAAGTTTGTTAACGAATTCTATCCTCCATCCCGAACTACAAGTCTTAAGAATGAGATAATGAAATTCTCTCAAAGATTTGATGAATCATTCGGTGAGGCATGGGATCGTTACAAAGAGTTGCTCCAGAAGTGTCCACATCATGGTTTTACCGAGTTAATGCAAATGGATACTTTCTACAATGGTCCGAGACAAGTGACCAAGACTCTTTAAATGCCTCCGCGGGAGGTAATTTCCTGAGCAAGACCACAAAAGAAGCCTTGCAAATTATAGAAAACAAGTCCCAGGTCCGCCCTTTCCGAACACAGACATATCAGTCTCATCTAATCTTGGACCTTCTACTTCATCTTCCGTGAGTACATCTAGCACCGATGCTAAGATTGACAAACTCACGGATATTGTACAGGCTTTGGTTCTTGCTAATCAAAAGAAAGTCACTTTCACACAGACACCATCACATGGTGAAGTGAAGAAAGTCGAGGTCTGTGTTACTTGTGGTGGCCCTCGTGCATACTACAACTGTCTGCCACCGATGGTAGTCCGTTTGAAGCCAATGCTATAGCCGGTACTTCACATCAAGGAGGTAATCAATACCGTCCTCAAAATGAACCAAACTACCGTGCTAATACTTATCAGGGACCACCGGTTTTAACCGAATCCTAACATACAAAACCGGAATCAGAACCAACCTAGAATGAACCAAGGTTATCAAAACCAAGGTAATTTCTATCCCCGACCAAATCAAGGTTTCCAACATCAAGGAAACTTTAATCAAAACAATTTCAATCGAAGGAATCAATTTCATGGGAATATGAATCCTAATCAAGGAAATTTTCAAAAATCAAGGCCCTAATCGAACAATAAGAGGTCGAGAATTTTCCTAATCAAACTCAAGCCATTGTTCCAACTGGACCATCATCCGATGAGTTATTGAAACAATTCATGAAATCCCAAGATGAAATGAACAGGTTGTTGGTCAGTCAGATCGCTGATCTAAAGAAGTCTTTAAATGATCAACCCTCGGGCTCAGGAAAACTTCCGAGCAACACGATCGCTAACCCGAGGGCGATGCAAAGGCGATCACAACCAGAAGTGGTGTTTCATATGATGGACCCGCTATTCCTACTACCTCTTCTTCTTCTCTCTCGAAGGTAGTGGAAAGCGAACCTGAGGCGACAAAGGACAAGGAACTTCCTACTAATAGCGGAGGTACCAACGATGTCCATCCTCAAGTTGTCCCGAAACCCAAATCCAATCCAAGAGTTGTTTTTGAACCTCCAGTAGCTCCCGTTGAAAACCCCAAATCCAAATCTTCTATTCCTTACCCATCACGTTTGAATGAGCAAAAGCTCCGCGAAAAAGCCAGTCATCAAATGGACAAATTTTTTCAAATTTTCCAAGAACTACATTTTGACATAAGCTTTGCGGATGCTATCATGCTGATGCCCAAGTTTGCATCAACTCTCAAACACATGTTAAGCAACAAGGAAAAGCTGTTTGAAATGGCTAAAACTCCTCTGAACGAGAACTGCTCTGCAGTTATCTTGAAGAAGCTTCGAAAGCTTGGAGATCTGGAAAATTTCTCTTACCTTGTGTATTTCCAGGGATGGTTGAATGCTTTGCCTTAGCTGATCTTGGTGCAAGCATCAATCTGATGCCTTATTGAGTATGGAAGAAACTTTCTCTTCCGGATCTTACTCCTACATGCATGACTCTCGAGCTTGTAGATCGTACAATATCCGTCCACTTGGCATTCTGAGGGCGTATTCGTGAAAGTAGGAAAGTTCCATTTTCCCGGTGACTTTGTAGTTGTTGATTTCGATGTCGATCCATGGGTTCCTCTCATTGTTGGACGAGGATTCACGAGAACGGGCGGTGCTCTCATTGATGTATTTGAGCAAGAAATCACATTACGTGTGGGTAATGAAGCTGTCACCTTTAACCTTGATCAAACTTCGAGGTACTCCGCAAACTATGATTATGAGTCGGTTAACCGAATAGATATCATTGATGTTGCTACTGAAGAGTACTCTCAAGAAGTTCTTGGTTATGATCATAATTCTTTGAGTGATAATCTCACTCATTCATCTCAACCCATCATTGCCAATTCTACTCCCTCTCTCACTCCATTTGAGGAAAGTGACTTCATCTTGGAAGAGATTGAAGCATACTTGTCTAGTGATTTGGTTTCATGGGAAATTGATCACGCTCCAATTGACATCGAGGGAGATATTCTTCTCATCTAGAAGTTGCTCAATGATGATCCATCATCACTCCCTCCCGTCGAGCTTCATAATAAGGAAGTCAAGTCGGCTTGAGAAAGCGAAGAATTTCCGAGGTAGAACTTAAGGACTTACCACCTCATCTCGAGTATGCATTTCTTGAGGGTGATGATAAATTACCCATCATTATTGCTCGAGATTTGAGTAAAGATGAAAAAGTTGCTCTCATAAAGGTCTTAAAGTCACACAAGCAAGCAATTGCTTGGAAACTCTCCGACATTAAGGGTATCAACCCTGAGTTTTGTACTCACAAAATCTTGATGGAGGATGACTTTAAACCAGCAGTTCAACATCAGAGAAGAGTAAATCCAAAAATCCATGATGTTATTAAACAAGAGGTTCTCAAACTTCTTGATGCAGGATTAATTTACCCGATCTCAGATAGTCCTTGGGTTAGCCCAATTCATTGTGTTCCTAAAAAGGGTGGCATAACTGTTGTCACAAATGAAAATAACGAGTTAATTCCAACTCGGCTGGTAACGGGATGGCGTGTGTGTATTGACTATCGTAAGTTGAATGACGCCACCCGAAAAGACCATTTTCCTCTACCCTTCGTGGACCAAATGCTTGAGAGATTAGCAGGGAACGAGTACTATTGTTTCCTTGATGGTTTCTCGGGGTATTTTCAGATCCCCATTGATCCACGGGATCAAGAAAAGACCACATTCACCTGCCCATACGGAACTTTTGCCTACAGGCGTATGCCTTTTGGCCTATGTAATGCTCCTGGCACGTTCCAACGATGTATGATGGCCATTTTCCACGACATGATCGGGAAACAATGGAGGTGTTTATGGATGACTTCTCGGTCATTGGGGACTCGTTTCAAACATGTCTCTCCCATTTAGATAAAATGCTAAAACGGTGTGAAGACACCAATCTTTGTCTAAATTGGGAGAAGAGTCACTTTATGGTCAAAGAAGGCATAGTCCTTGGCCATAAGATTTCCAAAAATGGGATTGAGGTTGATAGAGCAAAAGTATATGTTATTGCTAAATTGCCTCATCCTACTACCGTCAAAGGTATTAGGAGTTTTTAGGTCATGCCGGTTTTTATCGCAGATTCATACAAGATTTTTCTAAGATCGCCCGGCCTATGACCTATCTTCTTGAAAAAGATGCTCCTTTTATCTTCTCACTTGAGTGCATCAAAGCTTTTGAAACATTAAAGAAAAAGATTACTGAGGCACCCATTCTCGTTGCTCCCGGCTGGGATTTACCCTTTGAGCTCATGTGCGATGCAAGTGATTTTGCTATCGGTGTAGTCTTAGGGCAACGTAGATCCAAGCATTTTCAGCCTATCCACTACGCAAGTAAAACAATGGCTGAAGCTCAAACTCATTACACCACCACAGAAAAAGAGCTACTAGCCGTGGTGTATGCTTTGAGAAGTTTCGCCATACTTAATCTTGACCAAATGCGTGGTGTATACGGATCACTCGGCTCTCAAATATCTCTTTTCAAAACAAGAAGCAAAGCCGAGATTGCTTCGTTGGGTTCTCCTCCTGCAAGAATTTGATATCATTATACGTGATAAAATAGGAGCTGAGAACCTGTCAGCGATCATCTGTCCCGTCTAGAAAACCCACACCAAGATGTTTTCGAGAGAAAGGAAATAAATGAAACATTTCCTCTCGAGACACTCAATGCGGTTTCTTTTCGTGGAAACTCTACTACCCCATGGTTTTCTGACTTCGCAAATTACCATGCGGGTAACTTCATAGTGAAAGGAATGTCGACCCAACCGAAGAACAAATTCTTCAAAGATGTTAAACATTACTTCTGGGACGACCCCTACTTATTCAAAATCTATGCGGATCAAGTCATCCGACGGTGTGTTTATGGATAGGAAGCTATGGACATTCTCAAAGCTTGCCATGCTGGACCCACCGCGGGCCATCATAGTCCAAACTACACTGCCAATAAGGTGTTTGATTCCGGGTTTTATTGGCCCACGATTTACAAAGATGCCCATGAGTTTATCAAAAACCTGTGACGCTTGTCAACGTCACGGAAATATCTCTCAAAGAAATGAAATGCCGCAAAACGCCATTCAAGTATGTGAGATCTTTGACATCTGGGGCATTGACTTTATGGGGCCATTTCCATCATCTCGAGGAAACAAATACATACTTATGGCTGTTGACTATTTGTCAAAATGGGTTGAAGCAAAAGCTTTACCTACTAATGATGCCCGAGTTGTTGTGAAATTCTTAAAATCTCTTTTTGCTAGGTTTGGAACTCCACGAGCTATAATCAGTGATCGTGGTACGCATTTCTGCAATGACCAATTTGATAGAGTCATGCAAAAGTATGGTGTAACCCACCGTCTCTCTACTGCATACCACCCCCAAACAAGTGGGCAAGTGGAAGTTTCCAACCGTGGTATAAAAAGAATTCTTGAAAGGACAGTAGGCGAAAACCGTGCATCACGGTCGGATAAGCTGGATGACGCACTCTGGGCCTTCCGTACAGCTTATAAAACACCCATCGGGTGTACTCCATACAAGCTAGTATACGGAAAGGCATGTCATCTGCCGATTGAGCTTGAGCACAAAGCATACTGGGCCTTGAAACATGCCAACTTCGATATTCAGACAGTTGGTGATCACCGGAAAGTTCAAATGAATGAACTAAATGAACTCCGTGATCAAGCATACGAGAACTCTTTGATCTACAAACAAAAGACAAAGAAGATTCATGACTCCAAAATCAAGAACCGCGTTTTCAACGTCGGTGATCGAGTCTTTCTTTTCAATTCAAGATTGAAGATTTTCTCGGGAAAACTTAAATCCCGCTGGTCTGGACCATTCACCATCACTAAAGTATTTCCTTATGGAACCATTGAGTTATCTCAACCCGATAGTCCAAATTTTAAAGTGAATGGTCATCGATTAAAACACTATTTTGGAGAGGACATTCCACCTCTGGTTGTCCCGGATCTACAAACTTTCCCCATGAACCAATGAATGCGGGGATCGAGTCAAGCTAGTGACTCGGTAATCAAAAACAGTAGCACACCATATGGGTTTTCACCCATATTTCTGACTTCTTTCTACTTTCTACCACCCTAGTGTGGGGGAGTTGCCCCACGCTGTTGTATATAAGTTAAAAAAAAATGTATATATCAAAAATAAAATAATGGCCGTAGTATTTCCCTTTTACGTTCTATGTTTCGGCATAACCGCCGGTACTTTGAATATTGAGGGCAATATTCATTTCTAGTGTGGGGGGGAATTCTCACGAATTTTATCATGTAATTATACCACCCAATTCCCCCATTTTTGGCCAAAATTTTTTTTGGAGTAAGTGTTTTACACTTACTCAGCTAATGGTAATCAGTCCGCCATGTCTAACCCACATAAGGATTGGCTAATCCAGGAGCAAACGGCTCTTGGTAAAGATATCTCAAATCCGTTGACGGCTTGCAATTTGCCCAAAATTGTATGGTGTTCAGCTCACCATATCTTTAATTAGTGAAAAGTTGGCTAGCCCGCAAGTTTATGGCTTGTGGTAAAGGCAGTTGGAAAACCATAATAGGTAATCGACTCACCAAAGATATTTTATCTAAGAGTTGGCTAGTCCAGAAGCAAACGGCTTCTGGTAAAGACAAATCAAAACCGTTGAAAGCTGGTGGTTTGCTCAAAATCATTTGGTTATCATTGTACCAAGGTTCTTACTTGAACTGAAACAATTGGCTACTCCAGAAGTAATGGATTTTGGTAAAGAGATTCAAATCCATTAATTTTTCAAAAGATTGCTAGGGACTAGCAATAGCTTAGTGTGGGGGATTGATGAGTGTCTAAATACTCATCATTTTTGTACCATTTAAACTGCAAAAACATCTGAAAACACTCAGAAATGCATCAAAATGATAAAAATATCACAAATAAGTGTTTTATGTGTTTCAAATGCAAAAATACCAAAATCAGATGAAAAACGTATCAAGTTTGCATAATTGGCAGTTTTAGTCCCCCAAGTTTCAAAAATTGTCAAAACTGGTCCCTGGTAATTCAAAATAAAGAAAAATATCATTTAAGGTCCATGGGATTCAAAAGTTGTCAAAACAAACCCTTCAAAGTTTAAAAACTGCAAAATTACAACTTTGGTCCCTCAACTTTGAAAAATGTCAAAAATAGTCCTTGGATTTATAAAAATGGAATTTTATGCAATAGTGGTCCTTGTACTATTAAAGATTGTCAAGTTTGGTCCTTGTGTTAACTTTGGAAAAATGGCAGTTTCAGTCCCTCAAGTTTGGTTGAATTACAAAATTGGTCCTTGTGTATTAACAAACCAAACGGACCCTTGTGTTATTAAAACCCAAACCCACAAACCGGTTGGCCCAAATGCAAACCCAAGCCCACACCACTTGAACCATGAACCTTGAACCATGAACCCCGAGCCACCCACATCCATTTTGACCTGCCAAAACCCATTTTGAACTCACCCGTTATTAATAAAAGCGGGTCAAACCCATCAAGCGCCAAAACCGTTATACTGTTTATCTCCCTCACCTCAACTGCAATCCCAAAACCAGGGTGGTTTTTCCACCACCTCACCACTTTTCCACCTGTTATACACCTGTATACCCACTCCCCTCCACCTCCACATCCTCCCAAACTTCATTAATTGAGAAAACCTGCTCAAAAGATATTTTGGCGCCAAAATTGCCAAATGGACAGTGGTGATGAATTAGAAGGTTTCAATGGTCAAGATGAGGTGGGAAACAATCAGAGGTCGACAAGAAGTCTCAAAAAGATCTTTATAAAGAAGAAGAGAGGCAATGTGGATAGTAACTAGTGTAATTTTAATTTGCTTATGTCGTTTTAAATATTTTAAGTTTTCCAGTGCAATTTAAAGCTTTCCAATACCTTGTTAAGTTATCTCAGTGTAATAAAAACTTGTTTTCAGTTTCAATTTCAGTATTAAGTTCCATTTCAGTTTATGCAATTTTCAAGTTCAAATTCTCAATATGATCAAATGTTGTTATTAATGGTTGTTTTGGACTCATAAGCTAATGTAAGCTCCTTATAAAGCTTTTCTAAGCTTTTAGATACCTTAAAACTTTGTTTAGTATCAAAAAGAAAAAAAATACCAAAAATACTAGAAAATAGTGAGAAAATCAAAAATCAGTGTAGAAGATGAAAGAGACACTGGAGCAGGGTTGATATTGGATTGCCTTGGTTTAGTGCTTCTTGGGAAGCTATAGGTTGTGTCCTTGGCTTTTGGTTCTCAGCTATCACTTGGAATCCATTTTGTAAGCCTTTTGATCCATTTTGGCATTTCACTGTGTAAGTCAGTCATTAGCTTAAATCATTGTGTTTCTATGTTTATGAGCTATAGCTAAGTAGAATTAAGAAATAAAACAGTTTGTTTGTTTATTTGAATTTGTAATTACTAAAAACCTTAGTTTAACAATTAAATTAGTATAATTGTCATTTCTTAGTTTAATGATGTTATTGTTGTTGTTTAGTGCTTATTTAGTCTTAATACATGATATTATAAAGTCTTGAATCCATGGCATGGTCTTAATCTGTGTTTTGTTTTGAAAATCACAAAATCAGTCCTATAAAGTGTTGTTTGGATTTGCTTGTTTAACTGTACTAGAGGGTGTTCAAGACAGTGTTCTTGTTTGTTGTTTGTCACACTTGGTCTAAATAACTCATTTCAACCATAAAAACCAGTCCTTGTTAGTGTAAAAGTCAAAAGTACCTTTAATCTCATCTTACTTGTTAACTGTTGGGATTTAAAGTGTAAAAATCATCATAGTAGCTTATAACTTGGTAATATAGCTTATTATAGTATTAAATTAGCTTATTACAACATAATCAGTGAGTAAGATTGATTTAAAGTTCATATTAGTCAACTTATTAGTGTTATATAAAAAGTCAAATTTTAGGCTTAGTCAGTTTTTGAATAAAATAGATAATTTTATATAGTACTTAATTTTGAGTTTCAAGATTTGAGCTTTTGGGATATTAAAATCTAGTTGCTCATCTTCCTAATAGTAATTTTTATAATTTTCAATTAGCTTTTTAAACTGCTTATTTTCTAGCTTACTTTAGACCCTTTTTCAAAATAATGCCCTGTGCACAGTTGAGCTAGCCACTTTCACAAGCTCACACAAAGCTTATTAGTGGGACCCAGGCATTGAACCTTGGCTTTTTAGAAAGCTAACCTAGCTGTCTTAAGGTTCCAGTGCTTATTTTCAACTTTATAGCTTATTTAGTAGGGCTGCTAATAGTTTTTTGTTTGTCCCATTTCTGTCTTAACTAAAATAGTCAGTGTTTACATGCTTTTTCACAAGCTTGTCATAAGCTTATTAGTGAGCCATAGGGTGTGAGCTTGGATTTTTTGGAAAGCCAACCAGCTCATCTTGCTACCTCAGTCTTTGTTTTGAGCTTTTTAGCTTATTACATAAGCTTAAATTGCTTGTTAATATGGCTGCAGGCCTGTTTGGTTAGTAGACTTAGGATAAGTGCTTATTTGCTTATTTATTGCTTATCAGTGTGTATCTTTGTGCCTTTTAGTTTAATATAAGTAGTTTTAGCTTGTTTGTAGCTTATTTCACCTTTGGTTCCAGCTTGTAAGCTTGTTTGAGCTTAAATCATCAAAATAAGCTCATAAGCTCACTGTTGAGATCATAAGCCTTCAAACAGCTTATTTTTAAGTTCCAAAATTTTTGTTTTCATAAAAGTTACTTATTTTCAGTAGTTAAATAGTTTTCAAAAAGAAAAATCACAAAAACATCATTTTAAAAATAGTGATAGCGTTTATTTAATAGAAATTAGCTTTTTAATTTTCTTTTTCAGCTTATTATTAAGCACTTCTTGTTTTTATAATTTTCTTAGTTTTCTGTCATCATAAGATATTTATAGAAAAAAATTTCATAATTTTCTTAGCTTGTTTAGTATTTATTAGAATTAAAAATAGTTAAAAGTATTAAATAATTAATAATAAATAAATAAAATGCATAAAAAATATCTTTTCAGTTTTAAAATTAGTTTTCTAATATTTTAGATTTTTCTAAGTTAAAATTTCATTTTTCCTGGTAAATTTTATATTTTCTTATGTTTTAGAGTATTATTAAATAGTTTAAAATAGTTTTTAATTAATAATAATTAAATAAATAGTTATAAAAATAATTTTAATTTTCTAATAATTTTCTTTTATTATTAGGTTTGTAAAAATATCATTTTCATATTTGTAGGTCTTTTATTTCTTTTAAATTCACGTTTTATTTTGTACGTTTACGTAATTTAATAAACGTACGTGTTTAAGTTTGTTTAATCTGATTGTTGTGCTTTATAATTCTGTAACCAAATTCAATTCCAATCAATCAGTAGTGTAATTATAAATCAAAATCCTTACTGATCATTATCCTTAGTGATCATTCGACATCTGAACGTTTTTAAGCACCATTCAACCTCCGTGGGACTTAACGACGAGGAATCCACTATATTCCAAGGGAAATTGCATTGGTTTTAGACTGTTTGAATTTTATTACGGTTGACCATTCACAAGTGGTTGACTTGTGTAATAAACTTGACGGTTTGAACCCAATCAGGAATAATCTGGACATTCCCTTGAGACTCGATGACCCCAACCATCACTTTCGAGTTGTTTGAGCCTCGCTAAACGTTGTCGATTCAAAGAGTCATCAACAAAGAAACAAGGTCTTTGTATTGCGACTACCTTCTCCTTGATGACATAAAGAATCTTCAATCATACAAAAGATATCAAGGCTGTAAGCGTCGAGGAAAAGTTGGATTCATTGATGAAAAGTCTTCATTTGTACACGTAAAGAAGACAAGGAGATCGAGGCGGTCTTTGGAAGTGTAGCAAGCAGGAGTACGAAAGTATCCAAAGAGGACTCATACCCTCAAAATGAAAGTTCCATCGAAGGTTGCTATCCCTATTCCTAAATCAGAACCCAAACCGATGGGACGAGGACTCGGGATCTTGAAAGCAGATAAGGAGATTATCTACTCTAAGTCAGCTAAGGATGATACGACTACTACTGAAAAATCTCCCAGTCCCAAAACTGACAAAGGGAAAACTCCAGTGGAAGAGCAGGAAGAGGATGAAAGTTCAGAAGAAGAACAAAAGGATGAGGATAAAGATTACCGCAAGAAATTGAAGAATCTCAGGCTACAACATGTTGCTAAGGAATTTAATCTTCCACAGACTAGAGGCCCTGGAGGTTCCAGTGGTGGCTCACTAACCATACCAATTCGTGATGCAGTTAATCAACCCGATAAGCGAACTGGTGCCACCGCTAAGGAATCAACAAAACAACTACAACAAACTTATGAAGTCCCATTCACATTTGAGGAAGAAGAAGAACAAGAACAGGAGGAGATGGTCAAAGACAAAGACGTTGAGGTAGCTGCCAAAGAAAAAGCTGAAGAGGAAGCTCAAGCTAAAGCTAATGCAGAAGAAGAGGCTAGGGTTAAGGCTGAAGAAAAGGCTAAAGCTGAAAAGGAAGCCGATGATTATCTTTTAGATAGTCCCGAACGTAGCAAGGAACAAACTTCTGAGCCACCAAAAGACCCTGAGCCTTCTCATGACTCA
>OU343217.1:101216217-101410693 GCA_910596185.1 Chrysanthemum makinoi | reverse complement strand
AACCACTTTTGAATCATTCCCAGAAACATGAATTTTATGAAAATGAGAATTAGGGTTTTAGACTCGTATGAATTGGGTATTTTTGATTCTTGTGGTTTTAGATGTTAAAACTTGTTGCAACACAATCATATAGCCTCTAAGACATCACATAATGAATTTGGTGCAAAATCTATGGCTAGATTCCTTAGTCGTAAAATTGAAACCCTAGGGTTTAACTTTTACGCATAAGCAATCTTTACGCGTAACTGTTTAGGACTATGAGTTCATGTGAAAATTGAAAGGGATTGAATAATGTGTTAATGGACATGTTATGATGAATTTATTTCAGGTTTTACGCGTGAAAATTCAGAATCAAGGTTAACCATTGGATCTCTACGCATAAGGATCACCTTACGCGTAGAATGTTACTCGTAAGAGAAATCTTACGCGTAACCTTTATGCGTAAGGTTCTACAAAAGGACTACGCGTATTCTGTGAAGGATATGCGTAAACTTGAGTCTTACGCATAAAGTTCACTCTTATGAGTAAACCTTACGCATAAGCTCCAACATACGCTTACGCGTAAGCCTTATGCCAAGAGCTTTTTTCCTACACGTAACATTTCTTACGCGTAAGAAGAGTTCCTACGCATAAGCCTATGCTTACGCGTATGGTCAACTGTTTACGCATAAGTTTGCAATTTCTACTCTTAAGCCTTACTTTAACCATAATAATGAATTGTTACGCGTACAAACTTGTAAATAAATAAATCATAACGTCACAAAACCAAAATGTCACTAATAAGCTTCAATGGTTAATATGTTGTGTAAATAAGTGAAGATTTGGACTTTAAAACTCAAAATTGATAAATTCACAAAACTTATCACGACTACTTTGGACTATTGGACAAACAAGTGACGTTGGACTCGTAACATTCATCAACATAACATATTCAATAATTGGACAATAAAATCAACTGTTGACTAACGTAATGTCTTTCAATATGTTGGTTCTTTTGGCTCAATATCTTTCAGATCACAATATGGACGTCACAATGCAAAACGTTGATGCACCAAATGTTCTCACAATGGAAGACATCTTCCCCACCGGTTACAAAATGAAGATTGGGAAGAACAATCGCAGAGTCGATTTTGATAACTTCACGTGTTCTGAGTCTTTTTGTCAAATTGCTGTGGATATTCTGAAGACTCATCCTTAGAAGAATATGCTCACTAATTCTGCAACTGTGCCGGAGATTTATGTTCACCAATTATGGCACATCATGCAAAAGGTCAACGGTCAAGATGCTGTGACAGTGACACTCAACGACAAACAAGTCACCATCTCTCCAGCAGCCAACTATTTTGCTTCTTGTTGGGAATTCTACTAAGTAAGAATTCTACTGAAGAAGAAATTCTGCGGAAGTAGTAATGCCGCGTAGTTTGTTTCTGCGGAAATAGATATTCCACGTATTTTATAGTTAGTTGGGATATGCATGATCTTAATTAGGAAGTGATAATGTATATCTTATTTAGTTTTATGTTTATACGTTTCTTGGGAAACGGTTTAGGGTTCCTTGTCTATAAAAGGAACACATTAGTATGAATTAAGTACGAGTTGGAAAAACAAGTTTTAGTATAATTCAAAGATCCATAGAGGATCAAAGTATTCTTAGTTATCTGTGTTGATACTTGTGTTTGATTTCCGCTTTAGAATACAAGTATTTGAGGCTTTCTATTAGTGTGTTTGTGATTACATAGACATTACTAACGATTCACGAAGCTCAAAGATCTATCAAGGTATTAGGTTCAACAAGTGGTATCAGAGCCTCGGGAGAGTCTCTGTGATACTAAGAACATTCTTTTCTTTACACCCTTACAACCAAAACAACCTTCACCATGCCTGAATCAGACGATGAAATTGAAGTCACCAACAATCAAAACAACACATCTCTGCAACAACTCAATCTCTCAAATAGTAATGCAAAGTTCCCATACCTAAAGAAGGAGGAGTATGATTTATGGGCTATGAAGATGCAGAATTGGATCTCCAACATTGATTGGAATCTTTGGGAAGTTGTGAAGAAGGGGAACAGTTTGAAGAGGCATGTCACAGATGCTGATGGTGTTGTTACTATTGTTGGCCCCAAAACTGCTGAAGAGATACTGGTTGTTTAGAGAGAGAACAAAGTTAGAAGGATTCTCCTTCAGGCTATACCTGATGATCACATGGGTGATTTTCACTACATGCAGGATGCTAAGGACATCTGGATTGCTATAAAGGCTAGGTTTGGTGGGAACGAGGAGTCAAGGAGAATGAGGAAATCAATGCTGAAACAGCAGTTTCAAGAATTCCAAATCTCTGAAGAAGAAGGTATCCACAAGGGGTATGACAGGTTCCATAAGATTTTGAGTCAGTTGAATCAGCTGAAGGCAAGACCAGACAATGATGATTGCAATTCAAAGTTCTTATGATCTTTACCTCTATCTTGGTTGCAAGTAAGTATTGCACTCAAAGCTAAAGGTGGGCTAGATATGCTCACTTTTGATGAACTATACAACAGACTTAAATATCTTGAGCCTGATGTCAGAAGTCCTTTTCGTCCATCCACTCCTAGTCACACAGCATTTGTTGGGGCCTCCTCAAATAAGATGACTTATGCTCCAAGTCTAGTTTCCTCAGCATCATCATCCTACATTACCACTCCATCAAATTCTCAACCTAAATCCAGTGGTGTATTGAAAGATGTACTTCACTCTTTTGTTGCTGATTATGACACTCAGCAGCAACTAGCCTTTGAGGATTTTGAACAGGTGGATCCCCTTATATGGAAGAGATGAACTTGAAGTAGCAACTGGCCATGCTTTCAGTGGACATCAAGAGGTTTGAGCGTAAGTCTGGGAGAAAGTTTGGTTTCTAGGGAAGAGATCCAGCAAGATTTGACAGAAGAAAAGTCAAGTGCTATACTTGTGGTCAGATGGGTCACTTCTCAAGAGAATGCAAGGATAGGAAGACTGGTGATGAGGTTAGGTATTCTTCCTATCAGCAAGAAGCTGGAAATTCCAAAGCTGGATCCTCAACTGCTATGGTCACTCTGGATGACCATGTCAACTGGAAGGTGCATGAGCCTGAGAATGATGAAGCTCCTGGTTCTGAGAATATTGGATTGCTGGCAAGCTGTACTTCAGAGGATAAGCATGATCAAATTGCCTTAATGGGCATCTCTCAGGTACATAATTGTGTGTTTGGTTGTAGTGAAAGATATAATGAACTTAAGGAAGCCTATGATGAATTGAAACCTAAATATAATGAATGTTATGTCGAAGTTGAGGCTTATAAACAGGCTTTAAAAACATTAGAAAGACAAAAAGTTTGGTTTCAAAAGAATCAACTGGCTTATGATGAAAAGATAAGGGTGTTAGAAAGTGATTTAGAATGTGCTAAAATTGATTTAAAACGTACTGAGAAAGAAAAAGCTGATGTAGTTTCAGAAAACCAAGTGTTGAAAAAGAAACTAGATGAGGAAGTAGCTAGACATAAAGAATGGTTAATGTCAGGTGACAATTTAGCTAGCTTCATCTATAGCAGTCAATCTCCTAACTCCACAGTAGCTTTAGGTTTTAAGAAGTATGTAGGATTAGAAGCTAGGGATGACACACGTAAATCTACACCAGCAGGATTAGCTAATTTTGTAAAAGAGGGTAAATTAAATGCTGTCCCTAGAACTATTAGAGGTGAACATATGCCCATTGACCTTCCCATCACAGTTGACTTTTATGGATCACACCATCTTTATGGCAAAAAGTCAAAAGACGTGCCAGACCCTGATTCTTCATCTAATGACTTTGTCTATTGTTCTGACAGTGACAAGTCCTCTGACCAAGGGTCTACTACATATACCAGTTGTGATTCAAGTGAAAAGTCAGACCTTCCCAAGACATCACCCAAGCCTACACCCAAGACTACCTACAAGCCTGTTAGAGTTGCTGCTGAGGAATCAACTTCCAAGACAATTTCCTCTGAAGACTTGTCATTTAATTCTTTGCAAAATAATGCTTTTAATTCTGTTAATGTTTGTGGTTTGAATGCTTTTGCATGTAATAGAACATCTTTCACTTTGAATAAATCTTCTAACAAGAAGAAGTGTTTTGTTTGTGGAAGTAAATTTCGTTTGATTAAGGATTGTAATTTTCATGAGCAAAGAATGGGTGTATGTCCTAGTCAAAAGAAACCTAGACCAATGTGGAAAAATGTTAATGACATACCATCTTTTGTTCCACAAGCAACTCATAAACCTTCTCCATTTGCTTGGAGAAGATCTGTTGCTAGACCATATGTGAGACCAATTATTTTATATTTTCAAAATGGTTATTGGCCTGGATGTGTTGACTCAATGAATGATGGGAAGGGATATAGGGATACTGCTGTGAAGCCCTCAACAGGTTGTTCTTGGACTAAAAAGGGACCTAATTTTCAATGGAGGACCAAGAACAATAGTGGATCTTATACATCTACATGGCCTAAATCTTATGATCCACAAGGCAGGCTCAAGTCAATAATGACTTGAGTCTCCATAGTGTACTGATATTTTGTATATATTTATGTTGTTGTTGTAGGATCATCCCCTGAGGAGTAAAGATGTTGGCATAGTGGATAGTGGTTGTTCCAGAAGCATGTCAGGAAACAAAGAAAAGATGCATGATTTTGTACCCATAGAAGGAGGAGGTAGTGTGACTTTTGGTGGAGGAGATGGTAGAATCATAGGGAAAGGCACCATTAGAACACCTCATTTGGATTTTGAGAATGTGTACTATGTAATGGAACTGCAACATTTCAACTTGTTCTCAGTATCACAAATTTGTGACACCAAGAACAAAGTATTATTTTGTGAGGATGAATGTATTGTACTCTCTAAAGACTTCACACTTCCAGAAGATACATCCATTCTCCTGAGAGTTCCTAGAAGCCACAATTTATACACATTCAATTTGAATGATGTTCAACCAGAAGGTGACCTAACATGTTTGGTGGCTAAAGCATCCCTGGATGAGTCTACAAAATGGCATAGAAGGATGGCTCATGTGAATTTTGAAGACCATTAACAAGCTTTCTAAACTGGGTCTAGTTGAAGGACTTCCTTCCAAAGTCTTCACCAATGTACACAATTGTGTTGCCTGCAACAAAGGAAAGCAACATAAAGCCTCATACAAAGCCATTACAGCTGTGAGCACTATCTCAGAACCTCTTTAGTTGCTGCATATGGATCTCTTTGGTCTAACCTAAGTCAGGAGTATTGATCACAAGTATTTATGCTTGGTAATCACTGATGACTATAGCAGGTTTTGTTGGGTATTTTTTTTGAGGACTAAAGATGAAACATCTCAAGTTTTAAAACAGTTCATTACCCTTGTTGAAAACCAGTTGAACAAAAAGGTTAAAGGTATTCGGTGTGATAATGGGACAGAGTTCAATGCTGTATTAATAGAACTCTGTAAGTCTAAAGGGATAAAAAGGGATTATAGCACTCCAAGAACCCCACAACAAAATGGGGTAGCTGAAAGAAAGAATAGGACTTTAATAAAGGCAGCAAGATCCATGCTTGCAGACTCTAAATTACCCACTATGTTCTGGAATGAAGCAGTTAGCACGGCTTGCTATGTACTAAACAGAGTATCCATTACTAGACCTCATTTCAAGACACCTTATGAACTTCTTACTGGGAAGGTTCCTGCTATACATTACCTCAAACCGTTTGGATGTCAAGTGACCATTTTGAACACCAGTGATCCATTGGGAAAATTTGATGGGAAAGCTGATGAGGGGTATATTGTGGGTTATTCAGCTCATAGTAAGGCTTATAGGGTATATAATTTGAATGCTAGAAAGATTGAGGAGACACTTAACCTGAGATACCTAGAAGATAAGCCCAATGTTCAAGGTCAAGGTCATGTTTAGTATTTTGACTTGGATTATTTAACTGATTACTTGGGTTATACCAGACATGTTGCTAACCAATCTGCAAGTACACAAGAGTCTCCCACGGTAATGCATGTACCCTGGATGATGACTCAGAGAGTGAGTCTGATCATGATGAACAACCAATTCTTGTACCTTCATTCTCTCCTAACCATTTTGCAGGTGATCATTCTAAAGTAACTTCTGATGAGCATGAAGATGAGTCACACTATGCAGAGGACCTTGCTAGACTCAAGAAGCAAGAGTATATAGCCAATCTAGAAGCTGAGAGGCTTGGTGGGGAGTTTGCAAGAGAAGCAGTCAGTGGAAACCATGATTCTCCTGACAGTCATCCTGTTTCTCCTAACATCACCAAATCTGCTGACAGCCCTGCTGCATCTACTCCAATTTCTACTAGTGTGTCCACAGACTTTGAAGAACCATATACACGATTTCCTAGTCCTTCAAATCTTGGTAATCATCAACCCAAAGATGGAATCTTTACCTCACCTTCCTATGACAATGATTTTGAACCAACTGTGAACAATCTTGACACCAAAATTGATGTCAACCCCTCTGCTACAAAAAGGATCAACAGTGCTCATCGTCAAGTAAAAATTATTGGTGATCCTCAAGCACTTGTTCGTACTAGAAGTGTTGTGTCAAGCTCTAAGTATGGTCAAGTTGCTTTTCTTTCCTATGTCTCAAACCAGCAAAGGGACAATCACACAGACTTTAAGCATTGTTTGTTTGCTTGCTTCCTTTCTCAAGTGAAACCAACCAGTGTTACTCAAGCTCTTGAAGATTCCAGTTGGCTTGAAGCAATGCAAGATGAGATGTAACTATTCAAGAATCAGAAGGTTTGGATATTGGTACCACTACCAAATGGGAAGATTGCAATTGGGATAAAATGGATCTTAAAGAATAAAAGAGATGCAAGGGGCATTGTGGTTAAAAACAAAGCACGATTAGTGGCTCATGGGTTCAAGCAAGAGGAAGGAATTGATTATGATGAAGTTTTTGCACCTGTAGCTAGAGTTGACGCCATTCGAATCTTCTTGGCTTATGCATCTTATATGGGGTTCATGGTCTATCAAATGGATGTGAAAGGTGCTTTTCTATAGTGTGAGATAGAAGAAGAGGTGTATGTCACTCAACCCAAAGGCTTTGAAGACCCATATCATCCACAACATGTTTACAAGGTTGTGAAAGCTCTCTATGGACTCCATCAGGCACCAAGAGCATGGTATGCTAGGCTATCTATATTTCTGCTGAAGCATGGTTACAGAAGAGGTGCCATTGACAAAACACTCTTCCTAAATAAGAATAACAGAGACATCATCCTTGTGCAAGTGTATGTGGATGACATTATCTTTGGATCCACTAAAGAAGCTTGGTGCAGGGAGTTTGAGGAGTTAATGAAGGGAGAGTTTCAGATGAGTGCTATAGGGGAGCTTACTTTCTTTTTGGGTCTACAAGTTCAGCAGAAACCTGATGGTATTTTTATCAGTCAGGATAAATATGTGAGAGACATTTTGAAGAAGTTTGACATGGAAAATGTCAGAACTGCCACTACACCTTATGAAGCTCCAAAACCAAAGAACACTTTTGAACCAGATCCAGCTGTGAATGTTCACTTATACAGATCTATGATTGGTTCATTAATGTATTTAACACCTTCTAGGCCTGACATTACATTTGCTGTGAGTGCTTGTTCTAGACATCAGGTCACTCTACTTACTTCCAACTTGAATGCAGTCAAAAAGATCTTCAAGTATCTGAAAGGCCAACCCAAGTTAGGTCTTTGGTACCCAAAAGAGTCTCCTTTTGTATTGGAAGCATATAGTGATAGTGATTATGCTGGTGCGAATCTGGATAGGAGATCCACAACTGGAGGTTGCCAATTCCTTGGTAGAAGATTGATTTCTTGGCAATGCAAGAAACAAACTATTGTTGCTACCTCCTCTACTGAAGCAGAGTATGTTGCTGCTGCAAATTGTTGTGGTCAGGTACTATGGATCCAAAATCAATTGCTAGATTATGGGTTTAATTTCATGAACACCACAATCTATATTGATAATCAAAGTACCATATGCATAGTTAAAAATCCAGTTTTTCATAATAGAACTAAGCATATTGAGATCAGGCACCATTTTATAAGAGATGCATATGAAAAACATTTGATAAAGGTGATTAAAATGTACACAGATGATAATGTGGCAGATTTATTGACTAAAGCTTTTGATGGACCTAGGTTTCAACACCTAGTTGTCTATATTGGGATGGTTAACCCTTAACTGCAAAGTTTAAGGGGAGGCATAGGCCTTAAGGGAGGCATATGCCTCAGGGGAGGATTTTAGTTGTATATTTTGTAAACTTTGTAGATACTTGGTTATCCTTTTGTTTGCTAACACTAACCTGCTAATGTTCTTTTAGTTTTGTTTGTTTTGGTTTGGTGTGTTTCTCTGTGTCTGTTTTGCAGAATGCTTCTATAAGTTGAAGTTCACAAAGTTGGTTAATGGGAATATGGTCAAGTAAGCTTAAAGCTTGTTTCTACTGAAGAGAAGCTCAAGTATTGGTACAAGTTATCTAATTGATTCTACTGAAAGAAAGTACTGAAGTGCAAATCAAGTGCTAATCATGAAGAGATAACATGTTGATCATTCATTCAAGAAACAGTTTACAGCTTACAATCAACTTCAAATGAAAATACAAGACCATTCCTATACAAGATCTACCAAACATATACTAGTTCCTATCATCTATTACAAAAGCTGGTGGATATGCATGACCAGTACGATGAAGAAGCTGAAGATGAAAATGGAATGGATGGATTGATGAAAACGACGATGAAGATGCTCAAGAACCTAGTTTTATATCTTTGGCTCTTGGCATGGTAGATGGATTTGTGATATGAGAAATATTCGGTTGTTCCATCTACTCGTTCCACCATAAAGCATCACTCCACCTTCCCTTTTTCCTTTCCTTTCACCTCTGCCTCCTTGCCCTTGCCCTTCCTTCCATGGTATGAAGCACCAAGCCTTGGATCTGGAAGAGCAATCACCACCTCTCTTGTTGTTGGGCGTGGTGGATTTCTGGCACGTGGCACGTGGCCTTGGTTGAGGTTAGGGTTGTGAAGGTTGGGGTTGTGCATCCTCTCTCACCAATCTATTGAAGATTGGCTCTAGACGCTCTGTGAAGTCATCAGAACCCCTAGATGAATCACTTGGATTCACTACACTATCATCTTCAAAAGAAGGAAGAAATGGGGATTTTAAAGGTCGAGGTTCATCTTGTTGGGGGTAGCGAAACAATGGGTGTGAATCATCACTGGATGAGGATGATGATGAGGAGGAAGTTAAATTGATAACTTCTGGTTTGGTAGACATGGCTTTTGTTGATAATTTAGGAATTTTTGGAGAAATTAGGGTTTTGAAGTTAATTGGGGGTAATTGATGTGTGTTAAATGTGCATTGGGACTATATTATAGGCGGAGTCAAGGCTTGATGACAGTTAATGCGAGTTGGGTGGCATAGTAAAACTCAAGATATTTACTGAAGATACTTAATCACTTGAGTTGTTTCTGCTGATTGACCTCCTTCAGCAGATTGACCATCCTTTCTGCTGAAGTGTTAATTTGAATTTGGTTGGAGTTACTTTACACGTCGGATATGGTCAACAACTTGTTCTGATATTTTTTACCATAAATCAGATGGTTATCAGTGTACCATAGTTTATCTAATTTATAGCAAATCAGCAGCTATAAACGGATTTGAGATGTCTTTACCTGTAGCCGTTTGCTCAGGACTAGTCAATTCTTAGGGGAAAGAATCACCTTTGGTGAATTGAGAACCCAATATGGTATTCCATTGCCTTTACCACAAGCCATATACTTATGGGCTAGCCAATTCTTGGATTCCAAAAAGGAATAAGCCATGGTGAATTGATGACCATACAACCCTCAGCAATTAAGTATGGGTGAGTTGCATACCCTATGATTTTGAGCAAACCATTACTGCTATCAACAGATTTGATATGTCTTTACCAAAGCTGTACCCTTTGGACTAGCCAACCCTTTGATGTACACAAGGCACAGCTGGTGAGTTGATAACCAACAACAGAGAATATACAACAAACCTGCAAGAAAAGTTAGACAAACAAAGAATATACATAAACTTTTTTTTTAACTAAGAATGAAACAAAGAAAGAAAGAAATAATACAAGATACCAGAATCAAGAAGATGCTTGGTGTTGCAGAAGCTGAGTCTTAATCAATCCAATCAATTGTTCAGCATGGAGCATATCATTTCCAACTAGATCAGGAGGAACTTCCAACTTCTTTCTAAGCATTCTTTGCATCAATTTCACAGACAAAGGATAAAGCTTATCAGAGAACATACACACAGCCATCCCACACTTTGTCTCCACAACATGCACACTTGGGATAGGATAAAATCTCCAAGTCTCAACCTTCCACTTATGTGAATCCTTCCAAATCGAATACCCTTTACCATTTGGAGATTGAGAGTCAAAAAGGACTTGAAGATCTCCCAATAAGTAAAACCCAGAACCTTGTGGAGTATAAGTATCATAATATTATGTGACAAGGCCATGAAGAGTAACCAAATCTTGCCTATCCACCATATGAAGTATGTCCTTCAAGAAGGTAAACTGCATAGAAGAGTTATCCAACCTAAAGATGGTGCTAAGCTGTTCATCAGTCAATGTCCATGAAGTCAACACACCATGAGACCCCTCAAGAAAAGCATCAGCATATCCCTTTTTAATGAAAGTTGAATCAGCAACCTTTAGATCCAAAGAACTACCCCTGTAAGACTTATAAACCCTAGAGGTGTGTGTCCCAGCTGATCTCACAGATCTCCTTAAAGCAATGTGTCTTCTTTTAGACATCCTTTTCCCCCTCCTACCTGGTATATAAATCCCCATAGAGACAGAGAAGGGTACCTTCTCAGATGCACCAAGGACAGCTTCAGTAGGAATTGAAGAAGTAGAAGTAGAAGGAATTGGAACAGCACCACGCAATGCATACAATTTTTCAAGCACCTCTCTGGCCCTTTTAGCTTTAGCAGCTGCTTGTTCAGCTTTCCTAACCATATCTGCTCCTTCTTTATCAACAAATGGATCAACCATACTAGGGAATGCTTCAAAAGAAACAACAAAAGGTTCAGCAGAGTGAACTCTTTCAGCAGAACTTATAGCTTCAGTAGATGCCTCCGCAGAAACAGCATGAGAGCTCATCTTTGGTGTAACATCATCAAAAGAATCCACAATCTCTACTTTCTTAGTTCTTTTGGCCTTTGGAGCATCTGCACTACCAGCAATCCTTTTCAAGCGAGAAATTGAAGTAATTTGCTTCATAGTCTTATTGTACAGACTGAGTAAGGCATCATCAGATAAAGCCCAGACTTGCTTCTTTGTCAAACCATATTGATAGAAGCTAGAACTTTGATTATACACCACAGTCCTCATGTAGGCTTTCTTTTAGGCTGCATTTGGTGGTCTCGCTCTCTTAGCTTGAGCCTTTTGAGCAACAATGGCTTTTCTCGTTGCAGCTGCAGCTAGCTTCTTTTGTTTCCCAAGGGCCATCATTTGTGCAGCAAAGTTGTCACTATCAAAAGCATCACCTAAGATACTTTGGGTAATAGTAGGATTTGATGTAGCTTGAAGAGTGTAAGTATCCCATTGCTCATCAGTATAATTAATGGATTGTGCATCCAATTCTCTTTGCCTTTCAGAAGGCAAATTGGTAGTAAACTGCTCTGTAAGCTGCTGTGCCAAAGCTTGACTCTTCATCATATCTGCATACTCTGCTAGCATTCTTGCTTGCTCTAGCCTTTCCTGTTCACTCCCAAGATCTGAACCAAGCTCCTCATCAACCATAACTCCTTTCCCTTTATCAGCATGCTCACGAGCAGAATCAACATGAGGAGTATCAACAATGGGAACTTCAGAAGAAACACCCATGGAAGCATCATTAGTAATATGTTGAGGAGTGTCTTCAACAAGAGTAGAAGAACCATCAGCATTAGGATCCAAGCTAAAACTTCTTCCAAAAATAAATACTTCATGATGATCTGCTGAAGGCGGAGGACATGGCTGTTCTTGCATAGATGAAACTTGATCATGTTCGGAAGCAACATCCACCATATGATCATCAGCAGTTGCAACATTGACCACACTTGGCTCCTTTGAAGATTCAGTGGAATCCTTGTTCAAATATTGCCTTCTCCTTCGTCTAGTAAACATTATAGGTTCCTTTTGCTGTGAAGATTCACCAACAATTGGAGAAGAAGCATGAGTCTTTTGAGCCACATCAGCCAAGATTTCAAGTGAATCCAAATGAGTATCCTCTTCTTCATTAGAAGAAACCACAAACCTCCTTTTGCTATTTTGCCCAAGTTGTTCCTCTAAATCCTGAACCTTTCTCTTCAACCCCACAATCTCACCACCAAGTGAAGATTTATTATCAGCAAGCTCCTTTATGAGATCAGCAACTTCCTTCACATACCTATTCAGCAGAGCATGAACAGATGTAAGTGTAATAGGGTCCTCAGCTCCACCAGTAGATTGCTCAGTGGTAATGGGAGCTTCATTGGACCTTTCAGGAGAAATATGGACATGCTCAAAAATGGGAGAGCCTTCATCAAATGGCTCCCTAACTGGACTAGGTGTGGTCAGTCTATTAACCTCATGCTCAAACTCATCAGGAGTAACATGAGTAGGTGGTGGACTAGGACTAGGTGAGGGTACATGTGTAGGTGGAGGTTGGTCAGGAGAAACATGTGATGCTTCAGCAGTTGTGGAAGGGCCCTCATCAAAGGCAACTGATGGATTACCATCAGCAGCAACATTGGTAGAGGGTGGAGCACCAACAACATTACCCTCATAAGCAGCCTCATTGCCTTGTGGCAACATAGCTGCTAGCAAAGGATAGTGTGTCCCAACATAATTAGTTTTCATTGAAGCAAACAATTTAGCAGTTAGAGCTCCAATGGGACAAAAGACTTTATCTTGGGTTGTTATGTCTAATATCATTTGTAAAAACCTAGGATATATTAGAAACTTATGTTTTTTCCTTTGAATATTTTCAACCATATTATCAAAAATAAACTTAGAGAAATTATAAGTTAAACCCTTAGAAAGACACACAATACCACAACCCAATTGGGTAGAGAATTGATCCCATCCTCTTTACTTGTTGCTCATGCACTGTAGCAAACTATGCACCAAAAATCTCCATATGGGACAGAGCTTGTTCTTGTGCCACATATCAATGTTCGTACTCTGGTATCCAATAGCTCTTAACCCAGCAAGTATCTCCACAGTATTAGAGTGATAAACTCCATCTTTATCATCCAAATGAAGTTGTCTCCTGATCAACTCCTCAGTCAATACATACTCTGTTCCATCAATCGTAGCTTCTATCTCTATGTCACTTCGTTTTGAAGCAGATGCCCAAAATTGTTCAACCAATGATTCATATATCACATTTGGAGAGTGCGTTAAGGCATAATGAATGTTGGACCTTTTCAAGAAATCCACCATAGGTTCATATAATTCATGACCCTTTGCTTTTCCCAGAAAAGCAACCTTGTTATGATCTTTCTTAAATTGAAACGCCATGTGAGAAATTGTGAGAATAGATTATGATTCACGCAACTGGAAGTGTGTTTAAATCGAGTAAAGAGGGAATCAGTTAATTTTGGGCGAAGATATGCGAAGAAGGTATTGGTAGAAGTTACCCAATTTATGGTCAAAAATATCGGAACAAGTTGTTGACCATATCCGACGTGTAAAGTAACTCCAACCAAATTCTAATTAACACTTCAGCAGAAAGGATGGTCAATCTGCTGAAGGAGGTTAATCAGCAGAAACAACTCAAGTGATTAAGTATCTTCAGTAAATATCTTGAGTTTTACTGTGCCACCCAACTCGCATTAACTGTCATCAAGCCTTGACTCCGCCTATAAGATAGTCCCAATGCACATTTAACACACATCAATTACCCCCAATTAACTTCAAAAACCCTAATTTCTCCAAAAATTCCTCAATCATCAACAAAAGCCATGTCTACCAAACCAGAAGTTATCAATTTAACTTCCTCCTCATCATCATCCTCATCCAGTGATGATTCACACCCATTTTTTCGCTACCCCCATCAAGATTAACCTCGACCTTCAAAATCCCCATTTCTCCCTTCTTCTGAAGATGATAGTGTAGTGAATCCAAGTGATTTATCTAGGGGTTCTGATGACTCCACAGAGGGTCTAGAGCCAATCTTCAATAGATTGGTGAGAGAGGAAGAGGAGAGGACATCACAACCCCAACCTTCACAACCCCAACCTCAACCAAGGCCACGTGCCAGAAATCCACCACTCCCAACAACAAGAGGGTGGTGATTGCTCTTCCTGCTCCAAGTTTTGGTGCTTCATACCATGGAAGGAAGGGAAAGGGCAAGGAGGCAGAGGTGAAGGGAAAGGGAAAATGGAAGGTGGAGTGATGCTTTATGGTGGAACGAGTAGATGGAACAACCGAAGATTTCTCATATCACAAATCCATCTACCATGCCAAGAGCCAAAGATATAAAACTAGGTTCTTGAGCATCTTCATCATCGTTTTCATCAATCCATCCTCTCCATTTTCATCTTCACTTCTTCATCGTCTTGGTTCATGCATATCCACCAGCTTTTGTAATAGATGATAGGAACTAGTATATGTTTGGTAGATCTTGTATAGGAATGGTCTTGTATTTTCATTTGAAGTTGATTGTAAGCTGTAAACTGTTTCTTGAATGAATGATCAACATGTTATCTCTTCATGATTAGCACTTGATTTGCACTTCAGTACTTTCTTTCAGTAGAATCAATTAGATAACTTATACCAATACTTGAGCTTCTCTTCAGTAGAAACAAACTTTAAGCTTACTTGACCATATTCCCATTAACCAACTTTGTGAACTTCAACTTATACAAGCATTCTGCAAAACAGACACAGAGAAACACACCAAACCAAAACAAACAAAACTAAAAGAAAATTAGCAGGTTAGTGTTAGCAAACAAAAAGATAACTAAATACATACAAAGTTTACAAAATATACAACTAAAATCCTCCCCTGAGGCCTATACCTCCCCTCAAACTTTGCAGTTAGGGGTTAACCATCCCAATATGGACAACTAGGTGTTGAAACCTAGGTCCATCAAAAGCTTTAGTCAATAAATCTGCCACATTATCATCTATGTGAATCTTAATCACCTTTATCAAATGTTTTTCATATTCATCTCTTATAAAATGGTGCCTGATCTCAATATGCTTAGTTCTATTATGAAAAACTAGATTTTTAACTATACATATGGTACTTTGATTATCAATATAGATTGTGGTGTTCATGAAATTAAACCCATAATCCAGCAATTGATTTTGGATCCATAGTACCTAACCACAACAATTGGCAGCAGCAACATACTCTGCTTCAGTAGAGGAGGTAGCAACAATAGTTTGTTTCTTGCATTGCCAAGAAATCAATCTTCTACCAAGGAATTGGCAACCTCCAGTTGTGGATCTCCTATCCAGATTTGCACCAGCATAATCACTATCACTATATGCTTCCAATACAAAAGGAGACTCTTTTGGGTACCAAAGATCTAACTTGGGTTGGCCTTTCAGATACTTGAAGATCTTTTTGACTGCATTCAAGTTGGAAGTAAGTGGAGTGACCTGATGTCTAGAACAAGCACTCACAGCAAATTTAATGTCGGGCCTAGAAGCTGTTAAATACATTAATGAACCAATCATAGATCTGTATAAGTGAACATTCACAGCTGGATCTGGTTCAAAAGTGTTCTTTGGTTTTGGAGCTTCATAAGGTGTAGTGGCAGTTCTGACATTTTCCATATCAAACTTCTTCAAAATGTCTCTCACATATTTATCCTGACTGATAAAAATACCATCAGGTTTCTGCTGAACTTGTAGACCTAAAAAGAAAGTAAGCTCCCCCATAGCACTCATCTGAAACTCTCCCTTCATTAACTCCTCAAACTCCCTGCACCAAGCTTCTTTAGTGGATCCAAAGATAATGTCATCCACATACACTTGCACAAGGATGATGTCTCTGTTATTCTTCTTTAGGAAGAGTGTTTTATCAATGGCACCTCTTTTGTAACCATGCTTCAGCAGAAATGTAGATAGCCTAGCATACCATGCTCTTGGTGCCTGATGGAGTCCATAGAGAGCTTTCACAACCTTGTAAACATGCTGTGGATGATCTGGGTATTCAAAGCCTTTGGATTGAGTGACATATACCTCTTCTTCTATCTCACCATACAGAAAAGCACCTTTCACATCCATTTGATAGACCATGAAACCCATATAAGATGCATAAGCCAAGAAGATTCGAATGGCCTCAACTCTAGCTACAGGTGCAAAAACTTCATCATAATCAATTACTTCCTCTTGCCTGAACCCACGAGCCACTAATCGTGCTTTGTTTTTAACCACAATACCACTTGCATCTCTTTTATTCTTCAAGATCCATTTTGTCCCAATTGCAATCTTCCCATTTGGTAGTGGTACCAATATCCAAACCTTCTGATTCTTGAATTGTTGCATCTCATCTTGCATTGCTTCAAGCCAACTGGAATCTTCAAGAGCTTGAGTAACACTGGTTGGTTCCACTTGAGAAAGGAAGCAAGCAAACAGACAATGCTTAAAGTCTGTGTGATTGTCCCTTTACTGGTTTGAGACATAGGAAAGAAAAGCAACTTGACAATACTTAGAGCTTGACACAGCACTTCTAGTACGAACAGGTGCTTGAGGATCACCAATAATATTTGCTTGAGGATGAGCATTGTTGATCCTTTTTGTAGCAGAGGGGTTGACATCAATTGTGGTGTCAAGATTATTCATAGTTGGTTCAAAATCACTGTCATAGGAAGGTGAGGTAAAGATTCCATATTTGGGTTGATGATTACCAAGATCTGAAGGACTAGGAAATCGTGTATATGGTTCTTTAAAGTTTGTGGACACACTAGTAGAAATTGGAGTAGATGCAGCAAGGTTGTCAGCAGATTTGGTGATGTTAGGAGAAACAGAAGAACTGTCAGGAGAATCATGGTTTCCACTGACAGCTTCTCTTGCAAACTCCCCACCAAGTCTCTCAGCTTCTAGATTGGCTACAAATTCTTGCTTCTTAAGCCTAGCAAAGTCCTCTGCATAGTGTGACTCATCTTCATGCTCCTCAGAAGTTACTTTAGAATGATCACCTGCAAAAGGGTTAGGAGAGAAGGAAGGTACAAGAATTGGTTGTTCATCATGATCAGACTCACTTTCTGTGTCATCATCCAGGGTATCTGCATTTTCAGTGGGAGACTCTTGTGTACCTGCAGATTGGTTAGCAACATGTGCGGTATAACCCAAGTAATCAGTTAAATAATCCAAGTCAAAAGACCAAACATGACCTTGACCTTGAACATTGGGCTTATCTTCTAGGTATCTCAGGTTAAGTGTCTCCTCAATCTTTCTAGCATTCAAATTATATACCCTATAAGCCTTACTATGAGCTGAATAACCCACAATATACCGCTCATCAGCTTTCTCATCAAATTTTCCCAATGGATCACTGGTGTTCAAAATGGTCACTTGACATCCAAACGGTTTGAGGTAATGTATAGCAGGAACCTTCCCAGTAAGAAGTTCATAAGGTGTCTTGAAATGAGGTCTAGTAATGGATACCCTATTTAGTACATAGCAAGCCGTGCTAACGGCTTCAGTCCAGAACATAGTGGGTAATTTAGAGTCTGCAAGCATGGATCTTGCTGCCTCTATTAAGGTCCTATTCTTTCTTTCAGCTACCCCATTTTGTTGTGGGGTTCTTGGAGTGCTATAGTCCCTTTTTATCCCTTTAGACTTACAGAGTTCTATTAATAATATATTTTTGAACTCTGTCCCATTATCACACCGAATACCTTTAACCTTTTTGTTCAACTGGTTTTCAACCAGGGTAATGAAATCTTTTAAAACTTGAGATGTTTCATCTTTAGTCCTCAAAAAGAATACCCAACAAAACCTGCTATAGTCATCAGTGATTACAAGGCAGAAATACTTGTGATCAATATTCCTGACTTGGGTTGGACCAAAGAGATCCATATGCAGCAACTGAAGAGGTTCTGAGATAGTGCTCACAGCTGTAATGGGTTTGTATGAGGCTTTGTGTTGCTTTCCTTTGTTGCAGGCAACACAATTGTGTACATTGGTGAAGACTTTGGAAGGAAGTCCTTCAACTAGACCCAGTTTAGAAAGCTTGTTAATGGTTTTTAAATTCACATGAGCCATCCTTCTATACCATTTTGTAGACTCATCCAGGGATGCTTTAGCCACCAAACATGTTAGGTCACCTTCTGGTTGAACATCATTCAAATTGAATGTGTATAAATTGTAGCTTCTAGGAACTCTCAGCAAAATGGATGTATCTTCTAGAAGTGTGAAGTATTTAGAGAGTACAATACATTCATCCTCATAAAATAATACTTTGTTCTTGGTGTCACAAATTTGTGATACCGAGAACAAGTTGAAATGTTGCAGTTCCTTTACATAGTACACATTCTCAAAATCCAAATGAGGTGTTCTAATGGTGCCTTTCCCTGTGATTCTACCATCTCCTCCACCAAAAGTCACACTGCCTCCTCCTTCTATGGGTACAAAATCATGCATCTTTTCTTTGTTTCTTGACATGCTTCTGGAATAACCACTATCCACTATGCCAACATCTTTACTCCTCAGGGGATGATCCTACAACAACAACATAAAGATATATACAAAATATTAGTACACTATGGAGACTCAAGTCATTACGACTTGAGCCTTGTGTATCATAAGATTTAGGCCATGTAGATGTATAAGATCCACTATTGTTCTTGGTCCTCCATTGAAAATTAGGTCCCTTTTTAGTCCAAGCACAACTGTGAGGGCTTCACAGCAGTATCCCTATATCCCTTCCCTTCATTCATTGAGTCAACACATCCATGCCAATAACCATTTTGAAAATATGAACTAGTTGGTCTCACATATGGTCTAGCAACAGATCTTCTCCAAGCAAATGGAGAAGGTTGATGAGTTGCTTGTGGAACAAAAGATGGTATGTCATTAACATTTTTCCACATTGGTCTAGGTTTCTTTTGACTAGCACATACACCCATTCTTTGCTCATGAAAATTACAATCCTTAATCAAATGAAATTTACTTCCACAAACAATACGTTTCTTCTTGTTAGAAGATTTATTCAAAGTGAAAGATGTTCTATTACATGCAAAAGCATTCAAACCACAAACATTAACAGAATTAAAAGCATTATTTTGCAAAGAATTAAATGACAAGTCTTCAGAGGAAACTGTCTTGGAAGTTGATTCCTCAGCAGCAACTCTTAAAGGCTTGTAGGTAGTCTTGGGTGTAGGCTTGGGTGAGGTCTTGGGAAGGTCTGACTTTTCACTTGAATCACAACTGGTATATGTAGTAGACCCTTGGTCAGAGGACTTGTCACTGTCAGAACAAGAGACAAAGTCATTAGATGAAGAATCAGGGTTTGGCACGTCTTTTGACTTTTTGCCATAAAGATGGTGTGATCCATCAAAGTCAACTATGATGGAAAGGTCAATGGGCATATGTTCACCTCTAATAGGTCCAGGGACAGCATGTAATTTACCCTCTTTTACAAAATTAGCTAATCCTGCTGGTGTAGATTTACGTGTGTCATCCCTAGCTTCTAATCCTACATACTTCTAAAAACCTAAAGCTACTGTGGAGTTAGGAGATTGACTGCTATAGATGAAGCTAGCTAAATTGTCACCTGACATTAACCATTCTTTATGTCTAGCTACTTCCTCATCTAGTTTCTTTTTCAACACTTGGTTTTCTGAAACTACCTTAGCTTTTTCTTTCTCAGTATGTGTTAAATCAATTTTAGCACATTCTAAATCACTTTCTAACACCCTTATCTTTTCATCATAAGCCAATTGATTCTTTTGAAACCAAACTTTTTGTCTTTCTAATGTTTTTAAATCTTGTTTATAAGCCTCAACTTCGACATAACATTCATTATATTTATGTTTCAATTCATCATAGGCTTCCTTAAGTTCATTATATCTTTCACTACAACCAAACACACAATTATGTACCTGAGAGATGCCCATTAAGGCAATTTGATCATGCCTATCCTCTAAACTACAGCTTGCAAGCAATTCAATATTCTCGGAACCGGAGCTTCATCATTCTCGGGCTCATGCACCTTCCAGTTGACATGATCATCCGAGTGACCATAGCGAGTTAAGGATCCAGCTTTGGAATTTCCACTTCTTGCCGATAGGAAGAATACCTAACCTCATCACCATCTTCCTATCCTTGCAATTCTCTTGAGAAATGACCCATCGACCACAAGTATAGCACTTGACTTTCCTTATGTCAAATCTTCTGGATCTCTTCCACGAAACCAAACTTTCTCCGGACTTACGCTCAAACCTCTTGATGTCCATGAAAGCATGGCAGTTGCCACTTCAAGTTCATCTCTTCCATATAAAGGGGATCCACCTGTTCAAAATCCTCAAAGGCTAGTTGCTGCTGAGTGTCATAATCGACAACGAAAGAGTGAAGTACATCTTTCAATACACCACTGGATTTAGGTTGAGAATTTGATGGAGTGGTAATGTAGGATGATGATGCCGAGGAAACTGGACTTGGAGCATAAGTCATCTTATTTGAGGAGGCCCCAACAAATGTTGTGTGACTAGGAGTGGATGGACGAAAAGGACTTCGACATCGTGCTCAAGAGATTTAAGTCATTGTATAGTTCATCAAAATTGAGCATATATAGCCCACCTTTAGCTTTGAGTGCAATGCTTACTTGCAACCAAGATGGAGGTAAAGATCGTAAGAACTTTGAATTGCAATCATCATTGTCTGGTCTTGCCTTCAGCTGGTTCAACTGACTCAAAATCTTATGGAACCTGTCATACCCCTTGTGGATACCTTCTTCTTCAGAGATTTGGAATTCTTGAAACTGCTGTTTCAGCATTAATTTCCTCATTCTCATTGACTCCTCGTTCCTACAAAACTTAGCCTTTATAGCCATCCAGATGTCCTTAGCATCCTGCATGTAGTGAAAATCACCCATGTGATCATCAGGTATAGCCTGAAGGAGAATCGTTCTAACTTTGTTCTTTCTATGAACAGCCAGTATCTCTTCAGCAGTTTTGGGACCAACAATAGTAACAACACCATCAGCATCTGTGACATGCCTCTTCAAACTGTTCCCCTTCTTCACAACTTTCCAAAGATTCCAATCAATGTTGGAGATCCAATTCTGCATCTTCATAGCCCATAAATCATACTCCTCCTTCTTTAGGTATGGGAACTTTGCATTGCTGTTTGAGAGATTGAGTTGTTGCAGAGATGTGTTGTTTTGATTGTTGGTGACTTCAATTTCATCTTCTGATCCAGGCATGGTGAAGGTTGTTTTGGTTGTAAGGGTGTAAAGAAAAGAATGTTCTTAGTATCACATAGACTCTCCCGAGGCTCTGATACCACTTCAGCAAAAGGTTGTTTTGGTTGTAAGGGTGAAGAACCTAATATGTTTTGATGAGAATAGTATGAAACTAATTGTTGGGAATTACATATTACAAAACGAGCAAGAATGAAAAAGAAGAAACAATAAGGACCTATTATGTAGTTTAATAGTTAGCTTTTCTAGTAAGCTTATATTATTAGGGTTTGTAACCTCCCTCTCCTATATAAAGAGGTAGGCATCTAGTTACAAATCATCCTTTTCATTCATTTCATAGTAGACATCTTCAATGAGAGTCTAAGTAACGTATAGAGCGTCTAGTAGTTGTAGTAGTAATTTTTATTTTCAATAAAGAAAACCTTATTAGTGATGTTGATTGTGTCAATTATTATTCCGCTGTGCATTCAATCAATCGATATCATTCATACGCTAGTTGAGTCAAGATCTTGGTTTCTACAATTGGTTTCAGAGCCTCGTGGCTCTCGATCTAGGGTTTATAAGGTTTTTCTCTAATTAGGTTTATACCCTAATTGTTATGTTGCAGTAGATCTGAATAAAGAAAAGAGGCGGCACATGTCAAAAATAAGAGCATATGATCAGATTGTGTGATTGTTGCTGCTGTACGTATCATCTTTTACATAAAGGTAATTTATGATCCCAACCTTGTACCAATAAATGAACTATTATTTAGTTGAGTGCCTCGTAAATCTAGTCGTTTTTTAATTGGTGATTCGTATATTGAATTGGCTGATCACATGGATTGCCGTATTGTTATTGATGATCATGGATCCCACATTCCTCAAACATATTTATGGGTGGGGTTATTCATACGGTGGCTATAATTTTAGATGTACCCCCCTATTTTATTTTATTTTTATATTTTTTTATATATAAAAACTATAAACCTGAAAATGCGGAACAGTAAATATAAAGTTTAATAAGTCAAACGTTTAAAACTGTCAGAAATACGGAACAGAAATTGACAAAAAATTGTGTTGTACTGAAAAAAGTGAGGGACAAAGGGAATATTCCTTGTGATGTGACCCCATAGAGGGGTATTAATAGTACATCCCATATTTATTGGTCAATCGCATGAAATTGTTGATGCTGATGTACACATTGGTCCACACTTGAATAAAACATTTGATTGGCTCATATCTTGACTTCACGTGATGTACTGATGTTAATTGGTCTTGTGTTTGTTTCCTACTGATTATATAATCACGTGATAGTTTCGCATGATTATTTTGATAGTTTCTAACTCTTGCGAGTCATAATATCCTCATTCACGAAACAAACAAAATTACAATAAAACATAACAATATTAATTTGTTTCTTCGCATCGCCATCATGTGGAAAGTGATTGCCTCTTGCTTGTTAATGCCCCAAAAGAAAATTACTCTCATTATATGAACATTTGAACATGATCATGGGATCTCGGTGTGGGATCTCACATTATACATGAATAGTGAATGAATTTTTTTAAAAAAAGTTGCAGCATGTGACATACATAAAGAGATTAAAATAATATTAAAATATAAAAAGATGTATATAGTGTTGTGACATACACATGTTTAGACAAAGACTCATTGACTGCAAGTCTGCAATGCATCGGAAGAATAAAAAAAAATTATTCATGGTGTGTAAACCATACATATCAAGGCGTGAGGCCTTTGATACCTGTGCTTCCAATGGTATCTTGACACGTTTTTAAGGCTCCAATCGTTTCTTTACACGTCGTTTTTATGGTCGGTGTTATTATGCCTGGTATGGTATTTGTTTCATGTTATTGGGCTGCTAATGGGTTGGGTTTCCTGTTGTGATTTCTTGGGCCTTCTGATTGTTTGGTTGGTTCGTTTTAGCCCAGCCTTGCTTGCATATACTCATAGTGGTAACTATTCAGCTTCTCATTTCTCTTTTCTTCGTTCTGAAGCAACCGACCTTCTTGGTAGGTAGGGTTTTTCTGGATCTGGCAAAACCTATATTGTTGTTTTACTTTCTTTTGTGCGGTTTTATTGTATGTTTGTTGCTTGGACGTATTGGTTTAGTTAGTTGTTAGGCCAGGGTTTCATGATTTGGTCGTGTTTTATGTGGTAGTTATGGTTAGGGTCTTTGCATGTTGGTTTCACTGTGTTCTGTATCTCTTGGCTTTCGTTTTGTTTGCATTTTCCTGTGATTTTTGCTTTGGTTGCTTAGTTTTCAGAGTTGCATGTGAGGGTTTTGTATTTTGATCTTTATCAATTTGCTAACGTGTTTGCTTTTCTTTGTTATTGGTTTCCTAATGGTATGTGGTCATATAGTTTGCATATTTTCTGCCTATCCTTTTTTCGTTACGTTGTCGTCAATTGTTTGTAATTTTCTCCTTGCGTCACGCATGCATAATCCACGAGAGAACTTCCCGTTTGTTTGTCGCCCTGAATCTATGATCGACAAGGGTGTTGGCTTACCCGGTCAGTGTGGTTTGGTTGGTGATGCGCCCGTAAGGTGCCAGGAAGGTTCTCTTCCGCTTTTGACACGTTTGTTGCCTGTTGGGGTATTCGATCCAGCGTTAGCTGGTGCGACTGTTGGTCGTGGCGATGTGTGTGTGTCGTTGTCAAAGCGGAGTGCCGCTGACGGCATTGATGTTGATGGCCTTCGTGTTGGGAAAAGACAATGTGTCTCAAATTTGGTAGATGACGGAACCAGTGCTCCCGCTGTGGTTCAGGTACGTTATTTTGTTTCTTATGTTATGTAGTTTTTGTTGTTGTTGTTTAAATGTTGTGTCGTTTGTGTTTACGTTTGCAGTGTGGTGGCCTAACGGGTGATGCCTTTGGGGTTGGTGTACGTCGAGCCGTTTCTGAAAATTCTTGGGAGGCTGGTGGTGTGCGCCAACCCATTGGTGCCCATGTGAGTGGGGCAAAGAGGTGTTCGCAAGAGGTTGGTGCGCGTAGCCTTCGTTCGTATGCCTATGTTCCTGTGGTTCCAAGTGGTGCGCGACTGCCTGGATGGTTGCCTGATGTGCCTGCTGCTGTTCATGCACATTTGTCGCAGACATCTAATCGGCCATTCTTTAATGATGGTGTGTAACTCAGCGGTTTGTTTTTATGTGTTTGTTTCCTGTTACGAGTGTCTCATGTTTTGGTTTTGCGTTGATATATTTTGTTATTTTATTTTGCTTCATGTAGCGGTGCGGAGCGGCCCCATCGTTTTGGATTTTCCTCCTGGCAACATTGCACATGCTCCATTGGTTGGTGGTTCTTGCTCTCCTGTCTTGCGTTGCTTATCGGTAGCTATCTTGCGGAGATGCACGTCGACCTGTGTCGTGTCCTGGTGCGTTTGTTGCGCATGGTAAACGTCCGTTCACAGTTATGTATGTTTTGTGTCTATGGCTATGTGGCTGTAGTCCCTAGGTACTTGGCATATTAGTTGTAGGGTGGCTAATAGTGGTATCTTCTCATCGCGTATCCAGAAATGGGGAGCGCTTTTCAGCCTGCTTCTAAAAGACCAATGCGGTTCCCTGTCCCAAATGTTCATGGTGTGCATTTTGGCTCTTTAACGGGGGCAAACAGTTTGTCTACGGAGGTTGTACGCCGTCCTGTTGTAGGTTCGTTTTTTTTTTTTTGGTTTTCCGTAGTTTTAGACAAATTCACTCCGTCTTTATTTGTAATTGGCTATGTGGTTTATGGGTTGTTTAATACCTAATGTCACTGGTTGTCAACAGGCGGTAATCTATGGGATGGAGTTGGTTTGCCTACGATTTCCCGACAGGTATTGTGTGCTGCGTCGGCCAATGTTCCCTCGGTACCTGTCCCTATACTGCCTGCGCCAGCTCAGTTTCCAGCCGCTGCCACTCAGTTCTTTGTAGGGCATCATGCGAGACGTGGTCTGTCTTATTGTGAGTTGCGTTGCATGTTTTCATGTGCCTATTTGTTAGTGGTATCACATATTCCGTGTGTAAGTTCCGTGATATTTTGCCTCATGCATTCGTTGTCTGTTTCTACCAGGGCCAGGACCATATGCACATGATCATGAAGCAGGTGCGTCAAGTGGCCCGAGCAACTGCGCGAGAGGGCCTAGGGCCTTTCGGCAACAAGGTGGTGCGGCCACGCCTAACCAATACCCTGCTCCTAGAGGTTTGTGGGTTAATTTTATTTAGTGTGTGTTGTTTCAAAGCCATAGGCATATGTTTTTACCATGCCTTATTAAGAGTGTGATGTATGTGGACTTACAGGTCCGCCTGCTGAATACAAGAGATTTAGGTCGTGTGACTGTGTTTGTCGCTATTGTCATGCTCGGTTTTGGTATGAGGAAAGGCTTAGTACGTCTACACGCCGGTCTGGACCGTTGTACAATAAGTGTTGCAGAGGCGGTTCAGTTCGGCTTTTCGTCCCAAACGATTACCCCGAATATGTTAAAGCACTCTTCTCGACGCATTTCATGAACAATATAAGGGCTTATAACCAAATGTTTTCCATGACATCGTTGGGCGCTAAGGTTGATGAATCCATTAATAATGGCAGGGGGCCGTATGTTTTCAAGGTTTCCGGCCAGATTTATCATTGTATTGGCCGGTTGTGTCCGGAAACAGGTAAGGACCCGCGGTTCTTGCAGCTTTACATATATGACACGGACAATGAGGTTGATTACAGGCTTAGCCACTTTCGCAGGGGGGATGGGGGAGGCCTAAGGAGGGACATTGTTGAGGGTCTTATACGTGTGCTAGATCAGCACAACGCGTTGGTGCAATTATTTAGGTATGCGCGGGACAAGCTTCAGGTGATGTTCCTGCGCTCAAGGTAAGGCTGTATAATGTCGTTGGCGCACCACAGTATGAGCTGCCTACGGCCGATCAGTATAGGAGCCATGGTCTTTGAGGACGGTCCGGAAAGCGAATCTGAGTTTGACATAATCATTGAGTCGCACTCAGGTGATGCTCAAAGGGTCAACAAACTGCATCCGTGTTACATGGCGTTCCATATGCCGTTGTTGTTCATTTACGGAGAACAGGGGTACCCACACTGGGTTAATATTGGTTGGAGAACAGTTTGGAGAGAGTGATGATGACAAGCGAGTTACGATGCATCAGTACTATTCCTATATGATACACGACAGGGAGAACAAGTATGGCGTTGTCACGAGAGGTGGTCGCCTTTTCCAACAATATGTGGTAATGGCATACTGTTGCATGGAGCAGAATAGGATGGACTATATTCGCACACACCAATCAGACATCCGTGGGGAATTTTTGTCGGGGGTTTATGATGCTGTTGCTAGAGGTGATCGAGAGGGGTCAGATGTTGGGTCGAGGATCATACTTCCTGCATCTTTTACGGGTGGTCCGCGGTATATGTACGCCACTACCGGATGCGGCAATATCAGGGGTCCATGGTAATCCGTCGTTTTTTGTCACCTTCACATGCAATGTGAGATGGCCTGAGATTGAAGAATACATGCGCGCATTCCCGCACCTAACGGCGGCGGATCGGCCTGATGTGATTGACCGAGTGTTTGAGAGGAAGATACATGATTTTATCAAATATTTCAGGGATCGCCAACCATTTGGCCCCGTGATTGCAGAGATTGTGATTTATGCCGACAAACATATAGCTAAAACTGTGTCACCTTTGTACATAAACCTTTTTTTTTTCTCTCACATGTGGTCTGTAATCTTTTTGCTAAATGTTGGTTGTGGTTTTAACCAAAGATCTTCTTGCTTGCAGTCTTATACACTGTAGAGTTCTAGAAAAGGGGTTTGCCGCACTGTCACAATCTTTTGTGGAATAGGAGTGGTTCTGGGACAATGTCGCTAGAAGACATAGACAGATACGTGTCCGCAGATTTACCTGATCGGTTGGTAGATCCCGAGGGATTTAGAGTTGTGACAGAGTTCATGATTCATGGTCCTTGCGGGCCTGCATTTCCGGGTGCGCCCTGTATGCATGCCAGAACATCGTGCAAGAAATCTTTCCCAAAAGACTATTGCCAACACACGTTCATAGACGACAAAGGGTATGTGCATTACCGGCGTAGGGATAGGTACGTCGACAGCAAAAGAAACAATGTGCAGTTGGATAACGGGTATGTCGTCCCATACAACCGAGCATTATCTATGGCTTTCTATGCGCACATTAACGTGGAATGTTGTGGGTGGAGTATGCTTATAAAGTATTTGTTCAAGTACATATCCAAGGGCACGGATAAAATTGCTGCAAGGGTCACGCGGCCTCAAGATGCGTTAAGCCAACATGGTGGTCACCCGCCTCCTTCCACATCAGTTCCTGTTAGCCAGCCAGTAACTGTCGATGAGATAAAAAACTTTATGGATGCACGTTACATCGGGCCACATGAGGCGTGCTGGCGTATCCTCGGCTTTGACATACATAGTCGCGATCCAGCGGTGCAAATACTAACTGTCCATGCAGAGAATATGCAGCATGTTACATTCAGAAAACGTCAAAGGCTCCAGGCGGTTGTTGAAAACACTTGGGCACAACGGACAACTTTGACTGAATGGTTGACATTCAACAGGCTACACGGTATTGGTAGGCATCTTACATACCTGCAGTTTCCGTCCGCATTTGTGTGGTCGAAAAAGGATAAGAAATGGTTCCCAAGGAAAAACACGAACAAGCCTTCGATAGGTAGGTTGACCTATGTTCATCCAAGTTCTGGGGATCTCTTTTACCAGCGGCTGTTGTTATGCCATCAGCGTGGCTGCACCTCCTTTCCGGGTATCCGCACTGTCAATAACTACACCTATGCGATAAATAGGGCTGCGGCCGAAGCGTTTGGTCTGCTAGAAGATGATGGTGAATGGTTTGTGGCAATGCAGGAAGCTGCAGGCTCCGGTTCTGCATCGGAAATGAGAGCGTTGTTCACGCAGATCTTGGTGTTTTGTGACGTCACGGATCCCATACGCTTATGGAATTCATTTTGGCAATATATGTCGGATGATATTCCCCGCATCTTGTCACGCATACATGGTGTTCAGTTTCTGCATATTGATGAGGAGCAGCTGCGAGGGGGTGTTTTGTATGAGCTTCAGGCGACATTGGCAAACCATGGTAAGACACTCCTGGACTATGGCATATCTGCACCTCCCGACGATTTGCTACATGTGTTGAGGAACCGAAGCATAATGGAAGAACGATGCTATAACCGGGCGGAGCTTCAAGCAGATATGGAACGGCTTATACCGCAACTAAATAATGCTCAGTTGCAAATATTTGATACTATCCTAGCCGCAACGACCAATGGAACGCAAGAGTTGGTATTTATCTATGGCCATGGCGGTACAGGGAAGACATTTCTTTGGAAGACAATTATCACTGCCCTCAGGTCGGAAGGGAAGATAGTTCTCGCTGTAGCATCATCTGGTATTGCGTCTTTGCTTTTGCCATCAGGTCGTACCGCACACTCACGTTTCAAACTTCCGCTGAACTTAACAAACGAATCGGTATGCAGTTTCAGGAAAGGATCTCAGCTACCAGAGTTGGTGAAAGAAACCGATTTGATTGTTTGGGATGAGGCGCCTATGAATGACAGAAAGTGCTTCGAGGCACTTGACCGTACGTTAAGGGACATTTTCGATGCTCCAGGAAAAGTATTCGGTGGGAGGAGTATAATGCTCGGGGGTGACTTTAGGCAAACATTACCGGTTAAGAAGAAGGGGACGAAAAATGACATTATCGGTTCATCGATATCTGAATCATATCTGTGGCAGCACTTTAAAATTTTTCCCCTCCGACATAATATGCCGGTTCAGTCGGAACCCGGTACATTGGCTCAATGCCAGGAGTCGCAGGAATTTGCCGCTTGGTTGTTGGATGTAGGGAATGGGAATATTGGTGATCCTGAGAATGATGATCTGGAGAACTCCTCATGGATTCACATACCAGATAAGTACTGTTTTCCTCCGAATGATGAGGAAAAGCAATACTAATAAACTTCATATACGATCATCAGACGCTTGAGCATCCGTGTGCCGAAGTTTTACACGACAAAGCAATAGTGTGACCGAAGAATGAAACAGCGGATATCATCAACAAACAAGTTATGGACGCATTGGGTAGTGAAAGTCATTTTTACACCAGTGTTGATCAAGCAATACCACGATCAAATGGCGGGCGACATAATTGCTATACCCGACGGAATACCTCAATTCACTTACGTTCTCAGGTTTGCCTGCACACAGTCTCGAATTAAAGATCGGTACGCCAATAATGCTTCTTCGTAACCTAAATTTGGCTGGTGGTTTATGCAATGGCACAAGGATGATAGTTACTCAGTTGCTTTCAAGAGTGATAGAGGCAAAAATCATAACCGGGACACGAATAGGTCAAAAGGTGTTTATACCAAGGATTTTGCTAACAACAAACGATGAGAAGCTGCCATTCATTTTCAAGAGAAAGCAGTTTCCGACAAAAGCATGTTACGCCATGACAATTAACAAGACCAAGGGGCAGTCGTTGAAGAAAATCGGAGTTTATCTACCCGAGCCAATATTTGGTCATGGCCAATTATACGTTGCTCTTTCTCGAGCAACGTCGCCCGCTGGGTTAAGACTGGTGGTTATGCCATCGCCTGGGAAACAGCCTAACGTGACAAAAAATATAGTTTATAAAGACTTTATAAACAAAATTATCGTGCCACATGTTACAGGCGCCCTCTGGCTTCGTGTATCGCGATCTACTGCACAAATCATGCATGCATTATCATTACATATATCTTTTTCCTTGGTACCTGGGCTCTTTTATAATGATCGAGTGCATTCATGTTTAAAACCATGTCTCATAGATTTGCACAATTTGCATAACCATGTTTTATAGACTTGCACTTTTTGCATATACTTTTTGTTGGCCATGCTGTTTTTGCATTTTCCATCTGCAATATGATATCATTTTTGCGTGTCGTGCCTATGATTCCAATAGCATACTATTCCATCTGACATGTTCTTGCAGCACCACATTGTCCTAGCATTGCATCCTATCTTATTTGTATTATTTATTGATTACCGAATGCTTCATGATCCTTTGCGGTTGCCCATAGTTAGTAAATGGCACTCTGGACTATAGCAAAGCCTGTTGGTCACTATCAACAATGTGACGTGGCGTAGCCCCCCTTAGCGTTCTATGGTTTACTCCCTTGACAGCTATGAATGTTACATTACTCTTAGGGGCATTGCCCTTCATGTTTGCCATGTCCCCGTGTCTCCCAATGCAATGGGTGCGCGCTCAGCGACCAGGCAGTATCCAGGTTACAGCCGTTATCCTTAACATATTGTCGATAGGTTGTGCTAAAACATATATAGCAAACCATAAACCATAAAAATTGGTACAACTCTGGGTATTCAAATATATGTACCAGTTTGTCGTCGCATGGATATGTTATCACATGGTTTTGAACTTACATTATTGTTTGTCTGTGTCATTGGCAGACAAATGGCAGATAAAGGTAAAGCCGCAGCAGATCAGGCTAGCAAAATGCACGAGGAAAAAACAGATGAATCACCAACGCCTACGACAGTGGACAAAGGTAAGGGTGTGGCCACCGCGGATCCAGCAGTGGAAACGGTTTCCAGAAAACCAGATGTGTCCGTGACGGCTGTCGAAGTTAACGAGAGCAAAAGTACGGCCACCGCAGGATCGCGAGCCGGAACGGCTGAAGCAAAAAGAAGTGGTCCAGGACCGACTGCAGCAGTGCACGAAGGTGAGCTACAGGTGTTAGAATCAGCGGGCAATGACTTGATGAACCTGACACCCGCGGACCTGGATAGACCACTCGAAGTGAAGGTGTACCGAAAATGGGTCTCTAAAAACGTGCCAGACCCGAGTCCAACAGGACTGTGCTTCATACTCTTAGACAAAAATGTAAGCCATTACTGTCCCTAGCCTTTCATATATGTTTCAGCCAGACATTTTCATTCATGCACGCTATTACTTCATCAGGCAACAGCTATTCAGGCGAATGTGCAACTTTGGGACATGAAACTTTTTGACAGTAAGCTTGAGTCAGGCCTTTGCTACAAGGTTGAGCGTTTCGGGTATAAAAAAACAGAGAATTGGCAACGGACGCTAAAAAATCCAATGACATTGCTCTTTGGAAAATACACTAAGGTAAATCAGATAGAAGACCGCGGATTCCCAGAACATCATTTCAACTTTGTTGCTTACAATGAGTTAGCTAGGCGCGCAGACACAAGAGACTATACACTCACAGGTATGTTACCGATCACTACCCTGTTTAGATACAGTAAATAGTAAAAATATTATGATCATATTACGCGAACAGATTACATAGGAGTGATCCGAGCTATTGGGCCGATCAAGGAGTTTGGAGATCCAACAACAAACAGGATTTTGCGCAGAAACATTGACATACAGAACCTGAAGTAAGTGCCGCTGATCATGAAAACATCACATGTAAAAAATTGTGTAGCCTGTCTAACAGTAATTATACGATGGGACGCGTTGTGGCGTTGACACTCTGAATGACATGGCAACCCGCTTCCCAACCCACACGCTCACTCGCATGGAACAGCCGGTCATCATTGGTGTCGACTCTTGCGGGCAAAAGATACTCGGTACACATAACATTAGTTCTAACGTAAGCTAATACAACCAACGGGGCTACTACTAACATGAACACAAACCATATGGACAAACAGGAGGGCTACAACTTTCAGCAACACCAGCGACCCACTTTTACCTGAACCCGAAAGTCGAAGAGACAGAGCGCATACGCCAGACGTACGTTTCTAACACATTTCATGCACGCTCATGAACATATTATACTATATCTAACTAATCTCCATTGACACAGATACGACGAAATGGGTTTTATCGCGGAGCCACTACAGCTACCGGAGGCAGACACACGCCACGTAAATGAACCGGTTGTTCGCCGTCTAACACCTGTCAACATATTAACGCTTGCAACACCAGAAAGTATAACTGTAAGCAACTTACCACTAGGACCAACCATAGGTTGTAGCAACGCAAAGTAACACGAGATTTTTTTCTCATTGATCAGCAACAGTTCACAACTCAGGCAACTATTGCTAGGATTGATGAACAATCACCATGGTACTTCAATAGATGCAAAGTGTGCGGGAACAAGATTGCTGAATCGATGCCGCACAGGCATTGCCAACAGCCGGGTATGAGACCAGTCACAAACTACAGGTAACAAACGGCCTGCGCAGAACTTTACATACACATAGGATAACCAAAAAAAATATTGTACATTGTGCATACATATGACTTGCCCAGGTTACGATTGCCGAAATCCTAACCATGTTAATTGTTGCAACAGCTATTCGTTCAAAATAGTTATAGGCGAAAAGTGGAAGCGTGATGGTCACTGTTTGCCCGAGGTGATTATTTGGTTAACCAATCGGTTGATGACCTCCTAAGCTATATCCGGAACCAAGCCCATTGGACCACCACCTATCATAGCCCAATGGTGAATACGACACACGTTTTCCGCGTGCATCTTGCTAAAGGTAGCCGGAGAGGTTTCCCAAAATTCATCCTTGACGGAATTCAAAACCCTGAAGTACCAGCACCACCGGTAGCTCCCCTACAAGTGGGAGAAGGATCTTCATCAGCTACCGCGGAAAGCAGGGCACAGACCCCTATTGTCACCAACATCGGCCCGGGAATTATCACTCCACCTCCACAATCAGATGACCCAAAAGAGAAGGAAAGGGAGGCAGTTGAGATTCAGTCAGCCACTGTTCGTAGACAACTGTTCCAAGACACTGGTGAAGAGTCCTCTTCTCGCAGAGCCAAGAAGCCAAAGCTGGACTAGCCTCATCTCAATAAATATGAAGAAGTATTATCTATATTACTGTAACTAGAACGTATGTGTCAAATATCTAGGTAACTAACTGATGTTATCCCAAAGCAGCGAAAAAGACTGTTGTGTCGAATGCATGAATACCTGCGTAGTTTTGTGTCACCCCCGTGTGGAATATGTGGGTTAGGGCAAATATTAGGATATTAGCTCCGAATGGGTAAGATCAAACCACCATGTTGTACATATATGTAAAATGCAAGGCCACTTGCATAATTTTGTGCTATGTGAAATGCAAGCCCGCTCGCATAATTTTGTGCTATGTGATAGAATAGCAATGGCAATATAAGTTGCAGTCGTCTACTCTTAGACGCAAGAATTTGTCTACATATAAACACTAATGAGAAAACACGACCATTTACCGGACACAAACAACACAGCCTGCTGGCACACACAGATTGTAACACCCAGTACAAAAAACATTCAACCATACACATCAACTGAGAAATAGAAGCACAGACAAAATTCGCAACACATGAGACCCACTAATTGCGTTGCATAACACACCAAACAACACAAGGAGTCAAGGCCAATACAAATAACATGCACACATCTGGAAAGCGTCATCATAATGCCCGGATAGCGTTAATGTACCTACGCAGCCAGCCGCAGTGCGGAATGTGCCTCTCGCACCATTGTTTGGAATCTCAACTGTTTTGCTCGCTCGCGTGCCTCAATGTCTCTCAGAAACACCAGCGAACGAACAGCAACCAGACCATTCCCTTCTTCAAGAACCTCCCGGATCAGATCTTCCAAGTAGGAAATCCGGTGCCCAATGTCAAGACAGCGGGCACGCACCATGCTTTCAAATTCACGCGTAAGAATGACCTCTCTCTCAAAGAACAAGCACATTTGGTCTTGCAGAGAGTCACTATCACAGGCGAAACCCAGCTCTCCTAGACACTCAGACCGTGACATATTTATACTTAACACGATAGCCTAAAATTGAATGCCACACACTTACACAAACAAAGGAGCATATTTATAGCAAAAAAATTGGCAAAAAGTACATTTCCTCATTCGTAGTGCACATTACTGTGTCCGTACCTTTATTGACCACTACAAGCATGCAAAAGCCAATACGCACACAACCAACAGCAAAGGCACCGAAAGCAACCAACAACAACAGTAGTGCCATCAGCTTTTCGCAAACAAAAAGGAATGCAAGAGTTATGCTGTAACAAAGACAAATAATCTATGTCCGTTTTAACAATGTCCTAGCTAAACAATTCTAACAAGTTCGGGAAAGAACATACTACAAAAAAAGCACAAACTGCATTGATACTATGATAACCATTCAAATAAATAACGCGATAACCATATCCTTTTTCAGCCTACCCACCATAAGACAACTCATAAAACATAACTCATAAAACAAAAGCAAAGGAAATACCATAATTTTCCATTCATAAAACATAATTACATACGGTTTAAGACAGCGGGCAGACTACGACCACCAAAATACAACTGTAACCAATAACAGGTTACGCCTACCCACTGACGGTACATGCATTAACTGCCCTAACACAACACGAACAAAGTTACCCAAACTACACAGCTAAAACTAGCCAAACATTACCACAAGCCTAAAATCATTATCCCTAAAACAAACTAAACATCCGAGACCGCTTCCTCCAGCTCCATGAACACTATCTGCTTCTCCTTCTACGCTATACCATCACGAATAGCGTCTATCAAAACATTAAGAGCAAGCATAATCTGTCGATCAACACGCTTGAGATCCACCAGCGCTTCCAAACCGGCAACAGCTTTTTCGTTCGAAGGACCAAAAGTACGAGTCTCTGCTGTGGTCTTTTCACGCTTAAGAAGTTTCCCAATCAGCTGGTTTCGCTCCGCCTCCATACGAGCCACGAAATTACGATCCTCACACACCTCACTAGTAAACAAAAACTTGTAGGCACTTGCAAGATCACGAGAGCCAGATGCTGCCATGATTTCTTCCACATTGGGTTTAGTCGCCATTTGGAATAGTGCTTTTGATGCACACACCTAACTACCTGGCAACTTAAACCCTCAGCACCATATAAAAAAAAGCATTAGGCCCATCATTATCACAAAATAAAGGTAAAAAAATAGGCCCATCGTTATACAAATGACATATTACCCAACCAAGAACCACGGGAAAAACCGAGACTCAAAGCATCAAAACGAGGTATAATAAAACGTTTCGCCAACTACCCCGCCGCAACGCGGCGGGTTCATTGACTCGTTGTTGATCAATGGTGATAAATAATTTGAACGGAGCTTTTGATATGATTTGACCCACGAGTTCGTTTCTACTAGTAACGTATATTAAGAGTTTTTGTTCCTACTGATAGTGTGATAATCACATGGCTTTTGATGATAGTCAGGTTAAATTGATAGCCAAGCATTAATTCTGATATATACTTTTCAATGTGGGGCTCGATATCCAATTGGCTAATATGATGTGGGGCTTTCATGGTTATGATATTCAGTATGAATTTCTTTTGTCCAAATTTATTTTGCTGGTCGAAGGGAAGGTTACTACTGGTACTGGTCTATTCATGGTTCTTACTGGCAGCGTGGGAAGTTAATTCTAGTCGTCTAAATTTTATACTGTTCATGATCATTTGTTGTTTATGTTAATTTTGGTCTTGACAGTTTGTGCGTCTAATGTTTTAATAGTCTTGGTGAGTTGAATTTTTATTCAACGATGAACCCTAGTAATTAACATTTTTTCGGCTTGATTTGGTGTTCCTACTGGCTGCATATTTTGATTCATTTCTACTGGTTGATTACTACTGGCTGGTTCTTGCTGATTGTTATTGCTGATCGGTTTCTACTAGTTGTTTTGGATGTTGGAAAATTTAGTGCACTTGTGGGAATAGTTCACACCTTGTAATGGGTTAGGAGGTACGGAGTGTACACCCATAAGGTCCATGAACACCCTGACTCTTGTAGTGGTTAGTATTGGTAGTGCTTGGTGAAAGTACTTGTTGTGGTTACCAGCGACATCGGTGTTTCCAGGCGGTACTTCCACGGATCGGTGTTTTCACCGAAGTGGTGTTCTTGAAGTAGTGTTTACCTGAAGTAGTGGTGTTTCCACGGCGGTGTAACCACTGATAGCACTATGAAAGTCGATGAAAGTACCGCTTGTAACGGTTTTGACCTATTCAAGTGGCGGTTTCAAGCGCTTAATGACCACGTTTAATTGGTCATGTAACCACTAACGGCTATATTGGGGATAATTATGAGGCTATTTATGGTCCGATTAATACTCATAATTCAATTGAATTAGCCAAGAGTATTATCCTATAAATAGGATATCTGATTATGCATGAAGAAGACACATAAAACACTAAACACTTATAAGCGAAAGGGTTATAGAATTGTGCCTAATTCTCTAAGTGCATTTGGTCTTATCCCAAGTAGATATTCGTGATACCCGGGCATTAGGGTCGAATAGTTTACTTTGGAAAGTGATCACACGATTCCAAGTGATATCCGGTAACCACCTAGTGGTATCTGTTACTGCTGACATTTGTTTTGTTTCTGCTGAACAGTTGAGCATTTCTGCTGAAGTTGATTATCTACACCCTGCTTTGGGACGAATACACACAAACATTGGAGTTCCTACTGGTTGATCAGGTGCGTGTCTTATCATATCTCAAAGTGAGTCTGGCACTTTTGTGATAACTTGTTCGTACGTTAATGATGTGACAAAGACTTGATGATTCTAGTGAACGGGTGAGATCTACAAAAGGTACTTAATGCTCGCATTTGCTATCACTTTAAGGAGTTACGTTGTAATGCTCAGTGTTAGTGAAGGGAGATCTATAGAAAAGGTGCTTAATGCTCACATTTGCTAGTGCATCATCTGAGTTTAGAGTCACGTGGATAGTACAAGATATAAGACGTATGCTTTGGTGTTTCTACTGGTTCTCCATTATTACTGGTAGACTATTTTGATGCTGCTGCTGATTTGATTTTTCTGCTGCTACGCTTTATCTCTTTTGTTTAGTTGTTAAAAAAAATCGTATTATTTCTTTTTCTTAGTGCTTAAAAAAATATAATAAAAAAAATAATAATAATAATAATAATAATAATAATAATAATAATAAATTGAGATGGTTAATATAGTTTTAAGGGGAAGCTTATGGTTTATATACTTACCATCTACATGCATCATTTGAGGGGAAGCGTATACGAGTTGCACAAGACCCCTTTTAGATGAAGGGGAAGAAGATTCATGGTGTGCAGCTTATTATTTGTGATGACATGTTTTGGCATTGTTTCTTCATACAGGTTGTTTTGTACTATCAAGAAACTGGAACTTAACCTAGTTAAATTCCAGTTTAGGGGAAGATTGTTGGGAATTACATATTACAAAATGAGCAAGAATGAAAAAGAAGAAACAATAAGGACCTATTATGTAGTTTAATAGTAGCTTTTCTAGTAAGCTAATATTATTAGGGTTTGTAACCTCCCTCTCCTATATAAAGAGGGTAGGCATCTAGTTACAAATCATCCTTTTCATTCATTTCATAGTAGACATCTTCAATGAGAGTCTAAGTAATGCATAGAGCGTCTAGTAGTTGTAGTAGTAATTTTTATTTTCAATAAAGAAAACCTTATTAGTGATGTTGATTGTGTCAATTATTATTTCGCTGTGCATTCAATCAATCGATATCATTCATACCCTAGTTGAGTCAGGATCTTGGTTTCTACACTTCTCCTTCGGAAGAGGTCACTCTCCAGTTCATGGTAGACATTGGCTATGATGAAGCTGCTGGGATTATCACCAAACACTCTTCAGTAGATCTTAAGAATATTCCTCAGCCATGGAGAACCCTCTACATCATGATCACCAAATCAGTTTCTGGACGTGATAGTGGTTATAAGCATCCCAAGCTCATGGAACTACAAGTATTTTGGGGCATGGTCAACATGATGCACATCGATTTTGCAAGTCTAATTTGGGATGACATGATGTCATATTTCAGGAAACCTGACACCAAAATCCCTTACATCAGATACACAAAACTGTTGATCCAAAGGATACTCGGGAATAATCTTGATATTCCTTTGAGACTTGATGACCCCAACCATCACTCCGTGTTGTTTGAGCCTACACTCAATGTTGTCAGATTCAAAGACTCAAAAACGAAGAAACAAGGTCTTTGTTTTGCCGATTGCCTTCTACTAGCGATATCAAGGAACTTCAATCGTACAAATGTTATCTGGAAACAGTTGCATCAGGCAAAGTGGGGTTCATTGATGAAAAGTATTCTGGTGTACCTGTCAAGAAGATGAGGAGATCAGGCAGTGCTGGAAGTGTTGAAAGCACTGAGAGTACGAGAAAGTATCCAAAGAGGACTCACATACTCAAAAAGAGAGTTCCATCAAAGGATGCCATCCCTAATCCCAAACCAGAACCAAAACTGATGGACGAGGAATCGGAGGACACTGAAACAGATGAAGAGGTTATCTACTCAGAATCTGCAACATATGATACACTAATAGTTGCAAAACCTCTCAGTCCCAAAACTGATAAGGGAAAAACTTCAGTTGCTGAGCAAAAGGAAGAAGAGAGCTTAGATGAAGAGCCACTGGATGAAGACAAAGATTACCGAAAGAAATTGAAGAATCTCAGACTACAACATGTTGCTAAGGAGTACAACCTACAACAAACTCGTGGCCCTGGAGGGTCAAGTGGTGGTGCACTAACCACAGTTTCGATGCGGTTAATCAACCCGATAAGGGAACTGGTACCACCACCCACGAATCAGAACAACAGCAACTAGAGGATGAGATTATCTTTGACTTTGAGGAACTAGATAAGAAGAAGAAGAAGACTGAGAAAATTACTGATGAAGATGTTGAGGTTGCTGCTAATGAAAAATCAGAAGAAGAAGCTCTAGCTAAAGCAGATGAAGAGGCTAGGGTTGAAAAGGCTAAAGCTGAAAAGGAAGCCGATGATTATCTTCTAGATAGTCCCGAACGTAGCAAGGAACAAACTTTTGAGCCACCAAAGGACCCTGAGCCTCCTCATGACTCATCATCGTCAGACTCATCTTCTTATTCATCACCACCACCATCCAAAGACACCACCACTAGATCCGCATCCAGATCGGTAAAGAAACCGACCGATACTTGGGCATCACGTGCTAAGACAAGGATTGTCAAAGATTTCAGACAAGCAAGGAAGCGTAACGTTGTTAACAAGAAACTGAATCTGCTTGCGGACAGAGTCAATCTACTTCAAGATGTGATCAAAGAGTTTTCGGGAGAAAGGGAACAACTTCAACAGTTTCTAAATAGAGATATTAAAGGGGAAATGGATAAGACGATCAGAGAATACACTCACAAGTTTCTCCTCGACACTGTCCCTGGAGTGACAAGAGAGATGTTCACCAGACAACTCTATCCAAATCTCATGCAATTGGTTAAGCAAACAATGCAATCTACTCCGGTAGCAATGAAGATCAATCCAATTAAGCTGCGGTTGTCTCCGATGCAGAGTTGATTTCCAAGCTTGTGTTACAAATGTCTAAACGATCTGTAACGTTTACTTCTGACGAAGCTAAACTCTTTGAGGCATTGTTGGAATATCAACTTAAAACTTCATGCAAAGAGTCAGCAGTAAAGGCTAAACGTCCAAGAGACGATGATGATGCGGATAAAGATTCTGAGCCGAAACGAAAGAAGAAAAATGATGATTCATCTTCTATGCTTCCACCACCCCAAAGGACCACCACCGCTAGAAGATCTCCACCACGTTCTCCTGCAAAAGACAAACCTCGGGACTCTGACTCACCACCACAAAGCAGAGCGGTGATCACTTTGAATACACTGGTGGTGACGATGAAGAAATTCCTGAGCCCCAACAACAACCTACTTCTTCTACATCAACAAAGAAACCAACATCATCACCAAAGCCTAAGAAGAAGAAAAAGATCGAAGTTGTGTCAAGGCTAGATGATGATGACACTGAAGAGTATGATTGGTTCTCTAAACTTGTTGATGCAACCCCTCAGTTACCGGAAGGTCAAGAACCGGTAGATGGTCAAACGATGGAGCATGTGAAGATTATACAAGAAAAGTTCAAGGTGAAGAAGATTACAAAAGCAGAGTTGAGGCGAATCAAGAACGAAGCTTTTCAACTACTTAAGGACAGCTCAGACAGTGCCATTGAAGTCGAATATCATCTCGACAACATAGCACGAGCCATGTCCAACAACATCGATTGGCTCAACCCTGAAGCAAATATCGAATTCACCAGACCAGACAAGGCTCCATACTACACAGACTGGACCAAACCTCTACCTACAATTGGCCGACCGGATCAACCTAAGATTCCCTACCGTTACTTTTTCAACAATGACTTGGAATTTCTTCTGCACGGTAGCGATGTTAGCAAAAAATACGCTACCTCACTCACCTTCCCTTTCCCGGAAGCAATCTGTTAGCCTCGCTAAAGTGAAGTCATTACGGGAATTGCATTAGTTTTCTCTTTTACTTATTCACAAGGACTAGTTTAGTCAATAGTGATAAGTTATGCTTGTCTTAGTATAAATACCCCTCCTAGTCCCAACTAGGAGGGTAGGAAGTTCATTGTAAAATAAGAAGTGTGTGTGGTTTCTTCTTCTTCTCTCTAGAAAACACACACATCTTCCCCACATCAATCTAAATATCATGTCTTATTCATTCTTTGAGCTTCCCAGGCCCCAGAACCACATGAATCACTTGTATTTTCGATCCTACAATTGGTATAACGAGCCAGGTTGTGTATTTTTATCGATTTGTGTGGTTTGAATCTTGTTTTTAAACTGTTTTTGCGTTATTTGTAGGTCGGAAAATTATTTTTAAATTGTTCTTCTGCATTGTCAGGACCGAAAACTATAAGATTTATGTGGTTTGGAGGTCTTGGTTGGTGAAAGTAGATGAAGAACATCATCTTTCTTGAGAGAGAAACTAGAGAGAGGGAGGAGAAGATAAGGATAACTTGAATAAAAAGAAAACAATACAATACACCAAATGCTTCACCTCACCCCTCATGGAGAGTCATGAGGGGTATTTATAGGCTCTATCTTTGCCACATACACGATACTAGTCCCTAAGGGCAAAGTATACTACGCATCTAGTCAATTCCGTAAGTGGCGTTATCTTTAGAAAAGCGAGGCTAACAATCTCCTCAAGATAGCGTCTGCGTGAATGGTTCTAATGAGACCTATAAATACAAAATAAAGTAAATTACAATAGTAATGAACAGTGTTGACTTTCTTGAGCCTTGAGTCTCTTTAGTCTAGAATCTTGAGGCAAACTTGAAGTTCTCCCAGATGACCTCGGCAAATGATCTTCTTGTAGCTCACGAACTTCTGTAATGGTCTAGTTAGGTTATTACTCCCTCCTAACTAGTGAGCCTTTTTCTTTTACGCTCCCTCACGAACCGACAACACTCTTCCAACACGTCTTTAATCTTGACCTTGGCGGAGAAAGTAAACTCTTGAAGCACAATGGTTGTCGATAGGAACATCATAACAACATAACTCAATAGTATTGCATCCAAGTTGGTAAAAACGATGTACTACACTACTTCTCGCTGTGATCTTAAGCAAAAATCCTTAGTAATCCAAACACGGAAGATGAAATACCAACTTCTCCCTCCATGGTTGCGAGCTATCGGATCATCATAATGTTCTAGCATTACGTATGCCTACCTTCTGTGCAATTTTCAAACATCATAGCTTGATCAAATTTCATTGAGTATATGTTGCGAAATACTCTCAATAAACTTCTCAATCCAACCTTTATCGACCTCCTTTGAATTCACGGAAGTAAATGTAATGACCACATATGGAGATAGCAGTGCGACTAACTGAAAGGTAAGCATCCCAACTTGTGACTTCTGCTTGTTCTAAATTTTTGAACAATCCACAACCGAATTTGACAACTGAGCACAACAACGTAACTCCTTAAAGTGATGGTTACACACCCAGAGCACTACAACGTAACTCCCACGGTCATAACAGATTTTCAAATTTCATAATGTGCTCCAACAAGTTATCTTGAGACCTGCATCCAACCAACTATCGTCTCAAAGATAAAAGAATCCACCATTGAGATGTCACGTCAATTCCGCATCAATAATACCGTACAAAACTCCGTAGCCATTTTTTCAAATTTTGTTCAAGCCGTGAATATTGTATCCCTCCATGAAATTTTACCATACCAAAAAATACCACTCATTAAGCAATATATTAAAAATGTGTCCAAAATTTTGTAAACAAAAAATTCGGATGACCATTGTGAAGATATAGCGTGTGAAATCATTTACTTAACGAGATATAAGTTACCACCACCCATGCCGTCTTAAACTCAAAGCCCACGTCCAATAAGTGAGATACCAACAACAATAAGCGATCCACTCAGTGAATATTACCCGGTTATATAGGTCTCAACACCACATAACCTAAACTAAAAATTTCACAATAATAAGCCTACAATCAGCGTATTCTCTCACCAGGTCATTTCCATCAAATCGATATCTCATCTCATCTTATATCCATTTCTACCAATCAATCAAAAACAATAATATTCTTGAATACCAATAGTGTCTTGTTTCCTTCATTTGATTACTTTGAGTTACGTACAATAAACAAACAAAAAGACCCGTATGTGTTAGAACAAAAGCTGAGTGAATAAAGATGACTTCAAGATCTCTAAGAGGTCCGCGGTAGGTTTTGATTTTGATTTTATTGAACGAAACAAGATGAGATTGTAACACTTATGTTATAAATCTTTATCATTTAAGTTTCGAACATTTAATTGAAGCATAGGTTTCATAAAGAATCGATGAAGATGAGATTCAAGTAAAAATCTTTAAAAGATTTTAAAAAACTGAATCAATCAGAGATGATGTCGTTTTGATTGTTTTAAATGTTTAGAGTTAGATTGTAGATGAGATGGAGAATGAGTAGGATAGTATGGTATTTGTGAAGTTGTGATTTGAGTTAATCCGTGGACTGATGACGGTTGATGAACCTGAGGTCGAGTCTGTTGGTAAATGGTATATGGTCTTTGTGGTCGAAGTGGTCATGGTCTATTTTACGCGTAACCGTTTTTTCTTTTTTCTCTTCAAATCCTTATGCGTAGCCTTACGCGTAACCAGGCATAGTTATGCGTAAACATACGCGTAACCATATGCGTAGGTAATTTCTTAAGCGTAAGCCAAGGCTTAAGCGTAAAAGACCTTCGCGTAACTTTTCTTCTGTATGGCTTCACGACTCTGGCGTAACTCCCTGAAGATTCTTAAGCGTAGAAAAAGGGTTTTGACCCTTTGACTTTTTCCAGCGAGAGTTTCCGACCAAGATATCCGACCATTCTTCATACTAACCCAGAAACATCATAAAAATTTCTTCTTTTATTTGTTTTGACCAAAGCGAAGGTTTTGACACACAATATGTTCACGGTTTGGTAACAAAAGTCTTGAAAAGACAGATATACATGATAGACTATTGACTTTTGACCATAAAGGATACTAGATCTTGAATAAAAACTGTTTACCACAAAAAATACGGAAAATTTTTTTCGACCCACATAAATAACAAAAGCAGTTTAAAAACAAGATACAAACCATAAATCATCAAAAGTAACCTTGGCTCTATACCACTTGTCAGGACCGATTAATATAAGATTTATGTGGTTTGGAGGTCTTGGTTGGTGAAAGTAGATGAAGAACATCATCTTTCTTGAGAGAGAAACTAGAGAGAGGGAGGAGAAGATAAGGATAACTTGAATAAAAAGAAAACAATACAATACACCAAATGCTTCACCTCACCCCTCATGGAGAGTCATGAGGGGTATTTATAGGCTCTATCTTTGCCACTTACACGATACTAGTCCCTAAGGGCAAAGTATACTACGCATCTAGTCCAATTCACGTAAGTGACGTTATCTTTAGAAAAAGCGAGGCTAACACAATCTACTCTAATAATATAGCCATCAAGGAAGAAGCCACACACATGTTTGTCGACAAAGTGGAAAAGTATGACCTCGATGCACTGTATGGGATTCATCATTGGCCAGAACAAAGAAGAATCTACTACGAGTGCGCAGGTTCTTAGGTCGAAAAAGGAAGTGTTCAGTGAAAAACGGATCGTTACAATAATGCATGTTACCCTGTCATAGAAGTGGGACTACACATTCCTAAAGAAAATAGTGGTCAAACGACAAGACGAAGAGGAATATGACTTCTCTGAAGCGGATTTTCCGAGATTGTCACTAAATGACATTGAAGATATGTATCTTGCCAAGGTACAAGGACGAATGCGACAATTCTCTACAAATATCCAGCTCGAGTACATCAAGTCATTGTTAATATTCATCAGAAGCATCGTTATCCAAGAACGTGTAGAAGATATTTAACTTGCCGTGGAATCATATCAGAAATGTGTTAATCTCACCAAACCACAACTAGACCTTCCCGATATCAACCATCTTGCTCAGTACACCATTATCAGGAAACCATTTGGAGTAGTTTACCGTAGTGAACAACACCAAAATTGCTTCATGGCGTGTAAAGAGCTTCATAAGTTTGGGGATCACACATTAAAGAAGGTTCAGGACGGGTTAGCATATCGGTTAAAGGAGATACATGACGGCATTGGGTCACCAAAGAGATGGAATTCTAGGGGCAAGAGGGATGTGAAGAAGATCATTACCAGGATAGATGAAAGGTTGTTAAGACGGGATCAGATAAGGACACTGGAGAGCTTTGTTGGTGGAAGTCCGAGCATATCTCTAACATGCTACCAACGTCCAGACAGAACTCTTGGTTTTATTGCTGGACTACACGTACGCCTTGATTTGTTTCTCTTATCATTATTTGGATGTATGATTTATATTTGACTATGGCTTGTGCACACATAACAGTGTACAACCCGTACTTGTAATGAAAGGACCCTGTGGTACACTTCAGTGCCACAATCCTTATAAAAGGAGCGAAAGCTTCTTACTTTTGAGTAAAACTAATCAAAAGTTTCATTTTCCAAGTTTTGCTCAAAAGAACAAGTACTTCCCCTTATGATTTTCAAAACCTCAAAAGTTAACATCACTTGTTGAGGGGGAGTATTTGATTAAAAACTTTGTTCACAAATTGTTCTTCGTGGAAATCTTTCCACAAAACTCGAAATGGACATATTCGACATCAAAATTTCGTCAAAAATAACATTTATATGCCATTTTTGAGGGGGAGAAAAATTATGTGATAAGAAATATGTTGTGAATTGCTATTGAATCGTCGTGCTAAAGACTTAACCAATGAATTGACGAGCTCCTTAAATGTTAGTAACTCGAAAAGACTTGTCCGGGACGGGTAACAATTTCAAGCTAGTTCGCTAGTGATGTAAACGTGTCTCGCAAAGGACTTGTCCTAATAGAATGTACCATTTGAGAAACTCTTGGTAAACATGAACTTTGACGGGTTTGACAACCTTTCAAGGTTTGTCCACACCTTTCAGGTAGTTATTAAAGCTAGTTGTCACCTAAAAGCTGACAATGCAACTCTTTAACTATGCAACGTAACCGTGTCTCGCGGGGAATTGTCTATCTTGAGTCGATCAATTCAAAAGTGCGCGCTCTTCTCTCACCGTGCAGATTTATGTCAAAATACTTAAGCACGTGTGGAGGGGGAGTATTTCTGCAAAATATAAAACTCTTTCAGTGGTACAAAATGTTTTTACTCATAACCACTTTAAGAGATTTTCATGAAAATGGTTTACGGCAACATAGGTTAGTCATGGTGTTATAAGGTGACTAAGGTTAGGAATAACCGTCCTATGATCCGCCAGAGCCGGAGGGATCTACCCAAGGACACCACCAATAGTTAGAATTTAGACGTCCTTAGGTATGATTATAAAAAGGAGAAAATGAGAATCAGAGAAAGAAGGAGTTGAAGAATTAAAAAGAAACGTAATGAAAATGGTGAAAAGAAATAGCCCTCAGTTATTCAACTTAGGGCGGACACGGGTTCAACTCATATGCTACTGGTTGTCACTAGATGACACCGGTATTGAAGATTAAAGTCATCATGGACCCAGTGACGCATGCACTAAACCTTCTTAGCCACTCAAGTTTCTCTCAACAGAAGCTTGTTTCATTCTCAACCCTACGTAAACTATCGGCTTTCTCTTAGAGATTGCTGGTATTGAAGAAGGAGACCCTCTCCCTAGTCCCTGCTCAGGAAAACCAAAGTGCACTACTGAGTCTAGAGCCACGAGATTCATCAAAAGATCTCTTAGGTACACTTGACATTTCATCACTTGTCGTTTAACAATAAGGACGCAAGTGATACACTAAGAGTCCTTCATGATCTTAGCAATGCGAGAATATTTATGAGGGGTTCACAACCGTGATCCTCGGTGATTGAATGGAAACTTCGCGGGTCAACATCAAACATCCCGGACAGCAGGGTCACTTCGGTAACTCCTTGTGGGTTACGCTAGTGTTGTCTCAAACAGTCTGATGCGTGGGGTGGCTCGGTGTACCTTCAGCTGACTCACACGAATCGTAGGTGTACTTCGGTACATCGTGTTATCCTACTTGAGGGACTCAGGTTGAGCGGCCTTTGCTAAATTAGAGATGTGTTTTTCACACTAACGTGTTGCAGCTCGAAGTTGAACTTGTAAATCTGAAATCCCGCTAAGGAGATTCCTTTCAAGAATCGAGACCTGAAGATGTGGGTCATTACTTGAACTTGTTCAATGTAATGCCAACATCCCACCTACGGATTGGACGGCTGATTCGCCCGACCAAGGTGAATGGAATCAAGACATTCATCAGTTGAACAATTGTAGTAGTCAATTCTTTATGAAAAGATTACGATGATCAATTGGTGTTCGTGATTGTACCGGAGATGCTGCTGCTGATGGATGCTCGCGGGAGGAAGAGATCGTGTTGATTCTCCACATGCTCATACCAACAACATCACAAAAGAAGTTCTCTCTAAATCAATGGCATCATAAAGTCATAATGATTCTTCATCAAATCAAAGAATCTAAAAAGTTATAAAGACTCGAGAACTACTTCACATCTGAAATTCATCGTTAAATGAGCGTGTGAGCATGTTGGAGAAAGACGTGGAGATCTTCAGACGCAAGAAGGCTGACCATGCTGACAACAACATAATATCACAACCACCACAAAGAACAAATAATTAAAGAACAAAGAAATCAAGACGTCAAAGTAGAATACTTCAAAAGAAAACAAGATCCCTACACTGGGGAGATTGTTCGAATCAAGGCAATTCTTCTCACAAGAAAGAAGAATGTTAGAAGACGTTAAAGCTACTATTGCATCAGCTCTTGTTTCAAATTAAGTAGTCATCAATTACTAACACTTAGGGGGAGATTGTTGGAATCACTCCTAAACCATTTCTCAAATGTTAGTAATCAATATGTAATAGTTAGCTTAATTAAGGCTTTTATGTTAGTAATTAAGGCTAGGCTCATGTAGAAAGCCCATGAGCATATGCAAAAGCCCAATAAGAAAAGGAAGGGACTAGATGTGTTGCCCTAGCTCCCTTCCCTTATAAATAGTCTTGTAACTCTCATTTGAGAGTTGGTTGTTCATTTTATCATATTTCCTACGCATAACTCTTCTTTATTCATTCGTGTGTGTGTTAACTTGTTCAACCGATCACTTCCTCATCTCTACTTCTTATATTGATGCTTGTGTTACATAAATGGGAACCTAACACATTGGTACTCATAAAGTCCCATTTTCTTCCATAAAAGGCAATCATTAGCTACCATCATTCATTGCCCTTGATCATTTAAGTCCCCTTTCATTTAAGACACTTAGAAAAACTGAAACACTCAAAATGTATAGGTACTAGACCTTACAAAACATCATTTTCCTCTTTTCTTGGATGCTGAGAGCCGAATCCCTAGGATTAGCCTAGACGGATCCCTCATTGGAGGCAACCGTGGGAACCGGTGGCAATTCACTAACTCTAGCTAAAACAATCATTTCAAGCTCTCCTTGCTAACTTGAACACTCCATCTTGTGTTAATTAACCTCCTTGATCAGTGCAACTCTAAAGTTGACTCTTGTGCATGCAAATCATCACATTTCAGAGGATCTTAGTGGCTTAAGTCTTGAATGCACTTGCCAAATCCTTCTCTTTATAAACCATCTTGTTAGGACTTCTTAGTCACCATCTACAACTTAAATCTCAGCAACTAGAAGCCTCTATCTTACTAACTCTTTGTCATCTCATCATGAGAAAAGCTCCTAGTGGTAACTCATCCACCAAAGGACCACCCAAGAAACTTGCTCATGTTATTCATGAAATTTCTTCAATCGAATCATCTCCCATTAGATCCACAAATGTTAGGATTTCTCCTCCACAATCAAATCAATCCCCAAAAGGATTGTTCCTACGAAACTTCCAATGCCAAACACCCACATACCTCCTAAACCAAACACTCCTATTTTCACTAAACCATCACCATTAGTGCCTAGAGCCATATCATTTACCACTCCACATTCATCTCCACACCTTTACAACTTAGAGGAATTGCCTTCTAGGCCCTCTCATCCTCCACCATTGCCAACATTCTCTTCTATAGAGAGAATAGCGCAAAAAAATCAAGGTGTTGAATCGACACTATCACCAGAATAAATTTCACCTTCACCCTCAAATAGTCCCTTTTGGATTATGAGGAATCATCAAAGTCAACCACCCGATCATATGGAGTAGATACCTCTCTACCACCATCCTCATCATATACTCCACCACCAACACCTCTGGTTGACCCAGCTCCACAAATTCCTCTTTCTTTTGAGAATCCTCAACCTTCCTTACTTAACCTTCCTCATTTTTAGGAACCTCAACCAAACCCTCCATCTCAAGCCATTCCATTTCTACCACCACCATTTCCTAGCCATGACAAAGATTGTTATCATTGTCAACATGTTGAAGGCTTGATACATGAAGTACGTGAATAGCAACGTTTCATGTTTTATCACCTCCTCGAACGTTTTGACGAGATCAACAAACCTAAACAACCTTGAGCTTAAGGATTCAAGTTGTGTCCTAGTATTAAGCTTAACTTAGATAGTTTAGGAATCATATTTCATGTTTAAATCATTCTCTTTGTTTTAGAGATATGTAGATCATTTCTCGTATTTTTATCGAATGAAATTACATATTATATGCCATATTATCTTGAGAATATGTTTGGTGCCTAAACACATATCTCATCTTGATGTTAACATCATATTTTACATCACCATTGTTGTCTTAAGTCTACAGACAGACGGATCCCTCAGTTTAGCTTAGATGGACCCCTCCAAAGAGGGAACCGTAAGATCCATGCAACAGAAGACAATTTTATAACTAACTTATGTCTTATTTGCAGGAAATTGTACATTAAATACTTGCTTTCTAACCTTTGTTTTGTAGATTTTCAATATACACATGAAGAATTTGACACCCTTAGCTAGGGGGAGTTTCGTGTCAAAGCAAAACATTGCAAAATTATTTGCAAGACTTTCAAATTAGGTTACATTACTTGATGTCCTCCTTGCAAAGGTGCAATCATCAGGGGAGCATGCTCGTCAAAAGGGCGAAACCATGTGCAAACATAATTGCAATGCACTAGTTTAGTATTTCTACTTACTTGACGCCTTCACAAAGGGATGGACTCGTCAAGGGGGAGCTAAGACGAGAATACTTCTCTTCTCTTACTCTCTATTTTTCATATTTTTTTATTTTCACATGTTTTTCTTAAAACAAATGTGTTAGTTTCTTTTCGAGGCTCTTTTTGTTTCAACAAAAAGGGGGAGAGGAGAGTAACAAACTCCAATTCAAACTTTTACAAATTTTAGTTTTTCCCTAAAATAATCTTATATTTTTTCATCAACAAAAAGGGGGAGATTGTTAATACAAATAAGCCGTAAAAACGTTTATTTATATTTTACGATCTTCTAATGTTTTGTCGTTAACAAACGTAAAATTATTTTAACGAAACAAATAAAATACGTAAATGGTTTGAGCCAATAGTTTACTAACACACTTACATTTTCTTATAAATCACTAAACAAGTAATAGTGTTTTCATGTTATAGTAATGCATATGTATAACAACTAGTGTTTACATATTGGGTAGATATATACGTACTTAGTATGTATTATAATGGGTAATAGAATGGGTAAAAGTTTAAGTATTTGACCCATTGACTTAATACATTGAATATAGTGTGGTAAAACCCAACGTCCATGACCCATACCCATGGAGCATGATCCATAACCCATTACCCATTGTATGACATCATGCCTAAGTCATAATGGGTATTATCCATGACCCATGGAGCTAACCCATGACCCATTCACTTGATGCATTGTATCTTCTAGATACATTGTATCTATTTTGATACCCATGGATCAAAGCCTACAACCCATGACCCATGATCCATGACCCACAACCCACTTTAGGGGGAGCGTCCTACGGATCCCTAGTATTACACTAGACGGATCCCTCAATCAAAGGATCCGTGGGATCCGTGGAACAGTAGCATATTTTTGTCTATAAATAGTGAGCCATTTTTTCATTGTAGCTCATCCCTTTCACATACATTTTCTCTTAGTGTTGTAAACTCTTTAACCTCAGATCCAAGGGATCTTCCTATGTAGTTTTGTGTTTGTGTGATTTTCTAGGTTCCTCTTAAAGGCGAGATCACCACCTCTTGAAGTCGAGCAAGCTCAAGTCCATGGGTTTCCAAGCTTCGTCATCATCAAGACTACTGATGGTATCTTGTTGATAGTTCTTCTCTCTCTTATTTGACGTATTGTGTCGAAGACATAGGTGAAAGATGTCTAAATGGTCAAGACGAAGGCATTAGCAAAAGGTGTCGAAGAGTTGTATCGAAGGCATTAGTGAAAGGTGCCAAAGATCCGTGCCAAATGCATTAGTGAAGGGTGCCGAAAGTCCATGTTGAAGACATTAGTGAAGGGTGTCTAGAAGTCGAGTCAAAGGCATTAGTGAAAGGTTCCTAGGGTGTACAATCGATATGGTGCATCGATGTACAAATAGAGATAGGTTGTGTCCAAGGATATTGATATCCTTGATGCTGTTGTAATAAGGAGTGGGTCTCCTTTAGGATAGGTGTTGTGTAGTCTTGGGTAGTAGTTCATCCTTTGTAATGGAACTCGGTATCTAGCCTTGTACCGGATAAAGTGTAGGCGAACTCATTTAACGACCCCTCAAATTTTTCCAATTACCCACCACAGCCCGACTTATCTTCATATAATCAACATACATGCTGTGAATTTTGTGGAGGTCCTCACCAAGGATTTGAGTGTCAATCAGGAAACACGTTTGTCTATGAACAGTTTTCCGGTGATGCTCAGAACTTTGGATATGAGCAAAATCCATATGATTCACCGATCCAGACTCCATGTTTTCTTGTTGTGAGCTAATGGAGGTCCCCATTTCATTTCGATTGTCAAATAGGGAATCCATTTCCTTGTAACAATCATGACTCTACAGTTTGACAATTTCCAACCTCCACGGCACCATACGGTTCAAACTCCACTGAGCGTTGTCTCAAGAAATCTCCCAAGATTTTGAAACGCAATGAAAAACTTGATGATATAATTCAAAACTTTAAGAATCAAGTGAGTGGTGAAAAGACCATGGGAGAATTGCTAGCCGAAGAGCGAGAGGCCCGCCAATCAAGGGAAGAATTATTAGTCCTAGAGCATGCAGCTCTAAGGCGTTCCCAATTTCTTAAGGCAGCTCTATATGATGATGACGAGGAGAGTTTTATCCTTTTAAAGATAATATTTCTCAACTCCCTCATCAATTGATATCCCAGATTGAGATTCCATCTCAAACAACTGCTATCACACACGAGGCTCCATCACTCTCTCGAACATGGGGGCGAGCATCTCGACACTGTTCACGAAAAGGAATCGGACGAATTCATAAAGTCTAGTGTTGAGAACCTTGTCCCAATCCCAAGAGAGTCACGGGGAATTCTCGAGCATTTGTGTGATATCCCTACCCCTCTTGTCTTCCCAAAAGATCATGTTGAGATGTTCTCCGATTCTAATGATGACGATTCGTTATCTTGTGGAGACATCGTTTATGTGGAAGATTTACCTTCTGAAATTGTTAGCTTAGAAGAAGAATGATGAAGTTCTTACGACACTGAAATCAAAGATGAAGCACTTCGTGCAACATTACTGAATGTCGGTCTTCTCATTTCTAAAATCGAGGCTTTCAATGAAAAACCTATTTCATCTCCTATCCCCATTAAGGATAGTGACATTCTTTTCGATGATTCTATTCCGGAAATGAAAGCCTTCTGTTTTGATAATATGGGAGAGAAGATTAGTTGCAGTACCACTTTTCATTCTCATAATTCTCTCCCCGTTTATGAATCATGTACATTGGAGGAGTTCACTAGTGAACCCACTCATATCAATTCTGAATATGATTCATTCACCTTCAAGGAGTTCTCAAATGAACTCACTCATATCATATCTCCGCCGGAGTATGATAATTTCTACTTTGATCTAGACACACCCATAATATGTCTTGATCAAGCGAGCTTTGATGAGATTCATGAAACTATGAATTCTCCTATTGAGGATGAAGAGTTAGTCATGATTTCTATCATGATTTTCTTTATTTTCTTCATATATTACGTCACTTTCCTGTTTCTTCTCCTTCGGGATGAAGACATTATCTTTGACCCCGGCATTTCCGTATACCATTATCTTGAGCCGGGAATATATCTCATCGGTGTGGAACTTTCACGTGCTTCAATGTTTGTCCAAACATCTTGAATGAAAGTCCGATGGAGATTGTTTCTTCCACTTTGCTTCCCCATGAACCAATGAATGCGGGTCGAGTCAAGCTAGCGACTCGGTAATCAAAAACAGTAGCATGCCATATGGGTTTTCACCCATATTTCTGACTTCTTTCTATTTTCTACCACCCTAGTGTGGGGGGTTGCCCCACATGTTGTGTATATATGCGATTTAAAAAAAATCACTTTCAAATAATGGCCGTAGTATTTCCCTTTTACGTTCTTTGTTTCGGCATAACCGCGGTACTTTGAATATTGAGGGCAATATTCATTTCTAAGTATGGGGGGAAATTCTCACGAATTTTATCATGTAATTATACCACCTAATTCCCCGTTTTGGCCAAATTTTTTTTTGGGTAAGTGTTTTGCACTTACTCATTTGGTTATCAGTCCGCCTTGTCTAATAAACAAAAGGATTGGCTAATCCAGGAGCAAACGGCCCTTGGTAAAGATATCTCAAATCCGTTGACGGCTTGCAATTTGCCCAAAAATGTATGGTATTCACTTCACCATATCCTAAAAAGTGAAGAGTTGGCTAGCCCGCAAGTTTATGGCTTGTGGTAAAGGCAGTGGAAAAAACATAATTGGTAATCAGCTCACCAAAGATAATATTGATAATTTATCTAAAGAGTTGGCTAGTCGAGGCAAATTACGGTAAAGACAAATCAAATCCGTTGGAAGCTGGTGGTTTGCTCAAAATCACATGGTTATCGATGTACCATGGTTCTTACTTGAACTGAAACATTTGGCTACTCCAGAAGTAATGGCTTTGGTAAAGAGATGAAATCCATTAATTTTTCTCAAAAGATTGCTAGGGACTAGCAATAGTTTAGTGTGGGGATTGATGAGTGTGTAAATACTCATCATTTTTGGGTCAATCTGAACTGCAAAACGTTTAAAATGCTGAAATGCATCAAAATATGAAAATATTCAAAATTGCATTTTATATATTTCAGATGCAAAATGTTCAAAATCAGATGAAAAATGAGCTAAGTTTGCATAATTGGCGGTTTAGTCCCCAGTTTCTAAAATTGTCGAAATAGTCCACGAGTCCTAATTTCAAAAGAAAAATCACCAAAGGTCCTTTTAAAATCATAAGTTGTCAAAATTAGTCCTTTGGTGAAAAATATCAAAAGTTTTGAGAAATTACAAAAATTAGTCCTTCAAGTTTGAAAATTGGCAAAAATGGTCCTTGGAAAATTGGAAAATGTCAAGATTGGTCCTTGCATTATTGAAACTTGTCACTTTTAACCCTTGGATCAAATTTGATGAAATGACAGGATTGGTCCCTGAATTTTCAGAATTTGCAATAAAGGTCCTTGTTATTAATAACCTTTATACCTTTTTGGACCTTGAACCCCATGTGACTGACCCACGACCTTTGGACCCTTACCTTTTGACCCTGCCTTTTGATATTACTCAGGTCAAATGGAAAACCCGAAATTTCTCTCTTCTTCAAGCTGCTCTCACGCAACACACTCACCTCCATCACCCGACTCATATCTTGTTCCCCCCTCTCCACCACAATCCAATAACATTTATTGCTTCACCCTCCCTCTCCAACCCCAACGGGTCAAAAGGAAGTTTGGCGCCAAAATCAATCAATGGCCAAATTCTTTTAAGTCATCCAATGGCCTAGAAAGAAAGTGGGAAATGATCAGAGCAAGTGGAAAAGACTTTTGGAGCTATAAAAAGGAAGAGAGAAGAAGCTAGAGGGGAGTAGTTAGTTTTTAAGATTTTCTTTATGTCGTTTTTTTATATAAATGTCTTAGTTCAGTTTAAAATATGTAATCCTTTGTTTTTATGATTCAAACTCAAGTCATGTTAGCATTGTAATCTGTTTTAAGGATCAAATTCAAAGTTTGGTTAAAGTTCTCATTCTTGTGTTTCTTGTTGGAATTTTCAAATTCATGTTCTCATATCAAAGCTTCTAAAAGCTTATTTTATCATTCAACTCGCTATATAAGATACTGAATGCTTTTGATAAGTCTACAATTAAGTTTCAAACAATTCTCATTTATAGTCAACAAAAGTCAAACTGGGGCTCAATTTGAAATGGAAGGCGATTTGGGTTGATGCAGGACTTGATTTGGGGTTGGATTAGGCTAAATTAGAATAGGTTTGGTTTGGTTTTAGCCGCATAACATTTGGACTCTGTGGTGATTATCCCATTTTCAATTTTCAAGCCATATTGCATATTTTGTTTGTACTTATATTTGTAGTTATAAACTGTTTAGACTTGTTTATATAGTTGAATTTAGGTCATGTAAGCTTAGTTTGATCAATAGTCTAAGTCAGTTTAGCAGCTTGGTCGGTTACTTGCTTATGATTACCTTGATGGTGTTTGGATTAAATGCTTAATCTGTCTTTAAGGTCGCTTTCGATTGGTTGAAAGTTGTTGATTTATGTTTGTGTAGCTAATTTGAACTCATTTGAGTCTTTCACTTGTGCCTGCAAACACCTATAGTCAAAATTACTTTTCCGCTGTCTTCATGACTTAACTGTTGTGAATTTGTCAATTCAAAAACTTGTTTTGTGTTCAAAATACATAGAACTTGCTTGCTTTAGTTTCATTTTATCATAATATATCATCATCAGTCCACAAATCAATTGCAAAGTTCATAGAAGTCAAACCTTTCAAATCTTTCAAAAAGTCAAAAACTGAAAACTCAGTTTTGGCCAAACTAAGATGAATTTTCTTGGACTCATTTCTGAGCCAATCTAAGTGAATCTTGTGGTTTTAAAAACTTCCACTGGTCTAATTTCTTATGGTCATTTTTATAGATTTTTGTGATTTTTTTATAACCCTCAAAATTGCTGTTGAACATGGGGACAAATGCCCTGTGCATAGACTCAGTTGATACTGAGTCTGCACAGGGATTATGCAGGTCTTGCAGAGCTAGCCCAAAGCTCATTTGAGCTCATCTAGGTCTCCACTTTGGTTTACTAGGTCCCAGCCAGGTCTAGTTTAGATCCCAAGTTCTGGTTTTCATTTTTAGCTTATGGAGTAGCTTGTGCTTATGCTTGAAGTTGCCTACCTAAAACTGTTTTTAGCACATAACTCAAATTCATCAAATCTTTGTAGATTGCAATTCAGAGGTTAAATGTTGTTGTTTTTAGTTGCATTTTTGGTAATTTTAGCTTATCCTAGCTTCTGTTACAGGTTGGTAGCTTATTGTAGCCATTTGCTTATTTCTAGTGCTTATCTATAAGCACTTTACACATCAGTTCCATAATTCCACACACAAGCATTTGTTTTTCCATTTTTCCTAGATTCCTCATATTATTTTAAGCTTATCTTGAATTTTTCATATTTTTCCTGTCCTGTTTGCTATTTTTCTTAATTTAAATTAGTTTTTAAGCATTTTTAATTAGCATTTAATACAATTAATTAAGAAAAGCTTCAAAAAAATAATTTTTCATTTTTCTCAGGTTAAGATAAATATAAAAAGTCAAAAAATATTTTCTAGATTTTTATTAGTTAAATTTGTATTTTTAAGTAATTTAATTAGTTTTAAATAGTTTTTAATTCCTAGAAAATCCAAAAATAATCAGAAAAATACAAAAATAGTTTTGAAAATTCTTTTTGTCATTTTAGATTTTTCCAAGTCATAATTTTATTTTTCTAGCTTTATTTCATATTATCTTGTATTTTAGGATATTAATAAATAGTTAAAAATAGTTTTTAATTAATAATAATTAATTTAATAGTCATAAACATAATTTTCTTTTTCTATAAATTTTCTTTTATCATTAGGTTTGTAAAAATATCATTTTCATATTTTTAGGACTTTTATTTCTTAGATTTCACTTTTTATTTTTTGTACGTTCGTAATTTTATTTAAGCGTAAGTTTTAAATTTTAAGCGTTCATCAATTTTAAATATAGTGATAGCGTTTATTTAATATTTTTTTATCTTTTTAAATTTCTTTAATTTACATTTAAGCCCTTGTAGTTTATGTTCTTTTTCTGTAGTTTTAATAATCCAAATCCTCTTTTCCATTCAAATCTCTCGATCACTATTCGTTTGGTGATCCATTGCAGCGCTTCGTGGGACATAACGACCGGGGAAACACTATACTCCCAGGATCTTCATTGCATTCGTTTCGCGAACCGTTTTAAGTTTCTTACGATTGACCATTCAAAAGTGGCGGCTTGTGTGAAAAACTTGACGGTTTTACTGCGGATCAAATTTTTAGCGCCCTGCGGTGTCTTTGATTATCTTCGCTTAGCAGATTAGTGATTTGAATATTCACTCCTTGTTTATACTATCTGTATGTATTTATATTTTCTTATAAAAATCAAAAACCCAAAAAGATTTTCTTTTTTATTTTTACAAAATGTTAATCCAAAAATCCAAAAATACTCTTCTCATTCCTCTTATCCGTATGATTCTATTTCTCTTACCCTCTCGTACCGTTTGATTCTACTCTTCTTTAACCTCAAAACCGTTTAATTCTATTTCTTTGACCCTCTACATGTTTAATTCTCATGGCGACGTTCGATTATCCTCGTTGTTTCCACTGCAAATTCCGTATGGAAGAGGATCACTCTATTGTCGAATCCGGTTGTTTATGCAAGCGATGTGGAAGGATGGGTGCAAGAAATATGTTATTGGTGCGAATTATCTGATAACTCTCGATGATTCTCCAAGTTTTCCGACCATCCTACAACGATGAACCCGTTCAAGAACAGGAGACCATAGCGGAAGTGGTGGAAATTGCTAGCTCGAGCACACCACTTGTCCCCTCTCGATTTTTGAGAATGTTCTTGAGATTTGATAGTCATTGGATCACCATGTTGGTTTTGTTGATTCTTTGAATAAACTGATTCCTTCTCATAACTCTCAAATGCAATCGTTTATTCCTTGTGTCGGTTGTGGTGAACCTCTCTTTGGTTCACACACCGTTGGTGTACTTGTGTACAATGTGGTAATGATATCCATAACGGGAGTTGTTTGTTTTGTGGTTCGAGGAATTCATTTGATTATGATCCTTATCCGAACTCATTTAAGACCCTCAAATTTTCCAATTACCCACCACAGCCCGACTTATCTTCATATAATCAACACTTCTGGTGTGAATTTTGTGGAGGTCCTCACCAAGGATTTGAGTGTCAATCCGGAAACACGTTTGTCTATGAACAGTTTTCTGGTGATGCTCAGAACTTTGGATATGACCAAAATCCATATGATTCACAGTCCGGACTCAACAGTTTTCTTGTTGTGAGAACTGTGGAGGTCCCCATTTCACTCGATTGTCAAATAGGGAATCCATTTCCTTGTAACAATCATGACTCTTACAGGTTTGACAATTTCCAACCTCCACAGCACCATACGGTTCAAACTCCACCCGAGCCGTTGTCTCAAGAAATCTCCCAAGATTTTGAAACCGCAATGAAAAAACTTGATGATATAATTCAAAACTTTAAGAATCAAGTGAGTGGTGAAAAGACCATGGGAGAATTGCTAGGCGAGAGGCCCGCAATCAAGGGAAGAATTATTAGTCCTAGAGCATGCGGCTCTAAGGCGTTCCCAATTTCTTAAGGCAGCTCTATATGATGATGACGAGGAGAGTTTTTATCCTTTTAAAGATAATATTTCTCAACTCCATCAGTCAATTGATATCAGTGATTGAGATTCCATCTTAAACAATCTGCTATCACACCAGGCTCCCACTCACGCGAACATGGGGGACGAGCATCTGACACTGTTCTGAAAAGGAATCGGACGAATTCATAAAGTCTAGTGTTGAGAACCTTGTCCCAATCCCAAGAGAGTCACAGGGAATTCTTGAGCATTTGTGTGATATCCCTACCCCTCTTGTCTTCCCAAAGATCATGTTGAGATGTTCTCCGATTCTAATGATGACGATTCGTTATCTTGTGGAGACATCGTTTATGTGGAAGATTTACCTTCTGAGCTTGTTAGCTTAGAAGAAGAGAATGATGAAGTTACTAAAACTGAAATCAAAGATGAAGCACTTCGTGCAACATTACTGAATGTCGGTCTTCTCATTTCTAAAATCGAGGCTTTCAATGAAAAACCTATTTCATCTCCTATCCCCATTAAGGATAGTGACATTCTTTCCGATGATTCTATTCCGGAAATGAAAGCCTTCTGTTTTGATAATATGGGAGAGAAGATTAGTGGCAGTACCACTTTTCATTCTCATAATTCTCTCCCCGTTTATGAATCATGTACATTGGAGGAGTTCACTAGTGAACCCACTCATATCAATTGTGAATATGATTCATTCACGTTCAAGAGTTCTCGGATGAACTCACTCATATCATATCTCCGCCGGAGGATGATAATTTCTACTTTGATCTAGACACACCCATAATATGTCTTGATCAAGCGAGCTTAACGGATGAGATTCATGAAACTATGAATTCTCCTATTGAGGATGAAGAGTTAGTCATGATTTCTATCATGATTTTCTTTCTTTTCTTCATATATTCTGTCACTTCTCTTGTTCTTCACTCCTTCGGGAATGAAGACATTATCTTTGACCCCGGCATTTCCGTATACCATTATCTTGAGCCGGGAATATATCTCATCGGTGTGGAACTTTCACGTGCTTCAATGTTTGTCCAAACATCTTGAATGAAAGTCCGATGGAGATTGTTTCTTCCACTTTGCTTCCCCATAAACCAATGAATGCGGGGTCGAGTCAAGCTAGCGACTCGGGAATCAAAAACAGTAGCATGCCATATGGGTTTTCACCCATATATCTGACTTCTTTCTATTTTCTACCACCCTAGTGTGGGGGTTGCCCGCATGTTGTGTATATATGATTCAAAAAATCTCTTTCAAATAATGGCGTAGTATTTCCCTTTTACGTTCTTTGTTTCGGCATAATCAGGTACTTTGAATATTGAGGGCAATATTCATTTCTAAGTGTGGGGGGGAATTCTCACGAATTTTATCATATAATTATACCGCCTAATTCCCCCATGTTTTGGCCAAAATTTTTTTTGGAGTAAGTGTTTTGCACTTACTCATTTGGTTATCAATCCGCCTTGTCTAATAAACAAAAGGATTGGCTAATCCAGGAGCAAACGGCTCTTGGTAAAGATATCTCAAATCCGTTTTTGGCTTGCAATTTGCCCAAAATTGTATGGTATTCAACTCACCATATCCTAAAAGTGAAGAGTTGGCTAGCCCGCAAGTTTATGGCTTGTGGTAAAGGCTGTGGAAAAACCATAATTGGTAATCAGCTCACCAAAGATAATATTGATAATTTATCTAAAGAGTTGGCTAGTCGAGCAAACGGCTTGGTAAAGACAAATCAAATCCGTTGGAAGTCGGTGGTTTGCTCAAAATCACATGGTTATCGGTGTACCATGGTTCTTACTTGAACTGAAACATTTGGCTACTCCTGAAGTAATGGCTTTTGGTAAAGAGATGAAATCCATTAAATTTTCTCAAAAGATTGCTAGGGACTAGCAATAGTTTAGTGTGGGGATTGATGAGTGTGTAAGTACTCATCATTTTTGGTCAATAAATGCGCAAAGCGTTTAAAAATGCTCGAAATGCATCAAAAATGAAAATATTCAAAAATTGCATTTTATATATTTCAGATGCAAAATGTTCAAAATCAGATGAAAAATGAGCAAAGTTTGCATAATTGGAGTTTAGTCCCAAGTTTCTAAAATTGTCGAAAATAGTCCCTAAGTCCTAATTTCAAAAGAAAAATCACCAAAGGTCCTTTTAAAATCATAAGTTTTCAAAATTAGTCCTTTGGTGAAAAATATCAAAAGTTTTGAGAAATTACAAAATTAGTCCTTGAAGTTTAAAATTGGCAAAATGGTCCTTGGAAAATTGGAAAATGTCAAGATTGGTCCTTGCATTATTGAAACTTGTCACTTTTAACCCTTGGATCAACTTTGATGAAATGAGTTGGTCCTGAATTTTCGAAATTTGCAATAAGGTCCTTGTTATTAATAACCTTTATACCTTTTGGACCTTGAACCCCATGTGACCCACCACTTGACCTTTGGACCCTTACCCTTTTGACCCCACGCCTTTTGATATTACTCGGTCAAATGAAGAAAACCCGCCAAATTTCTCTCTTCAATTTCTCTGCGCAACACACTCCCCTCCATCCCCACTCATATCTTGTTCCCCCCCTCTCACCACAATCAAATAACATTTATTGCTTCACCTTCCCTCACTCAACCCCAACAGGTCAAAGGAAGTTTGGCGTAAAATCAATCAATGGCCAAATTCGTTTAAGTCATCCAATGGCCTAGAAAGAAAGTGGGAAATGATCAGAGCAAGTGGAAAAGACTTTTGGAGCTATAAAAAGGAAGAGAGAAGCTAGAGGGAGTAGTTAGTTTTAAGATTTTCTTTATTTCGTTTTTTTATATAAATGTCTTAGTTCAGTTTAAAATATGTAATCCTTTGTTTTTATGATTCAAACTCAAGTCATGTTAGCATTGTAATCTGTTTTAAGGATCAAATTCAAAGTTTGGTTAAAGTTCTCATTCTTGTGTTTCTTGTTGGAATTTTCAAATTCATGTTCTCATATCAAAGCTTCTAAAAGCTTATTTTATCATTCAACTCAGCTTATATAAGATCTTGAATGCTTTTGATAAGTCTACAATTAAGTTTCAAACAATTCTCATTTATAGTCAATAAAAGTCAAACTGGGGCTCAATTTGAAATGGAAGCTGATTTGGGTTGATGAGGACTTGCTTTGGGGTTGGATTAGGCTAAATTAGAATAGGTTTGGTTTGGTTTTAGCCTGCAAGCAGTTGGACTCCTGTGAGTGATTATCCCATTTTCAATTTTCAAGCCATATTGCATATTTTGTTTGTACTTATATTTGTAGTTATAAACTATTTAGACTTGTTTATATAGTTGAATTTAGGTCATGTAAGCTTAGTTTGATCAATAGTCTAAGTCGGTTTAGCTGCTTGGTGTTACTTGCTTGATTTTAGTGGTGTTTGGATTAAATGCTTAATCTGTCTTTAAGGTGCCTTCGGTGGTTGAAAGTTGTTGATTTATGTTGGTGTAGCTAATTTGAACTCATTTGAGTCTTTCACTTGTGCGCAAACACTGCTATAGTCAAAATTACTTTTCCGCTGTCTTCATGACTTAACTGTTGTGAATTTGTCAATTCAAAAACTTGTTTTGTGTTCAAAATACATAGAACTTGCTTGCTTTAGTTTCATTTTATCATAATATATCATCATCAGTCCACAAATCAATTGCAAAGTTCATAGAAGTCAAACCTTTCAAATCTTTCAAAAAGTCAAAAACTGAAAACTCAGTTTTGGCCAAACTAAGATGAATTTTCTTGGACTCATTTCTGAGCCAATCTAAGTGAATCTTGTGGTTTTAAAAACTTCCACTGGTCTAATTTCTTATGGTCATTTTTATAGATTTTTGTGATTTTTTTATAACCCTCAAAATTGCTGTTGAACATGGGGACAAATGCTCGTGCATAGACTCGATTGATCTGAGTGCACAGAGATTATCTGCAGTCTTGCAGAGCTAGCCCAAAGCTCATTTGAGCTCATCTAGGTCTCCACTTTGGTTTACTAGGTCCCAGCCAGGTCTAGTTTAGATCCCAAGTACTGGTTTTCATTTTTAGCTTATGGAGTAGCTTGTGCTTATGCTTGAAGTTGCCTACCTAAAACTGTTTTTAGCACATAACTCAAATTCATCAAATCTTTGTAGATTGCAATTCAGAGGTTAAATGTTGTTGTTTTTAGTTGCATTTTTGGTAATTTTAGCTTATCCTAGCTTCTGTTACAGGTTGGTAGCTTATTGTAGCCATTTGCTTATTTAGTGCTTATCATAAGCACTTTACATCAGTTCTATAATTCCACACACAAGCATTTGTTTTTTTTCCTAATTTCCTCATATTATTTTAAGCTTATCTTGAATTTTTCAGATTTTTTTAGTCCTGTTTGCTATTTTTCTTAATTTAAATTAGTTTTTAAGCATTTTTAATTAGCATTTAATACAATTAATTAAGAAAAGCTTCAAAAAAATAATTTTTCATTTTTCTCAGGTTAAGATAAATATAAAAAGTCAAAAAAATATTTTTCTAGATTTTTATTAGTTAAATTTGTATTTTTAAGTAATTTAATTAGTTTTAAATAGTTTTTAATTCCTAGAAAATCCAAAAATAATCAGAAAAATACAAAAATAGTTTTGAAAATTCTTTTTTGTCATTTTAGATTTTTCCAAGTCATAATTTTATTTTTCTAGCTTTATTTCATATTATCTTGTATTTTAGGATATTAATAAATAGTTAAAAATAGTTTTTAATTAATAATAATTAATTTAATAGTCATAAACATAATTTTCTTTTTCTATAAATTTTCTTTTATCATTAGGTTTGTAAAAATATCATTTTCATATTTTTAGGACTTTTATTTCTTAGATCTCACTTTTTATTTTGTACGTTTACGTAATTTTATTTAAACGTAAGTTTTAAGTTTTAAGCGTTCATCAATTTTAAATATAGTGATAGCGTTTATTTAATATTTTTTATCTTTTTAATTTCCTTTAATTTACATTTTAGCCCTTGTAGTTTATGTTCTTTTTACGTAGTTTTAATAATCCAAATCCTCTTTCGTTCAAATCTCGATATTAGTTTGGTGATCCATTTGCAAACTTCGGCTGGGACATAACGACCCGGGGAAACACTATACTCCCCAGATCTTCATTGCATTGGTGTTTAAACCGTTTTAAGTTTCTTACGGTCGGCCATTCACAAGTGGCCGGTTTGTGTGAGAAAACTTGACATGTGGCGTGCCATAATGGCTCTGCTAGATTCATGGAATGCTCTATGCACGATTGCATGTACTAGTGTTATGTCGCAACACTAGCTCTACTTGAATGAGGTAGTGACACGTGTTGTCTGTTTTAATGATCATGAATAAGTTTCTAGTCTCATATTTTCCTGTATGCGCTTATCAAGCGTGGTGTTTTGAACTGGAACTTGCTTCCCAAGCGAGTTATGACGGGCATTAGCCTTGTTGGGCACGTCTCGATATAAGCTTTATTCAGTTGTGTTGAAACTTCCATATGCTATCAAGTTCCCCAGTCCATTAGTATATTGATTGTTTGTGAGGTATGGTGATAGGACTTTTTGTTGACAATGAGACATTTTTTCCAAGCGTCAAAGAGCACTTTAATGTGTGTGCAGCCTGTAGATGCGAATACCTATGTGAGTAGTTACGAAGGTTGGATGTTTGGAGAGTATTTCGTCCTCAGGCTTGCCACACATTTAATGTATGTTCAGTTTCTAAATGTGAATACCAACACAAATAACTACAAGGGTTGAGTTTTTGAAGAGTTTTCCACCCCTACGCCTGCTACGCGTTAAATGTTCGTTTAGCTTGGGTTTCTGATGAAGTTGTCTTTAAGCCATCAATAGTCTCTCTCTATGTCGTTTCAAACTATTCATCATCTAATCTCTGAAAACTTTTCTTGATTTTGTTGTGAGCTATCAGTGAGTCATTTCGTCTTACTTGTTGACTTTCCGGCCCCCCTTATTTTGCCTATAAAAGGGGATCCAAGTCGTTTCGTGAACACACAGAGTCCTTAGGGTGCGTTTGGTAGAGAGAAATTCAGAGAAAAGAAATGAGGTAGAGAATAGAATCTCAGAGAATAGAAATCAGTAGAGAATTTTGTTCAATTCCAATGTTTGGTAACAACAGAGACTTGACCCGAGAAATGAAAATTTTTTTATTCAAATAATATTTTGTCTAAATAAAAATTCTTAAAAAATATTTAAAAAAAAATTATTTTAAAAAAAATATATCTTTTTTTTTTAATTTATTTTTTTTAAATTTATGTACTTTCTTTAAAAAAAACTTATTTTTTTAAAATGTATTTACTTAAAAAAAAAACTTGTTTTTTTAAAAAAAATATTTTTTTAAATGTATTTATTTAAAAAAAAACTTATTTTTTTTTAAATAATTTTAAACTTATTTTTTTTTTAATAAATTTTTTTTTAAAAATATTTTTTAAATTTTTTTTTAAATAATTTTTTATAAGAATGTATTTAATCGTACTTCTTCTTTTATGATTGGTTCCATATTATTAAGAAAATGTTCACGGTTGTCTTTTTTCTAAATAAAAAATGAGAGAAAACTATTTCCATTCAAACTAAGATGGAAATCATAACTCAACAAAATACACTAGCGAGAATTTAGGAGGAGTTGCAAATCTCCGCTTTTTTTTTTTTTACCTTGGCTACCAAACAATGGAAATATTGATAATTCCATTTCTCTATTGTCTTTTCTTCTTACCAAACACACCCTTAATACTTCAAAGAAATCTTTTTCAACTTTCTCAAGTGTCTCTCTTCTTTCTTTAAAGTTGTTACTTTCCCTTCTTCAAGTTCATGTTAAGAGGTGGGTGTAAGTAATAAAGAATTTTGTACTAGTTTGTTTGTGAGAGTGTATAAAACTTTATTTTCTTCAAAAAAAAATTCAAACTTTTTACATCTTGGTGGACTTTGGGTGAGAGACCAAAGACCACTAGTACTTTGAATACGATAACAACTTCTCGATTGGTTGGTCCCAACATTAGATCTGAGTTATTTTCAACCTAGCTGTGATGGTCCTAACATTAGATCTGGGTTGTTTTCAACCTACCTGTGATGTCCGATGCTTACTATGTTTTGCAGCATGGATGCCAGTCTTGACAACGCTTTTGTTCCTCCTCCCATCTCATGTGTTCTTTCACTATGTAAGAGCATGAGTATGGGTGGAGCAGTCTTATTAATTAGTAGCATCAGTAGCCCATCATCCTTCCTAAATAGCCAGAATAACTAAAACACCCTCCCTCATAACACACCACTAACATGTTATTGGGTCCCACAAAATACCCCACTAAAAATACCAACTCACTCACATTACGCAAAAAAGAAAAGAAAAAAAACACACAAGAATGCAAATGGCTTGAGCCATTGCATTGGCTCAAAACGTTTGGACCGCGAATGGCACGATGCTTCCGGTATGGTTGGCCTTGCGAATGGCATCATTTGGCCACCAATGGCGTACCTTCATGCCATCTCCACCTTTAGTTACAAGCTAAATCTTTTTAGTTTTAATAATAAGAGGAGGGTTATTTTACATACCAAACTTATCTCACATACTAAAGGACTCATCTCCACCATTCATCTAAAAAGAAATCAATGGCTGAGATTAAAAGCATTTTATTATTTCACATATTTTTTATAATTTAAATATCTTAAACGGTTAATCGTTAAGTGAAAATATTTACACCATCGCGAGGCATTTAATTATTTTTCATAGCGGGAACTTTGATATATTTTGAAGAAAAAATTTCGTTTTTTCCGCGTTTTTCGTTATTTTTTTTGTTTTTTACGTTCTGAAATTTGCATGAAAAAATCATATATGATAAAACACTAAATTGAATATCACATGTGTGTTAAATCATATATGATATGTAATATCATATGTGATATTACACTAATATCACATGTGATATTACATATCATATATGATATTACACTAATATCACATGTGATATTCAAATTAGTGTTTTATCATATATGATTTTTTAATGCAAATTTCAGTAACGTAAAAAAAACGAAAAAACTTAAAAAAAAAACGTGAAAAATATGAAAAAAATTTTTTTTGTCGAAAGTATATCAAAGTGCCTATCTATAGATAGATAATTAAATGCTCGTCGCAAAGATATATTTTTTAAACGCGATTAATGGTTTGAAAGTTATTAATATTTGAAAAAAATGATGAAAGTGGGTTTTTTAAATTGTTGGGATTAATCTTATCCATTAGATTAAATAAAAATGAATGGTTGAGATTGATCCCTTGGTATGTAAATAATCTTTTGTCCTCAAATGATCTTAAATCTTAATAAAATATGGGAGGCATGTTTAGCTGAAATTATTGCGAGTGTTATATAAGGAAACTTATGTTCACAACCAAAAAATATAGATTATATGAGTAAAGAAAGAATCACAAAAAATATATACAAATCAAACATAAAATTATCTTGCATACAGTAACTTATAAAAAGATGAGAAATTTTCATTTGCTTACTTTTATTTTGATACTTACCAATGGACAAATCTTCACCTTCTATTTAGATTGATCTAATGGTTGAGATTAATTTAAGATTTAATATGCTTAACCTTAATCTTCCAACTATATAAAACCTTTATTTATTTTTCTTTTTTACCATTTGTCATTTTTTACACACTTTGTATGTGTTTTCTTCTGCTCTCATTCTTTCCCTCCAAAAATTAGTTATCCTGATCCACAATTACAGTTCCGATCATCATCACCGTTCCGATCATCATCACCATCACCATTCCGATCACATCACCGTTCCGATCATTATCTCATCATCACCTCCGGATCATTGTCATCATTTTTTATGTCTTCTTTTGATTTGAATGAACCGTTTGTTTCAGAAGCTTTTCTGATTTATATTGTTGTGGTTGATAATCTTGTTGAATCAGTTGTTAATTACGTGGATCAAGTTGTGTAACAATCCTACTTATCAAGTTGCACACCAAGTGTTTGATAAAATGTGTTAGTGAAAAATATTTGATAATCTTGTTATCTGCTCCTGTAATTTTACTTATTAATTAAGTTGTTAGTTGAATTTATGTTTTTAACTGCACTGAAATGCTATTTTTATGTTTGATTGCTGTTTTTGAATCTGCTCTCTATCGTACGTGTAGTATCACCAGTGATATCTGAAGTTGATGATATTATAATTTTGTTGTTTTTTGTGCTTCTCAAGATACAATCATTGGATGCAGTAGAAGCTCTCATGTCTTGGCAGATGCTTATAATAGTGGGCTTGGAAGTTTGAATTATGGAAATAAATTAGCTAACCGGAGTTCAGGGTGTTCAGCTCCTGTTTGGCTGAAACGGAGATCAGTCGGCAATGTTTTTCTTATGAAGCTTAGTGCTTGTTAAGATAAGTTATATTAACGTCTGCGATGTATGAATGCTTTAACTTTGTCGAGATCACAGAAATATATGATTCGAGATGCGTGGTGAAGCTCGTGATCATGCACGTTACGCAATTTATACTTTTAACATTGAACTAAATTTTCTCTCAGATTGATGCTGCAAAACACTGTTGGAAAAGTTTTGAACCATTCAAGGCCCTTTCACCTTATTGGACAAGGTAAAACAATTTATAATATATTTATTGCCTAGTAATGCTTTTGGTTGTTATCCTTGTGGAGTTCGTTGCCTAGGTGTTATCTACGTTTACATCTTCGGTCTCGTCTTGAATGGTACAACATAATTGTTATAGTATGCACATATCTTTGTGAGTTCAGTTCCCAATAGGATATTTAGTGTACACTTGAAATTGAGAGGGAATCAACTGGGTATAAAAGAGTTACAAAAAAAACAAAATGCTTGCTTTTGAACTGTAGTTTTGTAGTATCACTTGTGATATTTCTAGTATCACTTGTAATATTTTGTTTTTTATACGTTTTGATATTCATAGGTTAAACTTTATTATATGTCATGTATATTATCACTTGTGATATTTCATTGTTATTGTTTTATAATTATTCTTAAATCTTATTTTTTTTTAATTTGTGATGATACTATTTTTAGGTATGTTTACCTTTGTTTACAACTTCTAATAGTGTGAAAACACATAAGTCGTTTAATCATCATGAGTTTATTGACACTCTTGGGGGATAAGTTTTTTTGGGTTCCTAGAGTTTCGGCTAGTGCGTTACCAGTATTCTCTAGTCATTGCCCCGGGGGCGATGACCCCTGGAGACGGTGATCCTGGAGGCGACTCCGTTGAAGGTGAATCTGCTGCAGTCTAAGTCCGATTTTACCTTATTTTTTTTTATTTCTTTTGTTTGATGTAACACTTGTAATTCATAGCTTTTCAATATTGCTAAAAAACTTATGCTCAATAGTTTGGAATGATTTTTTATGAGGATTTTTTTGATTCATACAGTTCTCTATATCTGGTATCACTTGTGATATTCTGTTAAAAAATAGGCAACACTTGGTTTTGATTTTGATGTTTATATCATTTATGTTATTCTGTTAAATTTGATGTAACACTTTCTTTGATTTTTAGATATGTCAAGTTTTTTATTTTTGTAGTTTTGTTTCTTGTTTTTATACATATTTGTTATATGTAATATGCAATGTTATATCTCTTGTGATATGAAACATTTTATTGTAATAAAAAATGCTAAGAGTAATATCACATGTGATAAAAGAATAAAATGCTACATTAATACTTTTCCATACAAATGATCATACAAGTCAGTTAGTGATTCCCAAAAGTAGTACAAACTCCGGCACCATGCAATGTGGCTCGGGACCTAATAGTGCGCACCCTTCTTAGGTTACCCCAAACTCGCATTGCATTTTTAAACTAAGTAACATAAGGATTGCTTCTTGCTTCGCCTGCTCCTTCTCCAGTCATCTTTGTTTCATCTATCATTCTCTTTATCTAGCCGTCTTTATTTTTTTGTATCAATCTTGTTTGCAGAATCAGACATCATCTCCTTTTTTCATTTACTTGATGTAGAATTATCTTTGCTGTAATTCTTCATAAAGTTTCATATGGATTATTTATCATCACGTGCCTCGAAAGCACGTCCGTCTGAAAAAATTAATAGGTCGTGTTTATTAGAGACCAATATATACTCATTTATCACTTGTGATATTATAATGCATTTAAAAAAAATATGCAACATGTTGTTCGGATTTTTGGAGGAACACGTGATATCGTGATATCATAGGTGATATCACAGTGTATCATCTGTGATATCACGGCATGTCGACTTCTTATTTGTTGAATCAATGGTGGTGATGGAGAAACATGTGATCTGATGTTAAACCTATCGAAACATGCACACTCTATCAATTAAGAAAATAAATGCATTACAAATCAAACAGAAGCATGTTACAAGCTCAATATCTCTTGTGATTTCTCATATTATCACAACATTCATCACATTATCACAACAATCCCTCAATAACTACTAACTACCACACTTTTATTGCTAATTTATTGTGTGTCTCATTCTCTGTTGTTCAACTTTTTGGAAGAGAATTTGATATCACAGTGACATCTCGGATGTGTCGACTTCTTCTATTTGTTGAATCACGTGTGATATCACATGTTATATCACGTATGATATCACAGGTGATATCACTTGTGATATCATAAATGATATCACGTGTAATATCACATGTGATATAACATATGTTTGAGCTTCTTCAGTTTGTTATGAAGATGTTGTGCTTTGTATAATCATAACTTCTTCAATTTGTTGATTCACCCATAGATATTTTCCAATCCCGTTGTAAAACCTATTGAAATACTCACAATGTATCCATTAAATAGACAAATTCAATTACAACTTAAATAATAATCAAAATCACACTAAATAACTATGTGTTTAAAGCAAAATCAATATGTTTAATCTAACAACTTCAATAATAAGCAATATTGCACTATAATAAATAGCTTATCAGTAACCAAAACACAATTATCATCCACAAAAAGCACATAAAACATCAAAATAATGATATAAAACAAAGGTGATAAAACACACGATAAATAGTATATCATCAAAACTTAAAAAAATGATTATAAAACAATAACAATGGAATATCAAAATGGATACTATACATGGCATATAATAAAGCTTAACAAATAAACAAAAAAACCTATCATATAAATAAAATTGCACAAGTGATAATACAAATATCACTAGTGATAATACATATATACAATTCAACTGCAAATATCACTGGTGATACTACACGTATGATACTTTTCACTCACACATTTTATCAAACACTTGGTGTGCATCCATGTATGCAAAATTAACAGAAAGATCATAATATCTCTGGTTTTCAATTAGATCTAACCTCTAATATCTCATATTATCATAAAAACACAAATATCCTCATAAAAATTCTCATAAATATCTTTCAAAACACAAATAAAATCAAGATTCAAGAACAAAATTATCACAATCATCTCATCATCACATTAATCTATCAATTAACAACTAAAAACACAATTTTTTTTTATAAATAACAATAAAAACGTAAATAAAATCACAGCAAATAGTAAAATAACTACTAAATAAAGAATTGGAAGTACCGTACGATCATCTTGAGTTTGAATCGGTTCATTTTGAACCGTTTTTTTCCTAGATCCGGTTCTACATACGTTGATTGTGTCATTTTTGTGTTTTTTCTTTTTGCTTTTAACGGTTAAAAGTGGTTGATTTTGAATTTTTATTCTAGTTTTTGATTTTGGTTAGAGAGAGAAAGTGATATTTGTTGATATTGAATTTGAGGAAAGTGACTGGTATGGGTAAGAGATAAGGTGGGGCAAGAATTCATTAATTACAGAAGTGGTCCCTCCAGGTATTGTATTCTTAAAATTTGTCTTTTTGATCCAACGGTGGAGATCCATTCCTTGGTAAGTAGCAAAATGATGGTATCCAAAATAAAGCGTCTCTAAAAAGATAATACGTATATCTTTATTCAAATGGTTTTTGCACACCTACTTTATGCACAAAACAATTTTGCAAGACACGCTATGTTACAAGAAAAGTGGCATGAAATGAAACATATATCTAGATCTTGAAATGCAAAAGAGCCGAAGTGCCATTGAGTCCCTTTGAGATAACATGACTCTCGTATTCTTCTACTGTTGTGCTCCTATATTTGGCTGGATTCTCCTCAGAAAGCAATTCTTTTATCGGTTCATACACCATCGATGTTTGAAGCTTACCTGTTGTAAAGAATGACGCCACTGATACTCTTGGACCGATCTTGTTTGCCAATACTCTGTGTTCTGCGCTTACAAACTTATCGTTCGTAATTAGCTGAAAGATCCAGTAAAGAAATCGGTTTCAGTGCACTATATAGATTTGTAACTTTGTATAGGTCTAGAGGGAGCACGAAAATATAAAAATTACCTGTAGAAGATCTCCAACGTTCACTACTAGAGCTTGTGGGTTAGGAGGAACGTCAATCCAATGGTTTTGATGAAAGACTTGGAGGCCGCCAATATGGTCTTGCAGAAGTATTGTGATAAAGCTATTGTCAGTATGTTTATAGGTGCCAATTGCCAACTCAGGTTGTGGACACGAAGGATAGTAATGGCCGAGAATGGCAAGTCCTTCCGCACATCCCATATCAATAAGATGATTTGGGTTGAGCCCAAGAGCCTCAGATATTAACCCGAATAAACAAATACCTAAATTCACTGCTTGTTTCGAGTACTCGATCAAAACATCTCTACAACAGAAAACCACATATATCTAAGTTACTAATTATATATACTCTTTTGGTCTAATTTTTTTTTAAAAACTGGTTTCTTTAGTAAAGTGTTACACCGATTAAAAATTCTTTCCTCCCCTTTATCCAGAAATCATGATGGCTTCTTTGATTAAAATAAAATTCTACTCAACTTTTATCACAAAACTAGGGGAATTTCATATCTCCTCTACTTAAATTTAAAATTTTCATATATACCAAAACATGCTTTAAAATTATTGTACATTATGCATTCAATGTTTGCACTTTTGATATATATGAAATTAATCATGAAAGTAAGGTGATATATGAAAATAAACCAAAATTAAATAGTTTAAGCATATATGTAGCACCTAGGCAAGTGTATACTATATACACATAAATACGACTAAAATTCAGTGAATATTTATTCATGTAATAATTATTAAGCTGAGACTCGACTCATCTATTCTTTTTGAGCAGACGCCAGCTCAAGTTTGATTTAAAAAAATTAGAGTTAATTGCAAATTTGGTTCTTGTGTTTGGCCAAATTGCAAGTTTGGTCCTCAAAACTTTGAAAGTGCAGCAATAGTCCTCATTTTAAAGTTTGGATTGCATTTTTGGTCCCTAGATAAAGTTAAATGACTAAAATACCCTTTGTCTTCTTCAGAAAAAGACAAGGGTAATTTGGTCATTTCACACTGATAAGGACCAAAAATGCAACCCAAACTTCAAAATGAGGACTATCGTTGCACTTTCAAAGTTTTAAGGACCAAACCTGCAATTTGACCAAACCACAAGGACCAAAAATGCAATTAACTCAAAAAATTATTATATTTTTTAGAAATGATTGAAGTAAACCTGCAAACGGAAGGCAGTTCAAGCGGTTGAGGAGGATTAGGAGCCATTGGACAGTAGAAAGTGTCTCTCCAATTAGTTACAGGAGCAGCATACAAGTCGAAATTACTATTATACACCAACTTATATTTTCCACTACTGTCCCTTGTATACCACTGCTTCTTCACCTCATCATCTTGCTCAAAGAACCCTTTAACACCCTTTTTCATTTCCTCTAACATGCTAATAGGAATCCCATGATTCACAATATGAAAAAATCCCCATGTCTCCAATGCATCATTCACTTCCTTAATCACCTTCTTTCGTAGGAGGGGATCTTGGTTGATTCCTTCGAGATCGATGGTGGGAAGATTCAGCATAGAAGATGTTGGTTCGATGGTTTTTTGGTTTTCAGATAAAGGTAGGGTGAATATACGTGGGATGGTAGTGATTCCGGAGTCGACAAGTCCTTTGACACCGGTTTTTGTTTGATCGAATGATATAAGCTCAGATTTTCGATCATAATTCTGCTCGACTCCCGTCATTTTTGCTCTAGATCGATGAGTATTCTAAGGAAAAGCAAACGCTAAGTGTGGTTTGAGCACTAATTAACTAAAGTGTGTATCCCCTTGATGATGACACGTGACAAAACCATTTTGTCTTGTGTTTTGACATCGTCCAAGGAACACGACGATCTTGATTTGATTTCATGGATAAATTTAATAGATTGTATATTATATTTTTTGTCAATGTAGTATATGTTATTTTGTGCAATTATGCACACTAAATAGATCATTAACATAAATAATATCTTAGGTAAACGTGTGTGTGCTCAATGTTTGTATTACAGCTGACTTTTCTATCAACTTCTATATTTTTTTGTGACTTTCATGTTTCCGAGTTTATAATGACAATAGAAATAGATAAGATGGTTACGCATATATAATAGGAGTTGAGATCCTTGACAATCAGCTACTATCTAAAGAACAATGGAAAAGATCACCATAGTCATTCTTTCGTGATAAATATATGAAATAACACAATAACAAAACAAGGGCAAAAACGTCCCTTTCTCTCTCATGTGAACACCCCCAAACAAAATCATCTCCTCCAACAATCCAAAACATCAAATCTTTGAAAAGATAAACCAGATGGCGGTCATGCTAAACCTAACCACCAACCTCCCGCCTCGAGCTCTTTCTGTCAAGCAGTTAAACCAGATCTATCAATTAATACACTTCATTGTTCAACATCATCATCATCTACGATCTGGTTTGTACAAAGAACCGGATTTGGGCTGGGCCAGGAGTTATTTATCGTGTTAGATGGCGGAGAGTGAAAGGAGATTAAAGTTGCGGTTTTAATCGATGGGAGTTGATAGTAGCGTTCTATTCACGCTTCTTCATCTTTGTGTACATCGTTTACTTACCTTTTTATCTCAAAATTTGGTTTCAAATACTAATATTTAACTCTTTTATTTTTATGTGTGTTTTCATTTTTATTGAAATGGGGTTGTTTAGGGTTTATGACTAAGATATGCGATTTTGTATGTGTAACACTAAGTGATTTAATGCTTATTAGGTGTACCAAAGCGTAACAAGTGTAAGCACTTTGAATAAGCTTATGGAACCCCTTTTAATTACTTCGAAAACGGTTTGTGACACACTATTGTTTTGGACTCCTTGGTGTCACTGGTAGCTTTATATACATTGATTAGTTTGTCTTTTTAGTTAAAATTGTTCAATAATTATTACCATCTAATGATGTTTATTTATCAAAGGTGATTATCTTAACACTCATTTTGTTGTTTTAGTGTGAGTAATGTTCAAAAATTGATATGATACTAAAATTTAACAATATGTGGTTATTTGAAGCTAGATAAACTTTACTTGTACTTTTATATCAGTCGTGATTTTCGTAACCAGTCTCGTGTTTTTTAACAAATCACATGTGATTTGTTCAAAATCACATGTGATTTGTTCAAAATCACATGTGATTTTGTAGTATAACTTTTAGTAATCACGTGATTTATTGAATCGTGGTATATAAACCGATCGTCGTGAGATGGAGAAAGAAAACTATTTTCTAAACTTAAATCGCGTTCTTGTATTTACTTTTCAAGGCTCCGTGTTTTAGGATTAGCTTTGTGTTTTGGTCTTAATTGTAATTTAGGTAATAATAGAGCGTTTTCATTCACATTGGTCTTGGTACCGAGACATTTGATTAAATTTATTCACATACTTAGGTGCAGGCTTCATTTGGCTCATAGAAAGGCTCTCTTCATATTTTTGCAGAACATGTTACCTCAGACATATGCAGTGTTGATTTTGAGTCCATAAGTGAATGGATTTTAATAGCTAGCGACGACTTGCTAATTATTTTAGCGAATGGCTTTGACTAGCTTGATAGAGATGCTTTTATGATGAATCATTCAGGGCGAAGAAGGTTTCTTCTACATGTGCTACAACAATGAGAAGACTTTTGGCAGCATGTATTATTAATGTTTCATGCATTTGTTGTGCACTCTGCACTTTTATTTTATGTAAACTGAAATAATCTACTGATGTTGTGAATATTGTGTATACTTGGCTCTTGGAATATGACTATGTGTTATGTGTTTATTAATTAATAAGACTTTGCATTGCTTTTAGTTGTGTTTTACTGTGGTTGTGCGTTTAAGTTTAAGAAAGTTGATTGCTACGAGAAGTTTGCAATGGTGGATGGTCCAACATTTAATAGTGTGGTTCTCATTGACAAGGACTTGGTGGTTTGAAGTTTTAGTGAACACTTTTGGTTGTTGGAATTTTCATATTCCATTAATGTCACATGATCATGAAACCTCATTTACTGCATGGGTGTGGAGCAGATAAAGATTAATGTAATTCTTTAACTCTGCCTGCAATAACTAGAAACTTGCAACTTCTATGCTTAGTATATCACGGGCTAAAACTCCGTGAACTAAGGTCTTAACTACGGTCTTACACAATAAGCTTATGCGCAGGTTGCTAGTGTTGACCTTATGTTATTTTCTTGTCTTTCACAATTAGCTTAATACCACCACCATTCATACACACATGAACCGACACCCCATAAAGCTTCTCTTCCTTATTCCCGTTTGTCACGAAATCATCAGACCCACTATTAGAATTGTTAACATCAAGAAGCGAAGCCGTTGACCGATTACTGAGTCTAGTCACATGTGATTTGTTTTCGATATGTGAAAAGTTACATCACTAAATCACATGTGATTTTTATAAAAATCATGTGCTTTCAGGACAAATCACATGTGATTGGTGAAACAAATCATATGTGATTTGTGAAACAATCACATGTGGTCTAGATATAAAAACTTTCCTAAGCTACAACAATCAGATTATGACATTTAGCAAAAAAAAAAAAAAAGAGTACAGTTGTTAAAACATTCAGCAAAATGGCATGGGAAAATCCATTTCATACTTATAATGAGATATTATCAGTACTTGTTCAGTACGACCATCAATAATTACCAAAAGACTACCATCAACATCTAAACTTAATAAAATGAAGAAATGTACATAAATCATCACTCGTACGTAAAACCTAATCTTCTCCCCCTTGAATTTCTTTAACACCTTCTTACGCTCACCACTTTTAGAGTCTTCCTGGAATCTAATAACATCCATTTTCTCTGAATAGGCTTAGACTCGGCCTTCGCCTTAGGCTGTTCTTCAAATTTTTTAAGAAACACCTGTAGTTAGTTATATACAAATATGTAGTTAGTAACATGTAATTTTAAATGATTACTCAAAGCAATACTACAAAATCACATGTGATTCAGAACAAATCACATGTGATTCAGAACAAATCACATGTGATTTGTTCAAAAACACGAGACTGGTTACGAAAATCACACGTGATTCTGAATAAATCACTTGTGATTTTACTTAATTTCACAAAACTACTTGATCAGAAGTCTTACCATTTTTACCAAATAAAACATGACCTAAGGTAAAGCTCGGATATAAAAAGTATGAGTAAAGTTTATCTAGCTTCAAATAACCACATATTGTTGCAGCTAGTATCATATCGATTTTTAAACCTTTTCACATTTGAAATACTAGAAGCTGATCAGGATAATCACTATTAAAGCGTACATCCATGAAAAGAGCATAGCATAATATTAATTAAAAACACGACAACTGATGATCATTATTTACATATTCTAACTCAGGGTAATTTCATTCAGTGAATAGAATATAGCAATATGTACGAAGTCGTATTGTACAATAAAAAAATACAGAAATTAGAATAAATTTTCAATAAAAACAACCTTTAGGCTACTATTTAACCGGTTTATCTTTTGCTATTGTTTTTTATCCGGCTTGTTTGACCATTTTGGGATCAAACATAACCGAATATGACCAATTTAAGTTCAAGACATGGAAGACATTACCTTAATTCAAAATCGACTTCGTTACTAGAATCAGCACTAGATGCACATAATAAATCCCTTAATTCATCCTCCTTGAATATCTCATGAAAGGCTCAAATTTCACAAGCAAGGGTGGCAAGTCCTCGACGAAAACTTGTCCATTTTGATTCTTTAATGTTATAAACTACAAAACCAATATCAGGAAAAGACTTAGTAAAATATATCCTCTGCATAAGGGATCATGAAACAAATGACTACAGCGATGACGGTGTTTGCATGTGTATTTATTTTTCACTATTGTGACTTGATAACAAGTTTGACTACTATGGAAAAACTAATAATACTTATAATTTGCTATTAATAAGTTGTTAAAAAACAGATACTTGCACAAATATAGAATATTCAAACTACCCAATCTTCACCAACTAAATATCTGATTATAACCGCTATTTAAATTACTTTGGCCATAAATAATAACTCATAATTGTAATTCGTAAACACACTGACCATAGTTATCTCAAATGCGTTTGGTATAAATTATTTCGGCCTCTATAAAGTGTCTTTGGGCGTATATATCTAAAGTTGCATGTTTTGTTCAGGGGACATATTTTTTTGGGAAAGGGAGGAGTATTATTTTGACCCGCACATTTAATACAGGTTATCATGGTTTACGACTTAATGATTTGTTTAGGCACTTGTCTAAACAAGCCTAAATCATTTATTTTTAGCTCAATAGAATGACAAATAGCTTCAATTAAATAACCTCAAAATTGATATAAAAGGCCAAAATGAGTGTTAAGAGAATCACCTTGGATTTGAGATTAAGAAATTGAACTTGAGTGAACTGACTTTGAAGCCAAAGATCACAAACCATAACTCCTTCAAATCTTGCCATTCCCTGTAATTTTACAAACCCCGAATGCAACTACATTGGTACGCCTAACTACCTTCTTTCAATAAACTAATCACACGATCTAGAGACATAAAAAAATCATTAGCATCAAATTTAAAACAACTCATATCCAAACACAAACTGTTTACTTGTATCCAACACTCAAAGATATTTATTTACTTTTATCCATATTCTATATCAAAACTTAATAACTGATGATAAATCAACTAACAAAAAACGAGCATATTAATGATTAAATTAAATCTTACCTGAAGGAGTGTAAAATTGCTTGAATCGAGTTGTGATTAAATCATATTCCGTTTAACATTACGATTGTGATCCAGGCGTTGATTTTGATCAATTTGCCATGAATAGCGGTTAGGGTTTGATGTGGTTTGGTGGTGGTTAGTGTGTGAACCGGTGGAAAATGTGAATGAGAAATGTGTGTATGCGTGTGTATAACCAACCCCTGGATTGAGTTATTGAGATAGTAGAATTACCAAAATGTCCCTCATATAATAATTAAATCAAAATGCCAATTAATCTTAGCCATTGGATTGAAGTTGGATGGATGGTTGAGATCAAACGGTTTGATCTTTAGAAAAAAATGGTTCTGCATTGAACTTTTGTCATATAATATAAGATTTAAGATCATTTGAGGACAAAACATTGTTTACATACCAAGGGATCAATCTTCACCTTTTATTTTTATTTGATCTGATAGATGAGATTAATTCCAAAAATTTAAAAAACCCACTTTCATTCTTTTTTTTCAAATATTAATATCTTTCAAACCGTTAATCGTTAGCGAAAAATATATCATCGCGACGAACATTTAATTATCTTTCTATAGACATGCACTTTGATATACTTTCGACAAAAAAAAATTCGCATTTTTCACATTTTTTTTAAAGTTTTTTCGTTTTTTTTACGTTACTGAAATTTACATTAAAAAATCATATATAATAAAACACTAATTTGAATATCACATGTGATATTAGTGTAATATCATATATGATATGTAATATCACATTTTTCACATTTTTTTTTCATATATATGATTTAACACTAATATCACATGTGATAATCTTTTCTCATAATATAATTAGAGGAGAGTTATTTTACATACCAAACTTTTCTCACATACCAAGTGACTCATCTCCACCATCAATTTAAAAAGAAAATCAATGGTTGAGATTAAAAGCATTTTATTATTTCACCTATTTTTTATAATTTAAATATCTCTTAAACCGTTAATCGTTAAGCGAAAATATTTATACCGTCGCGGCGAGCATTTAATTATCTTTCATAGGCGGGCATTTTGACAAAAATGGTTTTTTTTCCGCGTTTTTCGTTTTTTTTTTCGTTCTTGAAATTTGCATGAAAAAAATCATATATGATAAAACACTAAGTTGATTATCACATGTGATATTAGTGTTAAATCATATATGATATGTAATATCATATGTGATATTACACTAATATCACATGTGCACTAATATCACATGTGTTATTACATATCATATATGATATTACACTAATATCACATGTGATATTCAAATTAGTGTTTTATCATATATGATTTTTTTTTAATGCAAATTCGATAACGTAAAAAACTAAAAATTTAAAAAATGCGATTTTTTGTCGAAAGTATATCAAAGTCTTATCTATAGAAAGATAATTAAATGTTCGTCAGCGATATATTTTTTTTTCGCTTAACGATTAACGGTTTGGAAGATATTAATATTTGAAAAAAAAGAATGAAAGTGGGTTTTTAAATTTTTTGAAATTAATCTCATCTATCATATCAAATAAAAATAAAGAGTGGAGATTGATCTATTGGTATGTAAACAATGTTTTGTACTCAATGATCTTTAAATCATATAATTATATTATCTTTTATTTGTCCGCTTCTCTAAAGATAAAAGAAAACTACGTGTACATAGAATTATGATCTTTCTATCGTCTATGGCTTGCACAAGTTCACTTTAATTTATAAATTATGGACCAGACTTCCGATTTTCATTTTAATTTATCATTACGCATAGAACTTGAAGTTTTACCGCTTTTACGCGATTCATATGTTTTGCTATATAAACAAACTTTTGTAGCTCGTATAACTCAAATCTTCAAATAAAGTAAACGAGGATCACCATCAAGCCCTTTTGAAAGGTTATACTCAACGTAGTCTTGAACCGTGGTTTCTCTGTACCTCGGCGGGTTGTCATCAGAAAGCAACTCTTTAATTGGACCATACACCTTAGTCGATGGTGCTAGGGAAGTGCTAAAAAAACACGCCACTGACACCCTTGGTCCTTTCTCATTCGCCACCACTCTATGCTCCACACTCCTTAATTTGTCATTTGAGATCATCTAATTAAAACACTAACCAAATTAGACCATAATGTTTACTTTACGTAATCAAATCAACTGAATGTTATGTTGGAACATGAATTTTAAATCAATAAATACAAAGGCAAATAATTAAAAGTAAACTTGCAAAATCATCACGTGGTTTTGTGTATTTTTAGAAAGTCATCCTATCTCAAACCTTGGCATTAACCATCCCCAAGTCACAAGCGTTTAGCAATAATCATCCCCGAGCACTAACGTCGTTAGTTTTACCAGTTAAGTGTTAAATAATATTTTCCTGTTAGTCCCTCCGTTAATATTTTTTGTACCGTTAGTCCTCATTTTCGTTTTAGATCACTTTTCACGTTTTTGTTAGTTTTTTGCGTTTTCGTCCGTTTTTTATCCGTTTTGTCCGTTTTATCCGTTTTAGTATGTTTTCGTCCCGTCATTTTCGTTTTCGTCCGTTTTTTCGTTTTGTTACTTTTTCGTTTTTAAGTCCCGAGTCATTTTCGTTTTCGGTAGTTTTATTTTTTGATGTCGGTTTTCGCTTTAGTCCGTTTTTTGCTTTGTGGTCCGTTCTTTTCACGTTTTTGCCGTTTTAAATCGTTTTAGTCCATTTTATATGTTTCATCTACTTTTTATCCCTTTTTTTTATGTTTTTGTCCGTATTTTGAGTTTTCCGTTTTATCGATTTCGTCCATTTTTTAATGTTTTTGTCCATTTTTACGGTCTCATCCCCTTTTTACGTTTTCGTCCGTTTTTCACGTTTTCGTCAGTCATTTTACTTTCGTCGCTTTTTATGCTTCGTCCGTTTTTTGTCTTTCGTCCGTTTTTTTTCTACGCTTTCGTCCGTTTTTACGTTTTGTCCGTTTTAAATCGTTTAGTCTATTTTTATATGTTTCATCTGCTTTTTATCCGTTTTTTTATGTTTTCGTCCGTATTTTGAGTTTTTTTTCCGTTTTATACGATTTCGTCCATTTTCTTAATGTTTTTGTCCGTTTTTACGGTCTCATCCATTTTTCGTTTTAAATTGTTTTTACGTTTTTGTCCGAGTCATTTTTACGTTTTAGATCCGTTTTTATGCTTTCGTCCGTTTTTCGCAGCTTTCGTCCGTTTTTTTACGTTTTTGTCGGTTTTAAATCGTTTTCCTCCATTTTTATATGTTTCATCTGCTTTTTATCCGTTTTTTTTTTAATGTTTTTGTCCATTTTTTACGGTTTTCGTCCGCTTTTTATCTGTTTTCGTCCATTTTTTATGTGTATTCGTCCATTTTTTTTACGTTTTTTATGTTCTCATCCATTATTTTTCGCGTAAATATGGACAAAATATAAAAATGAATAAGCGGACGAAACATAAAAGCGAAAAAAGCAGTAAAACGGACATAACCATAAAAAAGCGGATGAAAGCGTAAAAAAGGAAAAAACTCAAAAAGCGAGCGAAAACATAAAAAAGCGGATAAAGCGATGAAACATATAAAATGGGCAAACGATTTAAAGCGGACAACGTAAAAAGCGGGGACGAAAGCATAAAAAGCGGGGCGTAAAACGCGGGCGAAAGCGGGGTAGCGTAAAATGGCGGAGACGCGTAAAAAATGGATGAAAAAAGTAAAAAATGGATGAGCCAGTAAAATTGACAAAACATTAAAAAAGCGAGCGAAATCGTATAAAACGAAAAAACTCAAAAGCGGACGAAAACATAAAAAGCGGATAAGCGGATGAAACATATAAAATGGACAAACGATTTAAAGCGGACAAAAGCGTAAAAAGCGGGCGAAAGCGTAAAAAAGGGCGAAAACATAAAAATGGACTGGCAGTAAATGTGGGGAAAGCGTAAAAATATGGGCCAGCGTAAAAATGGATGAGACGAGTAAAATGGACAAAACATTAAAAAATGGGCGAAATCGTATAAAAACTCAAAAAAGCGGGCGAAAACATAAAAAAGCGGATATAAGCGGATGAAACATATAAAAATGGTGAAAGCGATTTAAGCGGACAAAAGCGTAAAAAGCGGTGGCAGTAAAAAGCGGATGGCGTAAAAGCGGACGCGTAAAATAATGGCGGACAGCATTAAAAGCGGGGCGAAAGCGTAAAAATGGCGGGCCGAAAACATAAAAAGCGGAAAAAAAGCGGACAAAGCGGATAAAAGCGGGGCCCAGCGGTAAAAGCGGACAAAGCGTAAAAAAGTGAAAGCGTAAAATGAGGACTAACGGTACAAAAATATTACTTGAGGGACTAACGGGAAAAATTATTTAACACTTAGCGGTAAAACTAGCGGCGTTAGTGCTCGGGGATGATTATTGCTAGCGTTTGTGGACTTGGGGATGGTTATCTTGAAGGTTTGAGATAGGGATGATTCTTGCGAAAATACACAAACCACAGGGATGATTTTTGCAGTTTACTCTAATTAAAAAAAGTATCATTTTGTCAATTTAGGGGTGTTATCGGGTTTGTCGGGTCAGGTTGAGTCGGGTTTCGAATTTTTTAAAAGTGACCCGCAACCAGACCTGATTAAAAATTGGGTCGGGTTCGGGTGAGATTCGGGTCGGGTTATGTCGGGTCGGGTGATTCGGGTTATCGGGTGACCCAATATAGTAACAGTAAGTAAAAAACATCAATTATTTGAAATATATTTATTCATTGACTTGATAAAAAAATCAAACAACATGCATTTAAAAATACCCGTGTTCAGGTAACTGAGTTATCATAGCAAGAGCAGCTAGTATCTGATCTCTATTTACATCAGGTTCATCGTAAAATCAAGTAGACTAAAATACACCGTTCGTCCCTAATCTTGTACACACACATCACGTTGAACCAAACCTAGGCGTTTTCATCGCTGGAGATCCAAAACATGGGTTTTTAATGCCAAACAAGTCCCTTGACCACTAATGCCAAAGTCAATGTCTGATTTTTGTTATGTAGTTGAGGATATTTTAGTCCATACATTTTATACTTTGTCTTCAAGAGTGTGAACAAATCAGAAGATAAAGAATTCTTATTTATCATCACTTATACTATGTCTTCATTGATGTTTTACAATTTTAATACTAGTTTCTTTTGCATACACAATAGTTATTTGTTTTTCCAAAAAAATATATGATGATCTCACTTTAAAATTGACAATTGTGGATAGTTACACAAATTGGAAGATGAAGTATAACAACAGACTTATGGGTCTTTTGGAAGCCGGATGATACGAAACAGGCAACCTTGACTAAAGAAAAGTAAAATGAATATGCAACCTACTGTTATGAGTCTTATGCCATCATAAATTGGGGAGGTCCTAGCACTCGGGAACGATACCAAAACACCAGATTCACAATTTGGATCGAGCCAAAAACGCAGGCTGCCTTACTTTTGTTGCTTTGTGATTGCGTCCTGGTTGCTAGACTGAATGTTAAAGTGGGAAAGTGGCAGGATAAATATGCCTATACATCAGTGTTCAAGGTCATAAAGCAGGATGTACAAGGAAGAAAGGTGGTGATGAGGATTGGAGCGTGGGTGATCATACTCTGTTCTTGGTTACAATTAAGCGTTTTGTTAGTTGATCAAAGAAAATACTAAAGCGTTGGGCAATCAACTTCAGCTTTAAAATGACAATACTAACAAGTATAGTGTTGAATAAACTGACAAACCTTCTCTCTATATATACAGGGACTAGTTCTGTCATTCACAGAACTAGTCTATCTTTAACATAACTAGTTTGTTCCCTGTTTGTGTCTTTTCTATTTGTGCAGGGACTAAAGATGGACAAACAAAGTTGCGACTATAAATAAGACCCTCCTCCTTTGCTTCTTACTCTCTCAAGTCGTCTTCTTCACCGCGACTATCTTGTCTTCTCTGTTCTTACTCCTTTGTATAGTTGGGTTGATCTAGTATCTTGATCAATCCTAGATTGTGGTTTGGTTGATTGATCACACCTGGTGACAATCTTGTTATTTCTCTTAAGTTGTAACATGATACTCTCTTTTTGAATCAAGGGGTGGTTGGTTGGATTCTATCGTGGTGTTGTTATAATTTCTACATGGTATCAGAGCTTTGGCTCTGATTGATTGGTTGTTTCGATTGTCTAGGGTTTCATCCAATTTTTGGGGGTTCTTAAAATTGGAGTGAGATCTGATCGATTCTTGGTTAATTCAACCTTTGTGTTGAGTTAATTCTTTGGTTCACGGTGATTTATGGTAAATTAGGGTTTGAATCGAAAACTCTAATTTCCCTAATTTGGGGTTCTTGTTCTTGGTGTTTCGGTGATTATTGGGACCTTATTCTTTCACAATATCTCTTAATAAGAGAGTTGTGATTTCTTCCGTGGTTCTTCTCATTATAAGCTTTGTAAGTATTCTTTCTTCTCTTAAAAATTACTTAGTTTTAGTTAAGGGGGTGCAAACGGTGTGATTAACTCCTTGATCGCCTCCTTGAGAGTGTGAATACTGCTCAGTGCCAGATCTCTTGGCGGACTTTGTAATTTTTGGGTGTGAGTTTTATCTTCTTGCAAAGTTATAATTTCTTGTCTCTTTCTGTGCTTATCGCTAGTTGCTTATCTGTCTTTATTATGGCTCTTGGTACTAGTGATATTGATCTGATTAGTAACCTTGATTTGGGTAATCCCTTACATCTTCATTCTAATGATATTAGTACATCATCTATTGTTTCTATTAAACTTACTGATGCTTGTATAGAGTTTGGTCTCTTTGCTATGAAATTGGCTATTAATACTAGGAATAAAGCTGGTTTTATTAATGGTAAATGTGTTAAAGCTACTTATGCTTCTAGTGATGTTCTTTCTAATCAATGGGAAAGATGAAATTCTATCGTGTTGTCTTGGATCTTGAATTACGTTATGCGAAGATTTATATCTTGGTCAAATCTTTTAAAAATTGCTTTGAGGTGCAGGGTGAACTTAAAGAAACTTATGATAAACTTGATGGGTCTATTATTTTGAGTCTTATGCAAAAAATTAATAATTTTAGACAAGGAGAATGCGTATGTGAATATTATCATAAGCTTAACTCATTATGGAGAGAATTTGATATTATGACAAAATTGCCTATGTGTACTTGTGCTGCTAGAGAAGATGTGTTAAAACATAATCAACTTATGAAACTTATGCAATTTCTTATGGGTCTTAATGAAATTTATCACCTATCGAGCGGTATTCTCTCACAGAGACTCTTCTGATGTTAAGGATGCTTTTGTCACTATTTCCAGAGAAGAGTCTCATAGAGGCATTGCCTCTTCTTCTACTGTTCGACTCTAAATCTCAAATTCTTTGGATTTATTTCAAAAACAAATTGGACTAATAATGGAAATAAGAGATTTGAAAATAAGAAGAGTTTTGTTAATGATAATAAGAAGTTTGTCAATCTGGGAATAACAATAATAGGGGTCCTAATCCAAACTTACTTTGTACTAATTGTAGTAAAATTGGTCACTTGCTGTTGATAGATGTTTTGAAATAATTGGATTTCCTCACGGGTATAATAAAAATCTGGTAAAAACAAACTAACTTCAAAACTTCTTATAATGCTAATGCTTCATCTATGGAAAATGGTTCCTCTATGTCTATCACTAATGAACAGATGATGAAATTAATGAATCTTATCAAAGACATGCCTTCTAGCAGTATGCAAGCCAATATGGCGGTATACCCACTTTATGAACAATAATGTTTTCTTTAACATAAATTTTCATAAATTTCATAACAACAATCCTTTGTGTAAAGATAGTATTGGGTGGATTATTGATTAGAGCGAAACCAACACATGACCATCAATACTTTTAATATGTTTAGCATTGTTGATATTTAAAGATTAAACCTTACTTGGGACATCCCAATGGTACTCTTGCCAAAATCAAACATATTGGTAACTTAAAACTCTCCGATAAAGTTACTTTATATGATGTGTTGGTAGTTCCTGAATATTGTGTTAGTCTATTATCTGTGCATAAACTAATTAAAGACAATAGAATGTTTGTTGGATTTGATGAATCTAAATGTTACATTCAGGATTTGACTTAAAACAAAATCATGGGGAGCGGTGAAAATGGTGGTCTCTATTTGTTTGATACTCCCTCTCCTATTACTTCTAAACATCAAACAATAGGTAATATATACATTACTTGTTATATTTCTAAATCCTTATGGCATAAGACTTGGTCATCCATCGACCAAGGCTGTGAACATGCTTCAATCTGATCTCAAGTTCACTAAAGATTCTCATGTGTCTCCTTGTGACATCTGTCACAAAGCCAAACAGAACGAGGGAATCCTCCTATTAGTGATCATAAGAGTTCCTCCATTGGTGATCTTGTGCATATAGACCTTTGGGGTCCTTACAAGGTCACTAGTAGAGAAGGATTTAAATACTTTATGACCATTGTTGATGATTTTACAGTCTTTTGGATCTATCTTATAAAATCTAAAGATGAGGTTTATAACTTATTTGTTAGCTATGTTAATCTGATTCTAAATCACTTTAAGTGTGGTATTAAAAGCTGTGAGATCGAGACAATGGTACTGAATTTATTAACAATAAAATGAGTAATTTGTTTAGCAACACTGGTATTACTCATCAAACTACTTGTGCTTATACTCTCAGCAAAATGGGATTCTTTGAGAACTTATTAAATTTTGCTAGAAGCTTGTTGTTTCAAAGTGGTATTCCTTTAAGTATGTGGCACGAATGCATTTTAGCTGCTTGCCTATCTAATTAACAGGTTACCATCTTACATTAGAGTGGAAAGTCTCCTTTTGGTGGTATATGGTCAAAACCAAAACTTTCTCATCGAGATGTTTTGGTTGTCTGTGTTTCTCTTATTCTTAATAATTGATAAATTTGCTTCTAAATCTGAAAAATGTATCCTCATTGGTTTTTCTACAACAAAAAAGGCTTATAAGGTTTACAGTCTTGAGTCTAAACTAATTTCTTACTCTAGAGATGTTCAATTCTATGAAACTGTCTTTCCATTTAAAATGAACACTCAACTACAAACTGATAAGGCTTGAAACTACACTCGATGATCTAAATTTTTCAATGAGAAACACATTGATCTAAATCCCAATGATGAAAGGAGAGGTTCTAATACATCCAATGATGATGGTTGTGCCTATTCATGCCCTAGAAGTACACATACTTCTAATGATGGTGAGAATCTTGGTATGGCAACATCTATAGATGACAATAATCTCCTTGAGGGAAGTTCCCCAACTAATGAGAACACCACTCAATCTATCCCTACTCAGAACATTAGTCATGAGCAGCCTGTTCTCAGAAGGACTAGTAGGGACTCTAGAATGCCTGCTAAGTTTAATGATTATGTTGTGAGTAGTAATGTAAAGTATGGGCTTGAAAAGTATGTATGTTACTCTAATCTAAATCCTGCAAATTATTGTTTCTCAACCACTTTAAACAAATCTGTTGAGCCTTCCTCTTATGAGGAGGCTGCTAAAGATATTAATTGGGTTCAGGCTATGAATAATGAGATAACTGCTTTAAAAAGAAATAACACTTGGACTGAGTGTGAACTTCCTAAAGGAAGGAAAACTGTTAGTAGTAAGTGGTTATGGAAAATAAAATATAAATCCTCAGGTGAAATTGACAAATATAAAGCAAGGGTTGTTGCCAGAGGCTTTAGCGAGAGGGAGGGTTTGATTATAGAGAAACTTTCAGTCCTTGTTAAAATGTCCCTTTGTGAGATGTATGATTAATATTGTTTGTTTGTCATAAGCTGGAGTATTTTCAATTAGCATTAATAATGCATTTCTATATGGTGATTTAACTGAGGAGGTTTATATGACTCTTCCTCCTTGCTTTGATGATCATAAGTCTAAAATTGTGAAGTTAATAAATCTCTATATGGTCTTAAACAGGCTCCTAGACAATGGAATGCCAAACTTACTTTAACTCTTAGTGAAATTGGGTTTGTGCAGTCTAAATTTGATTACTCTCTATTTACTAAGAGCGGAAATATGTGTTTGATTATGCTTGTGTATGTTGATGACATTATCATAACTGGAAATGATGTTAGTGAAATTGAGAAGTTTAAAGTGGTCTTAAAAACTAAATTTCAAATCAAAGATCTAGGAAAGATGAAATACTTTCTTGGAATTGAAGTTTTAGAAAATGATAATGGTGTATGTTTCATCAAAGGAAGTCTTGTCTTGAGCTTTTGCATGAATATGGCTTACTTGCCTAAACTGTTGATACTCCTTTGCCTGAGAACACCACTCTAAATCATATTGAAACTGATGATGATAAAGCTTTATCTAATATAGGTAATTATCAAAAGCTTGTTGGGAAATTAATCTATCTAACTAATACAAGACCTGACATTGCCTACTCTGTTCCTTGTTTAAGCCAATTTATGCATGCTCCCTTACAATCTCACTTGAATCTTTGCTCTTAGAGTCTTGAGATACTTAAAAGGATCTCTGGTAATGGCATTGATTAATGCAAATGAGAATCTTAAGCTTAAAGCTTATGCGGTCTGATTGGGCTAGATGCCCGATTACTAGAAAATCTGTTTTGGGTATTGTGTGTTTTTGGGTGACTCTTTGGTGACTTGGAAAGTAAAAACAATCCACCTTGTCTAGGTCATCCTCTGAGCTGAGTATAGATGCATGGCTTACGCTGCACTGTGAGATTATTTGGCTTGCTAATGTGCTTGGTGACATGGGTGTTAAAACTTGTTACCGTGGTTACGCATTGTGACAATAGTTACTGCTCTGCAATTCTTTGGTAATCCAGTTTTTCATGAGAAAACTAAGCATTTTGAAATTGATGTTCACTTGGTTAGAGAAAAAGTCTCTGCTGGGGTTATTAGGTGAGAAGATTCACTTCTCAGCAAATTGCTGATATCCTGACTAAATCCTTGGATACTAAGCAACATAAGTGGCTTTGTGATAAGCTTGGTATGATGGACATGTTTAAGGTTGAAGGTTTGAGGGAGGGTGTTGAATAAACTGACAAACCTTCTCTCTATATATCAGAGGACTAGTTACTGTCATTCACAGAACTAGTCTATCTCTAACATAACTAGTTTGTTCCCTGTTTGTGTCTTTTCTATTTGTGCAGGGACTAAAGATGGACAAGAGAAAAGTTGCGACCTATAAATAAGACCCTCCTCCACTGCTTCTTTCTCACTCTCTCAAGTCGTCTTCTTCACACGACTATCTTGTCTTCTCTGTTTCTTACTCACTGTATAGTTGGGTTGATCTAGTATCTTGATCAATCCTAGATTGTGGTTTGGTTGATTGATCACACCTGGTGACAATCTTGTTATTTCTCTTAAGTTGTAACCTGATACTCTTTTTTTGAATCAAGGGGTGGTTGGTTGGATTCTATCGTGGTGTTGTTATAATTTCTACATATAGCAGATGCAATCATGTTGGTATTATATGCGTGTTGTGTATTTGCGTTATTGAAACCGTGTGTTGTCTTTGATGTGAAGGAATACACGTGCAAAGCAAGACAAAGAGACCGTATGTTGTTTGGGTTAAAGTGATCTGCATATGAAGCAGAGAGAAAGACGTGTTTCGTGCTTTAGGAGCTTGTGATATGCCAAACTTTCCACTTTAAAGTTGCATACTACTACGTATGTAATTGTTGCACTCTAGCTCATTGAGAACATTTCTACGTAATTGTTGCACGAATCAGAGGGTCATTTATTAACGACTCATACCAAAGGGTACCTCATTTTCATATTTGGGTTCACACTCTTGAAGACAAAGTATACATGTGTATGGACTAAAATACCCTCGACTACATAACAAAAATCAGACATTGACTTTGGCATTAAAAACCCATATTTTAGACCTCCAGCAATGAAAACGCGTAGGTTTGGTTCAACGTGATGCGTGTGTAAAAGATTAGAGACGAACGGTGTATTTTAGTCAATCAAGTATATTTTGGTAATTTAAGCTTACTGTCATATATGAAGTAATGACTAATGAACACTTTTTGCTTAGGATTTTAATCCAAACATTGTCACCAATTTCATAGAGGTGATGACCAATTTACCCTTCCAAGTTACATAAATGGTCTCTGTGGGATAGTGAAAATTGCATCCACCGTCCCTACAGTAAATTACCCAAATGGTCCTCGTCGTTTGGAGAAATTTGCATCCACTGTCCCTAAACTTTCTTTTATCCATTCCTTATACGTTTTCGTCCGTATTATACATTTTCATACGTGATTATCTGCTTTTATCCGTTTGTATACGTTTTTATCCGTTTTTATACGTTATCATATGTTTTTATCAGTTTTCTTCCGTTTTTCTTACGTTTCCATCCGTTTTTATCTGCTTCGTCCATTTTTATACGTTTTCGTCCGTTTTATTATCCGCATTTTTACGCTTCAGACGTTTCGCCCATTTTTATACGTTTTCATCCATTTTTATACCTTTTCATTCAAATTTCGTACGTTATTATCCATTTTTGTATGTTTTTATACGCTTTTATACGTTTTCATCCGTTTTTATACGTTTTTGTACTTTTTCAGCCGTTTTTATACGTTTTCATCCGTTTTTATTAGTTTTTGTCTATCTTTATACGTTTTCATCCTCATCCGTTTTATATGCTTTTATACGTTTTCGTCCGTTTTTGCCTGTTTTTATACGTTTTCATCTGTTTTTGTACGTTTTCAACCGTTCTTATACGTTTTTATCCTTTTTTATTAGTTTTTGTTTGTTTTTACGCGTTTTAACCCTTTTTATATCAGTTTTTGTCCATTTGAAACATTTTCATTCGTTTTTCTTATAATTTCGCAGCGTTTTAAATTAGGTTTTTATCGTTTTAAATCTTTTTATATGTTATCATCCATTTTTATACAGTTATGTACATATTTATGCATTTTTATACGTTTTGTACAACCAAAAATGAATAAGAACAGACGAAAATTAATAAAAATTGACAAAAACGTATAAAAACGGATGAAAACGTTTAAAAAATGACGAAAACATAAGAAAAGCTGACGAAAACATAAAAAACGGATAGAAAAAGATAAAAACTGATGAAGACGTATAAAATTGATAAAAACGTATAAAAACGCACAAAAATATAAGAAAAACGCACAAAAACATTTAAAAACGGACAAAACTGATAAAAACGGTTGAAAACGCATAAAAACGGGTGAAAAAACGTATAAAATCGAATGAAAACGTATAAAAACGCACGAAAATGTAAGAAACGGACGAAAACGTTTAGAAACGGCTGAAAACATATAAAAATGGACCAAAACGTAGTAAATGGACGAAAACGTAAGAAACCTTATGAAAACTGGCGAAAACGTAAAAAAACAGACGAAAAAAAATGTTTAGGGACGGTGGATGAAATATTCGCTAAACACATGTACCATTTATGTAATTTACCCTGAGGACGGCGGATGCAATTCTCGAAAATTCACGTGGCATAATATGGTCATCACAAGTAGGGGTGTCAAAAATCCCGACCCGACCCGGACCCGAACCCGTCTAAGGATAATCGGGTCGGGTTACTCGGGTCCAAAATCTAACTCGGGTCAATCGGTTCAACCTGATTAACCCGAGTACGAACTAGGGTCGGGTATCGGGTTCAAAATACTTTGCAATTCGGGTTGGTCAACCTTAACCCGACTTTTTTTCAATCTTTATTTAAAGGCCCAAGTCAAATTAAATGGTAACTTGGACCATTTCTCATCCAATGTTTGGTGTCTACTATGTTGCATAGTCTACCGTGGTTACGATTTTGCATTGTTTAATAATATGGATAATATGAATGACTTAATTATACGTAGCCAACTGATGTGGTTTTCAGTATTATATATTTGCCTATGGATGTTGCAAATTGCAATTTTGAAATAAGCCAAGTGCTAACCATAGCAGCCATGTGCCTCAGTATGGGTGCATCGGCCCGGCCGTCAATAAATGATGTGGTTGCAGCATTGTCTTCTCTTATGCAAGATCCAGTACTACCACTATGACTCAATTCAGGTGCAGGATAACATGCTAGAATTATGTAAAGCAGACATAATCTTTGTGTACCATAAACACAACAAAGTTTGTTCCCTATAAAAAGTTGATACAATATTCGAATGTTCAATAAAAAAACGTAATTTTAACTATTAAGTTTAAGAAATTAAATTATGTGATTTTGTAAATGGCACAAACCCGAACCCGACTAGACCCGACCCGTTTAGACCCGAACCCGACTAACCCGAGTTCAAATAGGGTCGGGTTTGGGTATGTTATTTTTAGCCTCGACCCGACTTGGACCCGACCCGTTTGACCCGAACCCGACCAACCCGACCCGATTAACACCCCTAATCACAAGTATTCAGTGCCCAAAAAAATAAAAAAAATAAAAAATAAATAAATACAAAAATGCGCTAAAAAGCAAAAAAAATTGTTCGTTACCCTAGGAACAAACGATGACAAATATGATACTTTTTCGATCATTTGCACTAAATAAAACGACAATAAATAAAGAACAAACGGCATTGGGTTGTGAATTGTGATGCATCATTGCATCACTATCCTAGCTTCACAATATTAGTCCCCGCCACGAGTACTAGATGGGGCTAGTGCGCTAGAAAACCTTGAATCTCAAGGGTCATAGGCAAGAAAAAAAATCACCAAGTGGTTTGTGTATGTCGTAATATATTTTCATACGCTTACATAAGTCATCTCATAGTTAAACTGAATAGGATTTAGAGTCTTTTTTTCTATAGGACAACTTCCTAGAGCACATTTAACATGTTCTACAAGTGAACATACCTGTAATAGATCTCCAATGTTGATCACGAGCGCACCAGGAGTAGGAGGCACATCAATCCATTGATTTTCATGAAGTACTTCAAGCCCTCCGGTATCATCTTGCAAAAGCACCGTAAGAAATCCATCATCGGTGTGTTTTGTAGCACCCATGGTTAATTCAGGTTGCGGACAAGCAGGATAAAAATGTCCAACAAACGCAAGCCCCTTATCACACTCCATATCTCCCAAATGATGTGTTTCCAGCCCCAACGCCTCGGAAATAAATCCAAACAATAACTCACCAAGTTTCAATACTCGACTAGAGTACTCAATTTGAATATCTCTACAAACAACAGGCAAATCTTCGGGCTTCGGAGGTGATGGAGCCATAAATGAAATGAATGAGTCCCTCCAGTTGGCAACTGGCGAAGAGTACAGATCAAAATTACTGTTATACACAAAGGCTTTGGAAGCATCTCTAGTGTAAAACTGTTTCTTAACTTCAACATCTTGTTCAAAAAAGCTACGGACACCTTGAAGCATTTCGTTCATTATGCTTATAGGGATTCCATGATTCACTACTTGAAAGAATCCTAGATTCTCTGAGGCCGTACGGATGCTCTCCACGATCAATGCTCGATTCGTGGATGCAAGGTCTATGAGAGGAATATGGAACGAGGTAGTACTTTTGGGGATGGGTTCCGGAGGACTGATGAACATGCGAGGGATTTCTTGGATTCTAGCATCGACTAGGCCTTGGACTCCTGTTTTTTTTTCGTCGAATGCTTTGATTTCAGTTGCTCGATCATAGGAAGAGATGATTAAAGGCCTGATGGTAGCCATTGCTGTGATGAAGATTGTATGCTGATTTGTTCGTACCATTTAAGTGGAAATGTAAAGTCAGCGTACTGCTAGCAGCCACTCATTAGTAATCGATTTTTGACTTTAAACATGATTAAAATCGATCGTCATGTGTGACAACATATGGATATTCATTTTATTTCATTTTTTGGTGAAGATGTTCCGAGTACAAGTCCTCTTTCTTTTGGAGTAATTCAAAGTGATAATATTTCATGATATCGACCGTAGGACCTTTTCAATCAAAAATTGGTCCCTAACAATATCTTGTTTAGCAATGCCTATTGTAAATTAATATGGGCTTATGGGTTTTATGTTTATTCATCTAATTTTTAAGAACAAGTTTGGGTTTAGACTATTAGCCTTATATATACATTCACTTGTAACCTTTTGGTGATTCATTAATCAATAACAGTTATCATTTCTCTTACATCTTTCACTTGTTTATTATTTTCACAATACGTTATCAGCATGATCTTTGCTCTAACCAAAAAGAGGTAAATAATTTTTTTTTCTTTTTTTTCATTCGACGTCTACTATTTTTTTTTTCATAGTGCAATATAACCTGTCATATAGGTTTAAATGTGTATATGCAAGATTAATACCTTGGACAGATGGCAACAAACAATAGGTTTAATAATTTAACTTAATATCATGCATCTTAATATGATACGGATTAACAAACAATAGATTGAAGTTGTAGAGACTAACATTTTTTTTCTTCGTTATCATCATTTTTTGGTTTGTTGTCTATTCTGGCATAATCAATATGCTACGGACGGATACTTTTGCTATATGCAACACTATGGAATATATTATAATCGATATTATATATTCTGTCTTGTTTCACTTAACAATAATGAATAATTACATAAAGAGAATTGCATCGTAATTTACAAAAAAAATCATGTTCTATAGTGATTAAATAAAGAGAATTATGTTTCTTTATCATTATCTTCATGTTGTTATCTTAAATTCTCTTATAGTTAACAAGAACAATAAATGTTCTATTGTGACTGCAAAAAAGAGAACCAAAATAACACAACATCATGTTGTTGTTCAAAGAAAAATATAATTCGAACCTCAAGTTCTAACTAGCATAGTACTCGCGCAAAGCAACGGCGGTACCCAACATATCAGTTTTTTTCGCACCTTGATCTTTAAGCGGTATGCAATGAAAGTTAGTATTTGACAGTTTACCCGTTTGATACTTCGAAAAAAGTAGATGCGTATTTTAATTTCCGTAAAGTATGTCAATACAAATATAGCTATCTATACTTATACTCATTTGAACTTTGTATAACTTGAATGTTTATGATAAAAATTACAAATATAAATTTATATTATTGTAAGTTTGTAACATCCATTTTAATACTAAAATTTAATGTGTCATTAGTGTACATTATAATGCAATTATTATAGTATAGAATTTAATTATATAAATTAACAATTATAGTAAGATGTGTAGGCTTAAAAAATTAAGGCTTCATTCTTTAGAAAGTCATAAATACATTATAAGGTAGTATAGATATGATCTTTTTATAAGGATCAATATCATAACCTCATGTTATGAAGTAAAATAAAAATAAAAATAGAACCTCATCATAACCTCATGTTATGAAGTAAAATAAAAATAAAAATAGAACCTCATGTTCTAATATGATCTTTTCATAAGGATCAATATCATAACCTTATGTTATGATGTAAAAAAAAAACAAAAAAAAAAAAACAACAACTAGTGTTCTTATATGATTCGATTAATAGAATCACTAGCATAACTTTATGTTATGTGTTGAGAAAAAAATATATAATTCCCTCAAGAGAATCAAAAATAACATAATTTATGTTATTGTTATATATTTGTTATAGCCTCATGTTTTATTGTTGTTAATTTTTATTTTTTTACTTGTTGCACACATATATATATATATATATATATATATATATATATATATATATATATATATATATATATATATATATATATATATATATATATATATATATATATATATATAAACGATGTTTAGATATTTGAAAAAAGAGGACATTTTGTTAAATAATTTTTTTTATGTAGTTATAATGTCAAACTCAAAGCTTTCAAATATTGATTTTGCTGTTCTTGACATCTCTGGAAAAGACTATCTCCCTTGGATTCTTGATGCTGAGATCCATTTAACTACAAAAGATTTGGGAGAAACAATCAAAACTGGAAATACGGCCTCTGCACAAAAGCGTGCCAAAGCCATGATATTCCTTCGTCATCATCTTCATGAGGACCTTAAAAAGGAATATTTAACGGTGAAAGACCCGTTAGAATTATGGTAAAGTTTAAAAAATAGATTTGATCATCAAAAGCAAGTCATTCTTCCAAAAGCTCGCTATGATTGGATGCATCTCAGGTTGCAAGATTTTAAAAGTGTGAGCGAGTACAATTCCGCAATGTTTAGTATCACATCTAAACTAAAATTGTGCTGTGAAAAAATTACTGATGAAGACATGCTAGAGAAAACTTTCTCTACTTTCCATGCTTCAAATATGCTTTTACAGCAACGATATAGAGAACGTGGTTTCAAAAAATACAATGAACTAATATCCGTTCTCCTTGTTGCTGAACAAAATAATGAGCTTTTGATGAAAAATCATCAAGCACGCCCCACTGGTTCCACTGCGTTGCCTGAAGTGAATGCAACATCAAAAGTGCGGGGACGTGGTCGTGAACGCGGTAACAACCGCGATAATGAACAAGGCCGAGGCCGTAGTCTAAATAATGTTTGGCACCGTGATGGTTACAATCCCAAGCCATATGATTTTAATAAAAAAATGATAAAGGCAAAAAGATGCAACATCAAGCTCCTAAGAATTCTGGAAATGCTTACCACAGGTGTGGCATGAACACTCATTGGGCGAAACAGTGTCGTACCTCCAAACACTTTGTTGACCTTTATCAAGCATCACTCAAAATGAAAGGAAAAGAGATTGAAACAAATTTCATTGACAATTTCAATGATGACAATGAAACAAATTTCATTGATAATTTCAATGACTATGAGCCAAATGCTAATGTGCGCTTCGACTCCTCGGATTTCTTTTATGATGTCGAAGATGTTGTTGCTTCATTTTCCAACGATGGAAATAATAACTAGCTATCTAGTTGCATTTTTATTTTTCCGCAGTAAGTGTTTAAGTTTAAATTTTGTGTTGAATAAGCTAGGTTTGTTCTAGCATTGTTACTCATGTTTTGAATTTTAATTAATGCAGTATTTATTTTTTCCTTAATTTTTTCTTTTAGTTTGAAATGCTTATTTATTTATTATTATTTTTTTATGTTCAAGGATATGAAAGCATTTTGGAAAACGGTGAAGACGAGTGTCTAGTAGATAGTGGAACAACAAATACCATTTTGAAACACAGAAAATACTTTTATGAATTTTATATAGCAAATGCGAATGTCAACACAATTTGTGGTACTAGCAATTTGATTGAAGGCTCAGGCAAACCCTGCATTTTGTTACCTAAAGGTACAAAGTTAATAATAAATGATGCGTTATATTCTAGTAGATCTAGGAAAAATCTACTAAGTTTTAAAGATATAAGACACAATGGTTATCATCTTGAAACCATGACTGAAAATAATATTGGGTATCTCCAAATTACATCCATTAAAAATGCACAAAAGTCCATAATGGAAAGAATGAAATGTCTGTCTTCTGGATTGTATGTTACATACATAAATCAGACAGAAATAAATATGGTTTCTACCCGAAAAGGTGTATATCCCAAAATATTTACCCTTTGGCATGATCGATTGGGTCATCCGGGTGATATAATGATGAGGAGAATAATTGAGAGCTCAAATGGGCATCCACTAAAGGACCTTATGATCCTTTTATCAAACGATTTATCATGTGGAGTATGCTCTCTTGGAAAAATGATAACTAGGCCCTCAATCAATAAACTTGAAAATGAATCTCCGTTATTTATTGAAAGAATTCAAGTAGACATTTGTGGGCCAATTACTCCTCCATGCGGACTATTTTGATACTTTATGGTATTAATTGATGCCTCATCTCGATGGTCCCATGTCTGTCTGTTAGCATCAAGAAATGTTGCTTTTGCGAGGCTATTAGCCCAAATAATTCAATTAAGAGAACATTTCCCAGATTATCAAATCAAAAAGATCATACTTGATAATGCAGGAGAATTTACATCTCAATCATTTAATGATTTTTGTATGTCAATTGGGATTATGGTTGAGCATCATGTAGCTCATGTGCATACACAAAATGGTCTAGCTGAATCTTTAATAAAAAGATTACAACTAATTGCTAGACTACTACTTATGAAATCAAAATTGCCATCCTCTGCATGGGGACATGCTATCTTACATGCTGCTGCTCTTATTAGATTAAGACCAAGCGCATCTCATAAGTATTCTCCACTCCAACTGGTATCTGGAAGAGAACCAAGTTTGTATCTTCTTAAACTATTTGGTTGTGGTGTCTATGTCCCAATTTCACCACCACAACGTACAAAGATGGGACCTCAAATAAGATTGGGAATTTATGTTGCTTTTTCAATCAACTTACTAGCAAGATATAGTTCTGAGCCAACACGCCGACAATGGAATGGAATCAAACATATTTTTCGTTATCTTTGTGGTACCCATGATATGGGATTATTTTACCAAAAGAATTTGAAATCAAAGTTGGTTGGATATGCTGAGGCTGGTTACTTTTCTGATCCACATAAGGCACGATCCCAAACAGGGTATGTTTTCACATATGGAGACATTGCAATTTCTCGGAGGTCGACAAAGCAATCTTTAACTGCAACATCATCAAATCATGATGAGCTTATTGATAAGGATTTAAAACGTACACTTTTAAGGGGTCATTTAAGCCCTTAATCGACCACTTTTATATCCATTACTGCTTAATTTCGTTCCATTTCATTTTTTAGGTCTCTTGGATGCAAAATGCTGTAATGATGCATATTTGGACGAAAAGGAGTGAAAACATGAAGAAACTAGCAAAGTCAAGATCGAAGACACTCAAGCTGCTAAAACTGAAGCTGATGGTGTCCCAACTAAAGGGCCGCCGTCCCCCTCTACAGATTTGATAATAGATGCACCTGACTGCTCAGTAGACTTTTTGCTCAAATACACTTGACGGCTTCAGGCTTTGAAGAGGAAGGGCGTCACTAAGACTTTTCATCTCAGACGACCCAGATCCAGAATCAGGCGACGTCCCTTGATGTGTGCTAAAATACACATCATTTTATATCTAAAAATATGCTAAATCGGACTAATAACCATGAAATATGTCAATTTATATTGCAAATGTGTTGGATATGTGTTATTATGTTTTGCAGGTACAAGAGTTTGAAAACAAAGCAAAAACGATGATTTTCGGATGGGTTTAGATGATGTTTTCGCGTTTTCGAAGTTCAAAAGAAGTCATAAAGATTAACCGAGCACACCATTGGAAAGATCACGAAGTATCGAGTCAAATGGTTATATTGTTTGGAGCATCGATGAAGAGAAGAAAAATTGAAAGATCAAATGGAGCTCGAACGGAGATTATTTTAGAGATAATATCTAAAATTCGGATCAAGTGAAAGAGGGATACAAAGAATTAAATGCAAAAGAATTAACACAAAAGAACTGTTGGTCTAGTGGTTGGGTTCATGATTGTCAAGCAAGAGGTCAAGGGTTCAACTCCTAGGCATTTAATTTTTGCTATATATTTTATCAAGCCCAACTACAAGCTCAAGCGAAGTCCAATCTGCTCAAGGCCCAGCTGCGGTCCAAGTCCTCCTCAAGCCCAATCTGTCCAAGAACTCAGCCCAATGCGAAGAGTAGAAGCAGATCAGCCCAATTTGAGAGAGTTTACACAAAAGGGAATGTGCTATTTGAATTTTGAAGTGCAAGTGAAATTAATATATGTGTCCCAGCAAAAGGATTGTCAAAGAGAATTACAAATGCATTTTTTTTGCTGCACGTGATCCTCAAACGCACAAATAAATTATCATAAAGCGTGTGAGTTTCTTTGTTGACAGCTGCTATCACTCTTGCCCACTATTATTTTGTCTCAGCCATTCAAACGTTGGCACGTGGATTTCTTGGTGACAAAGGCAAGGCCTTTGGGGAAGGATCGAGATACATTGATGGGATATAAATGGAGCACACATGATCCGAGGCCAGGAGATACCAACACATTAATATTCACACACAGTTTTAGTTTTTATTTTTGCGAAAATTACTTATGAGGCCCTGCAGGGGGGAAGTTGTCCTGCAGAGGACCTCTTTTTTTCATATATCAAAAAAGGCCAGGCATTTCGCTTCAAAGTTGTGCAGAAATCCTTAATGGACACATGTCAACACCCCCTTAATTATACGTGATATATTTAAAAAAAAAAGTAACTCGCTTAAAAATTGAGGCGAAATCTGACAATATGTGGGGACACCCTCTGTTGAAGTCAGAAAAAGCAACTACTCACTTTAATATTGAAGCGAAATTGCATTGGGACTAAGCATGCACTAAGCAAAATATCGTACACTATCAATTCGAATGACTACTCGTTACTGTGCAAAATTTATCCGAATAACAATGAAAAATTTGTCATTTCGTTTTACATTTCCAGTGAATATACGAAGCAAGAGTAGGTGTTTTTCTCACATAGTTGCAAAATCTTCCTTGGTTTTTTTTTTGTTGCAGCGTGGAGTTGTGCCTGTTGGAAAATCTTCCTTGGTAGCTTTGGTGTTAGTGGTGTAGGCTGTCGGTGGTGGTGTTGTGGCTGTTGGTGGTGCTGTTGGCTGACGGTGTCATTGTTGTTGTGGTTTTGTGGTGGTAGTGGTTTGGTGTTAACGCGTTTGTTTGTTAATATGGCACTAGTTGTTCCGGTAAATAATTTTTTTTCTTCCGATATCATTATTTGTTGTTTTATGCTTATTGTGTAGTTAATAATATATATTGTTATTAATTGTTGTTTTAGGATTTTGCCGTTGACCTTACCTGTAGAAGTAAGCTAAGATTGGTTCATTGCCTTAAAAAAAAATTTGCGAATACCAATAAGGAAGTATTGTTTAGGCAGACGTGTTTCGGATGGATGTTTGACATAGAACAAATGCGAGAGTCATGTATTTTATTACATTATATGATTTTATGTCAAGTTGAACCTCAATCGGGAGACACGGAAGTCGTTCCATTGAGGTATCGTGTAGGAGATTTTGAGTTGAGATTTGGTAGAGAGGAGTTTTGTTTAGTAACTGGCTTGAGATTTGGGGTTGATTTTCAAGACAAATATAAAGATCAACCTACTCCTCTTAGGAGACGTGTTTTTGACTCACGTTATGATGGATGTTCGATAACTATTGGACTGTTGAATGATTATATTTCTAGCGATGCCTTTGATAAGCTTGTCGATATCGATGCCGTTCGTGTTAGTTTGCTAGGGTTGTTGGAGCTGGTGTTGTTAGGCCACGAGGTTAATTACGTAGTCCCCCCATGGTGCATGGCTTTAGTAGATAATCTTGATGCTTGAAACATATATCCTTGGGGTTCGTACGTGTGGCCGACATTATACAGTCAGTTAGTTGGTGCAGTAGGTTCACGTCTTGAAGCTTTTTTTGTGAAGCCACGACCACCGCCCGACGCTGACGGTAAGGTAAAGAACCCTAAGTATACGCTGATGGGCTTTACATGGGCCTTTAAGGAATGTATATATATATATAATTTTAGTTTTTGTTGTTTATGTATATATATAATGTTAAAGTAATTAACCAATTATTTTTTATAGACGTGGATTTTGGAGACTTATCTAGACAAGGCACTTGATTTTTTTAATCGTCACGAGCTCCATCCGAGAGTGTGTGCTTGGCGTTACAAGCGGCCGTTTAAACGTTGTTACCTGGATAGTTTATTGGTGAGTTGTTATTTAATCATGCCATTCAGTTTTTAGTGATTCATAACAATATTCGTATTTGTTGTTATATAAATTTTAGGTAGCGGAACCTACATTAAGACTTGTACCCGATGCATATGAGTCCGAAAAGGGTTGGTTCCGTGATAGCATGGCATTTTTTGAGGGGCGTAGTATTGAACCACCACCAATACCCATGTCTTGAAACAATTCAGAAGCTCGCTCGTACACTTGTAGTGAGTGAGCTATCTCTTGGTCGATCTTAGCTTCAATAATTGGATCATCATCCTTAGTAAACCCAACTAATTTTACCACATTCTCTATTGGGTATGGGATGGTGAATAGCACTGTACACGATGATACAATACCACCATCAATTTCTAACACCCATGCACACATAACTTTGTACCCATCTGCTAGGAAACTTCCTGAAATTACGATAGAGTTCCGTAGCTGGGATATATGGAATGGAGGCCCAACCATGTGTCTTATCTCTTACGGTATGCCTACGTCGGTAAATTGGTGACTAACCAAATCAAATGAAACTACCATATAGCGTTTGTACAAAATACCATCATTGAAAAGAAATTTTTCATAACCAAGCCATTAAATTTTACCACCCACTTACGCTTGGCGGACCTTTTTAGTCTAATCCCTTCTCGAGGAAAAAGGTCATTTTCAATATGGTTCCAGCGTCTCGAACTCAAGGTATACAACCGACACGTACCATGGCCCTTCACCGTATACGGGTAATTAATTTTAAAATTGTTAGGTCTAAATTGTCGGGCGTACACCAAAACCGATGACCATTTTTGGTGAATCAGGTTGATTCAAGAAGCTAGGGACTAATACCCCTATAGATCGTTTTATTGATGGGTTCCAAATAACGACCATCATGTTTGAACCATATGAAAAGCGCCAGACACCTTCAGAAGTAGCAATTGGCTTAAGAGTTGGAAGATGAAGAGTTGTATCTACGTGCGTGAAAGCTAAACTTCCATTAACTGAAAACATAAAACCTACATTACCTTGCATATATGTTAAATTAAAACAACACATATCTGTATCACGAAAGCCGTAGCTACGGATGAAGTTGGAAAAGTCTATTGAAGACCTCCATCTCTTTGACACAGTACGAAATTGTAGTAATGACTTAACTGGAAGTCTATTCATGACATCAACTTGCAGGTCGAAGGGTATGTTGTCCGACATTTTATTTTGATGACAATGGATAAATTAGTAATTGATTTTGAATGACAAAGTAAGCCTTAAATAGGGTTAAAACCGTGTCATACACTTGTCGTTTCTGTGTCATATTTCGGGTAAAAATTTACACATACACATGCTATTACACACGAAATCTGACATGAATATGGCATGTCAGAAACTTTATATAGAGAAAGATGTGACTAGTAACTAAATTTTTTTTATCACATAATATTATACACGAAATATGACATGAATATGACTTGTCAGAGACTTTATAGAGAAACAGATGTGACTAGTAAATAAGCCTTTTTTGATCACATAATATTATACACGAAATATGACATGAATATGACTTTTCAGAGACTTTATATAGACACGGATGTGACTAGTAAATAAAAAAATTTCTGATCACATAATAATATAAGCGAAATATGACATGAATATGACTTTTCACAGACTTTATAGAGTCACGGATGTGACTAGTAAATAAACTTTTTTCTGATCACATAATAATATAAACGAAATATGATATCAACGGATGTATTCATCAATGCAATAGAGACTACTCAGCTCCCTTATAGAGACAAAGATGTTACTGGTTTACAAACATTAGATAGGTTAGTGGGTCACATTATATAAACCACGTTGTTGTATTCAGAAAAATTACATCTTTTTATCTTTTGTTAAATCCTTCTGTACCTGGTCAAGAGATGACATTCAAAGTCCGACTACACCATTATGGAAGTTTCACTTCACCACCTGGAAGAAAGTTTGTAGGTGGTATAGTTGCTTGTGTAGATCCAGTTGTTTACGAAACTTTTTCGGTCAATCAATTGAAAATAATCTTAACCAATTGTTTGGGTTATGATGAAAACTCCCCAGCATTTTTTTATTTAAAGAAACCAAACTGTAGTCTTGATTCAGGACTCGAACTATTAGTTGATGCAATCGAAGACCCCGAACGTATACGAACGTATACTCAATTACAGCAAAACCAACTACATGTGTACGTATCACGGGTGGAGTTATCCCCACTAGTTGTGCCCGAGGAATGCAAAAATGAGGGTTTCAAGAAGAAAAAACAAGATAAACCTTCATGTTCAAAAAAGTTATTTGACTAGTGACTAAGTCTGGTTATGTTCAACTTGCAATGTCACTCTATGCTACTTTGTCTTTTTATCGAATGAAATTTAGTTGTTCCTTCTTTCATTCATATAAAATGCTAAAGTTCTACATTGTTTGGGGATGGTTACAAGTAGTTTGCAGTGTAGTTGAATTTGTAAAATTATAGTATTAACATTTTTTCTTAAATAGAGTGATTGCATTAAATTTTTTTTATCACATAATATTATATACGAAACATGACAAGAATATGACTTGTCAGAAACTTTTTTTAGAGACACAAATGTGACTGGTAAATAATCTTTTTTTTATCACATAATTGTATACACGAAATATGACATGATAGAGACTACTCAGGGCCCTTACAGAGACAAAGATGTGACTGGTATACATGAAATATGACATTAGTTTGACTTGTAAGGAAAACAAATTTTTTATCACATAATATTATACACGAAATATGACACATGTTAATCACTTTTTGCAAACAGACGTGGTAACATTACGCTATAAATAACACATCCACAAAATTGAATGTATATACATCTTCACAATACTTACAAAAAGAAAATGGCCTTGAATTTACATAAATTCAAATGTACGTTACATTACGGTGAAATAAAGCGCGGTGTGATTATGGATAATGATATAACATATTCAGGGTTAGTTGATATGGTGGTGAATAAGTTTAAATTGAAGGAAAATGCCCGAGTAAATTTAAATGTGAAAGTCCCTTGGTGACTTTCGACTCGATATTCTGAGCGACAACGAGGTAAACTTTTTGTTCAATGTGCTTTAGAGTCTCTTTGAACTTGTGCAGTTGTATGTTTCACAATCTAAAACAATGGAAGAAACAACAAGTCTTGGTTCAACTCGGCAAGTGCCGAGTTTTATAATTTTTTCCCTACAATGGTAGAAGAAAACATCGGCCCATCAAATGATTTTCAAAACAATGACTATAACTATAAAGATGGGGCAAATTTCACAAAACCGGGGTCATCATGTGCTTTCAGTTCGATAACAAGCGGGAAGATGATGACTCGGGTTATAAAGATGAGGCAAATTTCACAAAACCCGGGTCATCATTTGCTTTTCATTCAGTTTGACGAACGGGAAGATGATGGCTCAGGTTATAAAGATGAGGCAAATTTTACAAAACCGGGCTCATCATTTTGCTTTTCTTTCGATAGCGAAGATGATGAAAATGATTGTTTTGATGAATTAAATAAAACCAAACACCCCGGTAACCATAAATGGCCAAATTTGTTTGACCATATCCCTGAAGTTCCTGAACCACCACTTTACACGCCAAAACCTATGCCTACAAAGGATTATAACAACAAAACTGAAATAAAAATCAATAAGGTTTTTTAACTAGTAGGAATTAGACTTGGTATGGTTGAAAGCTTTACAAGATGGTTATGAATTTGTTTCGGAAAAAACTAACCCTATAACTTACAACATAAAATGCGTCCATTATGCACAATGTGCATGGTATATTAATTCCGAGGCGTTGGCCAAATTCAGATGTTTTTCAAATCACAAGCATGAATGATATTCACACGTGTCCCAGAACCCAAACATATCCTAACCATCGAAATGCAAACAAAAAGTTATTGCTCACATTATGAAAGATAAATTAGAAGATGGTAGCCGTGATTTGAAAAGGAGAGATATACAAAAAGATATCATGGCACAATATAAAACATCTATATCTTACCAACAAGCATGGAGAGGGAAGGATTATGGGTTACAATTGTTAAGAGGTTCACCATTAGAATCGTTTGAAATGCTACCGTATTATTGTCACAACTTAGAAAAAAAACCCGAGGCGGTCACACGTATCAAGAAAATCAATCAAGGGGTTTTTGAAATTTTATTCATTGCCATTGGTGCATCGGTAAGTCTTGTTCAGATTTTTTTATAAGTGCATGCAAAAACAGGTTTGCTATTATAATTTTAAAAATTGTTTATACTGCAGTTGATTCGCACGTTTGTGAACCATCTTCGCCCACTACTTATAGTGGACGCGGCGCATTTAAAGGGTACTTACAAGGGTACAAATTTGCAAGCCGTTGGGATGGACGGAAACAACCAAATTGTGCCTATTGCTTATGGAATATGCAGAGGGGAGACTAGTGATTGTTGGTCATGGTGGATGTCAGTACTTAGAGAGTGCATCGGCGATAACCCCAATATGATTATCATATCTGATAGGCATCCTGAAATAGCTTCGGCAGTAAGGAATGAGTTTCCGTCGGCGTTTCATGGTATTTGTTGTCGACATCTAATGATGAACCTTTCCTTGAAAAACAAAAAAGTTAAAGGTCTATATTGGGGCATATGCAAAGCGTATACTCCCGATGAGTGGCAACGACAAATGAACATACTCAAGGCTGTACAACCTGAAGCACACCGAAAGCTAATGGAGGCTGATCCTAGACGCTGGTCTCGAGCACATTGCCCACGTAGCCATTACAATTATTGTACATCTAACGAGATTGTCGAGTCTGTTAATGCATGTACTTGTATTGTACAATCTACCGATAATAGCGGTGTTGATCGACACGCGCAGTATGGTTCAAAAGTGGTATTTTAAGCGTCGGGAAGCTGCGGTATTTATTGTTTAAAACATAACGTACTCGGTAATCATTTTGAAAAATATATTAGATAAGTTAATTAATTTAATTTTTACGTTTTTTTTGTAGCAAAAATGAAGTAACACGACATCACGATTGGCAGCGCATAAGGTGGAGAAAATAAGAATGAAAAGCGTCAGTTGGGTTGTACACGGAATTACTCAATTTCGATATCAAGTTTATGATGGCCAATATAACCGTGAAGTGAACTTTACGACCGGTGAATGTGAATGTCGGAAATGGCAAATTTCCGAGATACCTTGTGGTCACGTTATTGCTGTTACAAGGTTTTTGAACCTAACAGATTATGTGCAATATGTACATGACTGGTTCAAAAAGGAAAAATATCAAGCAACCTATGCAGAGTCAATTCAATTTGTTGGAAATTTTAACGAATGGGAGTATCCAAGCCATATACATCCTCTTACTCCTCCAACAATGGACAACCCTCAGCCAGGTCTTCTGAAAAACACAGACCGTATACTATCTCAAGGAGAAGAGCCAAGAACTATACACTGTAGCAGGTGCAAAGAAGCGGGGCATAACCGTCAGAATTGCAAAAAATCATTTGTCCCAGATCCACCTAACCGCAAGGGTAAACAAAAGCAAGGGGAATTTCCAACTAATGAGCAACATGACACTGCACCTTTTTATGACCAACATCACCCGTTCGATCAAACTTTTATGGGAAACAATCAATTCTCATGGCAACCATTTGGCCAAAACACATACACTAATCAAGCAAATGGTCAAAACTCGTTCTTTTGGCAACCATATGGTGACAACATGTCACACCCCCAAATTACCTGTTTTGCAGCGGAATGGAATTCCTGGGGGTTGACTGTCATAGCATCACAATCACAGTTATATTGAACGACCTAAAGTGTCGTTTGGAAAATACATCGTTTGATTGAGTAAAATAATCAGAGTTTACAAAGTGTAGGTCCCAAATGAAAATCAACATGTGCGGAAATAAGTTTGATACAAGCCAAACGATGTTTTTAAAGTGCATAAGTTCCCATGTGAGACGCGTCGTCACCACGACTCTATGATAAGTCCACATGCATGCCATGAAGTGTATGCCTTAGATACCCGAGATAAAACATGCTAAAAGTGTCAACACAAAGGTTGAGTGAGTTCATAGAGTTTGTGTTGCAATGTAAAGACTTTCAAAATCGTTTATGTAGCAAAGGCATTGTAAATCCACTCAGTTCCAAGTCCCGCCCATACAAAACTTGCAACCTGTGTGTTCACAACCCACTGCCAAAATGTGTATAGTTTATGTTCAAGCACATGATGTCAAATGAATTCATAATAGTACCTAACTCGACGTAGAACAATAGCACATAATCAATAGTACTTGACTTAATGTATCAATAGTTACTTGATATAACACATATAAGTGTTGTTTCAAATCGTTCCAAGACCATTAGTTCATGATTCTACCAAGACCATTAGTTCAATGATTATACCAAGACCATTAGTTCCATGATTATACCAAGACCATTAGTGCAATGTTATACCAAGACCATTAGTTACATGATTATACCAAGACCATTAGTGCAATGTTATACCACGACCATTAGTTCCATGATTATACCAAGACCATTAGTGCAATGTTATACCAAGACCATTAGTTCAATGATTATACCAAGACCATTAGTTCTCTGATTATACCAAGACAATTAGCCCAATGATTATACCAAGACCATTAGTCCAATGATTATGATATAGAAATTCTAAGTATGACAATATTGTTACTTCGTATGACTAAACATTTAGTTCAGTTAAACATGTAGTTGCAAATAATCATGAATGTCATAAGAGTAGTTGAGCATGTATCTCCCCCAAAGAGTTTAATAAAAGCGTTAAAACAATTGAAAATGGGGCTATAGAACTCACTTGGTACAATGATGTGATGACAAAAGTGAGTACACTGAAATGAGGCGCAATCTCTAACTGCGACCTATTATGAATGATATGATACATAATAAGTTACGATGTAATGTTATGCATGCAATTCGTATGATATCTATACCACTTGTGAATTTTTGAAAATAACACTTATCGTCGAAAAATAATCTTATAATGTCTTGACAATTTATAAATTACTTTGCAAGTATTTATGTTGAAATGACATCCTACAATTGTTATTTAATGATTTATTATGAAATTATAACTTTTCGTCGTAAAATAATGTCATTTGACAATTTCATGAAAGTGAATAAACGGCCTTGAAAAGCTAGTCGTAAAATGGTACACATCGAATGTTAGGAAACAAACTCAACGGTTTTGGAAAGCTTGTATCATTATCTCAAAGTTTTAGCATTTAAGTTTTTATCGTAGAGGTCTCGATCATGGAGAAAAACATAGGTAAAGTATGGTACTTGTATCCAAAATATTGTTTAAGGGTGGTTTTCGGCAAAGTTTAAGTGACCGTATTTTATTCGTTACAACTCCGTTTGACGAACGGTTGGACATTTTGGAAAATATGCTAGGCGAACTTACTTTTACTAGAAAACATCATGTTATAAAAAGTACTACATCCATGTTAAAAACGACCCTCAACATGGTCCTTCGTGGCCGTAATATTTGTCTAATAGAAATATATTAGTTTTTCTTATATAATATAGTTACGGCAACTTCGTGTAAACGCGTGTAATTTAATCGTTACAAGTCCGTTTTCTACGTTTTATATGTCCTTAGCTTCATATCAAAGTATACTAATATATTTTTGATAAGTCGACACAATTTATAACGCTTAAGACTCATTTTTTTTACTCGTAAAAAGTGGAAACAACATGCTGAATTTTTTGAAATAAAAGTTTCGTCGTCAAACTTGAAAATAACATAACTTCTTCGTTATAACTCCGTTTTAACCCGTTCAGGCGGCCACGTTTTCGTTTTAAAGTATATTTTCCAAATATCTAGCCCAAAAATTTTTATCTACTGTCGAGAATTTCCAGAATTAACAAATATGATCAGACCCTTAAATATAGTTGTCGAAATGAGTTTTTCTCGCGCAAAACCTATTCTAACCAATTCAAAACATCTCCGAAGCTATTCTAATCCTACCATACACCTTCTTAGGGTGTCATGGGTTCCTAGACATCAATAAAAGTGATATGTTTCAAGGAGTAATTATAGGATGGTAAATATATATATATATATATATATAACACTTAAAAACAATAAAAAGTGGTATAAACATCAATATGACTTGCATATTTTTCTTAAATATGATGAAATGAACACATAATAAATATGAAAGATGAAAATGAACATGAGATGCTTACTAGTAGCTTGATGAGGTGAAGTGAACAAAGGTTAATCCTAACACCCTAGGTTTTTATTTCAAAACCTTAACTAAGAGTGTAACTAGAGTGTAATAAACTTGACTTGAAATTTTTTGGTGAACTCTTTCTTGATCCCTTAATGTGGCCGGTTATGGAGAAGAGAGGAGAAGAGAGTGTTTGATTTTTACACTTTGTATAATGTAGTTGTATGTGTGAAGTTAAAGTATAATATGATTATAAATGAAAGATATTTAGTGAATTAGAAGTGTGACTCACCCTTGTTGTCGACAAGGGTGTGTTTGTAGTTAGTGTTTATATATATATATATATATATAATATATATATATATATATATATATATATATATATATATATATATATATATATATATATATATATATATATATATATATATATATATATATATATATATATATATTATAAGTATAAGTAGATGTGAAGTTAATTGAAAATAAGTAGTAACTTGTATACACATTTGAGCATTTAGGGTAGCGTTAGCTAAAAATAAATTTTAACGGATCAAAATAAAATATATTGAAGTCATAAAAATTATAAAAATACATTCCTTGCAAAATTTGAGTGAAATAATAATTATCATGTAGTATTTACGAAAACCGTCGTAATTATATAAATATAACAATTTATATACAAAATAAATTTAAAACACCGGGTAAACTCATAATATTATTTTTATAATCTTAATATGAGTATAAAAATATATCGGGATGATTTTTGGAATTATCGGATCAAATGTTCAAAATAATTGATTACATGATAGCGTTTATTTAATAAGAAATTATGCGTTTAACGTAAAAATGCAAAACCATGCATGAACTAATATGATGATAATGATGTTGATGATATGTAGACTAAACCTAGTCTATATGAAATGTCCTTGAATGATTGTTCATGAATTCGCAGCTAAACCACTAAGGTTACGCGAATTTGATACTCGTAAACCTAGTTTACGATAAACGATGAAATAGTGAAACTTGAATAGCGATTTTCTCCGGGAATATTACATCGGCTCCGAAAATGGTGAATAGTAAAATTTTGGATAGTAACCGGTGAATAGTAAATTCCCGAGATGAATAGTAAACTTGAGAAATGACCTGAAATTGCGAGTTGTCACACAACACATACCCCACAAACCAATACGCTTCACAAACTTACCACCACAACCCATACCCATCTCAACAATATGCTGAAAACACACACACATCACAAACATATGATCAACATAACACACAACAAAATTTCAACCTATCTCAGGAAAACCAACTTAGCGAACCACTTGAAAATGATCTTCAATACCAGTCTCAAGTGTATCAACAATACACTTTCCAGCAACACAACTCTCAACATCTAGATGATCAACAAATGCAGGATTCAAATAGTTGGTTTAATCGGTTTGGTTTTTAATAAGGTAGAAGCTGTATGTGACTAGTTAACAACTATTAGCATGTTTTGTTTTTCTGTGCATCATGCTTTTCATTCTCAATTATCCAAGTGATGTCTGTTCTGTCTATGTATTTGAATTTTACAAGTGATGTTCGTATTGAATAGACAATATTTGAGCATGTGTTTTGTGTAAAAATAGTTTAAAGTAACAAATTTACAAGTATGTGAGGCAATAATAACATAACATTTTTTATAATGACAATATTCATACATTTTTGTTTTTCTCGTGACATCTCTAATTTATTTAAGTAGAGAGAGAACTTCGCTTCAAATAACAAAAACCCAAATGAGATTCAATTTTATACACCATCATAAACATAAAAAAAAAGTTCATTACATTTTTATAACAAAAAATTTATAACAAAAATTAAATTACATTTTTATAACAAAAATTTTATAACAAAAATTTTGTAACAAAAATAAGTCAAAATGAGATTCACATTCAATTATGTAGCAACATAAACACAATTATAGAAATCAGCAAATAAAGATGTTAATATCTACTATCTAGCTTGGTTGATATTTGTCAACACTATAGGGATGATGGTACTAAATGTAAGATGCAACTCAAAGATTTATCAGATATCAAAACACAAACGTGGAACAGCATGAGAATATAAACACAAACGTAGAACAGCATCAAATAAAAAAAAATGATATGTCAAAGCTGGGGCCCACCAAAGTCAGATTTCGCCTCAAAGTTTATGTGAAATGGTGGTTTCTCTCTCTTGTGTCAAAGCTGGGGCCCACCAAAGTCAGATTTCGCCTCAAAGTTTATATGAAATGGTTGTTTCTCTCTCTTGTGTCAGCTGCTGTCCCCACCAAATGTCACATCTCGCTTCAAATGTGAGGCGAGTTACTTTTTTTTTTTTTTTAAATATATCACGTATAATTAATGGGGTAGCGACACGTGTCCATTAAGTATTTCTGCACAACTTTGAGGCGAAATGGGTGGCATTTTTTTATATGTGAAAAAAGGAGGTCCTCTCTACAGGGGACAACTCCTCCCTGCAGAGGCCTCTGAAGTAATTTTCAACTTTTTGCTTTATTTTTTTTAGAGTAGGCGTAGGAGTAGAGTAATTCAGAGTAGGAGTAGATTATTTTTAGTTGCTTATTTAAAAAAAAACTTATTGTAATCAACTTTTTAGCTTATTTCTTAATGAAGATGATGAATTTATTTGAAGTTATTTGAAGCTTATTTCTACTCTCCTATTTCTTTATTATATTTTACTTTTATTTATCTAATAAGTCATGAAAGCTTATTAGCTTTTTGTGGCTTATTTAGATCAAGCTTATTTAATAAGCTCTCTTTTACTACTTTCTTTTAAAAGCTTTTATAACCTTAAATCTACTTTTTATTTTACAAAATACTTTATAAAAAACCAAAAAGATTTAATTTTTATTAGTTTTTCTTTTATTACAAGTTTTCCATTAGCTTATTACTCTAGATCTATCATTATTTTGTTAAAAAGTTTTAATCTTTAAGCTTTTCCTTAGCTTATTGCCATTAAAGTTAGTACTTTTTAAATCAATAAGCTTTTCCATAGCTTATTTGATTCATATTATTGCTTATTTGTCCTAATCTTTGTTAAAGTTGTGATTTTTAAGCTTGCTTTCATTTATTCCTAAGGCGAGGAGCTTAAGGGTTTTATAAGCTTGCTTATCACTAAAGTTTAGAGCTTTTCTAGCTTTTATAAAACTAATTAGTTATTAAAGTCACAAGCTTTATTAGCTATTTGGTAATATAAAAGCTAATAAAGAAATAAACTTTTTGGTTTGATAAGTTTATAAAATCGGGTGGTTTATTATTCTCGTCTCATTAGATCGGGTTTTAATTTCTTATCTTTTCTCATTAGCTTAATTAGTTTAATTAATAATATGCTTATGTTCGTTGAGGTTATTATTGTTGGTTTAGTAGTTATGCTTGTTGTGTAGATTTTTATATGCTTGATAGTGATGGTGATATGTGAATAAACTGTGAAAACTTAGAAATTGTTGATTAATAATCTTCGGTTACTTGGATTGAAATTTGTTGTTTTGACGGGCAAAAGCCGTTAGGGTAATTAACTAAATCTAGTAATTTTACCTAGATAATTATTTTGTTTTCAAAATAAACCAACGTTGTGAGAAAATGGTTTTTTAAACGGGTATCGAAGATTATTGATTAATAGTTTTCGGATTATTTTTAGATATAATTAGTTGGTTGTTTTAACGGGCAAAAGCCGTGAGAATAATTGATTATTTAAATCTAGTGATTTTTACCAAGAGAAAAATGATTGTTTTCAATATAAGCCAACGTTGTGAGAAAATAATTTTATTTCGGGGGTATTAATTACAAGAGCTTAATAGATTGTTCACACTTATTTACCTTTTCACCTCACTTGACAAGCATAGCTTTTAATATCATATTCTTAGCTTAATTTTATTTCGTCATTAGTTGTTATTAGTTGTTATTTAATTTTAATTAGCATAAAATAGTTTTTAAAATATTTTCAAAAATCAAAATCCAAAAATATTTGATAATCAAGCATCAAACGAAAAACATAAACGTGAATTTCAATTCATATCTCGTCGTGGAATACGACTCCGGAAGGTTGATTATTACTTGTCCTCAAGTAGTGATTGATTCTTAATCGGGAAATACAAATTTAAAACTGCCCTTTGCTACAAATCGGAATCATCCCTGCTGAAGCCCGACGGCGTCACAACTACAACGTGACACCGTCCCATCAAAAACTTGGCCAAGACGAAAATCCTAATGACGGCGATTTGACGGTGTCCCACCTATAAGGCGACGCCGTCGAAAGTGTAAATCTATATATAGAATTCGATTTTTCAGTATTTTAGGAGGTAGACTTGTTGAGTAAAAACCCTAAACGTTTGTAGTCCGACTTGGGCAGTATCTTAGGGTCCCAAACCCTATTTTACACATCAAGATAAGTGTTTTATTCCATTAGTATCATTATGTCTTCCATTGAATGTGTGTATGTTTGCTTGTTTGACATGTCCGGCTAAATTTCTTGTGTGTTCGCTTAGATCTATGAAACCTAGTTGTTAATTATTGATTGGTTGTCTCTTATCTTAATTGTGAATGGCTTAGGAGTGCACTAGGCTATCGTTGTGTTTAAATGCTTGAGTAATCTTTGTGAACATTAGTTTATGAATCATTAAGCGGATTTTGTAGTCTGAACATCCAAAGATAACCTTAAAGTTAGTTTATGAATCATCTAGAGGACTTCGTAGACAATAACCTAAAGGTATTCTCAAACAGTTAGGGCATAAACATTCCCTACGACCTTAGAAAACACAACGCGTTAAGAATAAGGACGTGACAATTCAACAAACAATAAAAGATAACTAGGGAGTAATAGTATCTAGGTAAACACATTTTTAATCATCATACGAGCACACAATCAAAAAGACATAGCTACCTGTAGTATTAGATAATTAGAATAGTAGAAGTAATCGGTAGAAGTACCACCCCCAAATCCATTGCCCCGAGAGTTTACCCTTAGCTTTCTATAAAATATATAAAAGATAAAAAAGAATCATCCTCAACCCCAACCTTAGCGTAGTACACTTCTTGTTAGTATTCCTATTCCCCTAGAGAATGTTATCAATACCCGAGGCTTACCCAATACTACACTACAACGATTAGGTTTACTGCCTAGGGTGTTGAAAAGCTTGCTCGATGAAAAGGAAGTTCCTTTGACCCCGAACGCGCTTCGTACGCGCATCAAGTTTTTGGCGCCGTTGCCGAGGAATAGAATAGCTAGTTAGATTTCTATCTCGTTTTGCTTCCCTTGCCTGATTCCTATCAAGTGAGATTTTTTTCTCATTTTTAGCTTCCTTGTAGTCTATCCCCCTTCTTCGTGACTTTGTTAGTAATCCCATCACTTTTCATCATGGAAGGTGATAACCCGCCACCACATCACCCAATTCCCATCGACCCACCACCAATTAACCCGCCAAAAGGCCGTACTCTTGGTGATAACTCTAGACCGAGCCACCAAGGCTATAGGAACAACACTGAGCTCCCTAATCAAGCTCAAACTACGGCCCTGTGATCCGACACCATCCGGTTGGTGCAAAATGGATGTGCATTCCATGGACTTCGTTCTGAAGATCCTAATCAGCATCTCAAGGACTTCCTTAAAATCATTGATTCCATCGACCTTGATGCTACCACACGGGAGACCACGCGCTTGCGTCTCTTCCAATTCTCTCTACGGGGCCAAGCTAGTAATTGGCTTGAGCGACTTCTCGCCGGATCCATCTCAAGTTGGGATGACCTCACCACTCATTTCCTTGCCCAAATTTTCCCACCGGGGAGAACTACCAAACTTAGGAAGGACATCTTGACGTTCCAACAACGTCAAGGCGAATCTCTCTACGAGGCATGGACTCGATTCAAGGACTTGCTCCATAAAGTCCCTCATCACGGCATTGATCTTTGGCTTCAAGTCCAAATCTTTTACGATCATGCCAACTTCCTCAACAAGCGATCCATTAATCAAGCGGCCGGTGGAAGGCTCAGCAATCTCAATGCGGAAGAATCTTGGGATATAATAGAAGAACTTGCTTGTCAAAGCTATGAAGATTGGAGTGAATCTCATGACACCCCCATAAGAATGGTAAATTCCATATTAATTCCTCATGAGCACTCCAACATTACCGAAGAGCAAGTTAGTGCCCTTGAGAGAAGGATCCACTATCTAATTGAAAGACAAAAGAAATCACCTGGACCAATCCATCGAGCAACGGTTAATTCCATTAACTCCACCAACCACCCAAAACCTCTCTCTGAATCACCAAGCCATGAACAAAATACCAATTCTGTACGCGCTTTCCGTTCTACCTCTCTAATTCCACTCTTACCAAGCTTCAAAGCACAAATGAGAGAATACATGGCAGCCCATTTGGAAAGATTAGTCAAATTTGAAGAAGAGGTTTATAGGCAAAGGGAAGAAATGCAGGCAAAAATGACGGAGATGATGAACTTGGTGAAAGAGTACACTAAGATGAAGGTTCCCGAGAAGGTGTTAGTGAGAAACGATGATCAAACTTCTCCCACTTCGTTTGTTAACGCCATTTCTATTGTTTCCGATGAGGGAGGAGTAGTTGAAAAGAAGGAGACTGAGAGCAGCAAGGATAGTAAGGATAAGGATGAGACTGATAATGAATCCAAAATCATTAAACACTACCTTAAGCATGAGATCAATAAAAAAAACAATTGTTAACCAAGTGAACAATTTTAGGTACAATGACGTTCTTAGGAAAGCCCTCTTAGGTGAAATAAAAGAAGAAGAATATGACACCATGCCTATGGGACCTATGTACGAGTTGATTCTGAGAAAACCAGTAACTAAGAAACAAGAGATCTCAGGGAATTTCATAATACCATGTAGCAAGGTTGTAAAAATCGCTAGGCGCTAGTGAGGCGGTCGAGTAGGGCCTAGCGATTAATCGGTTAGGCGGGGATTAATTGGGGATTAATCGGATTGGAATTTTTATGCACAAAATTGTAATTTTAGATATTATATTATATTATATTATATGTATGAGATAAGCATAGTGCATCAAAGTTCAGACATTTCAAATGTTCAAATATAAACATAATACATAATTCTTCAAAGTTCAAAGTCAAACATAGATATTACTCGGTTTGTTAACCATTTTTAAGCGATCTTTGACCGATTAATCAGTTTGTTGACCAATTTTAAGCGATTTTGTACTATTTTTAAGCGATTTTTTTGACCAATTTTTAAGCAATTTTGTTTAATTAATCTGATTAGACTGATTTTTTTTATTTTGTCCGATTAATGGGTTTGTTGACCAATTTTTTAGCGATCTTTGACCAAACCGATTAAATAGGCGGATTATGATAAATCAAGGCGCTTAGTGAACGATCAGCGATTATGCGGGGATTAATCGGCCGCTTGGACCGATTTTTACAACAGAGCCATGTAGCATAGGTGACTTCGAGAATATAAATTCCTTAGCTGATCAAGGATCCGATGTAAAAATAATGCCGCTATCAGTCTATAGTAAGTTGACTAAGGAGGATCCAACCAAGACCAATCTTAGACTTTATTTAGCAAATCACAAATATGTTTATCCCATAGGAATAGTGGAGGATGTCTTAATTGAGGTTGCCAATATTGTCTATCCGGTAGAATTTGTAATCATAGACATTGAGGAAAGTAAAAACATGCCATTAATCCTTTGAATGTCTTTTCTGGCCACCGCCAAGGCAACCATCAAATGCGGTGAGGGTATCATGATACTCAAAAGTGGCAAAGGACAAGTTAGGATACCTATTGTTCCGAGATATCCTTTTAAGATTATGGAGAAGATAAATGATAATAATTCGCATGTCTCCAATAATAATGTTAAGAAGAAAATTATTGAATGGGAAAGAGGGCTTAGAGATTTCATGGGTCAAGGGTTAACTGCGACATTGTGGAAACGTGATAAAACATTAGGGAACAACTACACCACAAAGCGGCAGCCTCAAAAGAACCCTAAAGAATTTTTGAATGGAGAAAAGGTGCTTTTGTATAGATCAAGATTAAAAGCATTAAGAGGAAGGAATAAGCCACGATGGTTTGGACCCTATACGGTGAAGGAGACTAATCTAAAAAGTAAAACCGTTATCATACTTAGACGATGATGGGAGAGAGTTCACGGTAAGCATACAACGTTTACAACCTTATGATGAAGGCTTAGTGAAAGAAAATAATAACGGTAAGGAAGTCACGTAGGAGAACGACTTCGAGTCTAGCTACAAGACTCATAAATAAAGAAAACCGCTTCGTGGGAGGCAACCTATGCTTAATTGCTTGCTTGTTTGTGTGTCATAATCTTTTTCATTGTTGTTTATTCTCATGTTTGAATTTGTGAAAATGCTTTATTTTGTGTTTTTAACCTCGTCTTAATTACATATAAAGGTATTTTACAAAAAGGATGAGTGTAGGGAAGATTACATACGTTTTTAAAAGAACGTGAACATGAGAATTACAACCATTGAAATTGATGTATATGTGTGTTTGTTAGAGTCAAATGCTTGTAACGAGTCATAATGGATGTTTTGCAGGAATTTTTCCAGATTCTAAATATGCAATTTTTTCCAGAATTTTCCAAGGAAAACGCAGCAGACCAGTTTCTGTCAGGACAACCTGACGGTGTCAGGAGTAGAACATGACGACGTCAGGTCAAGCAGAAACAACTTCTAAAATTTTCTCGTTTTCTTTGCTATTTATAAATTTTTGAAAATTCTCAGGTCTTAATTTTCCAGAAAATCTGCAAACATCTATTCCACAAGCATTATATCCTAGTTTAGTCGTGTGATATATAGTTTTACCGCCGATTTTACGTGAAGGTTTCGTCTATTTTCTTAAAGTGTGCAGTTTACATTTGGCAAGAAGAAGAAACACAACATTGGATGGAGCTTATCACGTACACATTATTCTTGGGAAAGAATTTAACCACTACTTCACACGGATCCTACCTAGCTAATTAGGGGAGTACTAGTTTCTTTCTATTTTACTTACCTTACTTTATCATAACTTTGATACTTTCGGGGAACATTGGGGACAATGTTCAGTTTAAGTGTAGGGAGGGAGAATAAAACGGGAACTTAGAAACTATGATTATCCTTGATTATTTGTCTTGTCCTAGTTTATTTGTGTAATAAGCTATGAGAAATATTTGTTAGGGCAATTTTAGCACCAAATTTAAATTTTTTTGTGACATGTATGAGCAAAAACTTTAGTCTTAATAAAGCGTCTCATGGATAGGAGTTATATGACTAGCACAAAAAACCGTTAACCACTCAAATTCCACCCCAAAAATGTGAGGTTCGCCCCTAGATCTTTAGGAATAAAAGCATTCACCTTTAATGCTTAGAGAGTGTACCGGTAGTATAATAGATTCTAGAACTTGTTTTGTAATGCATTTCGAGATCGCTAGTGAGACTATACTTGTGTAGTTAGGAATAACTAAATGATAAGAGGCATTAGGATAACCCTTGTTTGAAACCCGTATTATAATTACTTCTTTCACATCGGTCGAGTAATTACACCACACCCTTGCGATGTACTCATCTTTAGTACACTATACCCCTAGTTAACCCCTCAGAGCCTATCCTTTTCGCGGTTCTCGTGATGTTTCGGTTTTCCAAAATACCAATGAAAAACATTGTTTACAATCCACCCCCAAATGTACACCCAAATCGCCTTAGCCTACCTTGTATGCACTCACCTTTAGTGCATTATTGTTATCATTACTAAACCCTTAGTTCAATATCTAGTTACTTGCATGGTTGCTAAATCGAGTCATATCTTTTGTACACAGTTTTGGGATGATTGGGACTCATGGGCAAAAGTAATATTTTATGGAGTGACGGGAAAGAACATTAAATTCAAATTCCCTTTATTTACGTAGTTAAATACTCCAAGTGTTTTGATCTTTTCAAATCGGGTCAATTAGTGTTAGAGTAATAAAAACTCAAGTGTAGGGATGCTCCTACAAATCCCTTATATTTTTATGTTATCTTAGAGGATGGTAGAGTAAAAGTGTATGGAAAAAAATATGAAGAAAAACATACGGGCTACCATCCTACATCTATCTTTATGTTTATGTTTTTCAATTTATGTATGTTTGTTTCAAGTTATCTAGAGTTTATTGAGTCGAGTCTTGGCTTAGCAACTCCATTCTTTTCATGCTTGTAACATAAGATTTTTTACTTGCCACCACTAAATCGCCTATCTAACCAAACCCTTTGTTTCCCTACCGTAAGCCTCACATTACAACCCTTTTAAAGACCTCTTAGATAGTTGTTCCTAGGTGCTTACGCCAAAGCGGTGGAGGTTTGATCTAGTCTCAAGCCTATGGTAATCTATGTACTATGCCAGGTAATGAGTGTTTATCTTCCATTTCCATTTACTATATTTCATATACACCTGAGAGATGAGAGAATCCAAACACCCCTTGTGAGGTGCTAGTATATAATTTTCGTGCTTGTTATGACTATTGCGGAGCTTTTACTTATTGTGAATTGTGTTAAACCAATGCTTCATGCCCCATAACTTATAAATTGATTGGCCAAAAGCACATTTGCTTGAGGACAAGCAAATACCAAGTGTAGGGATATTTGATAAGGGTTTAAAACGTACACTTTTAAGGGGTCATTTAAGCCCTTAATCGACCACTTTTATATTTGTTACTGGTTAATTTCATTCATTTTCATTTTTTAGGTCTCTTGGAAGCAAAATGCTGGAATGATGCATATTTGGACGAAAAGGAGCAAAAACATGAAGAAAATGGCAAAGTCAAGATCGAAGACACTCAAGCTGCTAAAACTGAAGCTGACGGCGTCCCAACTAAAGGGCAACGCCGTCCCCCTATACATATTTGATAATAGATGCACCTGACGGCTCAGTAGACTTTTTGCTCAAATAAACCTGACGGCGTCAGGCTTTGAAGAGGAATGGCGTCACTAAGACTTTTAATCTCAGACGGCCCAGATCCAGAATCAGACGACGTCCCTGCTGAAGCCCGACAGCGTCACAACTACAACGTGACACCGTCCCATCAATAACTTGGCCAAGACGAAAACCCTAATGACGGTCATCTGACGGCGTCCCACCTATAAGGCGACGCCGTCGCAAGTGTAAATCTATATATAGAATTCGATTTTTCAGTATTTTAGGAGGTCAACTTGTGGAGTATAAACCCTAAACGTTTGTTGTCCGACTTGGGCAGTATCTTAGGGTCCCAAACCCTATTTTACACATCAAGATAAGTGTTTATTCCGTTAGTATCATCATGTCTTACATTGAATGTGTGTATGCTTGCTTGTTTAACATGTCCGGCTAAATTTGTTGTGTGTTCGCTTAGATCTATGAAACCTAGTTGTTAATTATTGATTGGTTGTCTTTTATCTTAATTGTGAATGGCTTTGGAGTGCACTAGGCTATTGTTGTGTTTAAATGTTTATGTAATCTTTGTGAACATTAGTTTATGAATCATTAAGCGGATTTTGTAGTCTAAACATCCAAAGATAACCTTAAAGTTAGTTTATGAATCATCTAGAGGACTTCGTAGACAATAACCTAAAGGTATTCTCAAAGAGTTAGGGCATAAGCATTCCCTACGACCTTAGAAAATACAACGCGTTAAGAATAAGGACGTGACAATTCAACCAACAATAAAAGATAACTAGGGAGTAATAGTATCTAGGTAAACACATTTTTAATCATCATACGAGCATACAATCAAAAAGACACAGCTACCCATAGTATTAGATAATTATAATAGTAGAAGTACCACCCCCAAATCCATTTACCCTTATCTTTCTAAAAAATATATAAAAGATAAAAAAGAATAATCCTCAACCCCAACCTTAACATAGTACACTTCTTGCTAGCATTCCTATTCCCCTAGAGAATGATATCAATACCCGAGGATTACCCAATACTACACTACAACGATTAGGTTCACTGCCTAGGGTGTTGAAAAAATTTGCTCGACGAAAAGGAAGTTCCTTTGACCCCGAACGCGCTTCGTACGCGCACCACTTATTGCACTTTATGAAGCTGGTCGAGAGTGTGTTTGGTTAAGATCGATGATTCAAAACATCCAAGAAGAATGTGGGCTCGAGTCTATTAATGGAAATCCAACCATGTTATGTGAAGACAACGCGACATGTATGCTCAAATCAAGGAAGGGTATATCAAAGGAGACAAAACAAAACACATTTCTCCGAAGTTTTTTTTACATATGATATACAAAAGGATGGGGTTATTGATGTTTGTCAAATTCGATCAAGTAACAATTTGGCAGATTTATTCACAAAATCTTTGCCAACAAAAGTTTAGCAATTGGTTCGAAAGATCGGCCTTCGACGCTTAAAAGATATGCATTAATTTGAGGAGGAGCATTATGCGTACTGCACTCTTTTCCTTCATCAAGTTTTTATCCCATTGGGTGTTTTCTTGGTAAGGTTTTTAATGAGGTAGTTTATGGCGCTTAATGAACGATGAATATTCAAGGAGGAGTATTGTAAATTAATATGGGATTATGGGTTTTATGTCTATTCATCTAATCTTTAGGAACAACTTAGGGTTTAGACTATTAGCCTTAGAAATACATCCACTTGTAACCTCTTGGTGATTCATTAATCAATAACAGATATCACTTCTCCTACATCTTTCACTTGTTCATTATTTTCACAATAATGCCAAATTTATTGAGACGCGCCAATTATTGGTCTAATTCAGAGCCTAATAATATCTAACTATGATTTAAATATAAAATAACCTAGTGTAAAGTATGTCTCTGGATACAATTTATTTCACATATTTTACTATACATCTCACTACGGTAGTAATGAGGGGGGACAACTAGCTTGCCTATTACTCTAAGTTTGACAAAGTGGTATACGATAATTGACATGTTTTTTAGCTGTGAATTATAACACTCCTCTTTGGATGCCATTTTTTCAACGTATGGTTAACTTTGATATAATGTCTCATTAAAAACCTTGCTAAATAAAACCTAATGGAAAAGACTTTGGCTAAGAGAAAAAGAGTGCAGTGTATAGTTGACTCCCCCTAATGTAGACATTCATGGAGTGTTATGTCATCTGTACATGCCGCATGCCAATAGCATAGACGTGTTTACTGAAAATCGAAGTAAAGATTGCCTTGGTGAAAAGATCGGCCAAATTGTTGCTCGATTGGACATACTTCATTTCAATTGGATTATTCTTTATGAGGTCTTGAGTGTATGCGAAGCATCTTGGTAAATGAGTGTTGGGCTTTTCTCTTTCTTTAGCCCACAAGAAGTCACAATAAGTTGTGTCATTGATCTCAACCATATACATTCTCTGCTAGCTTTATGTATTATGATAACTTCAGCATGATTTGATGATGTTGCTACAGGTGTTTGCTTTTGAGAACGCCATGAAATAGCAGTGCCTTCAATTTATTGGGTAGTTTTTACCCTTTGATATTTGGACATGTGTCCTTTGGGCCCCCACTTATTTTGCCTGTAAAATGGGATATCCAAACTCATTTCGTGAACAGACAAAGTCCTTTATACTTCATAGAAATATTTTTCAACTTTCTCATGTGTCTCTTCTTTCTTCAGAGTTTTTACTTTCCCTTCTCCAAGTTTCTGTTAAAAGGTAGGAGTATGTAATAAAGTGTTTTGTACTCGTTTGTTTGTGAGAGCGTATAAAAATTTTCTTTTTGTCAAAAAGTTTTCAAACTTTGTACATCGTGGTGGATTTAGGTGAGAGACCAAAGACCATTAGTACTTTGAAGTTGATAACCACTTCTCGTACGTTTATTGTTTGGTCCCAACATTAGATCTTGGTTCTTTTCAAACTATTTTTGATGTCCAATGCTTATTATGTTTTTTTCTAACATAGATGTCAGTCTTGACAACGTTTTTGTACCTCCTCCCATCCCACGTGTTCTTTCACTATATAACAGGAAATCTATGTTTTGTTACAAGCTAAACCTTTTTAGTTTCACTAATAATCTTAATAAATTATGGGAGGTATGTTTAGCTCAAATTATTGCTAGTGTTATATGAGGAAACTTATGTTCACGTACGAAAAATCTAGATTAAATGAGTAAAGAAGGAATCACAAAAAAGATATACAAATCAAATCAGAAAATTACCTTACATACGGTAACTTATAAAAGGATAATATATTTTTATTCAGTTGGTTTTTGCACACCTGCTTTATGCACAAAAACAATTTTGCAAGACACGCTATGTTACAAGAAAAATGGCATGAAATGGAACATATATCTAGATCTTGAAATGCAAAGGAGCCAAAGTGCCATTGAGTACCTTTGAGATAACACGAGTCTCGTATTTTTCCACTGTTGTGCTCCTATATTTGGTTGGATTCTCCTCAGAAAACAAATCTTTTATCAGTTCATACACCATCGATGTTTGAAGCTTACCTGTTGTAAAGAATGACGCCACTGATACTCTTGGACTGATATTTTTTGCCAATACTATGTGTTCTGCACTCACAAACTTATTGTTCGTAATTAGCTGAAAAATCCAATAAACAAACCGGTTCCAGTGCACTACACTATATATATATATATATATATATATATATATATATATATATATATATATATATATATATATATATATATATATATATATATATATATATATATATATATATATATATGGTAGGGTTAAAATGAAAAGTTTCTTATAATGAAAAGAATGAGAAGGCATGTGGAGGTGACATGTGTCACCTTTGCCAGATCTTGAAATGCAAAGGAGCCAAAGTGCCATTGAGTACCTTTGAGATAACACGAGTCTCGTATTTTTCCACTGTAGTGCTCCTATATTTGGTTGGATTCTCCTCAGAAAACAAATCTTTTATCAGTTCATACACCATCGATGTTTGAAGCTTACCTGTTGTAAAGAATGACGCCACTGATACTCTTGGACTGATATTTTTTGCCAATACTATGTGTTATGCACTCACAAACTTATTGTTCGTAATTAGCTGAAAAGTCCAATAAACAAACCGGTTCCAGTGCACTACACTATATATATATATATATATATATATATATATATATATATATATATATATATATATATATATATATATATATATATATATATATATATATATATATATATATATATATATATATATGGTAGGGTTAAAATGAAAAGTTTCTTATAATGAAAATAATGAGAAGGCATGTGGAGGTGACATGTGTCACCTTTGCCACATCACCATGCCATGTGTCACCCCCACCCCCACCCCACCCACCCACCCCCCCAAAAAAAAATTTTTCCCGCCAAAAAAAAAACTTTTTTTGGGCAAAAAAAAATTTTTTCCCACCAAAAATTTCTCGCCAAAATTTATTACTGCATCACAGTTATAAAAATACTGCATCACAATTATAATTGTGATGCAGTAATTTATAACCTTAATGCACTAAAATCATGATTATGATACAGTAACTTATAACCTTAATGCACTAATAAGTTTTGGTGCATCTTTATTATAAGTTAATAGTTCAGTGCATAAACTATGATGCACTAAAATCAAGGTTATAACCTTAAATGCACAAAAATCATGATTGTGATGCAATAAATTTATAACTGTGATGCAGTAATTTATAACCTTAATGCACTAAAATCATAATTGTGACGCAGTAACTTATAACCTTAATGCACTAATAAGTCTTGGTGCATCTTTATTATAAGTTACTGCATCATAGTTAATAGTTAAGTGCATCAACTATGATGAACTAAAATCAATGTTATAACATTAATGCACTAAAATCATGATTGTTATGCAGTAACTTTATAACTGTGATGCAGTAATTTATAACCTTAATGCACTAAAATTATGATTTGTGAAGCAGTAACTTTATAACGTGATGTAAAAAAATGCATTTGAAAAATTTTTGGGGGGGGTATGGTGATGTGGCATGATGATGTGGCAAAGGTGACACATGTCACCTCCACATGCCTTCTCATTCTTTTCATTGTAAGAAACTTTTCATAATAACCCAAACATATATATATATATATATATATGTGTGTATGTGTGTGTGTGTGTAACTTTGTATAGGTCTAGAGGGAGCATGAAAATATAAATTACTTGTAGAAGATCTCCAACATTCACTACTATAGCTTGTGGGTTAGGAGGAACGTTAACCCAGTGGTTTACTGCAAAAAAAAAAAAAAAAAAAAAACTTCGACAATTGCTAGGATGTTTTATATATGTTTTCCCATCAAGCGTTTATTTCTTTGTACCATTTTTCCTAAAATCATGTTAGGTTTTTTGATTAAAATCAAATTCTACTCAACTTTTATCACTGAGCTTAAAATTAAATGAGCTTTTCTAAAACTACAAAGACTCCACAAAATAAAATTCAAGAAAAGTAGGTGTCTGATTGTACAAAAGATTGCACTACCAGGCTTCGATGATGATCAAAGGTATGAGGGGTGTATGTTCCAGCCAAGACTTGTCTTTCACCTGAGAATAAGAAATACGAAACACTACGTTAAGTGATTACGCAGGGGTAGGACCCTGCGAACCACCTCCGGCGTGAGAGTAAGTATGAGTTATGGTTGTATAAGTGTGTGTAAGTAAAGAGATGAGTGTGAAATGAGCATACCATAATCCATTGCCCGTCCAACCTATTTATAGTGGAAGAAATAGGGTTAGAGGCACTTCTGCGCGAATGTCGGAGATCATGGGGGCGTCCCATGATTGTGGGTAACCGCTAGGGCTTAGTGACCCACGTTCTCAAGCTTGGCGGGGAAGCCAGGAAAGAGAGGGAGATCGTGGGTTTGACCAAGTCAGGAGGTTCTCCTATCCATTACTCCTTCGTCAACCTTACCCCGAAGGGCTTAGTGCTTCGAATGGCGAATTCCCCTGAGGTAACCTTCGTGATAACGAATGGTTTGACGCCTATGGATATTTTGGAATCCTAACTTGGGCCTTCGAATGGAAGGGCTTCGACACGTCTCGGAGGAGTGTCCTTCGAGCTACTCGGAGGGTACATCATCAAGCCCCCCAGTCGAGAGTGATGTATATGAGCGAAGAGGCATTGCTTTCGACTTCATGCTTCGAAAAAAATACCATCCTGCTGCTAATCGTATTAGTTGGAAGATAACTATGCACCTAACTCAGCGCATTTAATGCTAATTAAACTTTTCGGCTGCCCGCTACAGGAATCACAATTCCCCATCTTACCCGGAGACCAAAAGACTATTTTTAAAATTTAAAAAGTTTAAATCGGATAAGAGTAATTATCCAGGACACGTGTGCGGTGCTTAAGAGAAGTGAAAAAGAGTATTTAAACGGGGGTGGTTGAAACCCTAGCACATTTTACTCTCTCCGTCTCTTTCTACACGCAGTAAAATTTGATCGCCACCACTCCGAAATCAAAAGGTAAACCTTCCTTCTCGCTTGTAGCTTGTTTTTTTTATGTGCAAAACATTTTTATCCGACCCAACTATCCAGAGTTGCTGAATAAGGAATATATGTTTGATGCAAAACGGTACAATGACCCCTTGCCATATGAGGTGCGAAGGGATCCCTGCTATCAGCGTTTGGCTAGATACCCTGTTGATTTGCAAGTGTTCCCCGAGCCAATCTTATACATGGCTGGGATTGCCCAGATCTGGGAGGGGTCTCCCAAAAAGCCTGTTATCATGTACCAAGGACAAAGTATGTTCTTCTACTTTTATTTAAGTAGGACCAATGTAGCACTGATATTTATTTCTTTTTGTTTCTTTTTTGCAGAAATGTCATTCAGGAATTTTATGTACCAAGATTTGGATGAAGACTTGAGCTTCATGCCAGCGGATGAGGCCGAAGAGTCTTACGGTGTTGGCTCTCCTTCCACATCCGTCAACAACAATGAGGTGGATACTCTAGAGCCGGAGCCTATTGCATCAGCACCCCCGTAACTTGCGCTGGAGGGTCCATCTCAACTTGTTGAGAATGTTGCTGACTCGGACAATCCTGCGGATGAGGATGTCCCGGTTATAGGTTCAACAGGGATAGCTGACAGGTTGAAAAGCAGAAAGGGAACAGCAGCCAAGGCTGTTAAGTCTACCAACAAGAGGAAGAATCTCCTTCCCGCCTCTTGATCTAGGGCTGTGAAGCAGAAGAGTGCTGAAGGTAGAAAGTTTGTGAAGTCAGCCTTTGAGTTACCAGATGAATCCGTGGAGGTTCATGGTAAGCAGTTTTTCCTTAGAAAGCATGTGAAGTGATAATTGTCAAAATTAACTTAACCCTTATACATTGTATTGGTCGCAGTCCTTCCAGAAATGAAGGAGCTTCCCAATGCTTTGGCTTGTCATCGGATTGTGGATCATGTCAACCCCCCTCAATGGAAAGGTTTGCTGGACAATATGTCTATTGAAAGGGTTTGTGATATGCATGACAATGGTGTAGCGAGGCAAGCAGTATTGGATAATCACTTAAATAGCAGAACCAGGGAGTTGCTCAGGGCTGTGACCAAGGCTAGATAGCATATGGATGTCATGTTGGAAAGGGAAAAACATAGGGATCAGTAGTATGCAAAATTGGAGGCCAAGTGTGATGAGATTGAGAAGGACCTTGAAAAGAATCCTCTTGTTCAAGACCTTCGTCAAAAGGTTGAAGAGTTGACAACTGAAATTGTCAGACTCAAGGTAGAGGAGGGTAGGGTAGCGACTCTCATTTGTCAAAATGCTATGCTTGACGCGAAGTGTGCTGGTTTGGAGAGTGAGAAGGCTAGGCTCGGAGAAGTAGAAGTTAAGTTGAGGGAGGAAGTAGATGGCTTGCAGATGAGGTACATGATGCTGCAAAAGGATCGTGCGGAGGTCGTGTCGAAGGTGGTGCTGTACATAGCCATGGAACTCTACCATAGTGATGAGTTGGGAGCACAGATGTGGAAGGTCATCAAATCAGCTATCTTTCATGGACGGTGCTTGGCGTTGGAGAAGGCTGCCAAAACAGGTAAGCCCGTGGACCTTTCCAAGATTGAATGCTACCGTCCCACGTCAAAAGCTGAATATGATGAGGCAGGAAATATGTTTGCAACCGCAGAGTACTCCTTCCTTACTGAAGCTACCAAAGATCCTATGGCACCCCTCGAAGACCTCCTTTCCAAGAAGCCTCGCAAGCTGAAGCCAACAACTCCTACCAAGAAGACAGTGTCTGCCAAGCCTACCTCGGTTCAACCGTCTCCGACCCCCTCCCCACTAAAGCAGGAATGAAGGCTACCATGTTGGCAGTAATTTGGTTTCAAGGGTGGCATGTACCCTTTAAAACAATTTGTGTTATTTGACAATGTTTGTCTGGTTCTCTAAACAATTTGAATGCTTGTGATGTATGGCCTTGGGCCAAAGACAGTTTAATTGGGGCTTAGGATCCTCGTGCAGGTACAAGGGCACTAGCCCTCCTTTTGAATGGTATAGTGTAGGGGGGATACCTCTATACACTTGGGTTATTATTTGTGTTTGTCTTGTGAAGTTCTCTTACGCCATTTTTCCGACGCTTAAGTTTTACATCCTAAGGTTAAACAACCTCATTGTGTGTAAATTTCAACACCAAGAATATAATGACCAAATTTGATCATTGACAGAGGGTCGCGACCCACTCTATCTTAAATCCTTTAAGTAGTATGACTTTGTATATATTTTCACAAGTGCCATAAACTACTAGGAGAGTTAATGTGAATGTTTGAGTAGGCGTAAATGATTAGGCGTTTATTACACCTTGTGCCCTTTAATTCGACATTGAAACTCATAAATGACTTGGTTGAACAAATCTTTGTGTTTAAGAAACGAAGCAAGAGATTTGTGGGAAATGTCTTATTGATCATTGAATTGGTAGAGAGGATTACATCATTCTTGAAATGAAAACTAAGACAACTACCAATAATGTATGTTTTCCCTTGAGAAGCTTCTAATTACAAGAATGAAAAAGTAAAAGTACTTCTTAAACATAGAACTTTCGAAGGTTCGTACCATTCCATGTCCTGTCGATGGGTTCTCCGAGAAGAGTGGCCCGTTTGTAGGCTCCGTTGCCGTAGGCCTCAGCTACCATGTAAGGTCCTTCCCAAGTTGGTCCCAACTTTCCCTGGTATTCTGCTTTGCTTGCACTGTTGAGGCGTAGCACGTATTCCCCAGGCTTGAAGGTGGAAGGTCTAACCCTTTTGTTATAGTAGCCTTTGATCTTATGTTTGTGCATTGATTCTCGGATGGAGGCTATCTCTCTTCTTTCTTCTAGTAGGTCCAGGTTCTCCCTGATCCTTTCATCATTTTGGGAGGCATCATACGTTGCCACACGCTCCGTGTGTACACTTAATTCTGAAGGGATGACCGCTTTTGTTCCGTATGTTAGGATGAAGGGGGTTTTTCCATTGCTTGACTTAGGGTGTGTTCGATGGGCCCATAGTACTTGAGGGAGCTCATCTACCCATCCATGGTGAGTTCGTCCCAGCCTTTTCTCGATCCCTTTGACGATATCTCTGTTTGTAACCTCCACCTGTCCGTTACCTTGTGGATGGTAGACGGATGTCCAAGACTGCTTTATGTTGAGCCCTTGACAGAAGTCGTAGAAGACTCCTTCGGCGAACTGCTTTCCATTGTCAGATATGATTATGTGGGGCACTCCGAATCTGCACACAATGTGCTCCCACACAAACTTCTCGATTTGTATCCCCGTAACGGAGGCTAAGGGTTTAGCTTCTACCCACTTGGAGAAATAATCAATTGCTACCAGCAAGAATTTGACTCCTCCGGGAGCTATAGGCATAGGTCCTACGATGTCAATTCCCCACTGAGAGAAGGGCCATGCGAATGTCACACTTGTCATGTCCTGCTTTGGCATCTTAGGAACGTTTGAGTGTATCTGACAAGCTTCAAATTTGAGAATGATTTCTGCCGCATCCCGGTGCATCGAAGGCCAATAATAGCCCAACTTCATTATTTTTGAGAGAACTGAGCGGGGTCCTGCATGGAGGCCGCAGGATCCTTCGTGGACTTCAGCGATAATGCTCGTAGCCTGCTTGGGTCCCACACATCTTAACCAGGGTGATAGAAATGACCTTCTATATAGGGTTTCCCCTATTAACCGGTACTGTGGGGACTTAACCAGAATTTTCCTTGCTAGCTTGGAATCTTCAGGGAGAAGACCGCTTATCAAATATTCCCTGATGGGGGTCATCCATGTCTCTCCTTCCTCGTGAACTACGTCTGCAACTTCCTTGCGAATGATGGATCTTTCAGGTAAGAATTCGACAAGCACTTCTTTGGTGAGATGAGCGAAGGCCATAGAGGCTAGCTTGCTCAGTGCATCTGCCTTCTTGTTCTGATTCCTACGAACATGTTGGATGGTGTAGGAGTCGAAACTTTCCAGCATCTCCTTTGTTTTTCCCAAGTATTGTTTGATGACGGGCTGCCTTGCTTCATAAGAGCTTGTCACTTGGTTCGCTACCAATTGTGAGTCTACGAAAACAGCGAGAGCTTTGACTTCCATATCTTGGGCTAATCGGAGACCTGCTAGCAGGGCTTCGTACACTGCTTCTTTGTTTGTGGCTTTGAACTCAAAACGAAGAGCATACGTATGCTCCTTCCCTTCAGGGCTGACCAACATTAGACCTGCTCCAGAACCATCGGAGTTGGATGCTCCGTCTGTATAAAGTTTCCAGTCATCCTGTACTTAAGTGAGTTTAGCTTTGGGCTCTTCCTTTTCTGTGTCTAGCTCGGAAGGTGTCTCTGCCAAGAAGTCTGCGAGAATTTTCCCTTTAATAGAGTTTCGACCCTTGAACTCTATTTCATGCTCTCCAAGTTCAATAGCCCATTTAGCCACCCTCCCAGACTTTTCAGGCATCGACAAGATCTGTTTGAGTGGCTTGTCGGTTAAGACTGTGATCGGATGGGCTTGGAAATAGCGCCGAAGCCTCCTTGCTGCATAGATTAGGGCTAGTATTAACTTTTCCAATGTTGGATAGTTGATCTCCGCCCCTTGCAGGACCCTGCTGACAAAGTAAATTGGGATCTGTCGTTTGTCTCGTTCTGCCATAAGGACTACGCTGATACTCTCCATTGAGGATGCTAAGTACATGAAGAACACTTCGCCTTTGATTGGGGCTGTAAGTGTTGGAAGGATTTTGATGAACTCCTTCATCTTCAGAAAGGCACCTTCTGCATCCTGACTCCACTGAAAAATTTTCTTATCCACGCATCCTTTGAGTGTTTTGAAGAATGGTAGGGACCTGTCAGCCCCCTTCGACAAAAATCGACTTAGAGCCGCCAGCTTCCCATTCAAGCTCTGCACATCTTTTAGGCACTTAGGAGCTTGGAGATATGTAATCGCCTTGAATTTGGAGGGATTAGCCTTTATCCCCTGCTTAGTAATCAAATGCCCTAGGAATTGCCCCTCTTTGACACCGAAGGAGCATTTTTTAGGGTTCAGCTTCATGTTAATCACCCGAAGCTGGTCAAAGGTTTCCTGTACATCGAGGAGTAGGTCCTCCTCCGTCTTGCTTTTGATAACCATGTCGTCAACGTATGCTTCGAGATTTCTGCCTATTTGTTTGTTGAAGGCTTTATCTACGAGACGTTGGTAAGTTGCCCCTGCGTTCTTTAATCCGAAGGGCATCTTTCTGTAATAGTAGACACCTTTGCTTGTGTAGAAGGCTGTCTTTTCTTCGTCCTCCTTTGCCATCTGGATCTGATTATACCTTTTGTAGGCATCTAAGAAGCATTTTAGCCCAAAGCCTGCCAAGGATTCTACCTTCCAGTCAATTTCTGGTAGGGGTAGCAATCCTTCGGGCATGCTTTGTTGATGTCAGTGAAGTCAACGCACATGCGCCACCCTCCGTCGCTCTTTTTGACCATTACTGGGTTGGCTACCCAAGTTTGGTATTTAACTTCCCTTAGGATACCTGCTTGTGTGAGTTCATCAACTTCTTTGCAGGCTGCAACATTTCTTTCGGGGGCTAGGCTCCTCCTTTTCTGTTTTATTGGCTCAATGTGTTTGTACTCATTGAGTTTATGCTCCGTTCCGAAGGACTATCCGTCTATCAGCAATGTTCTTGGTACCCCTGTCATGTCAGAATATTTCCAAGCAAAAATATCAAGGTTAGCCTGCAACAGTTCCGTGAGCTTCGCCTTGAAATTTGCCGGGAGTTGTTTTCCTATTACCACCGTTTGTTCAGGGTAGCTAGGTTTAACTACGACTCGCTCCTCCGCATCTGTGCAGCTTAGAATTGCTATTAGAGGCTCCTCCGATTCTTCTTTGATCTTTTTGACACCATATACACCCTTATTCGCCCCATAATTAGAATGAACAGTTCCTACTCCGAAGGGGGTTTGGAACTTAATAGCAGCATGTATGGTAGAAACAACAATGCCCATCTTTTGCATAGCTGTTCTCCCTATTAACAAGTTATAAGGAGAATCTGACCTGACTATGACGAAGGTGAGTGTCTCCGTGCGGGATAAGGGGCCTTCGCCTATGGTGATTTCCAACGGTACTTCTCCCAGGGGCCACGAGTGCTCGCCGGAGAACCCTACCAGGGGTGTTTTCGAGTCCACTCTTCATGAGCGTATGGATGACTTGAGCTTTAGGAAACAATGCTCATAAATGATCTCGCAGGAGCTTCCACAATCCATATACGCTCGATTTACCTCCCTGTTTGAGATTCGTACCTTGATGACCACGGTGTCAGTCGAAGGTGTCTGCCCTAGGATGGAAGGGAAGGTTATTTCTCCTACGCTTCCCAGCTCCCCATCTGCTTCCTTCCGTTTCAAGGTTGGATCATTCCTGTGCACCATTAGTATCGGAGCCTCTGCAGGGGTAGCCTCCTTCTTGTTCCCCTTCCATTCACCCAGTTGGGTTTCGGAGAACTTGTCTTTTCCCTTTTTGATGCCCTTAACCAGATGTGCTAATTGTCCGGACCGTACCTCTTCGATCTGCTTCTTTAGCTCTCTGCAGTTATTCGTGTCGTGTCCATGGCCTTCATGGAAATGGCAGTACTTGGACATGTCCCTGGCTTTGCTTTGTGCTGACAACCAAGGTGGTGGATCGAAGCATTTTGCGGCTTTCTCGGTAACCAGAATCTCCCGGGGAGATTTGACCAAGTTCGCCAAGAGTCCATGGTTCGAACCTTTGTTGTATGGAGTGAAGCGGTCTCTGTTCTTCTTCTTATTCTTGGATCCTTCCCAGGAGGAGCCTCGAGAGAACTTGTCAGAAGCTTCCTTTTGCTCTATCGGAGCCCCGTTTGCTGCTACTTCTTTGGACTCAATCCAAGTGTAAGTCTTCTCCATCAGTGCCTTGTAAGTGGTGGGAAGATCGGTGGACAGGAATTCCACCAAGCTTCGCGTCCGAAGGCCATGTACAAAACCTTAGATCCTCTGATCTTCGTGCAAACCAGAATTTGCAAAGTTTTATTGGTGTACCTCGTAACGAATGCCCTTGTGCTTTCGTTGTCCCTTTGCTTGATGGTGTGCACGGCTAGATGGGTCTTGGTGTACTTCTTCTGTTGGCTAAAATGTGATCGGAACTTACTTTTTGTATAATTTATTTTGTGGAGTGTTTGTGGTTGTAGCAATACTCAAATTAAATAGCTCCAACATATGAGTAGCAACTAGGCTAGTGGATACTGTATACACATAAATATGACTAAAAAAATCAGTTAATAATTATTCATGTAATAATTATTAAGCTAAGACTCGACTCATTTATACCTTTTGAGCAGACGCTAGTCCATGTTCGATTTTAAAAATATATATATATTATTTTATTTTAGAAAAATGATTGAAGTAAACCTGCAAACGGAAGGTGGTTGTGGAGGATTAGGAGCCATTTGACAGTAGAAAGTGTCTCTCCAGTTTACATACAAGTCAAAATTACTATTATACACCAACTTATATTTCCTACTGTTGTCCCTTGTATACCACTGCTTCTTCACCTCATCATCTTACTCAAAGAACCTTTTAAGTTTTAACACTCTTTTTCATTTCTTCTAACATGCTAATAGGGATCCCATGATTTACAATCTGAAAAAAATCCCCATGTCTCCAATGATCATTCACTTCCTTAATCACCTCGTTTCGTAGGAGGGAATCTTTGTGATTCCTTCGAGTCGATGGTGGGTAGATTCAGCTTAGAAGATATTGGTTTGATGGTTTTTTCGTTTTCGGATAAAGGTAGGATAAATATACGTGGGGCGGTAGTGATTCTAGAGTCGACAAGTCCTTTAACACCAGTTTTGGTTTGATCGAACAATATAAGCTCAAATTTTCGATCATAATTTTGCTCGACTCTGGCCATTTTTGCTCAGATCGATGAGTATTCTAAAGAAAAGCTAAGGTTGTGTTTGGCGAAGGGCTTAAGGGGCTTGGGCTTTTAAAATAAGTTGACTTATAAATAAGTCTTGTTTGTCATGGTGTCTTATGAAATCATAAGCCCTTAAAAAGAGCTTAAAACTTTAGCCTCGTAAAAGGTGCTAAAAACTTTAGTCCGAGACTTTTGAACAATAAGTTATTTATTTACCCACAAAAATATCTAACATATACAAAACTTATTTAATTATGTTTTTTTTTAATAATTTTGCAATAATAAGCCTAAACTTAAGCCTATTTGTCAAACAAATTTATAAAAATACAAATTTTAATTTCGGCTTATAATAAAAGCCCAACTCCAGCCCAAGTTCCAACCCCAGTCCTAGCCTCAGCCTCAACTTATTGCGCCAAACATACCCTAAGTGTGGTTTGAGCACCAATAAACTAAAGTGTGTATCCCCTTCATGATGACACTTGAAAAAACCATTTTGTCTTGTGTTTTGACATCGTCCAAGGAACACGTCGATCTTGAATATATTGATTTCATGGATAAATTTAATAGATTTTATGTTACATATTTTGTCAATGTAGTATACAGATCATTAACATAAACAATATCTTAGGTCAACGTTTGTGTGCTCAATGTTTTGAACGTTCCTGTGCCCAATGTTTGTATTACATGTTTTCCGAGTTATAATGACAATAGAAATAGATAAGATGGTTACCGCATATATAACATAATTATATCATCTTTTATTTGTACACTTTTTTAAAAACTAGACGAGTATCCGTGCATAATAATAAAATTTTATAGCTACAAATAGTTTTAATGATAAAAACGTTTAGTGATTATAAACGAAAAATAATAAATTTTGAAGATTTGGGGATTAAACATAATGTTTTGAAACACGGTTCGACCCAAGTGGTTCAACCTGTTGAACCGTTCCGGTCGAAAATAGGTCAATTTAAACCGGATCAACCTAATGGGTTGGGTCAAAAAAACGGGTCAACCCGTCAGGTTTGAAGCGTCCCGGGTCGACCCGGTTTTCGATATGTATTAAAAGTTTTCTTTTAAAACATGTGTTTTCAACATTTCTTTTTTTAGTTTCAACTTTTCACTTACTCATAATTAATTGATCTTTTCAACATTTTACTTTTTTAATTTTTCACTTTTCACTTTAACAATTTCTGTTTTATCTATACAATCCATAAAACAAAATGGTCAAAGTGAAAAGTCAAGAAAGTGAAATGTGAAAAAATTAAAAAGAAAATATTGAAATAATTAATATGAGTAATTTCAACTATTAATACACATATGTTTTAAAAGAAAACTATTAATATATATCGAAAACCGGGTTGACCCGGGACGCTTTAAACCCGGCGAGTTGATCCGGGTTATGATTGTACAATAATTGGTACGACCAGGCATTCGATGGTGATCGAAGGGTATGAGGGGTGATATGCTTGCGCCAAACTTGTACCCAATCTGCAATAAAAAATAGTATACACTTCGTTAAGTGATTGCGCAGGTCCTGCATGTAGCCCGCAAGACCCTTCGTGCACTTCTTGAATTATGTTGGAGGCTTGCCTAGGTCCCACACAACGGAGCCATGGAGACAAAAAAGACATTCGGTATAGGTAGTTCCCCATGATCCTGTACTGTGGTGCTTTGATGTGAACCTTTCGTGCTAGCTTCTGATCCCCCGGCGGTATGCCACTTATCAAGTATTCTCTGATCGGAGTCATCCAATTTGACTCTTCCTCCATTATTACGTCAGACACCTCCTTTAGGACGATGGTCCTGTCTGCCAACACTTCGACCATAAACTCCTTAGTTAGATGAGAAAATGTCATTGATGCCAGTTTGCTAAGTGCATCTGCTTTTTTGTTTTGGTAACTTCGAACATGCTCTATGTCGTAGGAGGTAAACCCTTCGAGCATTTCCTTGGCATTATCGAGGTATTGCTTAATCACAGGCTGCCTTGCTTCGTAGGAGCCCTTGATCTGCTTGGCCCCCAGTTGTGAATCAACAAAAACAGCCAAGTCTTCTACCTCCATATCTTTAGCCAGTCGGAGACCTGCTAACAAGGCTTCGTACTCCGCTTCATTATTAGTAGCATCAAATTCGAAGCGGAGTGCATAAGTATACTCCTTTCCTTCCGGGTCATAGCTAGATGCCTCATCGGTGTAAAGCTTCCACCCTTTGACTGTCTTCACAGGCTTCTTCTCAGCAACTTTGTTGTCCTACTTTTCTTCGGAGGGTGTTTCTGCTAAGAAGTCTGCCAGTATTTGCCCTTTGACCGAGTTTCTACCCTTGTACTCAATTTCATGCTCTCCTAACTCGATATCCCATTTAGCTATCCTTCCAGATTTCTCTGGCTTCGAAAGTATCTGCTTAATAGGCTTGTCAGTGAGCACAGTTATGGGGTGAGCCTGGAAGTACCTTCAAAGGCGCCTCGCAGCATGGACCAAAGCCAAGATTAACTTCTCCAACTCCGGGTTATTTAACTCAGCTCCCTGTAGAACCCTGCTAACGAAGTAGATAGGGATTTTCTTCTTTTCCCTTTCCGCCAATAAGATAGCACTGATGCTTTCGAAGGAGGCTGCGATGTACATAAATAACACTTCGCCTTTGATTGGGGCGGTAAGTGTAGGTAAAATAGTCATGAACTCCTCGAGCTTTTGAAAGGCAGCTTCTGCATCTGCGCTCCACTGAAACGTCTTTTTATCCGTGTATCCTTTATATGTCTTGAAGAATGGCAAGGATATGTCTGCGCCCTTCAATAGGAATCTGCTGAGGGCTGCTAGCTTTCCATTCGGACTTTGTACATCCTTGAGAGGTTTAAGAGGCTGCAAGTCTGTGATGGCCTTAACCTTTGAAGGGTTGGCTTTAATACCCTGCTTTGTGATCAGGTGTCCCAGGAATTGTGCTTCCCCCACGCAGAAGGACCATTTCTTGGGGTTTAACTTCATTTTGATGGCGCGAAGCTGATCAAAGGTTTCCTTTATGTCGGAGAGCATGTCCTCCTCCCTTCTGCTCTTAATAACCATATCATCTACGTATGCCTCAAGGTTCCTACCTACTTGCATGTTGAAGGCTTTGTCCACTAGCCTTTGGTAGGTAGCACCTGCATTCTTCAGACCGAAGGGCATCTTTTTGTAGCAATACACGCCCTTTCCTGTAAAAAAGGTTGTTTTTTGATAACGCTACATGCGTCGTTCGGGGTCAAAGGAACTTCCTTTTCTTCGAGTAAGTTTTATAACACCCTAGGCAAAGGAACCTAATCGTTGTAGTGTAGTATTAGGGTAAGCCACGGGTATTAATATCGTTCTCTAGGGGAATAGGAATGCTAGTGAGAAGTTACTACGCTAAGGTTGGGGTTGAGGAAGATTATTTTTTATCTTTTTTATATTTTTTAGAAAATGGAAAGGTACGAATCTCGGGGTTTGGATTTGGGGTTTGGTATTTCTACCGATTACTCTACTTATCTAATTATCTAGTCTAAGGTGTATGTAGTCTATGTCTAATTATTGTGTGCTCGTATGATGGTTTAAAGATTTGTTCACTTAGGTTTTATTACTCCTTAATTATCTCCTATTGATGGTTGAATTGTCACGTCCTTATTCTTAATCGCGTTGTATGTCTAAAGTCGTAGGGTATGCGTTTGTCCCTAACTCTTTGAAACTACCAAAGGGTCTCGTCTACAAAATCTCTAGGAATTATAAACTCTAACTCTAAGGTACTCTTTGGATGGTTTAGCCTACAACTACTCTAGGTGTTATAGTCTAAGGTTCACAAAGATTAATCAAGCATTAACTACACAACGAATGACCTATTGCATTACTAGATCATTAACAATTAAGATAAGAGACAACTAATCAATATTTAATAATTAAGTTTCATATTCCCTAAGCAAACACACAAGTAAATTAGCCGGACATGGAGAACATGCAAGTATACACACAAGTAATTGAAGACATAATTGAATTAATGAAGTAAAACACTGATCTTGGTGTAAGATAGGGTTTGGAACCCTAAAATACTGTACAAGACAGCCTTGGTTCGGTTTAGGTTTTTACTCCAAAAGACTACACACTAAAACTGAAAAATTCGGATTCTATATATAAGATTACAATCGCGACGGCGTCACCTTATGATTTGTGACGCCTAAGGTTTCGTCTTGGCCACGTTAGTCTTGCGACGGCGTCACCTTATGCTTGTGACGCCGTCCCCTTCAGTCTCTGACGCCGTCTGGATCAAATCTAGGCCGTCTGAGTTGCGACGGCCTACTCTTTTAAAGCCCGACACCGTCACTTGAAAATAAGCAATTTGGTTACTGAGCCGTCACAGAAGTGCTCCGACGGCGTCGCAGTTAAGCAGTGACGCCGTCCCCTTATATTTCAGCAGATTGAGTGTCTTGATTCTTGACTTTGGCCATTTTCTTCGTATATTCGCGCCTTTTCGTCCGAATAAGTGTCATTCCAGCATTTTGCCTTCAAGAGACCTAAAAAGTGAAAAGGAACGATATTAAGTAATAACGGATACAAAAGTGATCAAATAAAGGCTTAAATGACCCCTCAAAAAGGTACATTTTAAAACCTTATCAAATATCCCTACACTTGGTATTTGCTTGTCCTCAAGCAAATGTGCTTTTAGCCAATTAATTTATAAGTTAGGGGTCATGAAGCATTGGTTTAAAACAATCCACAACACATATAATCCCCGCAAAAGTCATAATAAGCACGGAAATTACATACTAGCACCTCACATGGGGTGTTTGGATACTCACATCTCTCGGGTGTATATGAAATATAACAAGTTGGAAATGGAAGATAAACACTCATTAACTGGTCCTAGTACATAGATTACCATAGGCTTGAGAATAGATCAAACCTCCATCGCTTTGGCGTAAGCACCTAGGAAAGACTATCAAAGAGGTCTTTAAAGGGTTGTAATGTTAGGCTTACGGTAGAGAAACAAAGGGTTTGGTGGGATAGGCTATTTAGTGGTGGCAAGTCAAAAATCTTTATGTTACAAGCATACGAAGAATGACGTTGCTAAGCCAAGACTCGACACTCTAAACTCTAGATAACTGAAACAAACAAACATAAATTTAAAGATAGATGTAGGATGGTAGCCCGTATGTTTTTTTTTTTTTCATACACTTTTACTCTACCATCCTCTACGGTAACATCAAAATGATAGGGATTTATAGGCACATCCCTACACTTGAGTTTTATTACTTTAACACTAATTTGACCCGAATTGAAAAGATCAAAACACTTTGAGTACTTTATTACGCATAAATAAGGAATTTACGTTCCCTTCCAGTCATTTCATAAACTTTAACTTTTCCCATGAGTCCCAATCGTCCCAAACTGTGTACAAAGGATATGACTCGACTTAGCAACTCATGCAAGAAACCAGATAATTGAACTAAGGGTTTAGGGTGATAACAATAATGCACTAAAAGTGAGTGCATACAGGGTAGGCTAAGGCGATTTGGGTGTACATTTGGGGGTGGGGTGTAAACAATGCTCTTCATTGATATTTAGGAAAAACCGAAACATCACGAGAACCGCGAAAAGGATAGGCTCTGAGGGGTTAACTAGGGGTATCGTGTACTAAAGATGAGTACAACGCAAGGGTGTGGGGGAATTACTCAACCGATGCGGAAGAAGCAATTATATTACGGGTATCAAAAAAGGGTTATCCTAATGCCTCTTATCATTTAGTTATTCCTAACTACACAAGTGTAGTCTTACTAGCGATCTCGGGATGCATCACAAAACAAGTTCTAGAATCTATTATACTACCGGTTTACACACTAAGCATTAAAGATGAATGCTTTAATTCCTACTAATCTAAGGGTGATCCTCACATTTTGGGTGGAATTTAGGTGGTAAAGGGTTTTTGTGCTAGTCATGTAACTTCCTATCCGTGAGACGCTTTATTAAGACTAATGGCCCACTCCTATATGTCATGAAAAATTTTAAATTTGGTGCCAAAATTACCCTAACCGACATTTTCTCATGGTTTATTACACAAATGCAATTGGACAAAGCAAATAATCAAGGATAAGCATAGTTTCAAAGTTCCCGTTTTATTTTCCCTCCCTACACTTAAACTGAACATTGTCCCCAATGTTCCCCGAAAGTATCAAAGTTATGATAATGGAAGGTAATAAAAGATTAAAGAAACTAGTACTCCCCTGATTAGCTCGGTAGGATCCGTGTAAAGTGGTGGTTACATCTTTCTTCAAGAAGAACGTTAGCGTTAAAAGCTTCTTCTCATCTTATGTATCTTCTTCTTGGTAAATTAAACCTGCACACTTGAAGAAAACAAACAACCCAACGCATCAAACCGAACAAACAAAAATCTCAACAAGATGTCATTCCAGACTTAAATAAGATATAATGCTTGTGGAATGGATGTTTGCATATTTTCTGGAAAATTAAAACCTGTAAAATTCCAAAAATTTATAAGTAGCACAGAAAACGAGAAAAAGTTAGAAGCTGTTTCTACTCCTCCTGACGCCGCCAGGTTGCGACCCTGATGCCTTCAGGTTATCATGACAGGAACTGGTCTGTGATTTTCTGGAAAAAATTCTGGAAAATTTTTATCTTTAAAATCTGGAAAAATTTCCTGCAAAACATCCATTATGACTCGATACAAGCATTTGACTCGAACAAACACACATGTATATCTTTTAAATAATTGTAATCCTCATGTTCACGTTTCTTTTGAAAACGTGTGTAATCCTCCCTACACTTATCCCTTATGTAAAATACCTTTATATGTAATTAAGACGAGGTTAAAGACAAAATAAAGCATTTTTACAAATTCAAACATGAGAATAAACAATCAATAAAAGATATACGACACGCAAATAAAAATGAAAAACAAATACACATGGGTTGCCTCCCAAGAAGCGCTTGTTTTTGTTCGAGTCACGAGTCTGACTCTACCCTTATTTAACGGATAAAGGGGAGGTTTTCCCTACACTTAAGTTTAAGTGCAGGTGATAGTAGCAATACACACCCTTAGGGTGGAAATTTGCTACGACGGGAGAGGATGAAGGGTGATTTATATGCTCAAAGGAGTGTGCTCCATTCATTATAACCTTACCTAATTCTATTGGTGTAGCTGGTGAATCAAATCTCTCTCCTAAAATGGATCATCTTCTATCAACTTCAAAAGATTCTTAGTTAAGGATCCATCTTGACCTAATAAACCCGGTTTAAACCCATAACGTTTCTTGTTATCAACCATGAATGGGTGATATAAGTGTGTAAGGTCATGGGTTACTCCTATATTAGCTTTCACTCTACATGGCCTAGAGTCTACCACCTTTATCAAGCAACTACCCGGACTATCTATTTTGATGGGTGGATTGGGGCCTAATTCAATTCCAAGATTCACATCTAAAGACGGAAAATTGGGTAAGGTTTTTGGTTGAGGCTCCAGTTTATCAAAATTAGGAACTTCCCTAGGACTAAGAGAGAGGTCATGACAACAAGCATCTAAACCTACATTCTCTAGTGGCGTTTGGTCCAAAGGTTCTATATCAATCGGGGTTCCTATAGTCTCTTCTACTTCTTTCGGGTAAGTTATAGGCGATGTGTGTTCCTCAAGTGATGGTCGGGCTTGTGGGCTTGGAGTTTCCACCTCATTCTCCATTATATCTAGATCTCCTAAAAGTTCATCATGTGTTTTAGTATGATCTAACCCAAATACACTCCTAAGTATCTCAAATCATTCTTTAGCCATTTCAAATTATTGGTCCGATTCATAAGAATTGTTCTCAAAAACTTGACTACTATGTTCTATTTGCCTAAAGGATTCTTCATGTGTGTCATATAAATCCTCCTTATCCATTTCCTCAAGTTGTGACAATTGACGGTTTATACTTAGGAGGCTTTTCTCAAAATTTTTCCAGATGGTCTCACTAAAAGGAGTTGATTCTAACAATGATCGTTGAATAGAAGCCACACAAGCACAAAATTTATCAAACCCATCCAACCTTACACCCGTCTCCTTTTGGATATCTCTAAGTTCACTCACAAATTCATTAGAACAATAAAAACCAATCCAATCTGCGAAATTCAGTTGTTCCTCATTTGTTAATGATTCAAATGCAATTTCACTTGCCATAGGGACAAATGAAAAGGGTTTTACGAACACAAACACAAAGAAGGGGGATAGACTACATGGAAGCTAATAAAAAGAAAAAATCTCACTTGATAGGAATCTTGTGAGTAAACCTAAACGAGGTGGACTACTAACTAGCTATTCTATTCCCCGCAGCGCGCTAAAACTTGATAACGCTACACTTGCGTCGTTGGGTCAAAGGAACTTCCTTTTCTTCGAGCAAGTTTTATAACACCCTAGGCAGTGAACCTAATGGTTGTAGTGTAGTATTAGGGTAAGCCACGGTATTGATATCGTTCTCTAGGGGAATAGGAATGCTAGTGAGAAGTTACTACGCTAAGGTTGGGGTTGAGGAAGATTATTTTTTATCTTTTTATATTTTTTAGAAAATGGAAAGGTACGAATCTCGGGGTTTGGATTTGGGGGTTGGTATTTCTACCGATTACTCTACTTATCTAATTATCTAGTCTAAGGTGTATGTAGTCTATGTCTAATTATTGTGTGCTCGTATGATCGTTTAAAGATGTGTTCACTTAGGTTTTATTACTCCTTAATTATCTCCTATTGATGGTTGAATTGTCACGTCCTTATTCTTAATCGCGTTGTGTGTCTAAAGTCGTAGGGTATGCGTTTGTCCCTAACTCTTTGAAACTACCAAAGGGTCTCGTCTACAAAATCTCTAGGAATTATAAACTCTAACTCTAAGGTACTCTTTGGATGGTTTAGCCTACAACTACTCTAGGTGTTATAGTCTAAGGTTCACAAAGATTAATCAAGCATTAACTACACAACGAATGACCTATCGAATTACTAGATCATTAACAATTAAGATAAGAGACAACCAATCAATATTCAATAATTAAGTTTCATATTCCCTAAGCAAACACACAAGTAAATTAGCCGGACATGGAGAACATGCAAGCATACACACAAGTAATTGAAGACATAATTGAATTAATGAAGTAAAACACTTATCTTGGTGTAAGATAGGGTTTGGAACCCTAAAATACTGTACAAGACAGCCTTGGTTCGGTTTAGGTTTTTACTCTAAAAGACTACACACTAAAACTAAAAAATTCGGATTCTATATATAAGATTACAATCGTGACGGCGTCACCTTATGATTTGTGACGCCGTCGGGTCGCCGTCATTAGGGTTTCGTCTTGGCCACGTTAGTATTGCGACGGCGTCACCTTATGCTTGTGACGCCGTCCCCTTTTAGTCTTTGACGCCGTCTGGATCAAATCTAGGTCGCCTGAGTTGCGACGGCCTACTCTTTTAAAGCCTGACACCGTCACTTGAAAATAAGCAATTTGGCTACTGAGTCGTCACAGAAGTGCTCCGACAGCGTCGTAGTTAAGCAGTGACGCCGTCCCCTTGTATTTCAGCAGCTTGAGTGTCTCGATTCTTGACTTTGGCCATTTTCTTCGTATATTCGCGCCTTTTCGTCCGAATAAGTGTCATTCCAGCATTTTGCCTTCAAGAGACCTAAAAAGTGAAAAGGAACGATATTAAGTAATAACGGATATGAAAGTGATCAAATAAGGGCTTAAACGACCCCTCAAAAAGGTACATTTTAAAACCTTATCATTTTTTCTTCGTCTTCTTCCGCCATCTGTATCTGATGGTAACCTTTGTAAGCATCCATGAAACATTTCAGTCGAAACCCTGATAAGGATTCCACCTTCCAATCAATCTCTGGTAGAGGATAGCAGTCCTTCGGGCAGGCCTTGTTGATATCTGTGAAGTCTACACACATCCGCCACCCTCCATCATGCTTTTTAACCATCACTGGATTGGCTACCCAGGTTTGATACTTCACCTCCCTGAGTATGCCTGCTGCTACGAGCTCATCTACTTCTTTGCATGTCGCTGCATTTCTTTCGGGTGCAAGGCTACAACGCTTTTGCTTGATAGGTTCAATGTGCTTGAACTCATTAAGCTTGTGCTCAGTGCCGAAGGGCTTTCCGTCTATGGTGAGAGTTCTGGGGACCCTCGTCATGTCAGAGTAAGTCCATGCGAAGACATCCTTATTAGCCCTTAGTAACTTTTCAAGCTCTGCCTTAAAGGTGGCAGGAATCTGCTTTCCAATGACCACTGTCTGATCAGGATGTAGGTCGTTTACCATGATGCTCTCTTCGGCATCAGTGCAGCTAAGAATATCCTTCGGAACCTCTTCAGGACTTTGTTTGACCCTTTTGCCTACATCTGTAGGTTTCTTCGAGTTGTAGCTAGAAAAAACCGTTCCAATACCGAAGGGTGTTTGGAATTTTACCGCGTCATGTATGGTGGAGACAACGATACCCATTTTCCGCATTGCGGTCCTCCCTATTAACAGGTTATAGGGGGATTCAAACCTTACGATTGCGAAAACCAGGGTTTCTGTCCTTTTTACCTTTCCTTCTCCAATCGTAACCTCTAGAGGGACTTCTCCCAGAGGCCATGAGTGCTCCCCTGAGAATCGCACCAAATGTACCTTCGAATCTACTCTCTTCGACCTTATCGAAGGCTTGAGCTTCAGAAAACAATGCTCGTAGATCACTTCGCAAGAGCTTCCACATAAGTAAGCTCTATTCACTTCTCTGTTGGAGATTAGGACTTTGATGACCACAGGATCATTTGAGAGAACCCCGCCAGTGATCGAAGGAAACGTAACATCTCCTACTCGCACAATCCTTTCTCTGATGCTTTTCTATTTAAACCAGAATCATCCCTGTGAACCATGAGGATGGGTGCTTCGACCGGTGTGGTGTCTTTCCCCAACTGTGTGTTGGAGACCTTCTCTTTACCTTTCTTTATGCCCTTCACCAAATGTCCCAATTGACCAGACTTCACGGTCTCTTCTATCTGTTTCTTGAGCTCTCTGCAACTGTTGGTGTCGTGCCCATAATCGTCATGGAAATAGCAGTACTTGGAGGTATCCTTGCTTCTTCCTCTACTTGCCAAACGAGGGGGAGGATCGAAGGCCTTCGCATCCCTTTCCGTAGCAAGTATTTCCCTTGGAGATTTGGACAGATTTGCCAAGAGTCAGTGTTTGATGTTTTTTTTGTAGGGCGCGAAACCGTCCCTGCCTTTGTGTCTATTTTTTGGACCCTTCCCACGAAGAGTGCTTTGGGATCTTGCTGTGACTTTCTTTGTTTTCGATCGGAGCCCCGTTGGTGGACACTTCTTTGGCTTCGATCCAGGTTTCAGTCTTCTCCATTAAGCCTTTGTAAGTTGCGGGAAGGTCAGTGGATAGGAATTCCACCAGACTTTTGTTTCGTAGACCATGCACAAAACCATAGATGCGCTGGTCTTCGTGCAGACCCAGAATCTGCAAGGTGTCATCATTATATCTAGTAACGAATGCCCTGGTGCTCTCGTTTTCCCTAAGCTTGATGTTGTGCACTGTCAGGTGAGTCCTTGTGAACTTTTTCTGCTGGCTGAAGTGTGATCTAAACTTGGCCTTGAGATCATTTAAACTCACTATGCTACCTGCTTTTTTCCCGTTACACCATATACGAGCGGAGTCTCGCAGGGTATATGTGAACATGTGGCAAGAAACTGGCATAACCCATTTCTGCATTCTGATAGCCCCTTCGAACAGATGTAAGAAATTATCCGGGTCCCCCTTACCATCATAAGTACCATTATGTGTGGGCATCTTCAACCCGTCGGGTAGAGGGTAGTCTTCTATCCACGTTACGAAGGGTGTTGTGGAACCCATGGGCTCCGAGTAGAGGCAGTTGTAAGGTGGCATGTAAGTGGGGGCAGCATTGTATGGGTTATGGTTCGGAAGTACTCCAACAGGGTTTTGGTTAACATAAGGAGGGTAAGCAGTAGGTATATAAGGTGGGTAACTTCCAACAGGGTATGAAGGGTATACCATAGGTTGCCCGTAAGGCATGTTTCCATATGGTTGAGGAAAGCTAGGGTTGCTAGTCTGCCCGTTAGGTGGGGGATAAACCCCATGGGGGTAAGATTGAGCCTCAAAAGGAGGGTACATACCATGAGGAGGAATATTTCCTCCCCCATTCATTTGAGGTGGATTGCCTTCTACGCCGGATGCGTGAGAAGGCTGCAACGGAACCCCTGCTTCAGTTCTCCCCAGGTGGGCTGCCAAGAGTGGTGGCAAGTTAACCTCCGTAGTCTCCCTTCGGTGACTCCTTCTATTGGAACCTTCCATCGTTCCTTCCCCTCTCGTCGGAGCCCTCTCCGGAACATCTTCGAAACCAACCGATCTTCCACTCGGCCTTCGACTACCCGGAGATCCTATCCTCAGCACTGAGCGTGTAGCCCCAGGAGACGAGGGCCTAGTCTCCATTTCTATCTCTTCGTCATACTCATCACTGGAGTATTCCAACTCCCTCCGCATCTCTACGTTCCGAGATTGCCTCCTTCGAGCCCTTAGTAAAGACTCTAGCGCTTCGATGTTAGCTTCGACGAACGCAAGACTGATCAACGGTTCGGGGTTAGCTGATGTCGAAGCATGGTTGTTGGGAGTTATTTCAGGGTGAGATCGTGTGGTGAAAGTGGACGCGGTTATGTTGGGAAGGTTGTTAGGATCATTGATTGGGATTGGTGTCAAGGTCGAGAAACCCGGAGGGGGAGTATATTCTCTTCCTTGATTCATGCCGTAAAACTAGTGAGCGCGATTGACTGTTATAAGTTTGGAATAACGAGACCAATTGTAGCGGGTCCCACGGATGGCGCCACTGATTGTACAATAATTCGTACGACCAGGCCTTCGATGGTGATCGAGTGGTATAAGGCGTGATATGTTTGCGCCAAACTTGTAGCCAATCTGCAATAAGAAATAGTAGACACTTCGTTAAGTGATTGCGCAGGGGTTGGCCCCTGCGAACCACCTCCGGCGTGAGAGTAAGTATGTGATATGTGTTGTAAATAATGTAGTGTATGTGAAATACTGTGTTGAGTGAACATACCATTAAAATGACTCGTCCAACCTATTCATAGATGAAGAAATAAGCTTGGAGAGTGTTTGCGCACGTTTCGGAGATCATGGGGGTGTCCCATGATTTGTGGTAACCGCTAGGGCTTCATCCCCACTCTCTCTGTCTTGGCAGGGAAGCTAAGGAGATAGTGGGAACGTGGGGGAAGACCAAGTCAATGTTCTCCTTTGTCTTAGTGCCTTCAAGAGAAGACTCCGAAGGGCATAGGCCTTCAGCTGGCGAATTCCCAACTGGTAACCATATCAAGGATCAATGATTTTATGCCACCAATGACTTATGAAGAAAGACTTGGGTCTTCGTAATGCAAATTCAACTGAGGTCGAAGGGGTGTCCTTCGACCTGATCGGAGGGTACGTCACCCCTTCGACCTGATCGGAGGGTACGTCATCAGGTTAATTTGACCCAACCTGTCGGGTTGACCCGACTTATATTGACCCGTTTTTTGACCGGAACAAGTCAACCGGTTGAACCATCCGGGTCGAACCGGGTTTCAAAATATTATGATTAATCCTCAAATCCTCAAACTTTTATTATTTTTCGTTTATAACTCATAAACTTTCTTTTATCACTAAAACTATCTCTAGCTTTAAAATTTCGTTGCTATGCACGAGTACTCGTCTATAGATAGTAAAGATAAAAGAAAAATTAAATACGTGTACATGGAATAGGATCTTTCTATTGTCTATGGCTTGCACAAGTTCACTTTATTAATTATGGAACAGATTTCCGTTTTTCATTTTAATTTATCATTAGGGATATAACTTATCATTCTACTACTTTTACGCGATTCATATGTTTTGCTATATAAACAAACTTTCGTAGCTCGTATAACTCAAATCTTCAAATAAAGTAAACGAGGAACACCATCAAGCCCTTTTGAGAAGGAATACTCAACGTAGTCCTGAACCGTGGTTTCTCTGTACCTCGGCGGGTTGTCATCCGAAAGCAACTCCTTAATCGGACCATACACCTTAGTCGATGGTGCTAGGGAAGTGCTGAAAAAACACGCCACTGACACCCTTGGTCCTTTCTCATTCGCCACCACTCTATGCTCCACACTCCTTAATTTGTCATTTGAGATCATCTAATTAAAACAATAAAAAATTAGACCATAATGTTTACTTTACGTGATCAAATCAACTGAATGTTATGTTGGAACATGAATTTTAAATCAATAAATAAAACGACAAGAAATAAAGAACAAACGGCATTGGGTTGTGAATTGTGATGCATCGGTGCATCACTATCCTATCTTCACAATATTAGTCCCCGCCACGGGCTAGTGCACTAGGATACCTTGAATCTCAAGGGTCATAGGCAAGAAAAAAAACGCTGAGTGATATGTGTATGTCTTAATTTATTTTCTTATGCATACATAAGTCATCTCATAGTAAGTGAATTGGATTTAGAGTTTTTTTTTTTTTTTTTTCTTTCTATGGTACAACTTCCTAGAGCACATTTAACATGTTCTACAAGTAAACATACCTGTAATAGATCTCCAATGTTGATCACGAGCGCACCAGGAGTAGGAGGCACATCAATCCATTGATTTTCATGAAGTACTTCAAGCCCTCCAATATCATCTTGCAAAAGCACCGTAAGAAATCCATCATCGGTGTGTTTAGTAGCACCCATGGTTAATTCAGGTTGCGGACAAGCAGGATAAAAATGTCCAACAAACGCAAGCCCCTTATCGCACTCCATATCTCCCAAATGATGTGTTTCCAGCCCCAACGCCTCGGAGATAAATCCAAACAATAACTCACCAAGTTTCAACATTCGACTAGAGTACTCAATTTGAATATCTCTACAAACAACAGGTAAATCTTCGGGCTTCGGAGGTGATGGAGCCATAAATGAAAAGAATGTGTCCCTCCAGTTGGCAGCTGGCGAAGAGTACAGATCAAAATTACTGTTATACACAAAGGCTTTGGAAGCATCTCTTGTGTAAAACTGTTTCTTAACTTCAACATCTTGTTCAAAAAAGCTACGGACACCTTGAAGCATTTCGTTCATTATGCTTATAGGGATTCCATGATTGACTACTTGAAAGAATCCTAGATTCTCTGAGGCCTTACGGATGCTCTCCAAGATCAATTCTCGATTGGTGGATGCAAGGTCTATGAGAGGAATATGGAACGAGGTAGTACTTTTGGGGATGGGTTCTGGAGGACTGATGAACATGCGAGGGATTTCTTGGATTCCAGCATCGACTAAGCCTTTGACTCCTGTTTTTGTTTCGTCGAATGCTTTGATTTCAGATGCTCGATCATAGGATGAGATGATTAAAGGCGTAATGGTAGCCATTGCTGTGATGAAGCTAAGATTGTATGCTGATTTGTTCTGCTATAAATGGAAATGTAAAGTCAAAGTACTGCTAGCAGCCACTCATTATTGTAATCGATCGTCATGTGATATTGATATTTATAGGGCAAATTCTTTAATTGCCCTATGGGTACACATGGGTTCGACTCCCGTGCTTCAAAAAAATCCAACTTCTTCAAATACATTATGGGCGATTGTCATCTTTAAATTCTTAAGCAACTTTCACATATATATGACAAGTGTCCCTATGCTTGGCCCCAACATGTACTTATATAGTACTAGTTACCTTAGGTTATTTTTTGAACGACTGTACCTTTATTTTTGGGTGACTTGTCTTTTTTTGTCTTTTAGCTAAAAAGCAAAGTATTTTTATATCATATAATAATACATATTTGTTGAGCGACTGGGTCTCACCCATGTATATTCTTGAACGACTGGTTAGATAGAGAGTACACTTTTATATTTTTTTTATTGTATTGGTACTTGTATCATACTTTCAAATACAAAATACATTTTATAAAATACAAAGTACAAATTTTATAAAAAAATTTCACTTTTTATATTTAAAAAAAAATACATTTAAATACAATTAAACACAAAATCCAAAATTCAGTTTATAAATTACAAAATAGAAAATCCAAATGTTCCAAAACTCGTTCCAACTGCTACTACACACTCCAATCGTTCCAAAATCCGTTCAAAAACCCAAACCCTAATCCCTAATCATTCCAAAAATCGATTGTTCTTCTAATGACGATAATGTTTGATGCGAAGATAACGGTGAGATCTAGATTAGAACATCTTACAACTATTAAAGCTTTTTTGAATGTAAATAGAAGCAAGTTGTTTAGAACAACTGTGTTTGGCCCCTGGTTAGATTTCCCCCTATATGCTCCTGATAACCACTTGTATAATTACTTTTATCAAAATGTGAGTAGGGATTCTGAAGTTAGTGATTCTTGCCCTTGTCTTACTTTTGATATAGGTGATTATAAGCTTGAGTTTGGCCATGAACAATTTTGTCTTATAACCGGTTTTTCGTTTAGGGCTTGTTGAGAAAGATGAAACAGATGTAGGGCGTATTGTACATGATTTAAGATATAGTCCATTCTTTGACCGTTTGTTTCCTAAAAAGAAAGCAATTAGGAACAAAAAGATAAAGGTGATCAGCTTTTGGCATTGTTGAAGTCTAGTCAAGTGTGGGATTCTTTATCCGATGATGATGGAGTTAGGGTTAGTTTGTTGGTGATTGCAACATGGGTATTCATTGGTCGAGAAGGAAGGTTCTACATTCCTGACCATATGCTGAGGATGATTGAGGATTTTTCTGTTTAGAATGAATATCCATGGGTGAGTATATGTGGGCACATTTGTATAAAAGAACGGCGAATATTGTACCTAGGCATAGCGAGAAGGAATCTAAGAAGTCGGTTCGAAAGTATCCCAATAAAGAGAAAACATGCAATCTATATGGATTTGTATGGGCACTGAAGGTTAGATTTTATTTGTAACATGCATTATTTCAGCTTGTATATAATTATGATGCTTAATATGTCTAGCCTTAATTTTTACAACTGGTTTGATGAAATGTTTCAATGAGATGTTGTCAACTTGTTTGTTACCTCTGTCTCATAATGATTGTCCATAAGAAAAAAAGACACTCGGTTTAAGAAAAATACAGTCTTTAGCCATTTCAGTTTTGCAAGATGACAGTTCTATTCTTTGCCGATTTTGAGTTTGGCAATTTAGGTCTTAATTAGGTGTAATATGGTAAACTTGATATATTTAGATATGATCGTTTAAAGAAAAAGACCCCACCAAAGCAGTGTAGTGGTCAGACACCCTAATCTCCCATAAGAAGTATCGGGTTTAAACCTTACTAGCACATACTAGGGGTGGCTAAGGAACAGTTTGGAAACGGTCTCGAGGACACCCCGGTTAGGCCGCACAAATTTGAGTCAAATACATGCCTTCCCCGGTAACGAGCAGAGGAAACTTCATCCGTGCGGACAATTATTTTGGGAAACTTCATTCGTGCGGACAATTATTTTGGGACAACCCATATGATGCTTAATATGTCTAGCCTTAATTTTTACAACTGGTTAATGAATAGAGATGTCAGTATTAGATTGTTTGCCAACCTTTCATTTAGTAAAGTGTAAACATAGAAAGTTAAGATTGGTTTTAGATTGTTTTGTAGGCTGTTAGTATGCGAACATAGTTATTAAGTCTTGAAACATAGTTACATTGTGGTTTTTGAGAACACGTTAATATCTATTTGCAAACATAGTTATTAAGTTTTAATACGTTCTATTCAAATGTGTTGCTTGCAAGTATGAAATTAGAAAAACCTTTCGTTCCTAAGTATAGTCTTTTTTGGTTTCCTGCGTTTTTTCAGATTTTGATTTTGGAAATCTACCCTAACAGCTCGCAGTTTTGGACCAAAGACCCAGAGAAGATCCCACGTGCTTTAGCATGGTCAAAAATCAAAAACTTTGAGAAAAAGCATTCTTGTATTCTATTTCATCAGGTAAGTAAACCCCAAAAATTAGTTAAGTCTTGTTTGTTTTTTATGCATTCATCATATGAGTTGAGATCTGTGACAAACAACTATTATCTAAAGAACAAAAGAGAAAATCTCAGCCACACATCTTACTTTTATCCAATGGCTGAGATAAAAACTGAAAATAACAAACAAGGACAAAAAAGTAATTCAGCTCATTTACTTTAAGAACTCATTTTCCACCTTTTTCTTTAAAACGCCATATCTTGTAAACGGTAAACATTCAAGTTACGAAAAATACATTATCGTAACGAGAATTAAATTATCTTTCTATAGATATGCACTTTTATATACTTTCGACGAAATTTTTTTTCAAAATTTTCGTCCAGATAAATCACACGTGATCCGTAAAAAAATCACATGTGATTTGTTATTTTTAAAAATCACATGTGATCCACCAAAAAACACAAGTGATCCAAAAAGAATCACATGTGATCGACCAAAGAATCACATGTGATTTTACAAGTCACATTCGATCTCTAAAGTAATAAATCAGATGTGATCTTTAATTTCAAATCAACTTATTCTTTCAATTTATAAAATAAATTCCTGAAATCACGTGTGATTTTGTTTATTTTTTTGCTCTATTACGAAAAAATGTAAATTACGTGTGATTCAGTTTTAATTTAAAAATCACATGTGATTTGCGGTAAATCACATGTGATTTGTGCTAAATCACATGTGATTTGAGGTAAAATCACATGTGACTTGGGGTAAAAAAAATATTGTTTATGTTGGGGAAAAAATAATAAGTAGAATTAGAATTATAATTGGGGTCTCGTGACATTGTGATGTGTATCAATATGAAACATGCTCCCCATGATAATTTGATTGACAAAATAATAATAAATGAATAAATAAGTGTTGGATATTAAAATGACCAAAATGAAAAAATACAGGTCACATGCACCTTTACTCTATTCAAAGCACAGTAAAAAATAAAAAAAAAATATTCCTTCTTTACCTACTCTTGTCCAACAACTTCTCTACCTTCGTCCACATCAGGAATAAGATAGTACCAAGGCATTGGCATAAAGTAAAAAGAAGCACCTTAATTGAAGTGACATAAACAGGGGATAAACCAATACAAGTTAGACTTGATTCATCCATATTTGTATCCTAATGTGGTGCAACTTGTTTATGCTTGTCGTTTGTATCTACCTGGATGCATTATTTTCCACGACTAGTAAACTTTGATTTTTTCCGGTGGCCGGAAAATGAGTAAAAAGTATGCTTTTTACTCATCCCGTCTAGTACAGATCCGACCTCCTACTCTCATTCCGTCAACCGCTGTTATAGATCTGCCTACGCTTCACTCGCCGGAGGTGATATCCAATTCGCCGAAAAAATTAAGAAAGAAAAACTATTGAGATTGGTGAGGGTTTGAGTATTTGTTGAGATTTGGGAAATGAGAGAGAGAGAGAGTGTTGCAGAAAGTGAGAGTGAGTGATTGTGTTAGGTGGGGTTGTATTATTACAAAAATGCCCTTCCGTTTTTTAATAAGGTTTAATCTACTTCGTCAGATCAAAAATAGATGGATGGTTGAGATGAAGTGTTTTGTTCTTTAGCTATTTATTGTTCTGCATTGAACTTTTGTCTTCATCATATTAGCTTTGTTTGTTTCTTTTATAGGATGTTAAACCATTACTGAAGCTTGTACCAACTAATGCCGAGTTAAGCTGTCTATGGTACATTCATAGTATGGAATATATCCGAGGACTTCAGTTGCAACTTGTGGAAACAAGAGACCAATTGGCTGATCAACTCATGGATGATGAAGAGCAACATATGGCCGATGTTGCTGTTTATGGATTTGAAGCTGATGTAAACATTGCTAATGATATTCCGGTAGTTGATGGTGATGAAATTGTTCAATCCGAAGAAGAAAATTGTAGTGAGCTTGGTGAAACTGCGAGGGTGAATGATATTCCGGATTTATATGATGATTTGGGTGGACGGGAGGCAAACAAAGATGAGACTGCGAATGAAAATTCGGAGGTTTTGAAAGAAGATGTTCCAACCCAACAAATATGATAGTTCTGTCAATGTTGTTGAGACTTCTAACAAAGCAGCAGCATTACCAAACTTCGATAAAGATCACGCTGAAGCTGAGGTTGAGTCGATTAAGTCAAAGGTTGGAGTTATCGAAAAAGGTGTAGGAAACGTTGATGTATCACACCTATTACGTGAGATACACATTGTTAAAAATGAATTGGGGTAGTTGAGAATGTTTTAGGAATAAAGTTTGAAGACAATTTGGTAGTTCATGATGACAAGTCAGAAGACGATGATGGTCAAAATAAGGTAAGAAGATGTAATTTGATCTTTTTCAATTCATTCTCTAAAAAGTTCTTTTACCAATTTGAATACTTGTTTTCAGTTGGAGACTGTTGGTGCCCACACACCCGTGGAGACTGTTGATGCCCACACACCCGTGAAGACCAATGTTGCAGACGATGACAAACATAATTTGTATTATACGGACCCCGAAGCGTTTACAGGCCCTATGACACAACCTATGAAAGCCACTTTCCCATCGTGTCTTGAACCTGATCATTTCGCTAATGTTATGCAAGTGGACAATAAATTTGATTGTGTCGCCTTACCCAATTTGAATGAAGCATTCTTAGATATTGGTTATGATGGGTTCGATCCAACTCCTCATGAGGTACCTATATATTTACAGTATTGTTTCCTTTGTATTAATTTTTGTGAATTTTAAATACACAAACCTTTTGTTTTTTAGGAATCGATGGATGCGGATATTGAAGTAAAAGAAAGTGACAATTTTGAAGAAAAAGAAAATGAGTTTGAGGATAAAAAAAGCGAGCTTGTTGTGGAAAAAGAAACTGAGCTTGGGAAGGGAAAGGAAATTGTTGTGTGGCAGGAACCTTTATGGATTAAAGCGTTTGTGGAGTAGGCTCTTAAAGAAAAAAAAAACTGATGAATAGGGGGTGAAACAGCTAAAGAACATGATGCGGTTGTGGCTGATATAGCGGGAGAAACGGCTCGGGAGGGGGCTAAAAAAGTAGATGAACCGTCTATGGAGGTGGCTGATATAGCTGAGGAGGAGGCTAATGGAGATGACGATGGAGTAGAAGTGATTTTCTTTATCATTTGTTACTAACTATGCATGCATAAAGACAATAAAAAGAGTAAACCAAGACATTTCACTTATAGTACAATCTCTAAAGACACGTACACGTTACCACAACACACTTGACAAACATAAGTTAAGCAAAGACATTAAACACAATTCACTTAATACCCTATCCAATATTTCCAACTTCATCACCTTCATGTCATATTTGCAACTTCATCACCTAAAGACACATATGCGTTACCAATATTTGCAACTACATCACCTTCAGAAACTAGGAAATAACATTTAATTTCTTTTCCCTTGATGCTTTGGATCATCATTACAGTCGAGCAATATGGTTGACTTGCCTCTTAGGGTCTCCTTGATTTTAGGTTGTTTTCCAACAAAATTTTTACTGCTACTAGGACCCTCAACATGCGGATGTGGTTGCTTAAGTTTAGCACCGCCACTTGATTGTACATCTTCTACTTGTTCCTGAACATATACTTGTCTTCTTAAGTCTTTTAGAACTTTAGTTGGTAATCGGTAATTTGGTTCAGCATTTGGGCCATATCTTTCATAAATCTTAGGAAACATGACCCCTCTTACTACATTTATTGATCACTCCCTATCATCATCATTATGCTCAAACTTAACTCTTTTACCACTCGACATAATTTTAATAATGTGATGCAAATATGGTGAACAAACTGAAAATAAATAGGAATAAAATTAGATGATGTTAGGGAAAATGATGCTTTTCATATTTACAAACGTGAAAGTAAACTACCAATGTTCCACTATTAAATAGAAAAAACCACACCACATGCTAAGTCACATGCAAATAGTGAAGACATATTCATTCAACTGCAAAGAGGATTTAGATTTGAAAATAAACAACCCTGATTTGAAAATAGTGAAGACATATTCAGTCATATGCAAATAGTAAAAACACATAATAAATTAGTCTTTTTAAATACTGAATAAATGACAAATAAGCTGCTCTTAAGGGGGTGTTTGGATCAATTCTAAACTGCTCTTAAGGGGGTGTTTGGATCACTCTTTTCAACTTATGAGCTTCTAATAAGCCAAAACAAACAGGCTTACAAGCTTTTCCAATACAAACAGTAGGCTTTTATGCCTTTTTATTGCATATCCAAACACCCCTTGCAGCACATTTTCTTGCATATACAAGTGAAAGATGAAGAAAAACAAGTTTTGGTCCAAATTTATCAGTGCATGATGAAGCGTTATTGTTCTTCAAATATCGGATATGTTTTCAAATCACTTAAACGGAAGATGAAGCTATGGAAATTTTACAAGCCAACCTATACCAATCCACCAGACACTACTCCAAGAGTATTGAGAAGGCGTTCATCAAGGATCAATCATGAAAACATAGCCCCTCCTGAAGCTCCTGATTTTGACGATACTTTGCAATTCTCACAATTGAAACTATTTGTCGAGGTATCTAACTGTGTAAATATATATTTATCGTTTTTTAATAATAAAATTCATTAAATCTATTTATTTCTATTTCAGAATCTGTCAAACCTAAAAAGGCGAAGAAAACAAGGGTAACTGTGCCAACTTCATTCAAAAGTTTTTCAAGGACAAAAATGTTACTAAGTTCATTTTTCCATGGGGAAATGAAGACACAATTGCTGATCGGCGTTTTTGGGAGTGTTTATTGGGCACATGTGCTTGTGGGCAGTATGGCTGAGGGACGAGGTGCATATAAATTAGTTGATAGTTTTGTACCAGAAATGTGTGTTTGTGTTTCAAATTTGTTTTTCAACATAACTTAAGTATTGAATTCTGTATCCAAAAAAACAGCACCTAGATGTATGGGTAGATTTAATGTGGACTTTCCGACCATCAGATGCCGATTGGGCTATGGCCGGTCCATTTTTCACACCCTAAGTCATGAGTGGAAACATACGAAGCTATTGGGCAAATGGTGTAAAGTATCCAGTGCCTTGATCTGATGTCAAAAAGGTGTTTATATCTTACCATATAAAATTATGTATATTCTTGTGCTTTTACTTGATTCTTCCTGTTTTAAACTTTAATTGTTGCTAAAATGATGTAGGTACTATTTCCAATTAATGAACCCGGAAAGCATTGGGTGACAGGAGAGCTTCATATACGTAGGGGTGTTGTGAGTTGTGACAGTACATGATTTGCTTCCAAAATATTCAAAAAGACAAGATTGATGGAACGAGACCATGCCAGCAAAATTTGGATATTGGCTGCCAAAGTATCTTAACGACCAGGGATGGTTGAGGGCAAAAGGCGTAGATGTCAATTCCTATGAGATCACTTGGAAAAATGGAGAGGATGTCCCTAACCAAGCAGGTGTATATGGTGACTGCGGAATATGGGTTTGCATAAACCTATACCGGTTGAGTCATAATATGTCATTAAAGGCGGACAATCCTACTCTAACAGCTATTGCCTATCGTGAACGAATTGTGGAGTACTTATAGAAATACAAGGTGGAATATGATGGTCATTGATTATGTATGTATTAGGTATAGCCTATCGTTAACTGTCATTGAATATGTATGTATATATTTGGCACATATGCTTGTACTAAAATGTTATCCCGGTAAGAACATTAGAGGGATTGCTTTACTAACTTTTTAGAGGATTTTGTGGAGGTAGCTTCTATTATGGTGCCAGAAAAGCTCAGTTGGTTTAAACCTCCCAGTATGACCTTGCCACAGGTGTTTCTACTCCAAGTTTTGTTTCTGCAATCGTGGGTTCCAGCATGCAGAAGGACAAGTGCTATTGTGTAGTAAATTGTTACCAGGATATGCTATTCTAAATTTTGCTTTTACTATACTTTTTGAAGATTGTAGTATGCACTAAACTTTTTTAAGATTTTATGATGCATTATACACCAACTTAGATGCTTGGAATAATTCACCATCAAAATATAAACAACAAAACATAAACAACCATATCATTATTTTCCTAATTTAATTCATAAACGGCAAAACATAAACATTCAAACCATAAGTAAGGTACAAAGCAACATTCAACCTAATGTAACAAACATAGTGAAAAGGATAAAAAAAACACCAAAGCTAACAACAACATAAGTACATCATGAAATTTTGATTTACTCTTTAACTCCATCATCTCTTTTTCCAACAATCCAATAATTTTGACTAAATCTTTATAAATGGCCACACTTCCTCGATCAGCCATTAAAGCCATTTTATCTTGATGCTCTTTGTAAAGCAAGTCTATGTAGTATTGTGAAGGTAGCTTGGGGTCAAGAAAACCATAAACTCCATAGGTTCTTGTAGGACAACTTTTAAACCTTCTTCATGGGTTCGTAGGCGTCCAAGCAACTCTTTCAATTACTGGATATGGCGTACAACATTTCCAATGCGTCATATTAGCAACATCTTGGTATTCATGATGGTTCCTACGATATGACCTACCGGAAGAGGAAGAAGAATACATGGCTACTTTGTTTATGGTTGTATGAAAAGGTTAGTGATGGATGAAGTTATGTATGTGAGCCTCAAATTATATTAGGATGGAAGTAAATGACCAATTACAAGAGATGGTTGATTCACATAAAGGTAGATGTTAGTAGTTAGGTTGTTACACTAAATGTTTTTGGGCAACCTGGAACAGCAACACAAATTATTTGAAACTAAGTTTAAGTGCAGGAAACTAAGTTTAAGTGCATGAAAGTAAAAAAACATGGTCATGCAAAAGAAAAGTGCATGAAAGTTAAACATATTACAAATTATTTAAAACTAAGTTTAAGTGCAGGAAACTAAAAAACAAATTTGGAGACGTGGAACCTTAAATATGTTACAACATAAATTGAAATGCATAAAAGTGAAAGACATTAGATTTGATCCTTCATTTTCTGTTCAGCAGCGCATCCCAATTGGTTTCATATCTCCATCTCCCAAAGTCTTCAGGTTCTGCTATCCCATATTCTATCTTCCACAACAGCTCCTCGTGTTCCTGGTTTTTCCTGATTCTCTCCTCTATTTTTTTTCAGCCCTATCTTGTTCGGCTAGTACTTCCATTAGTGCTTCATATTCATGATTCTCAGTAACCGACTTCTCACCATCTATATTTCCATTTAATACATGCTCAAAATCATTGTTTTCACGTGTTTCCTTATCCGCCTCCTCACATATTTCATCTACATCCTCCTCAGATCTTTTCTTAACCGCTTCCTCAAATTTTTCCTTGACCACGTCCTCACATGGTTTCTCGACATCAAAACGAAAACGCTTCCGCACAGGCCCTGCTATTTTAAAAAAAAATCATAAATATATAACTAAACCTTGTTATAGTATAGTAACAAAAGCAATGCTTTTTACCGTTAGACATTTCTACAAGTACTATAAGGACACAATGGTATATTGAGAATGTATATATATTGTCTATTTTGGGCGACTACGTAGTTGGGATTAGTTATTAGTTTGGGCAACTAGGTAGTTGACAATCTCGGGCGACTTAACAAATTTTTCATATACCACAAATAAATGAAAAAGTACAAGATTATTAATAAACAAGTACAAGGGTTGGTTCATACACTCATGAATGTGTATCTTTGATTTAAAAAAATGGGCAACCTTAGTTTTTAGGGTTATGAATAAACTAGATAGTTGACTATGTTCGGTGACTAAACAAGTACAAGAATGTAATTGAACAAGTACAAGGGCTGGTAAAATACACTTACTTTAGTTTTTAGGGTTTACTAAACTAAATTTTATTTCTAGGCTTGGTTTTCAAGCTACTTTTCTTCAAATACAACCATGAATTATGATAACATTTCTAAGTTTAAGTTTATTTTAGTGCATCCATCATCAAAGTATGTTGTTAAACTACCTAAAAATATCAATTTCAAGAACCTAGTGGCGTACGTGAAGAAAAAGGTTGACAACGTGAAAGACACAAAAAATGCTTTTGTGAGGTTATTTTACAAAGATGGTTCTATGGCATTGGACGTTGTTGATGATGATGATGTCCAATACTTCATTCATGAAGTTTGTTGTAAGAACGAGCATGTTCAGAAACTCTTCATATCAATAATAGAACCACCTTCAGAGGTAAAATCATCTTCAGCTTCTAATCATATATCATTAGATCTTAATGTTCTGCTGGTTCCCAAAGAATGTTATTATGACACCCCAAAGGTTGAACAATACTCTTTTCACCAACAAGATGATTCACTTCCTTGATGTCAAAGAAACACATTTAAAAAATATGCCTATGCCACCCAATACCCCAAAACCAGAATTAGAAAACATCCATACCCATATAAACGATAATGTTTTTTTCATAAATAAGGAATTTTATAATAAAGCAGAATGCATGTTTTCTATTGGAAAGAAATCATTAATTGAGCGTTTTGAATACAAAGTTATTAAATCTGAAAGTACGAGGTACAACATAAAATGTACAAAAGAAGGTTGCTCATGAAATATATACACCCGTAGGAATAAAGTGGGTAGTAAATTCTATGTATCTAGCATGAAGGACGTGCACGCATGTTCAAGAACTCAATTACACCCTAATCATCGTAATGCCACAATGAAATTACTTAGTCAGTTACTATACAAAAAAATGAAACATAATAGAAGGGTATATACTGCAAGGGACATATAAAAAGATATTAGTCTTGAATGGAAAATAAACATTTCTTACAAACGAGCTTGGGGGGGAGAAAGTTGGCATTTGAGATGTTGAACGGTAAACCCGAAGATTCGTTTGAGCAGTTACCTTATTATTGCATAACCTGGAGCTAAAAAATGAAGGGACGGTAACACACATCGAGACAGACGATACTGGAAGATTTAAGATGGTATTTATAGTATTTGGTGTTGCGGTAAGTTTTGTTTTAGATTTTTAATTATTATTATTATTATTATTATCATTATTATTATTATTATTATTATTATTTTATAAAACATCACTTTATTAGAAAATCATAGGAAATTACAAGAAATTAGTGGGGAGCCGAGATACTAACTGGGCCCCCACTCCTCTAGCAATAGCAAAGCTAATCCTACTGAAAGTATGATCAGCAGCACGTGCGCCAATGTCCTGAGTCATCTAGAAAATACGGATGTGCTTAAGGAGGGTCACCGGATCCTTCTCAAGTTCCCCAAAGGAATAGAATGAGAAGGGGAGAAAACCATACCCAATGTCCGCACATTTGGCCCCGTACTTGACACGTTTATGTTGCGCAGCTTCGGTCATCCCACGACCCGGTGTAAAATCAACCATATTAGTTTGCGTCAAGGGAGACCACCCTGTCAAATCAACACATGTACCCTGTCCACCTTCCCAAGAATAGAGCAACGTAAGGTTTTGTCTTTTTCACCGCATAGCCCAATGTCTACCTCTTTCCAAGCCGAGATCCTGGAACGGGAACATATGTCAACAAGGGTATCACGTACGAAATTATGCCGATGTTTAATACAAATAATACCATAACTGGATATCGCATGGTCCCCATAAATGTCTCCCGCAAATACCCTAAAACAAGTTAAGCAAGGCATCTGAGTAGAAAAAAGAGGGATACCTAACCGATAGCATAAAACACATTGGCAGGTTCTAGCATTCATGGTTTATCCCAACCCAGAAATCGGAACCACCCTAAGCTAGTCTGAAGTGTAGTCCTCCTTTTGCGACCTCCATAACACCATCTGTCTAGTAGATAAACCAAAGGTAGATTCGGCTATTTTTGCGACACGTGTGAAATATATATATACCAATTTCTTCATGAGTTTGGGGGAAGCGATCTCACATGGGTCTCGAAAAAGGTCGGTCTCAATTTTCTCATTAAAAGCGTGCATGGCATTATCAAAGGAAGATCCAGAAGTTACAATGCCAGAATGTTAGAGGAGCTTAGTCTGTAAGATGGCAGATTGGAGACTAGGCGCAAGGAAAGCATAATTCAAGACATCACCTGCAGAGTATACACCAAGCCCCCCAAATTCAAAAGGTAATGTGGCCAGTCTCCATTGCCAATCCCCAAAACCAGGTCCAGAGGCAGTGACAATACGCTCCAGAGAAGAGCGAAGTGCCACATCGAATGAAATTTGAGCGCGCTCAAAGATATGTGAGGAACATGTGAGCATAGAAAAATATAACTTGGAAATACCGGCACAAGCTCGAAGGAGCAGCAGCTCACACTAAGGATCATTAAGCTTAGCAACAGCACCCATAAGCTCAATGGTTTTAGCAACCCTTTTCATAACAAGCTCGCAGCTAAACTCAAGGTCTACACTTGCAGGTCCACAACACCACATAAATTTCGGGCAATATTTGGCGGGAAACACCCACAAGCCTGATTCTAGGATCTTCCCTTGGCCAGAAAACCTCAGTTTTATCAACATTGAGGTGCAAACGGTATTGAGGTCCATCCATCATAATAAGCTCCAAAACCTTCCCAACGGTCAAGGTATCCTCAATGATCGTACCATCATCTAGATACCAAGCTTGAAGGGAAAGACAAAAGGAGTCCCTAATCTTGCATACCAAAGGATGTAGCACCAAGGCAAAAAGGAGAGGCCCGAGTGGTTCACCTTGTTGCACACCTTAGTGTGACCATAAAGTGTGTTCCCTATAATATAACCTAGCTGGGCTGGAGTAACAAAACTCAACCCAACGGGATATGGCAGGACAACGGAGATGGACATCTTGTAACATAACCTCATGGTCCACCAAGTTGAAGGCGTTTTTGAAGTCCATTGATAGCATAGAAAAACCAACATCATCTCCACGATCTTCAATAAAACGATTCACAGCATGAAGGATAGCCTCACCTCCTCTAGACACCCCAACTCCAAACTGTAGGTCATTCAAGTAGCCATCTAAAGAATGGTTGATCATAAAAGCACCAACCTTAGAGACTAAACACCTTCAAACGGTCCCTACGGCAATGGGACGGATACCACCACCTGGTTTGATCAGCGGCGTGAAAGGAGTACTAGAAATATACTCGCCCAACGCCTTAGGGCATTTGCCGTCAAGGAAAAGATGTACCACCTGAGTGATAGAAGCAACAATCTCATCAGAAATGGCCGCAACACCACTTAAGCAGTCCAAAAGGTGTTTGGCATGCAAACCATCCCTACCACAAGACGTGCCACGAGGGTAACTCTTAATCATGTCAAGAACTACAGGAGAAGATGTGGTGGGACTATGATGGTCAATAGGTGTTTGCGGTAAAGATGGGGCAGACTTGAAAGGGTGCTTAGTCTTTGACTCTTCAAGAGTTGCATCAAAGTAAGGAGCAACACCAGAGGAGGAAAGAACTCTAACAGCCGCAGTATAACGGCCATCGCCGATTTTCTTCTTCATTGCTTGACATTTTTCTCACTCCCGTCAAAATTATCCTGGTTGATATTAGCCCATGATGGGGAGGGTTCAGCTACAACCGCTTTAACAAGTAGCGAAATGCCTCCAGGTGCGCTCCAGGAACGGATAACATTGGTAATATACTCCTCCTGACATTGAAGTTTAGTCGCAGACCTACATTCCATATTACTTCTCGGGCGAAAGGTTCTAAGGAGACAGAGAGGCAATATTAACAAGCTAACCCAACTAGAAACATCATCAGGTGTGCAGATCACCTTATAAAGAGCACATTTCAATACACGAGAGAATCCCAAACAGCACCTGGGGGTATGGACTTGACAGTTTGTAAACCTTTAGAGAAAAAGGCATCAAGTAGAGGTAGATCAAACTCATGGCCGTCATCCAAAACCAAACCTTCAATAGAAGCAGAAGAAGGGAGTTGTGGCTTGGCGAGGTCAAAAAGAACGAACTTAACAAAACCATCACCACAATCAGGGGGAGAAACAAAGTCAGAACCCATTATTATTATTATTATTATTATTATTATTATTATTATTATTATTATTATTATTATTATTATTATTATTATTATTATTATTATTATTATTTTTATTTTTTTTTTATTTTTTTTAACAACACTTTATTAGAAACTCATAGATTTACAAAAAATTAGTGGGGAGCCGAGATACTATCTGAGCCCCCACTATTATTATTATTATTATTATTATTATTATTTATTTATTTTTTTAAAAACATCACTTTCATTAGAAACAGAACCAGTGGATTACAAGAAATTAGTGGGGAGCCTCGAAACAATCTGGGCTCCCACACCTTTAGCAATAGCAATAGCAAAACTAATCCGTATTATTATTATTATTATTATTATTATTATTATTATTATTATTATTATTATTATTATTATTATTATTATTTATTTTATTTTTTTATTATTATAACATCACTTTATTAGAAACTTAAAGGATTTACAAGAAGTTAGTGGGAAGCCGAGATACTAACTGGGCTCTCACTCCTCTAGCTATAGAAAAGCTAATCCTACTAAAGATATGAGAAGCAACATGTGCTCCAATGTCTTGGGTCATCGAGAACTTTCGGATTCGCTTCAGTAAGGTCATAGCATCCTTTTCAAGTTCCCCAAAGGAAGAAAATGAGAAGGGGAGAAACCCATATCCAATATCCACGCACTTGGCCTCATACTTGACACGTTTACGTTGTGCGGCCACAAACACCACACGACCAGGCACAAAATCAACCATACCAGTTTGCGTCAAGGGTGAAGACCCAGTCAAATCAACACATACATCAAGCCCTCCGTCCCATGAGTAGAGCAACATATCAGCTGGACATAAGGGTTTGTCCCTTTCTCCACTAAGCCCGATGTCAACTTCTTTACGAGCTGAAATCCCCGATCGAGAACAGATGTCAACCAAGGTATCGCGCACCACGTTATGCCGATGTTTAATACCAATAATGCCAGCACACGATACATCATGGTCCCCATAAATATCCCCAGTAAAGACCCTGGAACAAGCTGTGCATGGTATCTGAATAGAAAATAATGGAACACCCGATCGATAACATAACACACACCGATAGGTCCTAGCATTCATAGTCTGCCCCAACTCAGAAATCGGAACCACCCTAAGCCAGTCAGAAGTATGGTCCTCCATCTGAGATTTCCATAAAGCCATTTGTCGAGTAGATAAGAAAAAGAGGATTCAGCCATTTGAGTAACACGCGTGAAATATATATCTGCCAGTTTCTTCATAAGTTTGGGGGCAGTGATCTCACTTGGATTACTCAAAAGGTCAATCTCCATTTTCACATTAAAAGCACATAAAGCGTCATCAAAGGAAGGCCTAGAAGTTACAATACCAGAATGTCGGAGCAGCTTAGTCTGCAAGCTAGCAGATTGGAGTCTAGATGCAAGGAATGCATAGTTCAAGACATCACCTGCCGAGTAAACACCAAGCCCCCCAAACACAAAGGGTAAGGTGGCAAGCCTCCATTGCCAATCACCAAAACCAGGCCCAGAAGCAGTGACAATACGCTCCAAGGAGGAACGAAGTGCCGCATCAAATGAACTCTGAGCACGCTCAAAGACCCGGGGAGAACATATGCGCATAGAAAAATATAACTTGGAAATATCGGCCCAAGCACGAAGAAGCAACAACTCACACTGGGGGTCATTAATCTTGGAAACAGCATCCATAAGCTCAATAGTTTTGGCAACCCATTTCATAACAAGATCACTACTAAAATCAAAGTCCACACTAGCAGGCCCACCCAGTAATTTAACAACGTGCAAAGGTCGGGCAATATTAGGTGGAAAAACACCCGCAATCCTGCTTCTCGGGTCTTCCATAGGCCAAAAAACCTCAGTTTTATCAACATTGAGGTGCAAACCGCAACGAGGTCCATCCATCATAATAAGCTCTAAGATGGTATTTATAGTATTTGGTGTTGCGGTAAGTTTTGTTTTAGATTTTTAATTATTATTATTATTATAATTATTATTATTATTATTATTATTATTATTATTATTATTATTATTATTTTAATAAAAACTCATAGGATTACAAAAAATTAGTGGGAAGCCGAGAAACCAACTGGGCCCCCACACTATTATTATTATTATTATTATTATTATTATTATTATTATTATTATTATTATTATTATTATTATTATTATTATTATTATTATTATTATTAAGTTCTTATGTAAATGTAAACTAATATACGCTTAATGATACTAGATTCGGAGTTGTATAGCCTTTATGTGCCCATTGATAATAATTGATGTCGCGCATCTCAAAGGGAAGTATCTAGGAACCAACCTGCTTGTTGTTAGTATGGATGGTAACAATCAGATTATTCCAATCGTTACGGGGGTCTCACAGGGTGAGACTGGTGAAGCCTGGACATTGTTTTTAAGTTGGTTGAAAGAATGCAGTGGTGAAGTGCCTAATTTGGCCATTATTTCAGACAGGCATCAAGCAATAACCAAAGCTTGTGATATCGTTTTTCCAAATTGATTTCACGGTTATTGTTGCCATCACTTGATGATGAATTGCAATTTGACCCAGAAAAAGCCAAAGGCTTTATACTGAAAGATGTGAAAAAGTTATACTCCTAAAGATTTTGATAAATCAATTTCTGAGCTTCGGGCAAAAAGACATGAAGCCATAAAAAAACTTGAAAATGTAGGGTTTGATAAGTGGTCAAGGGCATATTGCACAGGAAAACGATACAATTACTGGACGTCAAACAACTCAGAATCAATTAATTCATTAACAAGGAATGTTCGAAAGGTTCCAATAACGATGCTCATGGAGTACTATAGAAGGTTTCTACAAGATTGGTATTTCGAATGTCGAGAAAAATACTACGGTAAAAAATATATAATCGTTGTCTCATTTATTTGTTCAATAATTGTTACCTGGTGTATATTTTTGTATATAAGTAATTACAAATTTTTGTTGACATAAACTTGTAGACGCACCGGAATTTGAACTTACAGACTGAGCAGCTCGGAAGGTTGAGCAGAGAATGTTATAGAGTGCTAACTGGGAAGTTAGAGGCATTGCCATGTACCAAGTTCTAGACTATCATCATAGTTATATTGTTGATTTTCTAAAAAATGAATGCACTTGCAGGTACCTGCTATAAACAGGTTGTTTATTAAGGTACATGTCGTCCATTCATGTCTGCCATTTGATTACGTTCAACGTGCAGGACATGGCAACTTTCGGGTCTACCATGTGGTCATGTGTGTACCGTATGTAGAGAAGAAAATTTGACTAACTGTAACAAATGGGCGGAAACATGGTTTAGGAAAACTGCACTCAAAGGCACATATCATAAAATGGTGTTTCCTTTGGAAGAAGAATCAAAATGGCATAATCCAAGTAACTTTCAAAAGGTAAAACATCCGTTGATGGATAAGCGGCAAGCAGGAATACCAAAAGACAAAGATCGTATTCTATCAAAAACTGAGGAGCCAAAAGTTCGAAAATGTGGAAGGTGTGGCACCAAAGGACACACCCATGAAGCATGTATGAAACCATTTCCCAGAAAAGAGGTAAACAAGATATTTTTTACAAGTGTATAACTCGTGTTTTTTTAGTGCTCTAACAAGATAAAAGAAATATGTTCTCAGGAAAAAAAAAAAAAAAAAAAAAAAGAGACAAGTAATAGCAGGTCATAAAAGGGTAAAGAAGTGATGCAAGAGATGACATCTGAACAGGGAAGTCGTAAACGTAAGTCAATTACTGGAAATCAAGTGAAACTGGATCCAAAAACCGAAGTAGACGACGAGTATTTTGAAAATGAAAGAATTTACCAGGAATGGGATAACCTATGTTGGATTGGTGAACCATCTAACAGGATTTGAGAGGGGGATCTGGTACGGGGCGGTGAATCAGCTAATTCTAGCATTAACCGAAATACAATCCCTGAATCATCAAATCCTTATCACTTGGATGATTTCTAGGTCTATGTTTTGTTTATTTAATTAACCTAAAACTTGTTAAATGGTTAGGTGGTAAACTTGTATAATGCTTAGTGGTGATCTATATGTCTATCTTTTGATTTAGTACTACGCTAGTCTGATTAATATATCATTCTTTAAAGATAACAAAACCAAAGAATTAATAACTCGTAATAAAAAAAGGTATTTACCTGGCAAAAGAGAAGCATTCCGTCAACTAAATCGTTTAACTTTGCCAGGTCCCATTCCCTTGCCACATACTATAAAGCTCAAAATGTTCTGCAAATAAAAGGTTCTCTAAGTCAGTAGTAACCTTACTTCAAATATAAACACAAAACAGGTTTAATGTATAACCAAAAAAGTAAAGACTCTTACTAGAGGTCATTGCCAAATTAGATAAAAAAAAAAAAAAAAGGCGTTACTGGATGGTTCATAATTTTGTCATTGATCTTGTCTTTTGTTCCAGGTTGTTTAACAATACAACAATCACAACCATGACCCCAACTGGGTGCATAACAATTTTAATGACAACAATATTTACAAAATAAAGGCTTCCCATAATAGGGAGCACATTACATCAAGTAGTTGATACATTAGTTTATCTAGTTGTCTAATACAAACTTGATACCATAATACAAACTTGATCCTTTGATACAAATTTTTTGAATTACAACCAAATACGATGTGAACAAGTCTACCAAATACATACTCTGTGTTTAAAAAATAAAACTTAGCCATATGCTCACGATAGGCAAGAGCAGCCTGTACAGGATTATCCACATCCAATGGCTTCCCATGTGACAATCGGTATAAGAATATGCATACCCAAATACCGCAATCACCAAAAAGACCATCTAATTTGGAACATTTTGAGCATTCTTAAAGGTAATTGCATATGTTGTCGGATTTATACCTTTCTTCTCGAAGACATTGGCTTTCTCTAGAATGATAGGAAGTCCAGCCTGTATAGAGATTGAAACATATTAGGTTATGAAAACATTGCACAAGGAATAAAGTTAAAACTGTTTATGGCTCAGTATAGTCCAGGTTATGGCTAAGTATAGTCCAACTAATATGTGGATATGCTTTGACAGTCTGGATTAGGAGTTTATACTTTAACATGTTTAACCACACACCAACAAGGAAAAAACTGAAAAATTAAACATATAATCATTGACATAAACTTATATTCATTGACATAAACTGATTACATACGAAATTAACTGATAACCTAAACCGATTACATATGACATTCACTGATAACCTAAACTGAAGCACACACACGACATTCATTAATAACATAAAGTTATTACAAAAGATACTTTAATCAAACATGGTGCACAACCAATAAAACCACACAGCCTAATAGGCCGCCATATCAGCATGAGTTTGCAAAACAAGTGATTCGCATAAGGGTTGATGAAAAGGAGCCACTATCTCCCTCAATATCCAGGTTCTGAAAGTTCTCGGACGCAAGTTTGTAGAGTACAATAGTTGAAGCAAATCCTTCCTGGTTTTGAACTTCAAGAATAGGGTCGTTGTTATCATCAAATCCAATTTATTTTAGTTCACATGGGGTGGGAATGGTAAGTAGTTGTGTAAACGATGTTATGGCCACCAACCACCGTTAAAACCTATACACATAAAACAAAATGGTCATCCCCATTAATGTTTCTAGAAACTACTAGGTTGTCTCTTAGGTTAGACACATAGAATGGTAAAGGAAGTTTGCCTATTAACTGGTCGGGTAAGTCTAAGACTTGGAAACGGTGGGTGACCAAGACGAAAGAACCAATGATATAGCTCTTGTATGAGCTACCATCATTAGCATAGAACCTTTCATAACAACACCAATAGATATGACCACCAACATTTGCTTGACTTGATTTTTTTATTTTGATTGTGTGAGAAAGCAATAACTGATGTTCTAACATCCTCCATTCTTTTGAGGATAAGGTGAAAATTAAAACAATCCATGGTTTTTGTGGATTGAACGGGTATGAAATCTTTAGAATTGTTGGGTCAAGATTGTCTGGATGAATCCCAAAAACCAAAAGACGTTTTTCATACTCTTGAGCACCAGTCACATAAGGGACAAATGTTCCAACTGGTCTTTTGATGGATGGGTTCCAAACAAACGCCATGTAATGTGGGACAATTGGTCCATACATAGAACCCCATACTCCTTGGGACCAACCAAGTGGTTTCAAGTCAGAAAAACTTATCTTTGAAGAAAGAGGTGACAAAGAGAAATTTTGATCTACGAAACCCAAGTAACCTTTAAACCTTTGCTGGTAGAGTAAAATGTAGGAAATTGTATCAGTCATGCAAACACCATAACGAACAGTGAAATGCATCGTGTCTATGCAAGACTTCCAAGTCTTGCACACACTTTGGCATTGAGCTACACACTTGACATGATGCCTATGAACTATATCCATTTGAACTTTAATTGGAATGTTGTCGGACATTTTGAAATTTTTTTGGCTGATGAAAATAGAAGTTATAGAAGGATGTTTACTTTAAGTGTAGGTGTAGAGTAGTATAGAGAGGAAGAGTATAACTAGGAGTTGAGCATTGATATCAAATACCAACCCATTATGGATGAATTTATCCTTAATTGTACTTAAGTAGTACTTTTAATGAATAATTTAAGGGGTAATTATGAGAATGTACTTTTTGCTCAAGGTGTCAACACTTTTTAGAAAAAAAGTTTGGGTATTTTCAAAATAGACCTTGATACTTGCGACTTTTCTGCTTTTCATCTAAGCTTGACAAGTGTCCTTGGTAATTTGTGTACCCAATTATTGTTTCTGACTTTTACAGCTATGATAGTACAGCGACCGAATCTCAGCGATTTTTTTAAGAATCTTGCGAATTTTTTTTGTCCTTTAGTAAAAAAAGTCAAAGTTACTAAAATATTTTTTTATACTTTTTGCTCATTCCCAATGCTTTGGCGACTTAAGCGAAATAATATTAGCGATTTTTGTACTGTGCACTTTTTGTACCTTTTAATACCTTTTTAACACTTTTCAAAATTATAATTTTAACTAAATTGTCTATTATACCCTTCTCTCTTCCATTTATAGTTTTCCACCATTCTCATTCATTCCTTGTTATTCTAAAATATAATTATCACCATGTCTAAATCATTCATTCAAGTACTTTCTGAGTTTTTGTTTGTTTGTCTATTTTAGGAACACGAGGGTCTGTTTGGACTTGGTCTTTGAACATGTACTGTTTTGCTTAAAACTCATTTGATTCAACAGACCTTATACTTATCATGTGTATTGTTGTTATTAGGTTATTACTTTAGACATTTGTATAGCTTTTGCTTGAAAAGGCTACATGTTTTTTTTTTTTTTAATACAAATTCGTATAATAGATTGTGGGTTCTTTGTTCTCTAGAAGACCAGGTTATTAAGTCATTTACACAACTAATTGCATTTTGATCTAAAAGCCATTCTCCATCTCGTGTGGTGAGTTTTCTTCAAGACTTATAATAGGATGATGTTTAAGTTACGGGTGAAGTGTTTTCATTGACTCTTGATGGGTGCGTTCGTGGCTAAATTGGAATGGTAATTTTGACTTGGTACGTGTTTGTGTAAGTTTGTTTTTGATATTTTGTAGCTTATTCTATAAGCTTTAATCCATGCTATTAGGCTTTTTAGAGTAACTTGGCTTTTGTGCTTAAGCTTAATCCAAACACCCCCATATAAGCAATCTTTTACTTTTCTTCGTAAGGGGTGTTTGAATATGCTTTTATTAGGGGCTTAATAGCTTTCTAAAGGTGTTCCTATAAACTTATTTCCATGAGCGAATGTACTTTTTTGGGCATGAAAGTTAGCTTATTTTTTATGGATGAAAATTAGCTATTAAACATCAGGTTCTAAATCGTGCATTTTGATAATCATATATCTATTATTCTATTAAGCTACTTTTTATTTATTTATCATGGTTAACATGTAGGCTGGACATGTTTTTGTTTGTTCAGATTTTGTTATATGTGATTCTAATTTTCCCTGTTGTTTTGTTGCTTCAGATAAAAAAATCTCTGGAATTTATTTCGTATACTTTTAATACTCAATATTCAAGTGAGTTAAATCAAGTTTGTTGCTACCTGTTATTTTAATCCAACCGTAAACCAACATGTACAACTTCATTTGGTGTTACCAGCAACGCTTACAGCCCCGTGCAAGATGTTGTTGATTCCTGCATAACTGGAGCTGTAAGAAACGTTATCTCTGTCCTTGCATTGAGAAACAAATCTGTCATCATTCCTATTTTTGCCATAGCTATTAGCATCTTTGTAAGTTTCAGCTTTGCTGCTGTGTACGGTATTGCAGTAGCTGCTCTTGGAATGCTGAGCACCATTGCCACTGGATTGACTATAAATGCTTATGGTCCCATCAGTGACAATGCTGATGGCATTGCTACGATGGCGGGTATGAGTCACAGAATCTATTTGTAATTTTGGTCTTAATATATAGAGTGAATCAAAGTCTGAAGTTGGGGGCCTGTTGTAATCTTGCAAGATAGCTCTCAACCTTATCATGCGATATTTATGTACTTTTATGTTTAGTATAGGTTTACTTTTCAATCCAACTATATTACTATAAAATAAAAAAGATTCATCTTTTTTTATTCATTGAAACACAAACTGACAATCGCTTTTGACTCCATCTACCAAAAAGGACGATTGTTTTTTTATTCATTGGAAACACAAACTATCAATTGCTTTTGACTGCATCTACCAAAAAGAGATACTCTTTTATTTTCTTTTTACTAATTGTTTAATTGTTTTTTCCTTTAATGATCGAACATAGTAGTAACTTTTTTATATATTATATTGATTGTAATTTGACAATTTGTATTCATTGAAGCAGTAGTTGTAGATTTATTTTGTTTATTTTATTTATTTTTTATTAGACTAGGCTTGTGATTTTTTTCCATAATGTTTTTATTCCTAAGCAATTGTTTTAAAAGAATGGTTATGAGATATTTTTGTTTAAACTATATATTAAAAAAAAGCATCATCACTTAATTATATTAGAAGCAACTAATTTTAATTGTTATTTGTTAGAGTGATTCACTAATTTTCCATAGTTTTATTTTTGTTTTTATAAATGCAACATATTTTTGCCGTTAATTTTATTATTTATGTAATTTTGATGTTTTTCTCCCATGTTTCAAGTTTATCAATTTTAAAAAATTTAAATTAATATTTAAAGTATTTGTGTTTAGGGGGCCAATTTTTTGTAACTGAACAGGGCACTCAAAATCCATGGGACGGCCCTGACAATTAGATTTAGTAGGGATGGAAAACGTTGTCCCATACGGATTATTAGTTGTTTATTTCCGATGTTGATGCTTATTCTCTTCACTAAAAGATGTTTTTGATCATGTTAACAGGGTGACAGGGGGTGTTTTTTTTTTTGAGATTCCTACATTCTATGGAGACAAGGTTGGATGGTAGATGACAGGGGGTGGTTTTTCGAGACTCATGCATTCTGTGGAATATGGTTCGGTTAGGTAGGTTAATTTGTGAGAAATGATTTGAAGTTTCCATATCATTTTCTATAACTTTGGCTTGAAATGTATTTGAAATTTGCATATGTTTCAATCAAATAAAGTTAGCTGAATTGGTTAACACTAGCTACTAGCTATGCTATTGCTCTTATCTTTTCAATCAATAATCGCTATGAAGATGTAAATTGCACTTTCACTAATCGGTGTTTTTGAAGAAGCATGAGCATGCCAAGAAGCATGAAATCAAAATCCTAAACCTTTAATATACTCGTTCCCTAACTGAAACCCTAACTCAAACCCTAATTAATTAGTCAATTAAAGTCCAAATGGCAAACTTATTCAGATTCTTTTGGTATGTAGAAGATTATATTTGAGCTTATATCATAAACATTTTTGTGCAGATAGCTATAAAAGGATACGCAGTTTCAGGAGGTGGACGTGGAATTGAGCGAGTTGATATATCGGCTGATGGGGGTAAAACATGGAAGGAGGCATCTCGATACCAAAAGACTGGCATTCAATATGTTACTGATGGTGAAAAATGCGATAAATTGGCGTGGGTACTTTTTGAAGTTGAGGCTGATGTACACTCAAATAGAGAGATTGTTGCTAAAGCAGTATGTCATCTGTTGGAATCACTCCTAAACCTTATTCAAGTGTTAGTTACACATATGTAATAGTTAGCTTATTATGGCCTTTATGTTTGTTATTAGCCTTAAGCTTATGTAGAAGGCCCATGAGCTTAGGCCCAAGCCCATAGGTGAAAGGGAAGGAGTAGGAGTGTTGCCCTAGCTCCTTGCCTATAAATACCTTATGTAAACCTTCATTTGAAGGTTGGTTGTTCAAGTTATTTCCTTTCACATACTCCTACGCGTAACCGTATTATTCATATCGTGTGTGTGTTTGGTTTCTTGTTCAATCGCCTCTCTATCTTTCTTATAAGCTTGTGTGGTAAACCTTGTGACCTAACAGTGGTATCAATCGCCAAATAGTTGGGTGAACAAGTTTGTTTTTGAAGGTTTTTTTTCTTGGTCTTACGCGTAAAAGTGAGTGACACTTTGGTTCGCTTAAAAACTTATTTTTTACACTTTTGAATCCAAGATTCTTGTACTTTCAACATTTTAAGGTGTTAAAATACTTGTTTTTGGCAAAAAGTTTCAAACTTTATGCGTGGATCATTGTTTTGAGCTAGTTTTTATTCGTGAGTATTGTTCTACGCGTAACTGTTTTAAGAGTTTTGGTTCATCAAGTTTCACACTTTTGTGTCTTTTGGTGTTATTGAAGCTATTTCATCACACAAAAACTGGTTTAGAAACATCTTTGAGCAATATCCAATTTACGAGTAAGTCTACGCGTAGTAAAACCCTAAAACTACGCGTAAGCATCTCCTTGGTTTGATCTTCATTTTCGTGGTTTATTCCGTGTTTTCTTACTTGGATAAGTCTGAAAATACGTCGACTTTGGATATCTTTTGCACTGTGAAGTGTAAAAGATCACTTGGGATAAAACCCTAAAATTACGCATAAGCATAAGCTTACGCGTAGCAATTCTACGCATAAGATTTAAGCCTAGTCTTACGCCTAAGATAATCCTACGCCTAACTTTTGTCTACGCATAACTTTAGCGTCTTTTCCATACTTACGCGTAAGCTAAATTCTCTGCGTAACTCTCTAATTGTTACGCGTAACTTTGGTGTTTTTACGCATAAGTGCTACTTGGCTATTGTGATTTCTACGCTTAAGGATACTTCATCAACAAAGGTTCATTCGACTACAAAGATCCATTTTTACCAACACAAGTTTATCAACATGTCACAACCACCATACTCTAACTATTTCCCTTACACTTATCCTCATCCTCAGCGTCAACAACAACTAACTCCACAACATCAACAATGGAATCAACAACAAGCAATTTATCAACAACAATTTAACCAACAACATACTCCACAACTTGCTGCAAATCCACAACCTCAAATGGTTCAACCACCACCAAGTCTTCAAGCTCAACCGTACACAAATGACTTTAATCAACATCCATCAAGGATCACTATGAAGGAACCCACTTGGTTTGCAAAGATGTTTGAAACTTTAAGCAGCCAACAATCAATTCATGAGGGTGGATCACTTGATAGACCTCCAATGCTCACTCCAGGAAACTACGATCAATGGGTGATAAGGTTCTTTAGGTTTTGTGATCTAAAGAAGCCACATGGAAAGTTCTTAAAGAAGGTTATCTTGGAAGGTCCTTTTGAGATGCCTACTTGTCATTGTACCCGGAGATCCAAATGCCATTCCACCAAGAGATGAACAAACGAACATTGCTACTGTTGCAGACTTGAATCCTCAAGAACTTCTACACTATGAAGGAGATGAGCTTGCAATGGAATATATCCTCCTAGGATTACCAAACCTAATTCTTCGTAGTGTTGATGCTCAAAAGCCTGCAAAGAAAATGTGGGATCATATTCGTCTTCTTATGGAAGGATCAATACTCAATCGGGAAGATTTGGAATCCAAAATTTACTTGGCTTATGAACACTTCATGATTGAACCCGGAGAGACACTAGAGTCCTATCATCATCGATTTTCAGACATCATCAATGATTTGGATAAACACAACATCATCATGCCAAGAATTGCGGTGAATACTAAGTTCCTGAGTAGTCTTGGTTCTGAATGGGAGAAGTATGTCATTTTTCTCCGTCAAGCGAAAAACATGCATCAATCTACATATGGATTGTTGTACGATTACTTGAAGCCTCATGAAAAGGAAGTTGATAGGGAAAGGATTCTCCGTGCTCAAATTGCTCCACCGACACATCCGGAAAATCAACAACTTGCCTTATATGCTCAAAATAGTTATTCTCCTCAACCGGCAACTCAACCAAGCTGCTACAATCACACCACATGATCCTTCACAACCTCCATCTCAACAAACTCAATTGGTTCCATACAACAACAACAATGCTCAAACTGAAGCTAATGAGGACATCGATCCGTTCGAAGCATTGCAACAAGGATTTGCTATGATTGCTAATGCCTTTAGCCGTTATACCAACAAATCCAACAACCGTATTAGTTCCTCATCTAATACAAGGAATCAAGCTGTTGTGAACAATGGACGAGTTGAAGTTGAGAATCGTGGTTATGGTCGTCAGATGGGCGGTGGTCAAGGGTTTAATGTTGTGGGTAGGAATAACAATCGAGCTCAAGTGGTGGAACAGGGAAATGCTCAGAATGGGTTGAATGGTCTTCGATGCTACAACGCAATGAGAAGGGACACCTGGCTAATGCATGCCCAAAGCCAAGGACTAGGGGCCGTGCTTATTTCAAAGAGGCTCTTCTTTTGGCTCTTAAGGATGAAGCTGGTGGATCTCTCACGGACAAAAACGAGTTTTATGGCAAATCTTGCAGACTTCGGATGATGATATGGAGGACTTGCAGGCCAATGCAGCTGTTATGTTGATGGCTAATATGCATGAGTTACACATGAGTGACACGGGCCCAGTGTATGACACTGATGGCTTGTCTCAGGTACCGAACAAACCATATTTATCTCGATCTACTATCTCCGCCAACATCTGAATCCGGCAAGGCTCAGAATGTTCAAAATGAGTCATCCACATCTCATTCCGGCGATTTTCAACTAGACCCCGTAGTTATATTTGACGATCAAGATGACCAAGCGGTTTCCCTTGATAATCAAATTGACTCCGTGGTTATACTTGAGGATCTCAGTAATGATCATGTTGAGACTCACGTTGAACACGCCGAACTTTTGCCTCATCCAGATTTTGCTCGTTTAATACAAGACCAACAAACCATAGTGGAAAAATGTCATGCCATTAATCAGGACTTGAAATGCAAAAATGCATTGTTAACCAAGGATTTTGAATGTTTACAAAAGCAACTTAACTTTTTCAAAACTCAAGAAAAGCGTGAAAAGCGGTTTTGAAGCGACCTTTGCCAAATCTTATCAAAAGCGAAAAATATTTAGAAAGACAGATCGTGATCTAGCCAGCTTCAAAGAATGCTTTGTTATGCGAAATAGAACAAGCTGAAACATGAACATAAAAAGCAAATTAACGCTCTCACCTTGGAAAATCAAAAAGCTAAGGTTGAGTTGTTAACTTGTCAAAAACAGTTCTCTGCATACAAAAAGCATTCAACGAAGCGAATAGATGATCATCTTGAAGAAATCATCGGCTTGCAAAACAAACTTAAAGAGTTTAAAACTGTTGTTTACAAACATGGCGAGTCGGTCACAGCCATTGAAAAGTTTACTTTAAAACCCAATCCAAATGGATATGGACCAAATCTTGCTGATTACAAACCTAAGCTTTCAACCAAAACATTCAAACCAAATCCACGAAGTTTCCAGTCACAAAATATAAAATTGATAATTACATTTATGAATGTTGTTGAATATCATCGTCAAGAGGAATTAGATGCAGAAGGCGAGAGTCGATCAAAATTAGAAAAAGTTGTTTACAACAAACCTTTTAACTATTCAAAAGCGGTCACTTTCGTCACACCAGCGGATTCTTCTAACACACCAAGGGTTATCATCAAAACACCCGAGTCTTCTAATGTTAATCCCCAACCAGATTATGCACAAATTTATGGTCCTTTACCTTCCATCTGTGAAGTAAATTCAAAACACGAAAATCGAAAAATTCTTAGATATTTTGACATTTTCATGGTTGACCTCAAAATTTTACAACATGAGATAGAATATCATTACGAAATCAAAATTGATCATTTTCAATCGCCTCTGGTGCGAGAACAAAGAGACATTTTTTAGAAAAATCTTTTACCTAATGTTAAAAATTTGAAAAATTGTGCATTAGCTTGGGAAAAGGATTTTCATAAGGAACTTGGATTGATGAAGGTCGTTTTAGAAAAGCGAAACATCTATTTCTAATACTAAGCGTAAAAAGAAACTGTTGAGAAAAGATGTTGATCGACTCTTGGAAGATGTCATCTGTGTTGATGTCCATAATGTTGTGCTATTGAATTCTTTGTCATATGCACTTGATTATATCTCTGCGATCTTGTTGATTACGTGGTAAATGTTGAGAACACGATAATGTGCTTGGTCGAGTCCTTAAAGTTGAAAACAAGCGATTGTCAAGCGAACTTTCAAATGCAATACGTCGTCTTAATTGGTGTCAAAAAGATATTCACGATCAACAACTTGCTATTCAACACAAAATCGCCGATTGCGTGCAAAATCTTCTGATCCTAAAATTGAGCAACTGGATGATCAAAGCGTGTCTTTTAAGTGTCAAATCTCAAAATATGAACAAGAACTTGTAAAAGTTAAAAGGAATATGGTGTCATATTTGATTTACTCAAAAAGACTCGTGATGAAGCATCAAATGAACTTGATAATTATCTTGCACACACTAAGGAAGTTATGCATTTTCTTTGGAAATGTTCGGTCACGAAAATCAAGATCGATTCACACTATCTTCAAGTTAAGAGAAATGTTAGGAAAGTATGAACAACTTCCGCCAACCATCATTAAGAGATTAGCCCAGTAACACTTAGTACTCATGAACCTAGAATCCCTATTGCCAAATCACAAGTTGCTAACGTGCCTCCTTCTCTTGAAAGCAGGAATAGTTGCATCTTTTCCAAATGTCCGCACTTCACAGCCTAGGAGCACTAAATCAAAGAATAGGAAGTTGCGACCTAAGAAAAGATCAATCAAGAATGCTAAAGTAGAAGAACACCCTAGGACTATGAATAAGACTCACGTTGCCTCCACTATAGATATTGCGTTCGGCAAATGTAATAGAAATAGTGATGTAACGAATGCTAAACCGTTAACTACTTTTGATATTCATCGATGCACCTTGTGTTATTTGTGGTAAAAGTATGAATTCCGATTGTCATGATAAATGTGTTGCTAAAGCTATCATCTCTCGTTTAAGGAATCCTAAGAATCGGAATACCTCTAGGCCCACTAATCTTTCTAAGTCAGTGCTTGGTAGACCGCCCTCTTTAGATTCTAAGAAAGCATTCTTTGTCCCTGTAGCTCGGTTTCACCTCCTAGGAATGTAGTACCACCTAGTGCATTCACTAAGACTAAAGCAAATACTAGTTGGAGATGGCAGAAATGGATATATAACACACTAGGATTTAAGTGGATACCTAAAGCTATTGATGTGTGTATATCTACTATAACAGCTACGGAACCCTCTAACATTTCGGGTTCCACATCTACTTCTATTCCATCTGTAGATGCGTATTGTAATGCGGTGTCTGAGATCATTCTCTGGATTGTTGATAGCGGATGTTCCCGACACATGACAGGCAATCTTAAACTGTTATCAAACTTTATTGCAAAGTTCATTGGCACTGTCGGGTTCGGGAATGATCACTTCGCAGCTATCATGGGCTACGGAGACTATGTCAATGGGAACATCGAAATTAGCGGGGTTTACTATGTGGAAGGCCTCGGTCATAATCTGTTTTCGATGGGTCAGTTTTGTGATGGAGATTTGGAGGTTGCTTTCGGGAGAAAACTTGTTTCATTAAGTGATCTACAAGGAAATGACCTTATGTATGGATCGCGTAATTCTAGTCTCTACACTATCTCTATGAAAGACATGGTTGCTTCATCTCCCATTTGTTTACTTTCAAAGGCAACATCAACAAAATCCTGGCTATGGCACCGTCGTCTCTCACATCTAAACTTTCAAACCATCACCAACCTTGCTCGACACAAACTAGTTGAAGGACTCCCACGGTTTCGGTATTCTAAAGATCACCTTTGCTCAGCTTGTGAACAAGGCAAAAGCACTCGTGCTCATTTTCCTTCAAAGGTGGAACACAACTCTCGGCATGTGCTTCATCTTCTTCACATGGATTTGTGTGGCCCGATGCGCGTGCAAGCGATCAATGGCAAACGCTACATCTTAGTAATTGTTGATGACTATTCACGCTGGACTTGGGTCTACTTTCTTTGAAGCAAAGATCAAGCTCCACAGATGATCATCACCTTTCTTATGAAAATACAAGTTCACTCGAAACACCGTTCGATAATCGAGCAGATAGAGGCACGAATTTGTTAATCAAACTCTTCGTGAATTCTATGAGAAAGTGGGAATTCAGCATCAAACATCTATTGCACGTACACCAGAACAAAGCGGAGTTGTCGAAAGACGAAACCGAGCGTTAGTGGAAGCTGCAAGAACAATGTTAATCAATGCTAAACTTCCAGATTACTTATGGGCAGAAGCTGTATCTCTGCATGCTATACTCAAAACCGTTCTATGATTACAAAGCATACAACAAAACACCTTCGAGCTTGTCCATAACAGAAAACCGAATCTAAAACACTTTCATGTATTTGGATCTCTTTGCTATCCGAATAATGATCGTGATGACTTTGGAAAGCTCAAAGCCAAAGCTGACATTGGAGTCTTTATCGGATCCTGTGATAATTCAAAAGGTTTCGAATCGGAATCGTCGTACAAAGCAGGTTATGGAAACGATTCATGCTCATTTTGATGAACTTACGGAAATGGCTTACGAGTATAACAGACTTGGAACCGGACACAACCGCTTAAACTTCCCCAAACCCCATCATCAGTGAACAAAGCCCCGACTTACTCGTCAACAAATGGAAAGGTTATTTGCTCCTTTGTTCGGTGGCGATATTGATGAGCGTGCTCGGTGTATCCTGTTTCCTGCTCAACGATAATACTCTTATACGATACACTGCTACAACAACTCGTTGAAGATGCACCTACACCAGTTGACTCCACTACAACAGTTGAACAAACCGCTTCCAACAATGATGAAGCTGGCGATGATATTACGAATGTAGTACCCCCACCTGCAGATTTTGATCCAAATGCGTTCTTCAGCCCGTTTGCTAATGAGGCTGCGCACGGATGTCGCGGAATCTTCAACAAACCATTTGAATCCTCGAATCGCACAATGTATATCAACATCAACCCTCCACACATAGATGGACGAAAGACCATCCTCTGGAAAACATTATTGGCAACCCGAATCAACTAGTCGTTACAAGACAAGCGTCTTCACACGAGCGGTGAACATTGCATTTATGCACTCATGCCAATCTGAACCTAAAAACATCAAAGGCGCAATGACAAAAGACAACTGGATTGAATCCATGCAAGAAGAACTCAACCAATTCAAGCGTCTTGAAGTATGGGAAATGGTTGAAAGACCAACGAGTCTCGTCATTGGTCTAAAATGGATTTGGAAAAACAAATTGGATCTTTGAAGGAAATGTTATCCGAAATAAGTCACGTCTGGTGGCTAAGGGTTATCGTCGGGAAGAGGGAATAGACTTTGAAGAATCTTTTGCTCCGGTTGCTCGTCTTGAGGCCGTTCGGATATTTCTAGCGTTCGCGGCTCATATGAATATGACGGTCTATCGGATGGATGTCAAAACTGCGTTTCTCAATGGACAACTTAAAGCGGTTTATGTCACCAACCGGATGGATTCGTTGATCCTGAGTTTCGAATCACGTCTACAAACTGAACAAAGCTCTGTATGGTCTCAAACAAGCTCCTCGGGCATGGTGCGATAAGCTATCATCCTTCCTCATTGCTAATAATTTCACCAAAGGTTCGGTTGACCCAACTCTTTTTATACAATATCACGGGGCACATATCTTAATTGTTCAAATTTACGTGGATGACATCATTTTGGGTCTACACATAAAAAGTTTTCAATCGCTTTTGCAAAACTAATGAAGAAAAATTTTGAAATGTCCATGATGGGTGAACTCACGTTCTTTCTAGGACTACAAGTTCATCAATCAACCCGTGGTATTTTCTTGAGTCAATCCAAATATGCCCTTGAATTGTTAAACAAATTTGGAATGAAAACATGTGACACCTATGCCACACCAATGGCTCATACCAAGAAGCTAGAGGCTGATTTACATGGGAAATTGGTGGACCCTACAAAATACCGTAGTATTATTGGGTCTCTCATGTATCTAACAGCTAGCAGAGGATATTGTCTTTGCCGTTTATCTATGCTCCCGTTATCGGTCGCGACCAAGCTGAAACCCACCTCTCTGAGGCTAAAAGAATCCTCCGATACATAAAGGGAACCATTAACTTGGGGATATGGTATCCGAAGGATTACGGTTTTGAACTAATCGCTTTTTGAGATCGACCACGCGGGATGCTTAGACTCACGGAAAAGCACTTCAGGAGCTTTACAATTTCTTGGTGATAAAGTGGTGTCATGGCAATCGAAGAAGCGAGGATTGTACATCATTTGTCATCAACGGCGAGAATATGTAGCCATGTTCGCGTGTTGTGCTCAAGTCATTTGGATGAGAACACAACTCAAAGACTATGGTTACGTATTTGACAGAATCCCGATGTCTGCGACAATCGGAGTGCTATTGCGATCTCGTGCAACTTCAGTTCAGCACTCGAAATCAAAGCACATCGATCTTCGATATCATTTCATCAAGGATCGCGTGGAGCAGTGCTTGTTGAATTATATTTTGTGGAGTACGAGAATACCAATTGGCGAGATCTTCTCACCAAAGCCTTGCCTCCCGCTAGGTTTAATGAGTTGGTCCAACGGATTGGTATGAGGTGTTTGACTCAAGAGGAATTGGATGACCTCCTAAAACAGTCTTAAAAAACTGTCAAACACCAAAATCTCTTTTGTAAATATTTTTCAAAAACAAAATACAAAAATATAAAATCCGATAAAACAACAAAAATATTCTTCTATCTATTTTCTTTCAACATTGCAAGTACATTTCTTCCGTCAACACTATAATCTTTCAAAATTCAATATTTTTTCGATCAAGTGTTGAGGGGAGAAAATTAATACTTAACCGTTTCAAATCATCCGTGTACTTGCATGTTATCATATCCCGGTTGTTTCTTTTATCAATGGTGGTAAACTTTTCTGGTTAAATGACACTCCTCGGACTAAAATTTATAACCTTTCATCATTTATTAAGTTGAGGGGAGTGTCGTCAAAGTTTCTTTCTTAAAATCTTTGTTTGGTAACCAAAATGGAAGTTAAATGGCTTTGTATGAAAAAGGAAAAGGTGGAGGGACCAAAACTGTCAAAATGTTAAAGTTACTTTTAATAAAACACCTCCCACCTACTTTTTACTTCACATTTAATACACACAACCTAACCATCCTACGACTAAGATTTAATCAAGAAATCCGTGCGTTTGATCATCACTTTGTAAGTTGTTTTGTGATTAAAACATGTTTTTAAGATAAGGTTTTTAATTTCATGTAAATCCAACTGCTAAAAGGTGTTTTTCAGTGATTATGTGTTCTACGCATAAGCGTATGAACACACAATCATTGTGTGTGTGTTTTTGGTTAAATGGATAGTGTCAAAACGTTTCAAATACATCAAGGATATCATTTTAACCATCAAAACCTACCCGAAACACATTATTAATGATTAGGGTTTATGAGTCGATTTGGGTTTTTCAAATGTGAAGTGTTTTGGTCTAAAAGATTGTTGGGTTATGGTCATATGTTGTTGAATTGATGATTTCCATGGTTGTTAACCACCCTGAAACACTAATTGTTTAACAATTTGGAATTAGGGTTTAATGTTCATGACTTTGGGTAATTTTGATTCTCAACGAATTAGATGTTAATACTTGGCCTAAAGACTCTAACCACACTCTAGACCTACCGAGAATTAATTTGGTGCAAATCCTATGGTTAAAAATCATACGCGTAATTCTTAACCCTTAGGGTTTTGACCTACGCGTATGACTTTCTACGCGTAACTATTAACGAATGATTCATGCCATGATTTGTTGTTAAAATGAATTTTTGTGTTAATATTGATGATTTGATGAATTTATTTCAGGCTTTGCTACGCTTAATATTCAGAATCAAGGTCATTTGAATCTCTACGCATAAGGATTACCCTACGCGTAGCAAGTTATCGCGTAAGAATAATCCTACGCGTAACTATTACGCGTAAGGTTCTACAATGGGACTACGCGTATCTTGTGAAGGATATGCGTAAAGCGATGACCTCTACGCATAAGGTCTACTCTTACGAGTAAGCCTTACGCGTAAGATATAAATACGCCTACTGGCGTAAGCTCTACGCATAAGGTCCCCTTTTCCTACGCGTAACATTTCTTACGCGTAAGTTAGGATCCTACGCATAAGCTTTCGCCTACGCGTATGCAACTACTGTTTACGCTTAACTTTGCCAATTCTACGCCTAAGCCTTGATTGACCTTCATTATGAATTGTTACGTGTACAAACTTGTTAATAAACTTATCATAACGTCACGAATCCAATAATGTCACTAATAAACTTAATTGTTCGATATGTTGTGAACAATAAGTGATAACATAAACTTTAAAACTTAAAGTTAACTAACTCACGAAACATTTCACCACGTCATTTGACTATTGGACAAACAAGTGACTTAGGACTCGTAACAATCATTGACCCTGTACATTCAATAACTAGACAATAAGACCTTCGTTGACTAACATTATGTCTTTCGATATGTTGGTTCTTTTGGCTAATGTTATTTCAGATCACGACATCAAATGAATGTGGATGCACCGAGGTTCTCACAATTCTGATATCTTCCCAAATGGCTATCCGAGAAAGATTGGAAAGAACAACCTTAGGGTTGACTTTGACACCCTCACATGCTCAGAATCTTCTTGTCTCATTGCATTGGATATTCTCAGGAATCATCCCTACCAGAACATGCTCTCACACTCTGCCACAGTTCGAGAGGTCTACATTCAACAATTCGGGATTCTATGCGAGAGGATCACGGTCAAAGTGCGTGAATGTGACACTTAATCACAAACTAGTCATTATCACTCCTGCTGACTTACGGGTTGTCCTCATCATTCCTGACATCGCTCCAACCGACTTCTTTGCTACCCCTCTTGAAGAGCAGTTAAAATTCTTGATAGATATTGGTTATGATGAAGCTTCAGGAATCATTACTAAGCACTCTCACGTGGAGCTGAAGAATATTCCTCAACCATGGAGAACACTCTACATGATCAGCACCAAATCGGTCTCGGTGGTGGCGGTGGCTATGAGCATCCCAAGCTCATGGAACTGCAAATTTTATGGTCGTTGATCAACAAGAAGGACATTGAAATCGAAGCGCCGATATGGGAGGACATGATGCTATTTCACAAGAAGCTTGGCTCCAAGATTCCCTATGTCGAGATACACCAAAGCTGTTGATCCGAGAGCACTTGGACTTCATCCTGATATCCCCATGAGGCTCAATGACATAGATAATCACGACATATTGGTGAACCCATACTATCGTCAGAATCAAAGAATCGTCAACAAAGAAACAAGTGCGGTATTACGATCACCTTCGACTACGAAATCAAAAAGCTTGAAACATACAAAAGGTATCGGTTAGCCGTAAATGAAGGCAAAGTTGGTCATCTTGATGAAAAATCTTACGGTACACCTACTCGGAGGACCGAAGAGGCGATCTTGGAAGTGTCACAAGTACAGATATTTATAGGAAGCTTCCCAAAAGGAATCCTCCTCGTAAAAGGATTGTTCCCGTAAAGGAAGTTGAACCTATTCCCACACCTGAACCGCAAAGAAAGCTTGTGGCCGAAAGCTCTGAAGGTACTGACACGGATGAAGAGATTACCTACTCTGAAACTGCAAAGGATGACAATCCTTCAGTACCAACACCTCCAAGTCCTCAGGCGACAAAAAAAGGGAAGACTCTGTACTTGTACCTTATGATGAAAGCTCGGAGAGTGATGAAGAGCCACCGGAAAATGTATACAAGAAGACGATCAAATTCCTAAGACACCAACACAAAGGCTGAAGAATTTGCTAAAGACCAAATGGGTGGTCCCGGAGGATCAAGTGGTGCTGCCCACTCTGAACCATCTCCCGATGCGGTTAATCAACCCGATAAGGGAGCTGGTGCCACCACTCTTGTGCAACAACAAAAGCTTGTGGAGGATACTATTGATTATGAGTTTGAGGAACGGGCGAGAAGTCCGAAAAAGATAAAGATGTTGATTATGATACGTTTCTTCTAGATAGTCTGCACGATCAAAGGAAGAAACCTCTGAACCTCGAAGGATCGAGTCTCCTCATATCTCTTCATCATCAGATTCGTCTTCTCACTCTTCACCACCACCATCAAAAAGATCAACAAAATCATCATCCAAATCAGTGAAGAAGCCACCTCGATCTTGGATTTCTCATACTCATAAAAGAATTGTGAAATTGTCAAACAAGTCAGAAAGAAAGCGTGCTCAACAAGAAGTTGAATTTCTTTCTTGATCACATACAGCATCTATATGACGAGAATGAAAAGATGCAAGGAGAAAGGAAGTTTGTTCAGGAATTCATGAAAAATCACCGTCAAGAGGGCGAAATGATCGAAGGATACACGAAAAAGTACCTTAAGATACGTTCCTAAAGTCACAAAGGAGTTGTTCACCAAACAACTTTATCCAAATCTTATGCAGGTCGCCAAGCAAACTATTCGATCAACGCCCTTAACCGTCACAATCAATCCAACCGATCCGGTAGTTTTCTCGGATAATGAATGGGTGGCCAAGCTTGTACACAAATGTCGCACGATCGGGACATTTACTTCGATGAAGGAAATTGTTTCAAGCATTCTTTGGACTACCAACTTCAAGAAGCTTGTAGATTGAAGTGAAAAGTCTAAGCGTCCTAGAGACGATGAAGACAAGGATAAGGATAAAGACTATGCACCTAAGCGTCGAAGCGTCGGTGAATCTTCTATGATGCAACCTCCTCCACAAGCGGCCTCTGTTCAACAAAAATCTCCTCCTCGTTCTTCTCTTGAAAAACCTCGGGGCGATTCCGAGTTACCACCCCCGACTCAGAAAACCGATGATCACTTTGAGTATACGGGTGGTGGCGATGAAGAGGTCCTTGAGCCCCTACAACAACCCACCTCTCCCAAACAAGTTCAGAAACCAGAATCATCATCTAGGCCTTGAAAAGAAGAAGAAGAAGCGCCTGACGTCGTATCATGGCTAGATGACGATAAAACAAAGGAATTTGAATGGTTTGCTACTCTTGTAAACAACACTCCCTACCACGAAGAAGGTCGAGGATTTGGTAGACGGTTCTACATTGGAGCATGCTAAAATTCTGCAAGAAAAGTTCCATGTGAAGAAAATGGCGAAATCTGAGTTGAAGCGAATCAAGAATGAAGCATTTCAACTTCTAAAAGACGACTCGAAAGTGCCCTCGAGGTCGAATATCACCTTGAAAACATTGCTCGAGCTATGTCTAACAACATGGATTGGCTCAAACCGGAAGCAAACATTGACTTCACACAAAGGGACAACCCTCCATACTACACCGATTGGACCAAACCTCTACCAACAATTGGCCAACCAGGTGAACCAAGGATTCCTTTCAGATATTTCTTCAACAAAGACTTGGATTTTCTTCTACGGTGGCGATGATTCAAGAAAATACGCTACATCGTTGACACTTCCATTCCCAGCTTGTCTACTCAAACGCATAGCCATTGAGGAACGTGCCAATCACTTGTTCTCCAACACAGTGGAAGCATACGACCGAGATGCAATGTATGGGATTCATCAGCGGCGAGCGCCGACGAATCTACTACAGAAGCTGTCAGGTTCGAAGTCTCAACATGCGTGTATAGTTCTAAGGATATCGTTGCCATCATACACGTTGACCTTTCGTCTAAGTGGGACTACACATTCCTAAAGAAGATCGTAGTCAAGCGACAAGATGAACGGGACTATGCTTTCTCTGAAGGTGACTTTGAGAATTTGTCTCTCAATGACATCGAAGACATGTACCTTGCCAAAGTACAGGGTCGCATGAGACAATTCTCTACCACAGTACAACGCGAATTTATCAAGTCACTTCTCATCTTCATAAGGCGCATTGTCATCAAGGAACGTGTAGAAGATCTCCGGTGTTGAATCTTATCGGACGCGTGTCAACTTCACTCCTCCAAAGCTTGATCTTCCCGATATCAACCGGCTATCTCAATATACACTCATCAGCAAACCTTTCGGCGTTGTTTACCGTAGTGAACTTCAAAGAAACCGCTTAATGGCGTGTAGCGAACTCCACAAGTTCGGGGATCATACTTTGAAGCTGGTTAGGGATGGATTGGCATAGAGGTTGAAGGATATACGCCAGAAAATTGGGTCTCCTAAGCGCTGGAATTCTCGGGAAAGGAGGGATGTGAGACGGATCATCACAATGATTGATGAGCGGTTGTTTGAAGGGATCGATTCAGACGATTGGAGAGTTATGTCGGTGGTCGACCGGGATTAACATAACCGGCTTTCAACGCCATGCACACTCACTGGGAACATCACTGCACTTCCTGGTACCCCTTGAATTGTTTCCTTCATATAATTTTGGATGTTTGATTAATTATGTATATGGCTTGTGCACACATTACAATGTACAACCCGAACTTGTAAATAAAGGACCACGTAGTGCGCTCGGTGCCACAATCCTTATAAAAGGAGCGAAAGCTTCTTACTTTTGAGTAAAACCTATCAAACCTTTCTTTTTCAAGGTTTTGCTCAAAAGAACAAGTACTTTCCCTTATGATTTTCAAAACCTCAACCGTTTATATCACTTGTTGAGGGGAGTACTTGACTTAAAACTTTGTTCAAAAATTGTTCACAGTGGTCATTCTTCCCGCAACATTCGAAATGGTCATATTTATTCTCAACTTTTCAAAAATAACATCACATATGCCATTTTTGAGGGGAGAAAATACGTGATAAGAAATATGTTGTGTCAATGCAAATGAATCTTTGTGCTATAAGACTTAACCCATGAATTGATGAGATTTTAACTGTTAGTAACTTCGAAAAGACTTGTCCGGGACGGGTAATAATTTCAAGCTAGTTCGCTAGTGATGTAAGCGTGTCTCGCAAAGGACTTGTCTGAGTAGAATGTACCATTCGAGAAACTCTTGGTAGACATGAACTCTGGCGGGTTTGACAACCTTTCGAGGATTGTCTACACCTTCAAGGTAGTTATTAGAGCTAGTTGTCACCTAAAAGCTGACAATGCAACTCTTTAACTATGCCGCGTAACCGTGTCTCGCGGGGGAATGTCTATCTTGAGTTAATCAATTCAAAATGTGCGAGCTCTTTCCACACTATGCATTTTAACCGTTAAAACTCTTAAGCACATGTGGAGGGGAGTATTTATGCAAAATCTTATCTCAACAGTGGTACTAAAATGTTTTCATTCATAAACACTTTGAGAGATTTTTCACATCGATGGTTTTATGGCAACATAGGTTAGTCATGGAGTTATAAGGTGACTAAGGTTAGGAAAAACCGTCCTATGATCCTTGAGCGGATGGATCTACCCAGGACACCACAAATAGTTAGTATTTAGAAGTCCTTAGGTATGATTGTAAAAAGGAGAAAATGAGAATCGGAGAAAGAAGGAGTTGAAGAATTAAAAGAAATGCAAAGAAAAGGGTGAAAAGAAATAGCCCTCCAGATTATTCAACTTAGGGCGGACATCGGGTTCAATTCATATGCTCTTGGTTGTCACTTAGTGACGCCGGTATTGAAGATTAAAAGTCGTCATGGACCCGATGGCGCATGCACTAAACCTTCTTATCCACTCAAGTTTCTCTTAAGAGAAGCTTGTTTCATTCTCACTGGGAACCCTACGTAAACTATCGGCTTTCTCTTAGAGATTATTGAAGAAGGAGACCCTCTCCCTAGTCTCGCTTTCGGGAAAACCAAAACGCACTATTGAGTCTAGAGCCACGAGATTCATCAAAAGATCTCTTAGGTACACTTGACATTTCATCACTTGATATTCAACAATAAGAATTTCGGTGGTACATTATCGAGTCCTTCACGGATCTTAGCAATCTGTCGAGAACATTTATGAGAGGTTCACATTTGTGATCCTCAGTGATTGAATGGAAACTCTGCCGGGGTCAACATCAAACGGCCACACGGCAGGTCGCGGCAACTCCCGTGGATTGCGCTTAGTGGTCTCAAGCGGTCTACGATGCGTGAGGTGATGCTTCGGTGTACCTCAGCGACTCATCTGAATCGTAGGTGTACTTGGTACATCGTGTTATCTCACTTGTGGGACTCCGATTCAGGAGCGGCCTTTGTAAGAATTAGAGTTGTGTTTTCACACTATTTTGTTAACACTCTCGAAGTTCAAACTTGTAAGTGCCGGAATCCGCTTATTACTAACCGTTTAAATGTTTTCTTCTTATGGAAGCTCTGGAGCGGAATGATCGTGCAGATTCTTCTCATGCTCACGCCAACATCATCACTAATGGAAGTTCTATCAAAAAGCAACACAACGAGTCGAATGATTCTTCGTCAATACAGAGAATCTACAAAGTTAAAGACTTAAAGAACTCCATCAATACTGAATTCCAACGTCAAAGAGCGTGTGAGCACGTTGAAGAATGACGTGGAACACTGGTAGCGGCGAAGCGGAACTGAGGCGGACTTGATGCGAACAACAACATACTATCACTTTCATCACAAAGAACAATGATCAAAGAACAAAGTTAAAGATGGCGTCAAAGCATAACCGTTCAAAGTAAACTATCTCTCTACACTGGGAGATTGTTCAAATCAAGGCAATTCTTCTCACAAGAAAGAAGAATGTCAGAAGGCGTCAAAGCTACTATTACATCAACGCCTTCACCGTTTTTCATCACCAACACTTGAGTGTTTGTTACTCATATGTAATAACACTTGAGGGGAGATTGTTGGAATCACTCCTAAACCTTATTCAAGTGTTAGTTACTCATATGTAATAGTTAGCTTATTATGGCCTTTATGTTTGTTATTAGCCTTAAGCTTATGTAGAAGGCCCATGAGCTTAGGCCCAAGCCCATAGGTGAAAGGGGAGGAGTAGGAGTGTTGCCCTAGCTCATTGCCTATAAATACCTTATGTAAACCTTCATTTGAATGTTGGTTGTTCAAGTTATTTCCTTTCACATACTCCTACGCGTAACCGTATTATTCATATCGTGTGTGTGTTTGGTTTCTTGTTCAATCGCCTCTCTATCTTTCTTATAAGCTTGTGTGGTAAACCTTGTGACCTAACATCATCTCTTTGTCTACTTGCATGACAAACTGTTCTCGAGTCAGATAATATTAACGACTTTTGTTAGTGGTGGTAATTTTGACCCATATACCATTAAATGGGTTTCTTTTTATCTTCAAGGGTGAATGGGTTAAGCTAAAAAGAATTTTAAAGATAAAGTAAATGGGTTGAGTGGCTTATAAGTTATTTGAACCGGCTCCATCAGGGAAGAGGAAGGTGGTTGTTGCCACTAATATTGTTGAAGCTTCTTTGACGATTGACGGGATTTTCTATGTCATTGACCCTGGTTTCGCTAAGCAGAATGTGTATAACCCGAAGCAAAGTATTGATTCGCTTATTAGAACACCTATATCTCAGGCATCAGCCAAGCAACGGGCGGGTCAAAGGGTCGTACAGGTCCTGGAACATATACTAAAAAATCTTTTAATAACGAAATGTCGCCTGCCTCGATTCCTGAGATTCAGAGGATAAATCTGATGTCGATAACGTTAAATTTGAAAGCAATGGGGATAAACGATCTTTTGGCTTTTGATTTCATCGACCCACCGTCCCCTCAAGCTCTTATATCAGCCCTTGAACAGCTTTACACTCTTGGAGCACTAGATGAAGACGGGTTGCTAACGAGATTAGGTAGAACGATGGCAAAATTTCCACTTGAACCTCCTTTGTCTAAGATGCTGTTAGCAAGCGTTGATTTGGGTTGTAGTGATGAGATACTGACTATTATCGCTATGATTACGACTGGTAATGTCTTTTATAGACCTCGGGAGAAGCAAGCACAAGCAAATCAGAAGAAGGCC
>OU343217.1:101174540-101216117 GCA_910596185.1 Chrysanthemum makinoi | reverse complement strand
ACTTATGACTTAGTTTTGTAGGAATTGTAACCATGCCAAAAATATCAAAGTTCGTAAATATTACGAGTACTCTATTAACTTTTGAGTACTATAAACGAGAAAGCAACTGGGAGTTGGAAGTGTGGTGTTAACAATATTACTTTGTACCAAAGGGCTTGTGTCCCGATGGTACCTCATGTGTGAGAATTTTCCTCATCCAAATTCTTCTTAGGACATTGTGAGATTAGTCTATTATGTAAATAACAAAATAAATAAATAAAAAACTCCGTAATTTGTAGTGCGCCCAAAAATGTGGTAATAATAATGCATATCAAGGACAGATAGAGATTAGCAGAACACAAAGATAAAGGCTTTAGGAGTTTTTATCTTACTAGTATAAAAACTTTGATTACATCTGTATGAAGTTTGTCGGTAGTTGTTGCTTGTTGTCGTTGAATTTCAAGTAACACATCAACTACATCTTTGCCACCAACAGATTCATCGCTTTGACCCGCAACAACTATTTCGTTGTATGTATCCAAGTGATCTTTAATCACAATCTCTAGAAACTCATCCATTTTTTTGGCAAGTTTTCTAGCTCTTGCTTCCAAACCACTTAGCCGATCCACCCAAGAAAGTGATGGAACATAATTTCCGATACTAAAGACGCCCAATAGTTCCATTAACTCCCCCATCTGGCCTAGAAAACTCTCTTCACTATATTTCCTTCCTAAAGCTGCCCGGCATATGATATCATTTGTGAGGGACATAAGCATCTTGCTTAAGTCAATCACAGAACCACAAGCATTTTGAATGTTGTCAATCATCAGAGTAGTTTCATCTTCTCTTGCTTGCCGAAACAAGAGAACTCTTTTTGCACTTAGTAGGTGGAGCAAATATACGCGTTTCAACTGCCTCCATGATTCGCCATATGGAGCTAATGCTACGTTTTTAGAATCATACATGAGTATGCTTGGAATGCTCAATTTTGGCCTATTTGAGAATGTTACATCATGTGTTTTCATAATTTCACATGCTACTTCGGCAGATGAAGCTAGAACAGCTGGAACAGTTCCTAGATGGATCAAGATGAGTGAACCATGTTTATCAGCTAATGTTTTTAGAGAACGATGAGGTGATAAGCCTAGTTGGTGGAGGTTTCCGATAATTGGAAGCCTTGGTGGAGAAGGAGGTAAGTTTTTCGCGGTTTTGGAATAAGATGAAAACCATGTGACTACAATCATCAAAACAATGAGTGGTAAAAAGAAGAAACTCAAAAACTGTAATGAGGGAAACATGGCTTCAACTTTCTTAGCTATCAAACTATCAATGAACTATGACATAACATGCGACACTAATTATAGACAAGGTCTATTATGGCACAAACTACACTATTGGTCCCTCAAATAAGCGATTAGTTCAAGTACTAGTGTACTTTTTGCCTTAATATCTAGATATGGGTAAGTTGTTTGGGAGTTTGTGGCTATGTGGTCCTTTTGGTTTCATTATTGTATTGGTTTTAGGCCCGTTTGGTATACGGGTTTGGACCGAAAGATTAACCAAATCAATTGTATGGTTGAAATATATGGATTTCAAACGGTACCATCAAGGTTAAATATAGAGTAAATTACACCGTTCGTCCTTGTGGTTTGCGTTGACCGCAGGGTTTCGTCTTTTGACCAAAAGTTGCCAGACCGCTCGCCTTAAGTGTGAAAAACGCTTATGCACCGTTCGTACCTCCCGGCCGTCCCATCCGGGCCCACCAATTCCCACTAACGCCAGTTAAGTCACTTAACCCACGAGGCATATCCGCCATTTCTTATCCCCCCTTTTCCCCCAAAGTAAAACCCTATATACTTATCTATCTACCCCACCCACCCACATAAATCCCTTCGGTTCCACCACCATTTTCAAAACAAAGGGTTTTCTCAAATCAAATCAAAATCATGGTTAGATGTCCTCGTTGCCAAACACTTGCGCTATGAAAACATCATGGACAAATAGAAACCTGTGTCGAAGGTTTTATGCATGTTCCCAAATTGTATGTGTTAATGGTTTTACTTTGTAATTGAACAATATCAGTATTTGTTGTTTAATTTGTTTTACAGATTTGTTGTTTAATTTTGTTTTACAGATTGTAACAGATTTGTTGATTGGGAGGACCTGTAAATGTGCCATCGTTCAATGGTAGTTATACCTGGTTTATTAAGGTCTTTGAACAACCATCAAGAAATCCTACAAAATATGGAGCAAGAAAGATCAACATTGAAGAACTATGTTATGGTTTCATGTATTTTGTTGTTTGTGTCTGTTATGTATAACATATTGACCTAGCAGTGTAGTATTTGGGTGTTAAGAGATAGATGTATTTTGGGTGGTTAATGTTAGATGTATTTTGTCAAGTATGTAGCACCATTGTAATGAAAACAAGCTTTGTAGCATTATTGCAATTTAATGTTCTACATATTGCGTACTTTTATGAATTTTACTATTTCATTTTCTCACTTTTATGCATATGCAAATCACTTTTTATCAATGCAACACTATTTCTACATTGCTGCAGTCAATGAATCAATGCCACTTTGCTGCATTCTTGCAATTTAATGTTATACAGTTTACTTGCATTTTTGCAATTTCTACATTACCACACCTCTGTATAAGGGCACATATGGATAATACAAAACCATATCAAACATCTTCCTAATCTATTCATACTTGCTGCAAACATGAGTTCAGGAAACAAGGGTTCCAACAAGAGAAAAGGTTATATACATCTTCATGTGCCTTTTCCATCTCTTATATGTTCAACATACTTATGTTTAATTGTTTTTTTTTTTTATTTATTTTTTCAGAAGTAATCTGCATTTCCAAAGGATACATCTCAAAGTACAGATGACACAAGTTCGGTGTAAACCATGGACAGGTATTTTCCATTGCAGTATGTAGTACCACCTCGATGAGATACGCTTTTATGAACCAAAGGTGGGCTCAAGCTCTTTTCCTGCTGAAAGGATGATGATAAGACACTAACCCAAAAACAGATGCAAAAGCTTCTATTTGATGCAAGGACTAAAGTTCTAGGATTGCCTGCAAAGGCCACTCTTGAAGAATTTGGTGTCAAACCTTAGATTGCACCAACTGAAATTGCAAAACCAAAAGGGAAGGGAAGGGAAAGAAAAGGATGGGTTAAAGCACTGGTGTTTCATGGTTTATGGTCTTATCTGGGAGAAGCCTGGTCTTTCATGTCTTTCATGGTTAGTAGTACCACCTAAAATAAGTTAGTGCAGTGCTTTTATGGTCTTTCATGTGTACTTGAACCTATTTTATGGTCTTTTATGGTTTCAGTTTACTTTATGTATGTTTTTTATGGTCTTTCATGTTTACTTTATGTATGGTTTCAGTTACCAAATTACCAAAAGAATCTGTACATACCAAATTAAAGTCAAACAAAATAACATACCAAATTAAAGTCAAACACAATAAAGTCTAAAGCAACCATACTATTAATGAATCAAGTTTCAAGGCATATAATGCCATAAACATCCAAAACAACTTAATTGACATTGTGCATAAGACATACTAGACACACAGACATAACATACATAATCATAACATACACTATCAAACACAGACATGACATACTTCAACCTAACACAACCACCTTCTTCCTTGGTGCTCTCTTATTTTTTGCACCATCTTCTGTTGCTGGTGCCTTCCCCTTATCTTGACAATCTGCTCTTGTCTTTGATTGTGAACCTGTAGGAGTATCAGAATCCAAATCCACCCCTTTGCTTGCATTTTTCTCTTTTTGACTTTGGCATTCTTGGTCCAGTACAGGTTCTTTGGTTGTGACCTCTTGACCTACATTTGTCACAAAGTTACGCCTTGTGCCCTCTTGACAGCTTACCATCATTAACTATCTTAAAATCCCTTTCAGTCTTTGACCTTTTTCTTTCTTTCCTTGGTCTTCCAACTTGTGGATTATGTTTTGGTGGCAACAGACTAGTTGGAACAGTGCACTTGGGCCAATGGACAGGACCTCTGATTGGTTTTATATGAAAAGAATATACTTTCTTCCAAGTCTCTAACCTATAGCATGGATGTACCCATTCCTCTGGTAATACAACCTCTTGATGATTAAGTGACATGTTCCAATTTGTTGCAACAACATGTTTGCAAGGGATGCCTGTCAATTCCCATCTTCTACAAGTGCAGGTTCTAGCAACAACATTTACCACACACTGGTCATTCCATGGACCACTTACCCGTATAACTCACTCCATTCCATTGAACAATATACTTGTTAGCTTGATCTGCATTTTCCTTCAAAATCCTTGTAGCAGTTGGTGTGAGTGGTCCATCACACCTTGCAATAACTTTGTTAACATTGACAATCCCGCAAGTTCTATTATTAGGTATTGCAATCTAAGTACTTACATGGAATGACAATTGAATAGCATATGGAATGTATAATACCTTCTCATGAGATACTCCCTGGCAAACTCCAATGTGGAAATAATTGGCTTGTCTCTACCCCCTACTAGCTTCCCATTCAAGACTTCACACATGTTGTTCAATAAAACATCTGACTTGGCTCTCTCTGTTTAAGGAGTTTGTTGTTTAGATAATATTAGATCAACAGATACTATGAAATCGCTTAAAGTAAGAATACTATATACCGAGAAATGTGATCTTGCCCAGGTGTGTGGAGGAATGAGATTGAACCAGTCATAAGCCTCTTTCTTGAAAGCTTTCAACTCTTCCATTGCAACTTGAAACTCGGGATGTTGTTGCAGCTGTGCTTCCATAGCATATCCTCGTATGCAGTACCATTCCACTTCAACTTCATATTCTCATGAATATGTTTCACACAATATCTGTGCTCTGCACATGGAAACAATTTTGCAATTGCTAGCATAATACCCCCAGTTGGAAACAATTAATTAGTTAAGTAAGTTAAGGAATTAATTAATTAGATTGAAATAAAATTAACTAGTTAAGTTAGTACCTTTTGCCCTCTTATGAAAGTGAAGTTGGAATTCTGTACATGTATCTAGGTCATCTCCATGTTGATTGAGAAACCATGTCCATGACTCTGTGTTTTCTGTCTCAACAAGTCCATATGCCAATGGAAAGATCCCATTGTTTGGATCAATACTCACAGCTGTCAAAAGTTGTCCTGGGTATGGACCCTTCATGAATGCTCCATCTAATCCAAGGATTTCCCTCATCCCAGCTCTGAATCCAAATTTCAAAGGCCCCAAAATATATAGATTCTCTTAAAAACTCTTGTTGGGACTTGATGATCGCTTCAAATTGAACATGGATTTTGACAATTGTGTTTGGATTAGCTTGTTGCAATTCCAACACATAATCTCTTAGCATCTTATACCGATGTGTGTAATCACCCCTTAATTTCCTTTCAGCTTCTTGCTTAGCTCTAAATGCCTTACTTTCTGAAATAGTTAGTTCATGTTTTTTTGATAGTTGCTCTTGAACGTTTCTAACAGGTATATTAGGGTTTTTTCAACCGCTCAACTAATTCCTTTGAGAACCAATTGTAGGTGGCATAAAGGTTATCTCTTTCCTGTAGACATTTATGGACCGACTTGTATGTTTTACCTCCCAAGATTCAGTCTTTTTGACTTTGGAAACTAAGAGAACCCATGGACATTTATTATCATCCAACAGTTTTTGTCTATTAGGTTTACCTCCATTAATGATTACCTTCTTCCTTGGGCCTTTTCACCCTCGTTGGGCTTTTTTTCTGACTTGGCCCAAGAGACCGAGTTGGCCCACAATCATTGACTTCACCACTGGTAGAGAAGGGATAACACCTTTGCATACCGCCTCACTCTCTCATTGTCATTCTTTTCCATTCTTATTTTTCTCCTAGTCTCAATTGAATGCTCTTTAATGTACTCCTTCACCTTTTCTCTTGCAAATTTTGACCCACATAGAAATATGTCTTGAAAATTTTCTGACTAGCATGCGCTTGTTTTCTTAACTGCTTCAACTTCTTTTTCCTTAACCTACTACCTTCACTGTCACTACCTGATCCACTCTCAAAATTGTCATTTTCTAATTCATTGACATCATCTCCATCTGCTTCATCTTCAATCTCAACTACTTCCCTTTCTCTACTCCCAACAAACTCCACAGTCTCATCAATAGTGTAGTTAAAGTCCCTCATGTCAACATCCACCTCATCTGCATTGTTATTCTCATCTACTATGAAATCACTGTCTTGGCTATCATCATCTCCTTGGCTATCACCCTCTGTTTCACCCTCAACTTCACTTTCAACAGTCTCACTAGGATTACCCATTCCAACCTCGCAGATTTGTTTCAAAATTCTCACTAGGATTTGTTTCAACCTCAGGATTTGTTTGAACATTCATTGTTGGTGATATAATGTCCAAGTCAAAGAATGGGTCAAAGTTAGGATCTTGTGACTCTACATATGGGTCATAAGAAGAGTAAAAATCATTTACAAACCGACTAGGGACTTGAGAAGACTCATCATTAGCAACTACACCACTTTGCCCTTGGTCTTTACCATCGCTTTTGACCTATATCTTTACCTACACACCCTTCATTGAGATCCAAAACTACTTTCTTAGGCAATCGGGGTAATCCCGCCTTTGATGTTATTGGTTCATTTAACTCTTCTATTACAAGCTTTTTATGCTTTGGTTGTATGTAAATGTCAGGATTGGTCTTTTCATGCTCAACATATACATCAACTAGCTTAAGACCTTCCATTACATACTTGCCTAATAACTGAACATCTTTGTCACATGCTAAAGGCTCTAGTCCATTGTCTAAATCATAGTCAGGTTTCAAGAAATGGTAAAACATCAACCTATGACCATCATGACCTAAGTCTTCTAACATGGAATCAATTTCATGGATTGAAAATTGATCACTGCCATCAAATCCACAAAAGTAATCTTACCATTCTTGTAAATCCTGTTGGGTGCATTCGTGAAAAAACCACCATGATTGAGCTTGATGGAAAACAGAGTAGAGTTTTTATCTGCAAATAATTAAAGGAATCAATCGCACAAGGGTTTTAGACATTAAACACCAAACAAAGTATTGAAACCCAAAAATGCATACTCTAATGATTAAAACATACGCCACTTAACACAATTATCAAAAATAACTATAAACAAATACTTACGATACATGCAATATGGGTCTCGATCAACAACATCATTTGCTCTAATTTCATACAATGGGACCACCATCTGATTCTTTGTGAAGTATCAGTACAAATGTTACTGGGTTTCTTCACAATTGATTTGGGGAAGAAGATGATTAAATCGTGGGAATTGGTGCAAAAGATTTTAGTTTGAGGGACTGACAAGGTAGATGGGATTTAATAAATGTATGTACTTGGGAAATGACCGAAATAACCCTTTAAAAACCTCCGTTAACCCACGTTAGTGAGAATTGGTGGGCCCAGATGGACGGAGGGACGAACGGTGCATAACGTTTCACACTTAAGGACGAACGGTGCAACTTTTTTGGTCAAAGGACGAAACCCTGCGGTCAACGCAAACCACAAGGACGAACGGTGTAATTTACTCTTAAATATATAAATTCCATAAAACTAACTAACGGTTCTAAAGGGCGCGTAAAGGTTCCGTAAAAACGTGAAGCTTGGTCATGTCGTCACATTACGACTTATGCCACGTTCTTTTGTAAACTTGATATATATGAAATATGATATAAATATATAAATGTTTTCATATTTTGTGCCGCATTATAAACGCAAAAGTTTTCGCTTAACCACTAAGGCATGATGAGGCTTGTTCATGTCGCCACGCCAAAATAGTTGTGTTTCAATCTTATATTTTGAACATTTATACTCTTACATTCACTCTTATATTTTGTTGTGTAAGAGTATAAATGTCCAAACACAATAATTAGGGTGTGTCAATTATTTTGTTGTGTGATAAGCTCCCAACCCAAAATAGTTGTGAGTTCAAGTACTAGTTATGACATGTGAGATAGTGTGCGGTGTGCTTATACTATGAGATATTTAGTTGCCGTTCTAAAAATAATAAATAAATAAAATATATAAAAAAAGTAAAAACCTACCTTACTTATCTGATTTTGTTAAAGGAGGTGATTTACATACTCAACAAAATGATTGAAACACTCTAATTATTGTGTTTGGACATTTATACTCTTACATTCACTCTTATATTTTCAGCCCTGTAAGAATATAAATGTTCACACATAATAAATTAAGGTGCCTAATCATTTTGTTGAGAGATAAAGGGGGGTCAAAGAGGTCATGTGCTCCTTCTAGTGAAATAAATTGTAGCGTAAAATTTTTAAAATATTTAACGCTTTTTGTAATTTTACCCTCCTAAAAAAAACGTAGTTTTTAAAATATATCAATATGTGCCCTAAAAAAAAAAAAAAAAAAAAAAATCCGCCCATGTGTGCAAATCATGTCAATTTTGTTAATGGTTTGTTAAGGTTTACATACATCTTTTTGTCTTCTTTCGATGTAAGAAGGGCCCTCCCCACCTTCTAGCTTACATCTCCTATTATATACCGGTATAAGAACCCCTTCTATAATGTGACAATATAGGTTTTTTGTCAAAATGTACAAACCGCGATGCACACTATTCAAGCTTTCCGATGCATGCAATTATTAGATACCCTCTCTATGAGAGGGTGTGGATAACTCACCACATCAATGTTGCAAAAATCGGTCAACTCGGCCGATTAATCGCCGATTAATCGTTAATCGGCCGAGTACCTTGTCGATTTTTGAAAATCGGTCGAAAAATCGGCCTAGGAAAAAAATCGACACAAACCAGTCAAAAAATCGGCCGAATCGGCCGATTAATCGGCTGAATCGGTCAAAATCGACCGAATCGGTAAAAAATCGTCCGAATCAGGCAAATCGGTCATTTTAAAAATAATAATAATTTAGCTATTATACTTAATTTGGGGATCGTATATTTCACTTATAACACACAATGGGCATCATAATCAATTGGAGCCTTTATCGAGGTTTGCAAACATAGCAGCCGGAATCGACAAGATTTTTGTTTGGTCAGTCCGAAAAAAAAATTGTGAAATGTCAATCCGATTAATCACCGATTAATCCCGACTTGACCGATTACTCGCTACAGGGTGGTCGACCGCCCGACTACCAATTCACGATTTTTACAACATTGCTCCACATATATGTATACCCTCACGTGATTCATTGTCATCTACAGTAAAAGTCCCACCGTCGAAAAATTGGTCCCGCAAAAATAGAAAACTACGAGTACAACTTTAAGTTGTCAACTTATCCTCGTTGTCGTTTTGCATGGATATCTGGAGATTTCGGATGAGTTTTTGGACATGGCATTGTGGCTCTTTGGTATCCACGTAAACAATTACTATTTTTAAACAAAATAGTTAACGTGGAGCTAATATGTGGAGAAAATATTTGCGTGGGAATTTTCTACCCACAAATCGAATTAATAAGTGTTGCAAATGTAAACGACTACTTCACTTTCAAACAAAAGGTTAAGTGTTCAAACCTTATTAGGTATGTATATTTGAGAATGGCCACAAGGGATAACCTTTAAGGCTTGTCAATGGAGATTTCCTTTTAGGCGAAACGGAAAAAAAATTGATGTTTATTCCCTTAAAAGAGCGAGGTTTGAGAAACTGCCCGCTTAGATAGCATTGTATGACTTGAATCACTAACTACTAACTAATCGTTTTAAAAAAAATGCTGCAAATGTGACAAAAAAATGAATGAAAATTTTACTTTATTTATATTTGCTGATAAATGTAGAAATACTAAAATAAATTAAAAAAAATAAGAAAAAAAAAGAAATTGAGAAAAGAAAATAGGCATAAAACACATGTTGAATTGTTGAAAGCTCAACACATTGAAATGACTAAATTATTCTTTGGATATATTTAAATTATACAAGAAAATTTTCTTTAATGTTTTGGTATAGTTTCTATAGTTACAGAACTAAAATTATAGCAACAAGAGTTGAGATCCGTGACAATCAGCTACTATCTAAAGAACAATGGAGAAGATCTCAGCCATCCATTCCGCTTTGATCTAATGGCAGATATGAAATAACACAATAACAAAACAAGGGCAAAAACGTCCCTTTCTCTCTCATGTGAAGACCCCAAAACAAAATCATCTCCTCCAACAATCCAAAACATGATCTTCCCCAAAAATGATCCATACAGTGGCGGTCATGCTAAACCTAACCACCAACCTCCACGCCCTCCACGAGCTACTCTGTCAAACAGTTAAACCAGTCCTATCAATTAATACACTTCATTGTTCAACATCATCATCATCTACAGTACCGGTTTGTACAAAAGAACCGGATTTGGAACTGGACCGGAGTTATTTATCGTGTTCGATGGCGGAGAGTGAAAGGAGATTAAAAGTTGCGGTTTTAATTAGTGGCGGAGTTGATAGTAGCGTTGCGTTACTGCTTCTTCATGCTGTTGTACATCGTTGCACTGCTTTTTATCTCAAAATTTGGTTCAAGTACTAATATTTAACTCTTTTATTTTTATGTGTGTTTTCATTTTTTATTGAAATGTGATTGTTTAGGGTTTATGACTAAGATATGCGATTTTGTATGTGTAACACTAAGTGATTGCAACAATGCTTATTAGGTGTACCAAAACCTAACAAGCTGATAAGCACTTTGAATAAGCTTATGGAACCCCTTTTAATTACTTCAAAAACGGTTGTGTCACACACTATTGTTTTGGACTCCTTGGTGTCACTGGTAGCTTCATATACATTGATTAGTTTGTCTTTTTAGTTAAAATTGTTCAATAATTATTACCATCTAATGATGTTTATTTATCAAAGGTGATTATCTTAACACTCATTTTGTCGTTTTAGTGTGAGTAATGTTCAAAAATTGATATGATACTAGCTGCAACAATATGTGGTTATTTGAAGCTAGATAAACTTTACTTGTACTTTTTATATCCGAATCACGTGTGATTTTCGTAACCAGTCTCGTGTTTTTGAACAAATCACATGTGATTTGTTCTAAATCACATGTGATTTTGTAGTATAACTTTTAGTAATCACGTGATTTATTCAGAATCACGTGGTATACCAAACCGAGCGTCGTGAGATGGAGAAGAAAAACTATGTTCTAAACTTAAATCGCGTTACTGTATTTACTTTTCAAGGCTCCCGTGTTTTAGGATTAGCTTTCGTGTTTTGGTCTTAATTGTAATTTCAGTAATAATAGAACGTTTTCATTCACATTGGCAACAGATACTTGGTACCCCGAGACATGTCGATTAGGAAATTTATTCACATACTTAGGTGCAGGCTTCATTTGGCTCCTAGAAAGGCTCTCTTCATATTTTTGCAGAACATGTTACCTCAGACATGTACGGTGTTCAGTTTTGAGTCCATAAGTGACTGGATTTTAATAGCTAGTGACTGACTTGCTAATTATTTTAACGAATGGCTTTGCAGCTAGCTTGATAGAGTCTGTTTATGATGAATCATTCAAGGACGAAGAAGGTTTCTTCTACATGTGCTACAACAATGAGAAGACTTTTGGCAGCATGGATTATTAATGTTTCATGCATTTGTTGTGCACTCTGCACTTTTATTTTATGTAAACTGAAATAATCTACTGATGTTGCGAATATTGTGTATACTTGGCTCTTGGAATATGACTATGTGTTATGTGTTTATTTATTAATACGACTTTGCATTGCTTTTAGTTGTGTTTTACTGTGGTTGTGCGTTTAAGTTTAAGAAAGTTGATTGCTACGAGAAGTTTGCAATGGTGGATGGTCCAACATTTAATAGTGTGGTTCTCATTGACAAGGACTTGGTGGTTTGAAGTTTTAATGAACACTTTTGGTTGTTGGAATTATCATACTCCATTAACGTCACATGATCGTGAAACCTCATTTACTGCATGGGCGTGGAGCAGATAAAGATTAACGTAATTCTCTAACTCTATCTGCAATGACTAGAAACTTGCAACTTCTATGCTTAGTATCACGGGCTAAGAAACTCCGTGAACTAAGGTCTTCTTTCTGGTCTTACACAATAAGCTTATCGCCGGTTGCTAGTGTAACAGGCTTATGTTATTTTCTTGTCTTTCACAATTAGCTTAATACCACCACCATTACGCCACACACCGCGAACCGACACCCCATAATTAGCTTCATCTTCCTTATTCCCGTTTGTCACGAAATCATCGTAACCCACCATTAGAATTGTTAACATCAAGAAGCGAAGCCGTTGACCCATTACTGAGTCTAGTCACATGTGATTTGTTTTCGATATGTGAAAAGTTACATCACTAAATCACATGTGATTTGTGAACAAATCACATGTGATTTTTGAAAAACTCATGTGCTTTCAGGACAAATCATATGTGATTTGTGAGACAATCACATGTGGTCTAGATATAAAAACTTTCCTAGGCTACAACAATCAGATTATGACATTTAGCAACAACAAAAAAAATAAGAGTACAGATGTTAAAACATTCAGCAAAATGGCATGGGAAAATCCATTTCATACTTATAATGAGATATTATCAGTACTTGTTCAGTACGACCATCAATAATTACCAAAAGACTACCATCAACATCTAAACTTAATAAAATGAAGAAATGTACATAAATCATCACTCGTACGTAAAACCTAATCTTCTCCCCCTTGAATTTCTTTAACACCTTCTTACGCTCACCACTTTTAGAGTCTTCCTGGAATCTAATAACATCCATTTTCTCTGAATAGGCTTAGACTCGGCCTTCGCCTTAGGCTGTTCTTCAAATTTTTTAAGAAACACCTGTAGTTAGTTATATACAAATATGTAGTTAGTAACATGTAATTTTAAATGATTACTCAAAGCAATACTACAAAATCACATGTGATTCAGAACAAATCACATGTGATTCAGAACAAATCACATGTGATTCAGAACAAATCACATGTGATTTGCTCAAAAACACGAGACTGGTTACGAAAATCACACGTGATTCTGAATAAATCACTTGTGATTTTACTTAATTTCACAAAACTACTTGATCAGAAGTCTTACCATTTTTACCAAATAAAACATGACCTAAGGTAAAGCTCGGATATAAAAAGTATGAGTAAAGTTTATCTAGCTTCAAATAACCACATATTGTTGCAGCTAGTATCATATCGATTTTTAAACCTTACTCACATTTGAAATACTAGAAACTGATCAGATAATCACTATTAAAATGTACATCCATGAAAAGACGCAACGCAATATTAATTAAAAACACGACAACTGATGATCATTATTTACATATTCTAACTCAGGGTAATTTCATTCAGTGAATAGAATATAGCAATATGTACGAAGTCGTATTGTACAATAAAAAATACAGAAATTAGAATAAATTTTCAATAAAAACAACCTTTAGGCTACTATTTAACCGGTTTATCTTTTGCTATTGTTTTTTATCCGGCTTGTTTGACCATTTTGGGATCAAACATAACCGAATATGACCAATTTAAGTTCAAGACATGGAAGACATTACCTTGAGGAACCCTTCAAAATCGACTTCGTTACTAGAATCAGCATTAGATGCACATAATAAATCCCTTAATTCGTCCTCCTTGAATATCTCATGAAAGGCTCAAATTTCACAAGCAAGGGTGGCAAGTCCTCGACGAAAACTTGTCCATTTTGATTCTTTAATGTTATAAACTACAAAACCAATATCAGGAAAAGACTTAGTAAAATATATCCTCTGCATAAGGGATCATGAAACAAATGACTACAGCGACGACGGTGTTTGGATGTGTGTTTATTTTTCACTATTGTGACTTGATAACAAGTTTGACTACTATGGAAAAACTAATAATACTTATAATTTGCTATTAATAAGTTGTTAAAAAACAGATACTTGCACAAATATAGAATATTCAAACTACCCAATCTTCACCAACTAAATATCTGATTATAACCGCTATGTAAATTACTTTGGCCATAAATAATAACTCATAATTGTAATTCGTAAACACACTGACCATAGTTATCTCAAATGCGTTTGGTATAAATTGGCTTTCGGCTATCTATAAAGTGTACTGGACGTATATATCTAAAGTTGCATGTTTTGTTCAGGGGACATATTTTTTTGGGAAAGGGAGGAGTATTATTTTGACCCGCACATTTAATACAGGTTATCATGGTTTATGACTTAATGATTTGTTTAGGCACTTGTCTAAACAAGCCTAAATCATTTATTTTTAGCTCAATAGAATGACAAATAGCTTCAATTAAATAACCTCAAAATTGATATAAAAGGACAAAATGAGTGTTAAGAGAATCACCTTGGATTTGAGATTAAGAAATTGAACTTGAGTGAACTGACTTTGAAGCCAAAGATCACAAACCATAACTCCTTCAAATCTTGCCATTCCCTGTAATTTTACAAACCCCGAATGCAACTACATTGAGCTGCCTTAACTACCTTCTTTCAATAAACTAATCACACGATCTAGAGACATAAAAAAATCATTAGCATCAAATTTAAAACAACTCATATCCAAACACAAACTGTTTACTTGTATCCAACACTCAAAGATATTTATTTACTTTTATCCATATTCTATATCAAAACTTAATAACTGATGATGAATCAACTAACAAAAAACAAGCATATTAATGATTAAATTAAATCTTACCTGAAGGAGTGTAAAATTGCTTGAATCGAGCTGTGATTGAATCATACTCCGTTTAACATTCTGATTGACGATCCAACAGAAGCGTTGATTTTGATCAATTTGGCATGAATAGTGGTTAGGGTTTGATACGGTGGTTTGGTGGTGGTTAGTGTGTGAACCGGTGGAAAATGTGAATGAGAAATGTGTGTATGCGTGTGTATAACCAACCCTTGGATTGAGTTATTGAGATAGTAGAATTACCAAAATGTCCCTCATATAATAATTAAATCAAAATGCCAATTAATCTTAGCCATTGGATTGAAGTTGGATGGATGGTTGAGATCAAGCGGTTTGATCTTTAGAAAAAAATGGTTCTGCATTGAACTTTTGTCATAGCGACAAAATAAAAGAAAGCACAAAACTTCAAGTATAGAATCCTAATTTCTTACTATATAATTAAGAGAAATGCTAGAATCAATTACAAAATCTACACAAAAAATCCGCTAGAGAGAAGAGAGAGAAACTGCCAGAAAATACATCAATCACCCGCTGAGACGTCAGCGACTGGATTTTTTGTGTGAATCTTATGAGTGGGTTTAGCATTGTTTTAAAGTCAATGGAACAGTTGAAACCAAGGGCGGAGCTATTAAGGGACCGGGAAGGGTCCCGGCCTCCTAGGCCAAAGCCCGTTAGTGTATTTTTTTTGCGATTTCATGTGTATTTCTGGAAAAAAATTTATTTCGGCCCTCACATTTAATGTATTTCCCAAAAAAAAAAATTGTTTCGGCCCTCCCACGAAAATTTTTCTAGCTCTGCCATTGGTTGAAACTATATCTTACTCAATCTTTACTACTTATAACGTATGTATCTTTTTTTTTTTTTTTTTCTTTTGAGTAAAAGGATTATACCCGGTGAATATATTAATAAAAGAATAGGGTTGAGTTATTAGGACGGTGCCTAGTTTTTTATTAGGACCCCCCCTAGTTTTTTTATTTTTTTTTTTATTTTTTTTATTTATTTTTTATTTTTATAATTTTGTTTATATCAAAAAGCTATAAACCTGAAAATGCGGAACAGTAAATATAAAGTTTAATAAGCCAAACGCTTAAAACTGTCAGAAATACGGAACAGAAACTGACAAAAACTGTGTTGTACTGAAAAAAGCTGGGGGACAAAAGGAATATTCCCTATGATTTGACATCATAGGGAGGGTTCCAATAGGGTATCCCAAAGAATAATATGAGTTAGTACATGTAAGAGTGGCGATGAACCACTCTTAAAAACTAGAACAATGTGCCATGAACAGGCTCATACGTACAACAACCAAGAGAAACAAAAGACCTAGAGTACAATAGAAAAGATAATTAATGAAAAAACTAATCGCTTCTAGATCATGACCAGTAAAATGCGATTACTCCTCAATTGCTAGTTTCCAATTTGCCTTCATTCTATCCACCCGAGCACTTTTCTTGAATCTTATGGATGCAAGCTTTAATCTTACCGTGTCAATCACAGCGCTTGTAACATGCTCCGGATTCCTTTCACCTTTTGTATGGATTCGATTGTTCCTCTCTTGCCACACAAGGTACGAACTTGCAGCCAAGATTAGCCGACCAACAATGGTCGTAACGTTATTACGAGACGACCTTGGTATCATCCAATCCATGATATCTTCCCAAACTAGCGAAATATATTTGGAAGATCAACGGCTTTAAGAACTAGCGTCCACACTTTAGTCGAATAAGAACACTCAAAAAATAAATGCTCATGCGTATCGGGTTGAGATTTACATAACGGACATCGAAGCTTTGTTAAATCAACATCCTTTCCTACGTCCCATTGTCGAAGTCTATCCTGAGTTTTGAGACGTTTTCGCATAACGAGCCATAAATGTATGGTGTGTCTTGGTATACCGTAAGTCGACCATGCCATACGAAACCAATCAATCTCCTCTCCGCGTTCCCGGATTCTGTTCCAAACTTCATATACAGAAAACTCAGTCAACACATCATCATGGTTTCTCCATAATAATATATCCTCATGCACATGATCAAGAGAAGGAACATTAACTTGATTTAATATTGGGAAGAGACTATACCATGCAACAGGCCACAACTTAACCAAGCACCATTTGAAATAATGTTTACCACTTTATCTTGAATAGAAAAGCCCGCATTAGTCACTCGACGGTAAGTCAAGTGGTTCATTAGGGGACAATATTCATTCCAAATATCAAGCCAAGCTGATACCTTGTCACCTTTACCCAATCTATAATGAAACTGATTTCTAACACGATTGCGTATTTGAAGAAGTTTTCGCCATCCCTAACTCACATTAGTCGTTAGACTCACGTCCCAAAAACTCCTATCTTTCAACTTGTAAGCATGGATCCACTTCACCCACAAAGACTCCTTGTTAGTTAACAACTTATATATGTGCGACGTCATCAACGCGACATTGAAGTTTTCTAGACGACGAATGCCTAGACCTCCTTCAAACTTAGGAAGACATACATCCTCCCAAGCCACTTTAGCTCTGCCACGTTTCATTTCACCTTGACACCACAAGAAACCACACACAAGCCGCTCAATATCATGAATAATACCGGGCGGGAGACTAAATACCAATGCCCAATATACATGCATAGATGATAAGACCGATCGAACAAGTTGCAACCTCCGTGCAAACGAAAGCCACTTGTAATATGTCTTTGTAATATGTCTTAATTGTTGCTTTATATTCTCTAGCGCTTGTAAGACTAAATACATATGTATCCTTAATCATTAAAATTTCTTAAATTATGAGTAATTTCTAATGTCTGATATACTCTTTACAAAAAAAATTTACATGGTATTACTTTTTAAATGTGGCAAGTTTTACTATTTAGTCTATCCATAAAAAATACGGTTGCATTACCATCAATTTAAAAATATAACTAACAATGGATAATCTCTTTATAAATGTCAAATAATCACATGGTTGTTTATATACTTATAAAAATAAATAAATAGATAAATAAAAATAAAATAACACATGCAATTTGCACGGGTATTCGTCTGAGGTCACACGGTTGTAACCTGTTCTATCAATTTAAAGAAGAAAAAAAAAAGGTACATCAAGGGATATACCAAAACTACAAGTTTGTAAGTATATTTTTTTTCGCTCTACACTATTACTTTTCGTGGGTATTCGTCTGGTAAATCAATTATGGATACTCATTTTCGGTAAATATCTATGCATGTTATATTATATCACATTTTGCAATGACATTTTTATTTTAATATATATGTTTGTAACATGATACTTATTTTGTTGTTCGATGTAGCTACTTTTCACATAACTTGTAATCGTAAATTAATTAAATTGTTGTTTGATGTCGTAGCTATTTTTGGCGAAACATTTAATCGTAAATAAATTAAATTGCATGCATGATATCCGTTGGCCGCAATGTGCGGGTACCCGTTAGTACTAAAAAATGATCAATATTAGTAATATTGCACTTTTAAATTTTGATTAAATATGTACAATTTTGGAATAATCTCTGCTATTTCTAGAGAGCGTACGTATTTCTTTTCTCGAAACTTAAAAAGTTGAATTTTAAAACTTAAATTAATGTAGGTTGCCAAAATTACTCCTAAGTACCCTTTAAACACTACAACGATCAGGGCTTTCGCAGGGGAAATATCAGGGCTTTCGCGGGGGACATGTCCCCTGCGAAACCTTTCCCCGGGGACATGTCCCCGACGAAAGTTCCCCGGCAATACCCTCTCGGGAATACTTTCCCCGGGGACTTATGTCCATCTTTACCGGGGACACGTGGGTCCCGCAGCCATTTTTCGCCGGTCAAACAAGTCCGACGTGGCACTACTTTTTGCCGAGAACGTGTCCCCTGGGAAAGTATTCTTGAATATTTAATTATTTAGCTAATTACGTTATCCGAATAATTAATTACGCAGTTTTTCCAGGGACATGTCCCCGGAGAAAGATGAATACTACTGTTGAGCAAACCTCTTTCGCCGGGGACTTGTCTCCGGGGAAAGTAGTAATATGAAATTAGCTTTCACACTTTCACCGGGGACATGTCCCCGGGGAAAGCATCTGACCCATTTTGCAGAAATTGCTGCAAAATGGGTAATTTCCAGATTTTTTCGGGAAAAAATCTACAATGTCACAACCTGTTTTCAGAACCTGTTTTATGCTACAACAACACAAATTCGCTAAACATAATATCATATATACCCATCAATCGCTAACATAGTTATCTGTTTCCAAAATCGCCAAAACGGTTCAAAACCGCTAACACATGATCATCTACAAAACTATACATAGCTACCTATCCGAAATGGTCCAAAACTATAATGATAATCCATTTAGCGGGAGTCCTAGCACATAATGCACATAAACGACATAATAATCCATGTTATTCTCTACAAACATATACAAAACGTGTTAAGCTAACATAAATCAACATCTCAAACCCCACTACCCCTACTCCCGTCCCCGGTATCTCTAGACTCACCCGATGGAGTAGCATCAGATCCCGACCCACCCGGTGGAGTAGCACCAGATCCCGACCCACCTGGTGGAGTAGCACGATCCTGGCGGATCAGTAGTCGCTCTGCCAACCCGGGAATGACTTTACAAACTCCATCACCAGCTCCATCTGATTCCTCTGTGTAGCGAGCTCCTCGGTCTGTTTCTGCACTGTTTCCCGCAGTGAGGACATGTCCGCTTCATCACGAGGTCGGGAGGCGATAAGGGTCTTCTTCACTCCACCTCCGGGTAAGACTTGACCTACACCAGGAATATGACCGCGCTGCTTACCACCAATCACGGTACGGAGAATCTCGCGGTCAGTCATGTGAGTCTCATCAGAGGTGCTCTCTTCCCGCATCCGTATCATCTGGTTCTGTTTAGTTACAAAAAAACAAGAAAAGTAATATATAAGTGACTTTGAAAATAAATTATACTTACATATCTAGTCTCAGATAATGGGGACTCAAAGACATCGCTCCTCATATGGTTCCGACGGTAAAGCTCTATCAAGTCTTCTCCAACCGCCGCCTCAATGTCGCTGCTCAACTGTTTAGAAATAAAATCAATAACGACACACCCAACACCATGTATATATATAAATAAAATGATTAAATAGTTTCTTACAAGGTTATGGCGAATAGCAGCTAACGGCTGAGATCCGTGAAGGCTAGAACTCGTGTTCGCCATGCGGTTTTGTCGGTTGACCTCTGATATCTTTTGCTTCTTGGGGTTTGTCGAAAGCTTAACCTGCGTATTTTAAATTATAAAAACTATTATATAAATGAATTATTATTATTATTATTAATATTATTATTATTATTATTATTATTATTATTATTATTATTATTATTATTAATACGTGAGGTTTTAGCCGAACCCTCCCCGGTATGGCATAATATTGATGATGACAGCTTGGATTTGGGTGACCGTAATGTCAAGCAATGCAAGAGGAAGATTTGTGATGGTCATTATCACGCTGCCGCCGAGTTCTCTCGTCTTCTGGTTTCGCACCTTATGATGATTCTACTCTTGAGGATTTAAAAGTTAAGCATCCTTCCAGTCGCTCCTTTGATGCCCGATATACCCATTGATCACCATCACCTTACCGCATCTCCTGCCTTGGTTCTTGATATGATTAAGAGTTTCCCTCGGGGTACTTCTTGTGGGCGGGATGGTTTGCGTGCTCAACACCTTTTGGATTGTTTAAATGGTGCTGCTGTTGCTATTTCCGATGAGTTGGTCGCTTCTATCACCCAAGTGGTGAACCTTTTTCTTGCTGGTAAATGTCCGAGGGTGTTGGGTGAGTACATTGCTAGTGCTCCTCTCACACCCTTGGTCAAGCCGGGAGGAGGTATCCGTCCAATTGCCGTTGGAACTGTTTGGAGGCGGTTAGTTTCCAAGGTATGTGCGTCCATGATTGGCCATTCTTCGGGTGGCTATTTAGATGATTTACAATTCGGTGTTGGGGTTTCGGGTGGAGGGGAGGCTATTCTTCATGCATTGAGGATCGTGGGGGTGATGTTGGTCTTTCCATGTTGTTGGTTGATTTTAAGAACGCTTTCAACATGGTTGATCGGGCTGCTATGTTGCGTGAGGTTCGGCTTCATTTTCCGGCTATGTCGCATTGGGTGGAATTCTGTTACTCCAGTCCTGCCAGGTGTGCAACAAGGTGATCCGCTTGGGCCTCTTCTTTTTGGTTTAGTGTTACATCCTCTGGCATGTAAGATTAGAGACTCTTTTAACCTTTCCTTTCATGCTTGGTATCTGGATGACGGCACTATTATTGGTGATACTTTGGTGGTTGGAAAGGTTTTAGAGTTGATTATGATGGATGGACCTAGTCGGGGCTTACACCTCAATGTTGATAAACTGAGGTTTTGGCCACGGAGGACCCAAGAAGCAGATTGGTAGGTGTTTTTCCCCCTAATATTTCGCGTCCCCTACACGGTGTTAAATTATTAGGTGGGCCGGTTTGTGTGGATTTTGAGTTCGGTAGTACGGTTGTCCTGAAAAGGGTTGCTAAAACTATTGAACTTATGGATGCGGTTGCCACACTTAATGACCCCCAATGTGAGCCGTTGTTGCTCGTATGTGCCGTATTTCGAAGTTATATTTTTCTATGCGTACATGTTCACCTCGGGTCTTTGAGTGTGCCCAGTTTCTTTGATGCGCTCTTCGTTCTTCCTTGAGCGTATTGTCACGGCTTCTCGGCCCTGGTTTTGGTGATGGCAATGGAGACTTGCTACCCGCCCTTTGCTTTTGGGGGGCTTGGTTTGTATTCTGCAGGTGATGTTTTGAATTATGCTTTTCTTGCTTCGAGACTTCAATCTGCTAGTCTACAGACTAAGCTTCTCCATAGTGCTGGCATTGTAACTACTGGTTTTTCTTTCGATGATGCTCTATGTACTTTTAATGCGAATATGGATATTGACCTTTTGAGTAACCCTAACGAGGTCGCTGCCCCCAAACTCATGAAGAAATTGGCAGATATATATTTTGATCGGGTTACCCAAATTGTTGAATCTACGCTCCATCTATCCCCTCGACAGGTGGCGCTATGGAGCTCACTAAAGGAGGATCATACTTTAGATTGGCTTAGGGTGGCTCCTATATCGGATTGGGACATACTATGAACGCCGTGACTTATCGCTGTGTCTGTGTTATCGACTGGGTGTTCCCATTTTCACTGTTCAGGTACCGTGCTCGGCATGTTCTAGGGTTTTACCGAGATATTTATGGGGATCATGCAGTTTCATGTGCGGGTATTGTTGGCATTAAACATCGGCATAACATTGTACGTGATGTTCTTGTTGATATATGCTCTCGGTCCGGATTTCTGTTCGTAGTGAGGTGGATATTGGGCTTCATGGAGATATGGATGACCTTGCGACCGCTGATATATTGCTTTATTATTGGGATGGCGGGCGTGATGTTTGTGTTGATCTTACAGGTTCGTCTCCTTTGACGCAATCGGGGTTGCTTGATTTTGTGCCAGGCGCGGTTAGTGAGGTGCACGACGTAAACGTGTCAAGTATGAGACTAAATGCGCAGATATCGGATACGGGTTCCTCCCCTTTTCTTTTTCTTCTTTTGGAGAACTTGAGAAAGAGGCGGTAACCTTACTAAAGCGTATTAGACTTTTCTCCTTGACTCAAGACATTGGGGCTCGTGCTGCGGTTCATATTTTTAATCGTATTAGTTTTGCTATTGCTAGAGGAGTGGGGGCCCAGTTGGTGTCTCGGCTTCCCACTAATTTCTTGTAAATCCTTTGAGTTTTTAATAAAAAAAATATATATAATAATAATAATAATAATAATAATAATAATAATAATAATAAAAATAATAAAATAAAAATAAAAATAATAATAATAATAATAATAATAATAATAATAATAATAATAATAATAATAATAACAATAATAATAATAATAATAGGATTGGTTTTGCTATTGCTAGAGGTGTGGGGGCCCAGTTGGTTTCTCGGCTTCCCACTAATTTTTTGTAAATCCTATGCGTTTTTAATAAAGTGATGTTTATTAAAATAATAATAATAATAATAATAATAATAATAATAATAATAATAATAATAATAATAATAATAATAATAATAATAATAATAATAATAATAATAATAATAATAATAATAATAATAATAGTAATAATAAGAAACGGTTTTCTCTCAGGACTATGGGCGATCACCGGTTGCTCCTCAGATCATCTTGATCTCCGACTGCTCCTCAGATCATCTTGATCTCTCAGGCCTTGATTCGTCTTTTTCAACACATGCTGTTGAAACAGGTTTCTATTTGTGATCTTCTCATGGGTTTGTGATAGGGTATTGTGCATATTCGTTTTTTAGGGTTTCGTTTGTTGAAACCCCTGTATCTTCCCCGCTTCTTTTTTGGTTTCTGTTTGGTTGTGGCTCCTCTGCTATTGAATTGCTCTCTTTGGTAGTGATTTCCCATCAGTTCTCCCTACATTGCCTGGCTTCCCTGCTACGTTACCAGGTTCTTTCAAAAAGTTGTTTTAGGGTTACGAGACAGTGCCTGTTGCTGGTTTGTGGTTGCGCATATCTAAAACACAGGTTGTTGGGTTTCTTTGGGATATTTTACGTTGTGTTTTTGCCCCATTTGCTACTTGGTTGCTTGGTTTCTCCCTATACAGGTTTCATTTTGCTTGGTTGTTTTAGGTGTATTTCGCGGTTGTTGGTTGTTTATGTTGGGGTCTCTTGCTGTTGGGAGCGTTTGGTTGCATGGTTGTTACTGTTGGTTTTCTTTGGTTATTCGTTTTGGTATTTCCTTAATTGAGGCTTGGTTACAAGAGGCTGTGGCTTGGTCTTGTGCTTATGCCTGCGGTTAGATTTCATTGTCCCTTTATTGGTCTTAATGGGTGTCGTGATGGTGGTGGGAATGGTCTTACTAAAACTTCTCTGATCACACATCTTCGCGATCGGCATTTCAGTACTGAGGCTCAAGCTATCACTAGGCAATCTCTTTTGTCGGATTTGTCTATTTTTGAAAGGGCTAAGGTTACTCTTAAGCGTATGGGGTTGTGGTTGTGTGGTGGTTGCTTCAAAACGCATACCTTCCGGACTAAGTGTCGTCATGGTGCCGGTTCTGATTTTGTGTCTCCTCCTGATTGTGGCGATGTGTTGTTCGATTCGTGTTATATGATCTTACCAAACCACAGGTTCCTTCCCATGTAGCCCTTGTTGAGGATTCGGTTTTGGATGTGCTTGGTGGCTTTGATTTATCTCTTCTTGATACTTTATTCTCTAAGGGGTTGCGGACTGTCAAATCTATCCCTCCCAAATGTCGTTTGGAGTTCTCTCATGTTTTGAAAAGAGCTCTTGATAAGGTGATCTGCACGCCTGATGACATTTCTTGTTGGTTTGGTTTGTTTGTCCTGCCTCTTTGTCTACTTAAGACTTTTTGCCCGAGGAGTAGTCAAGAGGGTAGGTCGGTTACTAAGTGTCAACGCCAAGAAGAGTATATTGTTAATGCTATTCATGCATGGGGCTCTCCTGGTGGCAGTTTGTAGGTTGTGCGTGAGGTTGTAGCCGAACCTTCCCCTTTATGGTCTAATATTGATGATGATAGCTTGGATTTGGGTGACCGCAATGTCAAGCAATGTAAGAGGAAGATTTGTGATGGTCATTATACTGCTGCGGTCAGAGTTCTTTCGTCTTCTGGTATTGCACCTTATGATGTTTCTACTCTTGAGGATTTAAAAGCTAAGCACCCTTTTCAGTCTGCTCCCTCCTTGCCTGATATACCTATTGATCATCATCACCTTACCGCATCCCCTTCTACTGTTCTTGACATGATCAAGAGTTTCCCTCGGGGTACTTCTTGTGGGCGAGATGGGTTGCGTGCCCAACACTTTTTAGATTGTTTAAATGGTGCAGCTGTGGCTATTTATGATGAGTTGATCATTTCTATTACGCAAGTGGTGAACCTTTTTCTTGCTGGTAAATGCCCGAGGGCGCTGGGTGAGTACATTTCTAGTTCTCCTCTCACTCCCTTAGTCAAACCAGGAGGGGGTATCCATCCTATTGCTGTTGGGACTGTTTGGAGGCGTTTAGTTTCCAAGGTTTGTGCTTCTATGATTGGCCACTCTTTAGACAGTTATTTAGATGATTTGCAATTTGGTGTTGGGGTGTCGGGGGGAGGGGAGGCTATTCTTCTTGCTGTGAATCGATTGGTTGAAGACCGTGGGGGTGATGTTGGTCTGTCTATGTTGTTGGTTGATTTTAAAAACGCTTTCAACATGGTAGATTGGGCTGTTATGTTGCGCGAGGTTCGGCTTCATTTCTCGGCTATTTCACGGTGGGTGAAATTCTGTTACTCCAGTCCTGCTAGATTATATTATGGTGAGCATACTCTTTGTTCTCATCAAGGTGATCCGCTTGGGCCTCTTCTTTTTGCTTTAGTGTTACATCCCCTGGCATGTAAGATTAGAGATTCTTTTGACCTTTCCTTTCAATCTTGGTATCTGGATGATGGCACTATTATTGGTGATACCTTGGTTGTGGGTAAGGTTTTAGAGTTGATTATGATGGATGGGCCTTGTCGTGGCTTACACCTCAATGTTGATAAAACTGAAGTTTTTTGGCAACAGGAGGACCCCAGAAGCAGGTATGATGGTGTTTTTCCCCCCAATATTTCACGCCCCTCACATGGTGTTAAATTATTGGGTGGACCTGTTAGTGTAGATTTTGAGTTTGGTAGTAAGTTGGTCCTAAAAAGGGTTGCAAAAACTATTGAACTTATGGAGGCAGTTGCCAAACTTAATGACCCTCAATGCGAGTTGTTGCTGCTCCGTACATGTGCTGGTATTTCTAAGTTATATTTTTCTATGCGCACATGTTCTCCTCGGGTCTTTGAGTGTGCTCAGGTTTCTTTTGATGTGGCACTTCGTTCTTCTTTGGAGCACATTGTTACTGCTTCTGGGCCTGGTTTTGGTGATTGGCAGTGGAGACTCGCCACCTTACCCTTTGCTTTTGGGGGGCTTGGTTTATATTATGCAGGTGACGTCTTGAACTATGCCTTCCTTGCTTCCAGACTTCAGTCTGCTAACTTACAGTCTAAGCTTCTCCTTAGTTCTGGTATTGTTACTGATGGTCCCTCTTTTGATGATGCTCTATGTAATTTTAATGTGAATATGGATATTGATCTTTTGAGTAACCCTAGCGAGGTCGCTGCCCTCAAACTTATGACGAAATTGGCAGATATATATTTCGATCGGGTTACCCAAACTGTTGAATCTACATTCCATCTTTCTCCTCGACAGATGGTGTTATGGAGTTCTCTAAAGGAGGATCATACTTCGGATTGGCTTAGGGTGGCTCCGATATCTGGACTGGGACAAACTATGAATGCTAGGGCTTATCGTTGTGTGCTATGTTATCGGTTGGGTGTTCCTCTTTTCACTGTTCAGGTACAGTGTTCAGCCTGTTCTAAGGTATTTGCAGGAGATATTTATGGGGATCACGCTGTTTCGTGTGCGGGGATTGTTGGTATTAAACATCGGCATAACCTTGTGCGTGATGTTCTTGTTGATATATGCTCTCGGTCCGGAATTTCTGCTCGTAAGGAGGTGGATATTGGGCTTCATGGAGATGGGGACAGATCCTTGCGACCGACTGATATATTACTTTACTCTTGGGATAGTGGACGTGATGTATGTGTTGATCTTACGGGATCGTCGCCCTTGACGCAATCTGGGATGACTGATTTTATGCCAGGGCGTGCGATCATTGATGCAGCACAACGTAAACGTGTAAAATACGATGCTAAATGTGTTGATATTGGATATGAGTTTCTCCCATTTTCTTTTTCCTCTTATGGCGAACTTGAGAAGGATGTTGTAACCTTACTTAAGCGTATTCGACGATTCTCTATGACTCAAGACATTGGAGCGCGTGCTGCGGTTCATATTTTTAATAGGATTGGTTTTGCTATTGCTAGAGGTGTGGGGGCCCAGTTGGTTTCTCGTCTCCCCACTAATGTTTTGTAAATCCTATGAGTTTTTAATAAAAGTGTCGATTTATAACAAAATAATAATAATAATAATAATAATAATAATAATAATAATAATAATAATAATAATAATAATAATAACAATAACAATGATAATTATTATTATTATAAAGTGTCGATCCAGAAATTTACCAACGCATCCCAATCCTCTTGCGTCTTGTTCGCTAGACGCTGTCTTTTGATCTCCTCAATCCTCTCCACCCCACCTGCTGCCGTAAAGTGATCTTTTTTGTATCTATATTTGTTGTCATCGTATCGTTTTTGGAGATAATACTCGATACTGTCAACAATCTTGTCTCCGTTGGGACCAGCAATGTGTGGGTCGAGATCAAAGTAGTGCTGCAATAAAATATAAAAAAAAATATACAAATTTAAATAAACAAACAAGTTTGAATAAACAAACACATTTAAATAAATAAACACAATAATTAAAAAAATAAAGGTTAAAAAACTTACGTGTAGCTGGTCATGGATGTGGGCTTTGGCCGTTTCGGGAACCTTAGCCCATGAATCGCAAAACATGGGAATCGAGTCCCGTAACACCTCCCCAACATAGTTGGAGAACCAAGAAGCGTGAGGGCCCACGTGTGTATAAGACCCCTCCTGGTTGACCCGAAAATCGATCAACACAGGACGACGATCCACTGCCACCTTCGCCTTGAGTGTCGTGTTCTTAGTGGGCCACGCACCACCTTCCCGCCTTAATTTTGGCATATGGGTTGGCAGCTTTGGATTTAGAGCCTACAAGCAATCAAATTCAAGTGATGATGACATAAAATAACAAGTTATCAATTTAAAATAACATTTAATCAAATACAGTTTAATTAAAAATAATTCAGAAATTCTTACGCTGTCAATTGGTGCCTATCCTCCTCGAGGGACCACGAGGTGGCGAATTACCTCCATCGCCACCGTGAGACCTAGCTACAACATCTGCCATCTGTAAAAAGAACATAGAAATTAGTGAAGAAACACACACACACACACACACACACACACACACACATATATATATATATATATATATATATATATATATATATATATATATATAGAGTTAATTACATAAATGGTCACTGTGGTTTGTCCATTTTTTCACATTTAGTCACTGAACTTTTTTTTTGACAAATTCAGTCATGAAGGTTTCAAACAATTACAAATCTAGTCACTCAGGTTTCAATTTCATTACCTAAATGATCACTGTGGTTTAAAACTTCCGTGACCATTTATGTAACGAAATGGACTGAATTTGTAACGATTTGAAACTTCAGTGACTATGTATGTCAAAAAAAAAGTTCAGTGACTATATGTGAAAAAATGGACAAACCATAGTGACCATTTATGTAATTTACTCTATATATATATATATATATATATATATATATATATATATATATATATATATATATATATATATATATATATATATATATATATATATACATATATATACTAGTTTTCGAAGCCCGCCCAATGTGCGGGCATGACTTACAATTTTTTGTTTGTTGTTCATTGTTAAATGAAATAGTTTATTTAGAATTGTGAAACAATAACTTTTAACAATTTTTTCTTTTGTTTTGAGTCTTTGTTTTTTTTTAAACTTGGTTTTGTTAATATTTATAAATCATGTTATTGTTTGTGTGGATGTAAATTATAAAAACGTAATGAAACAATTAAATAATTTAAGTATAAATAGGGTAGCTTGTAGATGGTATAATGTGATGATTAAAAATATCATTGTTTGTAATTTTTTTGTTAAAAAAGTATATATAATGGTATGGTTTGTGGATGTTAATTATACAATATACAAACGAAACAATTAACTAATATAAGTATACCGTTTTTTTAGAAAAAACCAATCTGGTTAAATGGTTGGCTAACTTTTATTAATCGTGATAGCGAAATAAAAGAATTGATGACCATTTGATTCATATAGAAAATTAAATTTATTTGTACACGGCATTTGTTGTGATAGTTTTTAGATAAAAGAAAGGACAACATGTATGTATTAGTTACTGAAATATATTTTATTTATATGTTATTGTATTTAATTTTTAATGTGATTCTACAAAATATTTTGTATTTGTACAATATATGATACATAGTAAATATATTTTTTAAAATGTTTATATTATTATGAATGCTATTTATTTTTAAATGTCAATGTTTTTATGTTAAGCATTTGTTGTGTATGTGAAGGATTAAGTTGGTTTAAGTGTGTTAGAAGAATAGGCTAGGTTGTAGGTGCTTGATGAGTCTCTAAATACTCATCATTTTTGTACAATCTAGACTGCAAAATCATCTGAAAACACTCAAAAATGCATCAAAATGATGAAAATATCACAAATCAGTGTTTTATGTGTTTTAAATGCAAAAGATCAAAATCAGATGAAAACGATCAAATTTGCAAAATTGGCGCTTTTAGTCCCCAAGTTTCAAAACTTGTCAAAATTAGTCCCTATGCATTTGTTTTGAAAGGAAAAGCCAACCCAAGGTTTTGAAAGTCAATTTCACTAAATATTACACTTGGGTTACAAGTTTTCTAAAATTACATGTTTAGTCCCTGAAAATCCAAAGATGGCAAATATGGTCCTTATATTATTTGAGATTGTCAAAACCAATCCTTGGATTACATTTTCAGATTTACACTTATGGTCCCTGAAAAATCAGTTTTGCCAAGTTTAGTCCCTAAGTTGCACCATGGATCATATTACTAGTCCTAAATCCAATACACTAATACTTGGTCCAAATAAAACCCAAAGGCCCAATCCATAGCCCTAACCCGTCCACCTTAAACCCGGTTAATACCCCAACCCATCCAACCCGTCAACACCCCAAGTCAAACAAACACACCCTACCCGCCAAAACAGTCATCCTCTTCTCTTTCCCACCCACTGTCTGCAACAAAAACCAGACACATCCCCCCAGCTCACCTTATCTCCTCTATTATCACTCCATCTCCTAACAATCCAAGAAATCATTAATGCTCCCCTCCTAACCCTTCACTTAACCCCTCAACTGGCTAACACGTTTTGGCGCCAAAATGATCAAACGGCCATTATCAACTTAAAGCATCCAATGGCTGTTATTATTGGTGGGATTATCTCAGAGATAAGAGAGAAAACAAGTTGGGTATAAAAGGAAGCAAGAGGAGAAGAGTAGAGCAGTTAGTTAGTTTTTATAAAATTCTCCTTATGTCGTTTTTTATTTATGTCTTAGTTTAAACTACAAATGTTGTAATTTTCAGTTCCATGTATCATATTTAAGTTAAAAAATCATTGTATTGTGTTTTTAAGAATCAATCCAAGTTCTTAGATAATTACAAATTTTCCTGTTTACTGTTAAAAATTTCAGTTTCTAAACTCTCTTATCCAAGTTTTTAGTATTTGTTTTTAAGATCAAAATGGTTTAGATAAGTTGTTTATAGCTTTTTGTAAGCTTAAAAGTCAGTTTCAAACAAGTTTCATTGCTGGTCAACAAAAGTCAAACTGAGCCTAGAAAGGGAATGGTGATAATATTTTGGTGTTGCAGGCTTGGATTTGGGTTAAAAATGGTTTAGTATAGTGGACTTTTGTTTTGGTTTTGGCCTGCAAATAGCTGGAACTCATGTGAGTGAATCTCTCCTTTTCAAAATTTCAAGTCAATTAGCATTTCATGGTTGTTTGTGTATCTGTGGTTATATACTGCTAAGACCTGTTTCTTTAGTTGTAAGTAGGTTAGTTTAACTTATCTTGATCGATGATAGTAGTTAGTTAAGTATCCAGTCAGTTTGAGTTCACTTTAGTTTCAAAAATGGTGTTTGGTTTGGTTGCACCATCTGTCTTAAAGGCCTAGTCAGTAGTTAGAATCAGTTGGGTTGCATTTCTTAAGTCATTTGAGACTCATTTGAGTCATTTACTTGTGTCTACAAGCCTTCAAAGTCAAACTCCACTTAGACAATCTCAACAGTTTAACTGTTGAGATTGTTGCAATCCAAAATCTGTTTTTGTGTTTAAGATTCATAAATATAGCTTGTGATATCTCCATTTTATCATTATACATCATTATCAGTCTACAAATCAAGTTTAAAAATCAAAAAGGTCAAAGTTCCACTTTCACTTAAAAAGTCAAATTTGCAAGAAACCTGTTTTAGAGCCAACTGCAAAGATTTTTCATGTCTTCATTTTTGAGCAATTTTTAGTGGGACTTGGTATTCTAGAAACCTCAGTTGGTGTTCTTGCTTATCACCATTTTAGCATATTTTTACAATTTTCTTTAAAGCTCTAAACTAGCTTCTCTTTTAGGCTCCAATTGCCCTGTGCACATGGGTTAGTATAAACCGAGATTTCCTCGCTTTTGTGCAGATGTGCACAGAGCTCATCAGAGCTACCCAAGGTCCGAGTTTGGGTTTGCTAGTCTCACCCGGTCCTCTTTAAGTCCCAATTGGTGATTTTCATTTTGAGCTTAATTTGAAGTTTGTGCTTGTATCCAAAGTGGGTACCTAAATCTGTTTTTAGCTTATAAGTTCATAACATCAAATCTGACCTAGCTTGTGATTCTGTGGTTTAGGCTTGTTGAGATTTGTTGCAATCTAGTTCTTTTAGCTTGTTATAGTCCCTGTTTTCAGTTGGTGCTTGTTGGTCCTCATTTAGCTTATTCAAGTGCTTATTTTCAAGCACTTGACACATCAGTTCCATAATCTTACACACAAGCCCTGGTTTTTCTATTTTTCCCAGCTTCCTAATACCATTTTAGACTTTTCCTGCAATTTTCAGATTTTTCCAAGTTCATTTGCTATTTTTCTTAATTTAAACTAGTTTTTAAGCATTTTTAATTAGCTTTAAATACAAATAATTAAGAAAAGCTTCAAAAAAAAATAATTTTTCAATTTTCTTAAGTTTAGATAAATATAAGAAGCCTAAAAAGTATTTTTCCATAATTTTCTTAGCTTAATTTGTATTTTCTAGCATTTTAATTAGTTTTAAATAGTTTTAAATTAATAATAAATATATAAAAGTGTGAAAAATATATTTTCAGTTTTAAAATTAGTTTATTCATATTTTAGATTTTTCTAAATCTTAATTTTATTTTTCTAGTCTTATTTCATATTTTCTTTTATTTTAGAGTATTATTAAATAGTTTAAATTAGTTTTTAATTAATAATAATTACATAAATAGTTTTAAAAATAATTTTCCTTTTCTAATAATTTTCTTATATAATTAGGATTGTAAAAATGTATTTTCTATATTCATAGGTATTTTCCTTCTTTAGTTTCACGTTTTTATTTTGTACGTTTACGTTATTTTTATTTAAATGTAAATTTTAGGTTTTAAAAGTTCATCACTTTAAATATAGTGATAGCGTTTATTTAATATCTTTTATCTTTTTAATTTTCTTAATTTGTATTTAAGTCGCTTTAATTTATAAACTTTTTCAGTAGTGTAATTATCCATCAAATCCTTTCTGATCACTATCCTTAGTGATCATTCTATCGTCTGAATCAGTTTGACACACCATGAGTCTAGTGGGACATAACGACCCGGGGAATTCATTGTATTCTCCTGGACTTCATTGTATTTGTGTCTGAGCAGTTTTAAGTCTGTTTAGACTTGACGGTTCAGCACAGATCAAATTTTGGCGCCGCTGCCGGGGAGGCTTTAGCGTGTGTTTAGCCTTTTTCAGACCCATTCTTGCACATATACCACCATTTGTAAAAAGTTTTTATCATCCTTTGTTTTTATCATCATGTTTTTCAAAAATACCAAAAATATTCATCTTTACCCTCTTACCTTTTTGATTCTTTATTTCTTACCCTCTGTTAACCTTTGATTCTTTCTATGTCTTATCCTCACCTTCTTGGTTGTCAATGGTGTGGTGGTCCTTATAATGGTGGCAATTGCCCTGCTTGTAGCGTGGTGGAATCGGAAACGGGTCTTCGTATAACCAAGATCCCTATTCTTATAACACAGCGATTTATTCCATCAGCTACCACACTGTGAGACTCTCAGAAGTTTTACTGTTAGTAGTACTGTGGTGGTTCACATTCCAGTTCTGATTGTCAATCAGGAAACACGCTTGTCCATGAGCAGGTTCCTCGAGCAAACAATTATGACTACACCACATACCACTCACAGCCACATCAGTTTTACTGTTGTGAGTATTGTGGAGGTCCTCACTCGAGTTTTGAGTGTCAAACAGGGAACACGCTTGTCTATGAGCATAATCCTTGTAACAATTATGACTACTCTTATCATGACCAACCTCCACAGTACCAAACGATTCAAACACAACCTCTGCAAATTCCTCAAGAACTTCTCGAAAATTGTCTCGATATACTCAAAGATTTAAAAGAATTGGTTAAAGAAGAGTCTCGTCAGAAACGAAGAACAAGCCTAGAGTAAGTTCCCAATATTGGAAACCTCTCGCAGTACGATTATGATGACGACGCGATGATGATTTTGATGAGGAATCTATGACTCCGAGTGGCAATCCCACTCCCATTGAAGAAGGAAAGAGTATGGGAGAATTGTTGGCGGAGGAGAATATGAAGAGCATAAGAGCTATATATGTTTTCGATAAAGTCGATGCTCCGAGTGGCAATCCCACTCCCGCTTTCGAGCCTTTCATTTCCGACTCTTCCCCTTCACTCACGCGGTGAGAGAAGTGAATTCTTTTTGGAAGAGGTCGATGATCCTATTTCTTTGAAATTTTTTGATCCCAAAGACTCTCTAAACATGGGGCATGAGCATCTCAGCACTATTCCGGTAAACGGAATCGTAATGTTGAGAACTTTATCCCGATCCCAAGTGAGTCTGAGGGAATTCTTGATAATGAATGTGATGTGTTTTCTTACAAAAGATCTTGTTGAGACTTTCCTGATTTTTGCAGGATTATAGTGATGCCAATTCTTTATATTCTAAAGGCATAGAATTTATTGATGCATCACTTCCACATTCCGAGATCGTCAACTTAGAAGAGGATGTTGACCATGTTGTTTCCATTAACAGCTAATACGACTATCACTAATCCTTTATTCGATTGACTGAATTTACTCTAAATTCATTAATCCAATCTTTGATAGTGATGAGTCTCACACCGGAGACTATAATGGACGAGGTGCATATTTATAGCCCACGGAAGTACGCATGTCCCACCTCCAGATATTCTTCATGAGGAGTTCGCCGGTGAACTCACTATATCATATCTCCACTGAGTATGATTGCGCTGGATGGCAAAAATAATGATCGGGGGAAGAGAATCTCAATTTGCATAGTTATGACAAATCTTCCCACCCTCCCAACCGAGATGCCTTCCAACCCAAAGAGCTCAACCGATAAAATCCAAACGAAAGTATCGCGACTTGATCCCGAGGAAGAAGATCTTATCATGATCGTCATCATGATTTTCCTTCTTTTCTTCACCTACTCGGTGACTTCTTCTCTTCTTCACTCCTTCTGAGTGAGGATACTATCTTTGACCCCTTTCATTTATCATTTGGAGCGGGTCTTTCTATGTATATATCTCATCTGGTGGAACTTTCACGTAATTCAATGTTTATCCAAACATCTTGAATGAAAGTCCGATGGAGATTGTTTCTTCCACTTACTTCCCCATGAACAAATGAATTCGGGGTCGAGTCAAGCTAGCGACCGGTAATCAAAAACAAGTAGCATGCCATATGGGTTTTCACCCATTTCGACTTCTTTCTATTTTCTACCACCCTAGTGCTGGGCCCACATGTTTAAAAAAAAAAAAAATAAATAAAAATCTTTCTAAATAATGGCCGTAGTATTTCCCTTTTACGTTCTTTGTTTCTCGCATAGCCGCGGTACTTTGAATATTGAGGGCAATATTCATTTCTAAGTGTGGGGAATTCTCGCGATTTTATCATATATTATCCACCCAACTTTTTGGCCAAAATTTTTGGAGTAAGTGTTCTACACTTACTCATCTTGGTTATCATCCGCCTTGTCTCAGAAGACAAAAGGATTGGCTAATCCGAGCAAACGGCTCTTGGTAAAGATTTCTCAAATCGCGATATATGGCTTGCAATTTGCCCAAAATTGTATGGTTCTCAACTCACTATATCCTAAAAGTGAAGAGTTCTTAGCCCGCAAGATTATGGCTTGGGTAAAGGCTGGAAAATCCATAATTGGTAATCAGCTCACCAAAGATAATTTCGATAATTTATCTAAGAGTTGCTAGTCCAAAGTACGGCTTCGGTAAAGACAAATCAATCCGTTGACGTGCACTTATGATTTGCTCAAAATCATTTGGTTATCAAGCAGTACCAAGGTTCTTACTTGAACTGAAACATTTGGCTACTCCGTAAGTGATGGCTTTTGTAAAGAGTTTTAAAATCCATTAAAGTTTCAAAACATTGCTAGGGACTAGCAATATCTTAGTGTGGGGATTGATGAGTCTCTAAATACTCATCATCATTTTTGTACAATCTACCGCAAAATCATCTAAAAACACTCAAAAATGCATCAAAATGATGAAAATATCACAAATCGTGTTTTATGTTTTAAATGCAAAAGATCAAAATCGATGAAAACGATCAAATTTGCAAAATTGGCAGCTTTAGTCCCCAAGTTTCAAAACTTGTCAAAATTAGTCCCTATGCATTTGTTTTGAAAGGAAAAGCCAACCCAAGGTTTTGAAAGTCAATTTCACTAAATATTACACTTGGGTTACAAGTTTTCTAAAATTACATGTTTAGTCCCTGAAAATCCAAAGATGGCAAATATGGTCCTTATATTATTTGAGATTGTCAAAACCAATCCTTGGATTACATTTTCAGATTTACACTTATGGTCCCTGAAAAATCAGTTTTGCCAAGTTTAGTCCCTAAGTTGCACCATGGATCATATTACTAGTCCTAAATCCAATACACTAATACTTGGTCCAAATAAAACCCAAAGGCCCAATCCATAGCCCTAATCCGTCCACCTTAAACCCGAAGCACACCCCAACCCATCCAACCCAACACCCCAAGTCAAACAACAAACACACCCTACCCACCAAACATCCTCTTTCTTTCCCACCCACTGTCGCAACAAAACCGCACACATCCCCCAATTCACCTTATCTCCTCTATTATCACTCCATCTCCTAACAATCCAAGAAATCATTAATGCTCCCCTCCTAACCCTTCACTTAACCCCTCAACCTGGCTAACACGCTTACCAAAATGATCAAACGCCATTATCAACTTAAAGCATCCAATGTATCGTTATTATTGGTGGGATTATCTCGGAGATAAGAGAGAAACAAGTTGGGTATAAAAAGGAAGCAAGAGAGAAGATAGAAGCGCTTAGTTAGTTTTATAAAATTCTCCTTATGTCGCTTTTTATTTATGTCTTAGTTTAAACTACAAATGTGTGTAATTTTCGCCCATGTATCATATTTAAGTTAAAAAATCATTGTATTGTGTTTTTAAGAATCAATCCAAGTTCTTAGATAATTACAAATTTTCCTGCTTTACGTAAAAATTTCGTTTCTAAACTCTCTTATCCAAGTTTTTAGTATTTGTTTTTAAGATCAAAATGGTTTAGATAAGTTGTTTATAGCTTTTTGTAAGCTTAAAAGTCAGTTTCAAACAAGTTTCATTGCTGGTCAACAAAAGTCAAACTGAGCCTAGAAAGGGAATGGTGATAATGTTTGGGGTTGCAGGCTTGGATTTGGGTTAAAAATGGTTTAGTATAGTGGACTTTTTGTTTTGGTTTGGCCCTGCAAATAGCCGGAACTCATGTGATGAATCTCTCCTTTTCAAAATTTCAAGTCAATTAGCATTTCATGGTTGTTTGTGTATCTCGTGGTTATATATGCTAAGACTGTTTCTTTAGTTGTAAGTAGGTTAGTTTAATTTATCTTGATCAGTGATAGTAGTTAGTTAAGTATCCGCCCAGTTTGAGTTCACTTTTAGTTTCAAAAATGGTGTTTGGTTTGGTTGCACCATCTCGTCTTAAAGGCCTAGTCAGAGTTAGAATCGGTTATTGCATTTCTTAAGTCATTTGAGACTCATTTGAGTCATTTATCTACAAGCCTTCAAAGTCAAACTCATTTAGACAATCTCAGCTTTAATCTGGAGATTGTTGCAATCCAAAATCTGTTTTTGTGTTTAAGATTCATAAATATAGCTTGTGATATCTCCATTTTATCATTATACATCATTATCAGTCTACAAATCAAGTTTAAAAATCAAAAAGGTCAAAGTTCCACTTTCACTTAAAAAGTCAAATTTGCAAGAAACCTGCTTTAGAGCCAACTCGCAAAGATTTTTCATGTCTTCATTTTGAGCAATTTTCGGGACTTGGTATTCTAGAAACCCCTCAGGTGTTCTTGCTTATCACCATTTTAGCATATTTTTACAATTTTCTTTAAAGCTCTAAACTAGCTTCTCTTTTAGGCTCCAATTGCCTGCTGCACATTGGTTAGTATAAACCGAGATTTCTCGCTTTGTGCGTGATGTAATGAAGCTCATGAGCTACCCAAGGTCCGAGTTTGGGTTTGCTAGGTCTCACCTGTGTCCTCTTTAAGTCCCAATTGGTGATTTTCATTTTGAGCTTAATTTGAAGTTTGTGCTTGTATCCAAAGTGGGTACCTAAATTGCTTTTGCTTATAAGTTCATAACATCAAATGAATCTAGCTTGTGATTCTGTGGTTTAGGCTTGTTGAGATTTGTTGCAATCTAGTTCTTTTAGCTTGTTATAGTCCTCTTTCAGCTTGGTGCTTGTTGGTCCTTTATTTATTCAAGTGCTTATTTTCAAGCACTTGACACATCAGTTCCATAATCTTACACACAAGCCCTGGTTTTTCTATTTTTCCCAGCTTCCTAATACCATTTTAGACTTTTCCTGCAATTTTCAGATTTTTCCAAGTTCATTTGCTATTTTTCTTAATTTAAACTAGTTTTTAAGCATTTTTAATTAGCTTTAAATACAAATAATTAAGAAAAGCTTCAAAAAAATAATTTTTCAATTTTCTTAAGTTTAGATAAATATAAGAAGCCTAAAAAGTATTTTTCCATAATTTTCTTAGCTTAATTTGTATTTTCTAGCATTTTAATTAGTTTTAAATAGTTTTAAATTAATAATAAATATATAAAAAGTGTGAAAAATATATTTTCAGTTTTAAAATTAGTTTATTCATATTTTAGATTTTTCTAAATCTTAATTTTATTTTTCTAGTCTTATTTCATATTTTCTTTTATTTTAGAGTATTATTAAATAGTTTAAATTAGTTTTTAATTAATAATAATTACATAAATAGTTTTAAAAATAATTTTCCTTTTCTAATAATTTTCTTATATAATTAGGATTGTAAAAATGTATTTTCTATATTCATAGGTATTTTCCTTTTTTAGTTTCACGTTTTTATTTTGTACGTTTACGTTATTTTTATTTAAATGTAAATTTTAGGTTTTAAAAGTTCATCACTTTAAATATAGTGATAGCGTTTATTTAATATCTTTTATCTTTTTAATTTTCTTAATTTTAAGTCGCTTTTAATTTATAAACTTTTTCTTAGGTGTAATTATCCATCAAATCCTTCTCGATCACTATTCTTAGTGATCATTCTATCGTCTAACTGGCAACAATTATGAGTCTAGGACATAACGACCGAATTCATTGTATTCTCCGACTTCATTGTATTTGTGTTCTGAGTTTAAGTCCGTTTAGACTGACGGTTCAAGAGGATCGTTATCATTTATCATTACAAAAGCCACTTGGTTATCTTAATCCGGCTTAAATGTATAACTCATTTGGTCAAGCAAGTTCTCTTATTTTTTTTACCGTAATTGTCCTTTGAAATTGCACACTAATTGATATGCATGTTATTGATTTGTTGTTGTTTACAAATGCATGTTTGGTATATTTTTGTTCAATGTTTTTTACTTTTGATCGCAATGTTACTTCAGTTTGATCTTGGATATTTCTGTTTCAAATAGTTACATAGTTTATGATGAATTTAGAATAAGGGATAGGATAAAAACCGTTTGAGTTCCATCCCATTTGGCGTTTGGTAGTAGATGTTTAGTAGATTTGTAAAGTTTGAGAAGTTTGTTTTGTTATTCTCTGATGTATGATCATACTAAAAAATTGGTTTTGAAGTATAAATTGTTTTTGTTCCTTGGATATTAGTTGTTTTGTTTAGTGGATGTATCTTTAAAGGATTATGATGATTGTTTGTTTTAAAAACATGTTTAATGGGAGGTATAATAGTAGTTACATAGTATAGGTATGATTTATTGCTATTTTGTTTAGTAGTTAAGAAAGAACGTATTATGCATATTATTAGTATAAACGAAGTTAGTAAAAAGTATGTAGAGAATGTAGGTTGGGTAGGTAGTGAAATAGTTGTTAGTCTTGAAAACGGTTTACATGGTATAAGATTTTGAAGTTGAAAGACAATACAGATATCGCATCGAAACAACTATGTGATTATAGTTGCCAAACACTTTTGTATGGCCGACATTTTTACCCGTCTATTTGTGTTGATGATTCAATTCATTACACATATATATAAATTAATGTGAGAAACGTATTAACCATTTACACGTTTGGTTAAATAGAATGACGATGCAACTATTGGTGGAGGCAAACCAAAGTAACATCCGAACACTTCAGGTATTTACTATCTAAGAGACTTAAACAACTTATCATTTTATTCAAGGAATGTTGATATTGATACACGCATTGAATGTTTTCATTTCAGCTTCTTCCTACCCTGTTTACGGGGTTGTTGAAACCTAAGAATAACTGGCTGTACTTAATCCACAATAAAGGAACAAAACATAAGGTGTACATAAAGATGGCCGGAGGGAATCAGCTTAAGTCGTATGGACTGAATGGCGGAATTTTTAGATGTCGCAAATACAGAACATTATCGACATTCCATTTCATCCGACATGAAGAAGCCGCTACTACGTAGTCGCATAACAATTCGATATGAATGCAATGGATATCTCGCCGTAGGTTACACAATGTCAGAGATGCTTACTTTGGAACAGGTCGACCAATCACCGGTAATTCTGAACTTACATAGTTGACATTCTATTACTTTATCAGAAATCTTTTAAAAGCCAATCAATTTTATTTAAGTTTTAATGTTAATAACATATACCCACCTGTTTCGAAGGATCTTCCTTGCGGTTTCTTATGTCAACTGAGAATCCTCAATTCCGTGTTTATGTACAGTCACTCACCGTGAGATTAAGCTTGTGGATGAAGACAAGGATGTTCATGTGTTTGGCGGAATGGGATGGCATATTTTGGTTCAAGTTGAAAACCTCGTTGTTGGGAGAAGGGTTGTTTTTACAAACTTGCTAAATAATGGTGTATCCATGATGCCATTTGATTCGTCTGGTTTGGAGATGCGTCACGATATTGTAGAACTATGGTCTTGAACCGAGAATGCCTTTCCTGAAGAGCCCTATAGACGGAGGTATGGTAATGGTAATATACGCATATTGTGTATAATTTATTTTGAGAAATGAAACTGTTTTCACATGATATACTTGTTTGAAATTTGTTTTAAATGCTTCGTGTAGATAAAAGGATGTCACACATGTGTGAGTGGGAAGGCCATACAGAGCATCAGGATGAGAAGGATTGTTTTATGCCAATTCTTGCGTATGTGACGAACGTAGTCGCTTTGGTAAGAGTTTTATTTAGATTTTATTTCCGTTATTATCCTTTATATTGAGGGACATACCGATCGATTGTATAGTATTATGTGTAGAGACTATTTTTGTTATGTCTTAAAAGATATCCTACACTATTATGAGGGTGAAACGTTTATGGTAAGTATAGTGCAGTTAACGATAACACATAACTTTTGTTGAGTAGGATGTGCGATTAGTTTCTATGAACCCCGCTCAGTGCGTATAGTTTTTTAAAGGATTTCAATGGCATGGAAACAAAGGTAGTTGTTTAGTTAGTGATCTTGCTGGTATGCTTAGGAAAAGTTATGTTTGGTGTAACATCATATTACGTAAATTCATGAAATACCCATGTATTTTGTAGACCAACATCAGATGTTAGGAGTCTTTATTGACTTTTGATTCATGTTGTTATTCAGATGATTGTTTTTTAGAGTTACGTATGGCTACTAATTTTTTTAAGGGAAAATGACACAAATAGACCGCGCGCCCTGGTGCATATCACTTTATGGACCACTTTTATTTTAAATTTGAAACTAGACCGAGGGCAACTGTCATATTAAGCAACTCAACCACAAGCGCGACAAGTGTCCCGTGATGTGTAAGGTATTGTTTTTGGGCAACCAAAAGTTTGAACTGTATTTTTTAAAAGGGTTTTGGTCATTTTATGTTGCATAAAAAGTACACAATATAGTGAGTACAGTTAATTTAAATTGAAAATCCAATACTCAATTGCCTCAATTTCTTCTTCACTTTCGATGTTTTTAAGCTCCATAAAAGCATTCCTATTTAATCTTTTCACAAATGAAACAGTCTGTTAGGTCACTAGTTTTACAACACAAGCTTACAAGAAAGATAGAGAGGCGATTGAACAAGTAAACCAAACACACACACACACACAATATAAAAAGGACTACACGCGTAGGCATGAGTGAAAGAGAAAAACTTGAACAACCAACCCTCAAGTGAGGGTTATTACATAGTATTTATAGGAGGGAAGCTAGGGCAACACTCTTAGTCCCTTCCTTTCTCCTATGGGCTTGGGCCTAAGCTCATGGGCTTCTACATAAGCTTAAGGCTAATAACAAACATAAAGGCCATAATTAATCTACCTATTACATATTAATTACTAACACTTGATTATGGTTTAGGAGTGATTCCAACAATCTCCCCTAAA
>OU343217.1:101154206-101169074 GCA_910596185.1 Chrysanthemum makinoi | reverse complement strand
GAATATTAATGGTTTGATAGGGTTTTAATTAATTAAACTACTAATGCAAAATATAAAAGCAAATAAATGGTAGAAGGGTAATCAATAGAGGAATAGTGGTGCTAAGCTAGTTAATCCTCCTAACTAGTTATGTCTACGTCTACGTACTTCCAATTACTTCAGGTGGGTCAAATTCGAGAGGACAGCATTTGGTCAATTCGCCCTAACCTATCAACAAAGATGCCACCACAGAGAAATCAGCGCTAACCGTCATAAGTCCTGTTGTTCCCGGGTCCCCTGCCGAGTCATTAAGTACCGCTACATGCTAGATTCTAAATAGTGAGTGCCCTACCGTTAGGAACTTAGACACTACACCCCCAATTCTTAAGTTCATCCAAACGATAGGTGATCGGTTGGTCAAATCAGCATTTAGAAAGGGTCTTCATTGGTCATACCTTACCCTTCCCATCTCCCGCTCACCTAGGGTCATTGGTCATATCTCCCGGCAATTGGCCTCTATCGCCATTCAAAACTAAGAACCAGGTAACTACCAAACAAAACAATTAAGGAATCATAACTAGGCTAGCACCAAAGGGTGCTTAGCCACTCATATTAATCATGCACATCACTTCAATATTCAAAGGTATACATGAATTGAAAGTAAAAGAAATAATAAACGCTAAAGCTTATCGTAATGGTGTGATTCTCCTTAGAAACAGCTCTGTATGCTTCCCTAGACCTCCCTTGAGCTTTTCCCCACGCTCTGAGTGTTGTGTGTGGAATGGGATGCTTTGAAATGCGGAATTGGGGGTATTTATAGGCCAAGTCTGGGTTACGGGCGAACCAATAGATGAGTTACGCCAGAACCTTCTATTTCTCCGTAAATGCACTAGATTCTAGTTACGACGTAACCTTATAAGTGGTTACCGTAGTCTTCAAAAACATGGTTACGTCGTAAGTGATGCAATAGTTACGGCGTAGTATATCAGCGTGTGGAACCTCATTGACCTAATGGAGTTACGTCGAACTTTTAGGAGGAGTTACGCCGTAACCTCTAGATAAGTTGTACTGTCACTTGGGGTATACTACAGTAATGTGAGAGATGAGTTATGCCGTAACTTCTTCAAAATAAGCATACCGTGATAAATCTTTTAGTAACGTTCCATTTCGCCTCTTTAGCTCCAATGCTCGCAATTTACCCGAAAGTGTAAAACAATGGAAAACAAGCGTAAATCCATATAAATGATATAAATAACGAGCATTAACCGGGGAAATTGACACTTAATATTCAGGACTATTTGATGCTATCAATTAGTATCTCACACAAGTATAGCAAAAAAGATAGTCATTTAACATTCAAAACCAATCCCAAATTTAAGTATTCAAAACATTTAATCCAAAAGTATAAATATTAGGCCCAAAACATGATTTAATAGAATAGGTCTCCAAAGTTTATCGAGTGAATGATCCTGAACCTCGCTTTCAAGTTGCTTCCACCGATCATGTATTCCAAACATCTTTCAAATACATGAGAAATCATGCTAAAAGGTCACTAGCTAGTGAGTTCATAGGTTTAAGCTCAATAAAATCATAGTGGACCCTAGGAGTTGATTTGCTATGCAAGACCTAAGATAGATAAATACCGTTTGCACACCGATCCTAGCCAGATCACCAACCATATCCGCATCCGGGATTACTCAGGCCCGCGACTCTAGTCCAAGACTGGTGGCAACCTCTAGAACAGTTTCCAACCCCGGACTAGGTCGAGGTAGAAGTCTATTCGTAGCTAAGCAACGGTTCAACCTAGTCTAAGGCAACAACCAACATCTATCTAAACAAGTAAGCATATAAGCAAATCCAAATAGTTTTAAAAATTCAAAATAGTAGCATGATTCTCACCCCAATATAGTTAAAAACGTCGATAAAAGTGGGGCTATGAAACTCACCTCAAGCAATCAACGTACAAATATACACTAGGAGAAGATAACGGTAATCACGGCACAACAACTATCGACTCAGCACAACCTATTAATGTAGACCAAATTTTAATATATATATTCCTCGAAATCAACATTATCTACCCCAATGTATTCCATTTCGTTATTTCCAAAATGTCTCGTTTCACCATTTAATCCTAGTGTTTGGTATCCTCATGTGGGTGTATCGACTCAATATGGTGCTATGAATGCACTCAAACAGTCAATATGTGACTCAATGCAACACAATGAGACATCTAAGCGATAAGCTCCATAGTCCAATAAGTTTCTGAATAAATAGTAGACCTTATCGACTTCACAACTCGATAAACTCATTTATTTATTCGTCGCTATTATCCCATAAATCAGTCACAACCTAAAGAGTCATAAGGATAATTCACCCATTAATAATGTTACCCAATGTACTTAGCGGGCTCTTATTAGGTTTGTCAACCTAATAAGTCCGCTACCCAATGGATTAACACTATTAATGTTAGGTTATCCGTAACCCATGCGCACAACGTAAGTAAATAAATACTTGAAACTAGTATTAAATGCCCATAATTGGCATAATTCGATAAACGTGTACTCGAAACATTAATTTCTTATTTATTATAAACATTTCCATTTTAGTCGTTAGTTTCCATTTAAAATAGTAAATAACAAGATAAGTCTTGTTATCGATATTTTTAGTATAAAAGCCCTTTTATTATTTATATTTCATAGTCTATTAGCATTTTCATATATATATATATTTCACAAATTCCAATATTAGTTTCATATCGTTATTTGTTTCGAGTCCACAAGCACGAGTCATGACTTCTTGGCTTTTAATCAATCAATAGTCCAAACTATACTAAAGTCCACGATACGGTTGTTTGGGTCAACTATTGACTAAAAAGTCAAAGTGACACCGACGTCGCTCAAAGGTGACAATTATATATATCAAGTCCAATCAAAAGTCATAATAGCGCAATTTAATCCCAAATCAACTCAAATCAATCTCAAATCAATCTCGCCAACCAATCAACCAACCAAATATACCCGAAACCAATGTTATAACCCTAATGGTCATGACACGGTCACGGTTAAGACCACGGGAACCAAACAAGCTCTAGAAGCTTTTCGGCTCCACGCGTCTCATCCAAACACCAACAATATCAACCAACAAGCTACCAAAACGACCCGAACCGGACCCAAGGTCCAAGTGGGTCTCGTACGCCACCAAGCCATGACCATCGTGGGTCATGGTGGCTTGTATGCCCCATTTCCACAACCAAACACCATCCAAATCACTTCCACAACATCCCAATACAATCAATCAACCTCCAATCATTAACCAAACACCAAACCCATCATCTATTCTAACCAAAAACATGAAACTAGATCTAAAATGCAAAAACCCATCAATATGATACACCACATGCTTACCAAACACTAGCTACATGTTTATTTATGTGTTAATTAGACTTAATCCAACGTTAAACCAAAAGCCCTAAAAATTATAATATGGTCGAACCATATTATTGCCATTCATGGCTTCACAAAGCTCAAACAAGGTGTATTCAAGTCCCTTTTACCTTTTCCAAACACGAATTACAAAACCCACTTGAAACCCTAGAAATCCGAACCTTATTCTTAAGATTTGAAGGTGTTAATGAAGGTTTTAGTGAGAGTATTATATATGGATAGAAAGAAGATGAAAAGATCTACAAGATGGTGGTGGAGGTGAGTGGTGACGCTGGGCGTGTGCCGGAAGGCCGAAATAGTGGCGGCGGTCGATTAGGTGTTTAGGTTGGGTTTTATTTATTTTGAGGAGAGAGAAAGGAGAGAGAGAGAGAAGAGGTGTGTGTGTTTTAGTGAGGGAAACAAAGGGTGGTAATAAGGTGAGGTGAGGGTATATACATATGTGAGGGACGGACCAAATAATAAATATTTTGGGGAGGAGGCAAAATGGGTTTCAAGCAAAGGAGGGTCGGAGTTGTAATTTTTGTAACTATCCCTACACCCATTCCCGAGCTCATATATTGTCCCCCGAAAGTGTCCCCAATGTTGGATCGATGTACTCTAACCAAACTAACTTAAATAGCTTGTTTAATGTTTAACAACCTCGGATAAATCCTAAGTTATTAGCAATGAAACATCGAGTAATCTTTATTAGTACGCGAATTTACTTAACAAATCTAAGAAGAACAACTTTATTAATAACTCTAAATCTGCTTATTATGCAGATACTTTAACAACTCTAAGAATATTGAACTTCTCTAAAACTCTAAACAATAACTTGTATGCAATCGTACCTCTAATGCCAATCTAGGGGTCCTTTTATAGGCTCAAGGATAACCCTAGTCGGTTTACAATATGTATCCTTGTACGACAAGTAATCTAATACAGAATATTCTAGAATTACAAGACTTTCTATAAACGAATAAAACAATTCTTTAGTCTTGCAGTACTTTGACTTCGACAACAGTACTTTGACTTTATCTTTAGAGTATTTATGACTCTTTGACTTTTTCCAAGACTTTGTTGTTTACAGTACTTTATCTTTCTACAGTACTTTGTCAATCTTCAGCACTTTCATATCCCAACAATCCTCCCCTAACTTGAATTCTACTTGCTCGACTTTAAGTTCCTTTGTAAATTAATCTTTCACTTTTCCAAAGCTTCAAGGAATGATTGTGTTTTGTTTTTAGATTTTATCTTTATAGTTTCGTGCTTATCAAAGTATCTTTTAGAATTAATCTTTACAGCAGATCCAAAGAAGCTCCATCTTTTCAGCAGAACACGCAACATATGACTATTTGTACATTAATTCAGTTTAAGTTGCATGCTATTCTCATCACTTCCGTGTGTTAACCTGTGGAGGTGAATCATTGAAAATTTAATGGATTTTAATCTCTTTACCAAAGCCATTAACTCTGGAGTAGCCAAATGTTTTGGTGTGTAAGACCATGGTACATTGATAACCATATGATTTTTTTAGCAAATCATCTATCAACATATTTGATTTGTCTTTACTAAAGTCGTACCCCTTTGGACTAGTTAGTTCTTTTATCTAAGGTGAACTAATTACCAATAATGGTTTTTCCACAGCCTTTACCACAAGCCATTTTCTTCTGGGCTAGCCAACTCTTCACATTAACTGATATGGTGAGTTGATTACCATACAACTTATTAGCAAGTTGTCAACTAAAAACGGATTTGAGATATCTTTACAGAGCCGTTTGCTCATGGATTAGCCAATCCTTTTGTAACCATGGTGGATTGATAACCTATTGATGTTACCATCTCAAAAACCATTTATTCAACCTTTGTTTTAAAATATGTTTTACTTAACAAAGGTTTCTTCCAAAAATCATTTAAGTGGTAAAAAATGCAAGCAGACTTTGATTAAAATACTGTTTGATCAGCAGTACTTTGAATAAAGTACTGATTTATCAAAAATAATTTATTCAATTAAGATTCATACTAGTTATTCATCATCATCACAAACAAATTGATGACCATGCAAGCAATTTCATTATCTTCTTCAACTTCCATTCCATGCTCTAGCATCCTCCTCATAAGTTCTACTGTAAGAGGATATCTTCTATCTGCAAACATGTGAATCATTGTTCCATTTTCCAGCTCTAGAACATGTACTCCAGATTCTTCAAAGAATCTCCAGCTAACAATTTCCCAATTCTCTTGATTCGTCCAAATTTCACGTAAGCTTTGTTCTTCAGTTTCCCATACAGTCGTGAGATCCCCAAGCAATACTAAACCAATTCCTTCTAATGGATTATATTCAAAGTAATCTTGCACTAGATGATATAAATAAAATAAATCCACTCTATCAATTGCATGCAGTAAATCCCATAGCTTATTGAACACTCGCTTTCATCTCTATGAAACATCAGATAACTTCCATCTTTGGATTCCACAACTTCAAAAGCAATAATTTGAGATTTGTTCATCTTCACGTCTGCATCTTCTTTAGAATACTCAAAATCCACTATTCTTAGATAATTTCTTAGCTCATCCTTAGTAGCAGATCTTAACTCAACTTTCTCTTTCTTTGATGGCTCAATCTTCAACTTCGCTTTTTCTTTTTAAGCTTTCTTTCTATCCTTCTGTCCAAGTAGCATCATCTTTAAAATCTTTGATACTTGCAACACTTTTCTTATAACCTTCCCTAACATCATCATATAATCGTTTCATCTCAACATAATTCAGCTTTTGCAATCCTTTATACCCTTGACTTTTTAGATAAGCCATCATTGCATTTCTGTCCTTAGCTCGATTTGGTCTTCTGGGTAGAAAAGAAAGGAATAGGTGACTCTAATGTTTCAAAGACCTTCAAAGATTCAATTCCTCTTGCAATTTCTTAGCTGCTTCTCTATTATGAGCTTCTTCAATTTCCTTAGCTTCTCTATCTTTAGCATTTAATTCCTCTTGAAGCTTTCTAGCTACTTCCTCATTCAAGGCAACTTGAGCATCTCTTATCTGTGCTAGAGAAAGTTTCTTTTTCTTCTTTGTTTCTACTAATATACCTTTCCTTTATCTTTAGGATCTATTGCAGGTTGAGAAGCTCTTGGTTGTTCCTCTCGCAACTTCGAAATACTAACACCCTTTGGCTTTGATCATGTAAGATTTCAAAGAATTGTTTCATCATCACTGCAGTATGTTTATGTGTAGCTTTTCTTCACGTAAAATAGTAGAGGGACCAACTTTTCTTCAAATACAGAGTAGAAGGACCACCTTCCTCTTCAAAGTCTACCTTGGAGAAATCAACTCTTGCCTGAAGTTCCTTGTTGAAAGACAGTACTTTGAACAAGTACCTTGATCATCAGTATTTTGAACATCAATAACTTGCTCCTCAAGACTTTGAATTTTTCTTTCTCAAGACTATCAATAACCTGTTTCTTCAAGATCATCAGCTGCGTCAAGACTTTGATTCATTCTTCTTTTCAGTAACTTCTTTCAAATTCGTTTCTTCTAAATTCCTCCCCAATTTGATTGAAGATTCCTGGTGAACCTTTTTGCTTTTGGTTGGCTTCAAATTGCCTAACCGGCCTTCCCCGCTTTGAGATTTGACCCATAATCTATGATGTTGAACCAAGGGCCGACAACTTCTTTAACCGTCTAAACTTAAGCTTCAAATTCTTGATCTGTAGCCTGATCTTCAAAAGACTTCTTTAATCTAGTCAACTCCCTTGATAAAGCATAGTTGTTGAGAACTTGACCCTCAGGCTCCATAGTTGGTTCATCTCCTCCAGATGATGAATGTTCTGCTTGTGGAGATACTTGTGGAGATGGTGGAGGTGGAACTGCAATATCTTCTTGACCAGTACTTTGCGAAGCAGTACTTTGAGATGCAGTATCTTGTGATGCAGCACTTTGAGATGCATAATCTTGTGATGCAGACTGAGAAGCAATACCCTGTGTAGAAGCGTATCTTCTCTGCATTATCCTCTTCAGCTTCATCTCTGATAGCCTGAACAACTTCCATCATCGAAGTATTTAATGGAGTGTGTTTGCCAGTGAAGAGATCACTTTGCCTCTCCATAAAAGTAAAGATCTTGGCTTGTTGTACCACAACAGGTAGTAAGTCTGTAGGCTTTGGTACATCAGCAAGTTGCTTGTTCAAGAACACCTGTATAAACCTTGGGTATATCAACCATTTGGATCCATGTGAAATGTGTGAGAGCATTCCATCAAGAATTAGACTTGAGAAGTTGAAAACATGATTTGTAGCTAATCCCACTATAGCAGATGCTATATTTGACCCAAACTGCTCCCAAGAGGTACTTTTAGCACTTATGCAATGAAGCAACACATGAACTAAAAACATCCAATGAGGACAAAATAAGGGTTTCTTGAATGTTTGTTTAGTTAAGGACCCTTCATAGCCAATGTCCCTAAATGTATCCCAAATCGTGCTTATCAAAACGAATAGCCCCATCTTCATCATTAAACAATAAGTCTTCACGAATAGAGGCTTTATCTTCAGTTCTTCCAAAGAATCGTGAAGCTGAACATAAAATTCATCATTCTCCATATGATCCCTAGCAGAGCCCAAAATTGCGTATCCGTGGCTCAATTATATCCGGTTCCACTAAAAGAGCATAGCTAATCGTGACCCAAGAAGATAATCAATGATATCATGAAAAGCCACATTCGCTCTTTTCTAAATTAGCCACCATGTTGTGCTTTGAAACTGATATGCGATTCGCCATTGATGATTATGTTATCACAATAAGAGATATGACGAATAATATAGGTAAAAGAGAGATAAATATGGAAAATATTCTAATGTATCAATATTAGAGGGAAATTCGGAGAGTAGTTATTTATAGGTGAGATTTGAAAAATCACAGCCCATAATAACAAAGTTACCGCTAGTAGCAATTACCCCTCAATATGACCGTTGGAACAGTACTTTTAATAAGACAAATAGTACTTCCATGTATGCAGTACTTTCCAAGCAGTACTTTCATGAAATCAAAAGCAGTACTTTCCCAAATTTCTCTGTACAAACTAAGTATACATAAATATCCTCCCCTCAAACAATGCATAGGACTATACTAATACATTATAGTCCTCCCCTAAATGTAGCTCAGTAGTTAATCATGCCAATGCTCACCACCAAGTGATTGAATCTTGAAACATCAAAGCATTTGGTGAGTAAGTCAGCTACATTGTCATCTGTGTGAACCTTGACCACATTAATGAGCCTGTGCTCATAACAATCTCTGATAAAGTGATGCCTAATCTGAATGTGCTTGGTCTTGGAATGATAAACTGGATTCTTCACAATACAAATAGTACTCTCATTATCAATATTGATAGGAGTATTCTTAAAATTGAACCCATAGTCCAAGAGTTGATTCTGCATCCACAAAACTTGACCACAACAACTTACAAAGCACTACATATTCAGCTTCAGTAGAGGATGTTGCTGCAATTGTCTGTTTCTTACATTGCCATGAGACTAATCTTCTTCCAAGATACTGGCATCCTCCGCTTTTGATCTTCTATCATAGTTATCACCTGCATAATCACTATCTGAAAAAGCTTCCAAGTGAAAAGGTGAATCCTTAGGATACCACAACCCCAACTTAGGTTGTTGTTTCAAATAACTAAAAATCCTCTTAACTCATTTTCCGCTACTATACAATAGGTCACTGGTTCATCATCAAACTCAGCACTCCAGTCAACCTCTGATAAACTTTCTTGAGCAACCAAAGCTTTGGTTTCAGTAATAGGGATTTCTTTGAGCTCCACTTTGGTTTCTCATCATTCTGTTTGCTTGATACTTAGCAAACCTGCATTCCCTTGCAAAATGTCCAGTCTTTTGACAATTGAAACATTCAATTTTTGATTTGTCAAAAGTAATTCCCTGTTTTGGCTTGAAGTCAATTTTCTTTCCTGTTTTCTTCATGTACTTCTTGATCCTTGCAGTGATCATTGCTACTAGCCACCTGATATCAATTTCTTCCAAAGCATCCTCTTCAATCTGTGAGAGATCTTCTTCATAGGTGACTGGTAAAGAAGCCTGTTGAGCAAAGAAGGAATATACAACTTCATCTGAGTGCATGGTAGTAGTTGGTGGGGCTTGCTGAGCATGGGTGGGAGTAGTATACGAGACAGTACTTTGAGCCACAGTACTTTGAGTAGGAGAAGCAGTACTTTTGGTGGAAGTACCGCCCCTCTTTTCAGATGATAGAAAAGCAATACTGTGAGACTTAGAACTTGTTTGACCATTCATCTCATGCTCATACACCTTCAGATGGTTGTAGAGATCATCAAAGTCCATGACATCCAAACCAGGTTGTCCTCTGATCATTGTAGCAATCACATGCCATGTAGATGATTAAACATTCAACAATAAGCTTCCCCTGAAACCCATATGTTAACCATCTTCTATGCTCCCCTTGACTTGAACAGTACTTTGACTTTATCTTTAGCAGTACTTTGACTCTTTGACTTATCTTCCCCTATTTGATGATGACAAAACAAACACGATTCTTGTACGAACTTCCCTAGATGAAGTAGCAGAAGTTGAGATAATTAAATCTCACCATGAATGAAACATTTTTGTCTTCCTTTGTATTCCCCTTAATCCATGCCATCACACTCCAATATCTCTTCCCCTTTTTGTTATCAACAAATAGAGAACATATGCAATAGAAACTTCCCCTTGAGTGGTGCATGAACATCAATGATTCTTCAAATCTGTAAGCTTTATGTAATGATTACTTGTGAAGAAAACCAAGTATAACGAATTTGATGAAGAAGTAGAATTTCCCAAACTTGTGTCTTAAATCTTGTACTATCCACGAAACTCCATACTTATACGCTTCAAATATAAGTAGACCGCAATCCCTTGACAAAAATCCTCAACTAGTATGAGACACTGAGCACTACAATGTAACTCCTTTAAGTGATAGCCAATGTGTGCATAGAGCATCATAAGAAAAATCACACATTGCTAGATTCATCAAGCTATATGATAAGAACACAAACCTGTGAAACTCAACTACAACATCAAATAAATGATATTCAACCTTCTTCGTAATCAATTAATCCATAAGAATCAAATACAAACCTTTTAAATCCTTTAAGAACATAAACTTCTTCCTGTGTGTGTGAACAATAACCTCTGTGTGTGTCGTCCAAAAACCATAACAATAATAATGCTCGACTTCCCCTTAATTTGAAAACCATATGAGAAGCAGTACTTTCAATATAACAGTACTTTGAAACCTCCTCACAGTACATTGAGAAGTAACAGTACTTTAAAAAAATCAGCAGTATTAATAGTCCAAGAGCAGTACTTTTGTCAAGCAACAGTACTTTCGTCAAGCAGCAGTACTTTGTGAAAGGATAACAGTACCTTCAATAAAATATATCACAAACTGCCTTTGACTTACCAAATAACCTTGTCTTCAGCAGTACTTTGACCACTGACCAGATTTAACCATGAGTATGCTGTCAAATAGTCAAACAAATAATATCATGTGCACCCCAAATCACATAAATTAGGACCAGTACTTTAAAAACTCCAACAGTACTTTCGTGTCCAATAAGCAGTACTTTCTCGTGACTATGATCTAAATCAAACGAGTGGGGACCATCGGTGTACGAGCCAAATTCAACGTCCAAAGTAAAATAAAAAATCACTTGAGACTCACGTGAACCAAAACCATGTCATCTCTTTAAATCTGCGTCACAACCCAAACATATTTAAAACTATAATGCGTTGACTGGTACTAAGCAACAAAGCCATCGTAATAAGGAAACCAAAGACGCCTCATATCTGACATCCATGTGATCATCCATAATAATATAAAGCAACCATCATGCCCATGTGATCACTTAAAACAGCCAATTCTTCTCCATTATGGGTCCCAGCGGATAGCAATATATATGATCAGTACTTGCACCATACAAATATTATTAGATGAATACCACCTGACCCACGTTCAACAAAAACAAACAGAATTTGTGTCTTCACTTGATCATTAAATAAAAGCACCAATCAAATCTCTTAGTAGATCAAGTTCAAAAACCAATTTAATAAGTCACTTCTTATTATTGTACCAACCCTCGTGATGATGGACCAATCAAGTGCATGTCCAACGTAGCAATCATACAATGCACCAAACCAAATCAATAATGCTTAATTCATACCACACGTGACCAAGAATTAATGAGATCCAATCATTCGAAGATCCATGTGTGTCACCCAATACAATTCACCTATTGATGTGTATCCCACGTGATGAGATACATATACTTTCTTTAAATTTATCGACTTTTTGATCAGGCACATGAAAGAAAACGTCAATATCAAATTCATGGAATGCACTTTCCCATTAACCAATCAAATCACCATCTTCGAATTGCTTTTCTTTTCGACAACAAGATCTGCTTTTTCTTTGAAACTGCTTTCTTCGATAACTTATACCAATTCTGATTCAATTAAACGACATAAAACCTTGAATAATCCCTAGATATCACGAGCCCCAGGCTTTGATACCACATGTGAAGATCGTTGTAAGCTCTTAGACTAGGTCTAATATTATATCTAGGAACACATAATAATGAAAGCGGAATATTCAAACATAGAATCAACATTATTATGAACAAGGTTTTTCATTATCATAAACTAACTAACTAACTATAATAAAGATCAAAGACTTGATCTAACACTAACTAACTAAACCCTAGGTGTTTTCCCTACGCCTAGGTTCCCACACACACACACCTTTAGACGTCTACATCTTGTACATACTATGAAACTAATGACCCTATGTCTCTTTATATACTAGAGACATCTAGAGTTTACAAGAGGAATCATAATATAATTAGGAAATTAAATATTCTTTTAAGCATATCTTCTAGAATCTTCCAAATCCTCCATCTTTTTGTAGTTTCCCTTCTTGTCACTTTTAGTCCTTCATGTTTCATTCTTCTTGTTTTGTATCATCAAATCTATAATACACCCAACACCCAACGTTCATTCGACTTTCTAACATCGTTATTTATGTTTTTCCATGAGTTTTGACTATTTATTTGTCAATTTTCGAGTTAGGTCTAAAAGTTACAATATTTATCGTTTTAGGCTTTTCTAGTGCCGAATCGAATAGTGCCTACCAAATAGAGTTAAAACTCATACGATAACTCATTCAATAGTGAAATAAACCATAAAAACAATAGACGATATAAAATCAAGTCATGGTTGATAAAATAGTGATAAAGGCAAAGCTCGGTTTAGTTTAACGTAATGCGGTTACCTAAAATAGACTCCCTAAATTACCAGTTGTCACATTATGTCAGTCAGCCAGAAGGATTTGTTGATCCAGAGTTCCCTAATCACGTGTACAAACTGAACCAGGCTCTCTACGGTCTCAAACAATCCCCTCGGGCGTGGTATGATAAGTTGTCATCCTTTCTTATCTCTAATAATTTCGTCAAAGGATCGGTCGACCCTACACTATTCATACAATATCATGGGGCACACATTTTAATCGTTCAAATTTATGTGGATGACATCATTTTTGGGTCAACACATCTAAAGTACTCAAACGCTTTTTCAAAACTTATGAAAAAACATTTTGAAATGTCCATGATGGGTGAACTTACGTTCTTTCTAGGACTGCAAGTTCATCAATCACCCCGTGGTATTCTCTTGAGTCAGTCCAAATATTCCCTTGAAATTTAAAACAAAAATGGAATGCAAAACTGTGATACCTATGCCACACCAATGGCACATACCAAGAAACTAGACGCTGATTTGCATTGGAAATTGGTTGACCCTACCAAATACCGAAGTATCATTGGGTCTCTCATGTATCTAACAGCCAGTAGACCTGATATTATCTTTGCTGTATATCTTTGCTCCCGTTATCAGTCAAGACCAACTGAAACCCACCTCTCTGAGGCTAAAAGAATCCTCCGATACATCAAGGGAACCATTAACTTGGGGATCTGGTATCCGAAGGATTCTGGTTTTGAACTAATAGTTTTTTCAGACGCTTATCACGTAGGTTGCTTAGATTCTCGGAAAAGTACTTCAGGTGCTCTATAATTTCTTCATAATAAACTGGTGTCATGGCAATCGAAGAAGCTGGATTGTACATCGCTGTCCTCAACAGAAGCAGAATATGTAGCCATGTCAGCATGTTGTGCTCAAGTCATTTGGATGCGAACACAACTCAAAGACTATGGTTACGTATTTGCTAGAATCCCGATGCACTGCGACAATCGAAGTGCTATTGCGATCTCGTGCAACTCTTTTCAACATTCGAAATCAAAGCACATCGATCTTCGATATCATTTCATCAAGGAGCATGTGGAAAAGGGTACCGTTGAATTATACTTTGTGGGTACTGAATACCAACTGGCAGATCTTCTCACCAAAGCCTTAGCTCCTGCTAGGTTTACTAAGTTGGTCCACCGGATTGGTATGCGGTGTTTGACTCCAGATGAACTGGATGAACTTTTAAAACAATCTTAAAACCAGTCAAACACCAAAACATCTTTTGTAAATATTTTCTCAAAAACAAAATACAAAATCAGAAAACATATAAAACACAAAAATATTCTTCTCTCTAAAATTTCTTTAAACATGGCAAGTACAAATCTTCCGTCAACACTTTACTCTTTCAAATTTCAGTATTTTTTCGGTCAAGTGTTGAGGGGGAGAAAGTAAATATTTTCTGTTTCATAAAACCTTGTAATTGCATGTTACCTTATTCCGGTTGTATCTTTGATAATGGTGGTCACGTTTCTGGTTTATTGACACTCCCCGGACCCAAATTTGTAAAATTTCTCTATTTCTAAAGAGAGGGGGAGTGTCGTCAAGTTTCTTTCCAAATATCATGCTTAACATAACCAAAATGGAAGTTATGGGCTTTGGATAAAAATGGTTAAGGTGGAGGGACTAAAGTTGACAAAATCTTAAATTTAATTATACAAAACTCTTCTACCTAAAATACTTATCATTTATTTCAAGCATTAAATACCACAACCACCATCATCCCACGCCTAAGCTTCAATCTTCAAAACCGTGTTATAATCTTTCAATTTGTAAGTGGTTTATGATTCTTTGAGTGTTTTTAAACATTGGTTTTTAATGTTTCACAAATCTAACGGTTTGATTTCACTCTAGGCGTGATTATGTGGTCTACGCATAAGCTTATGATCACATGATCACGTTTGGTTGATTTTGATGATATGGGTTGTGTTTTCAACGTTTATATCAAGTCTTTAAAACATTTTCATCATAAAAACCAACCCAGAAACTGTTTTTAATCACTTATTCATAATTAGGGTTTATGCGTGGATTTGGGCGTTTTCTTGTGAGAGTGTTTCTGTGTAATTAGTTGGTTGTAGGATGTTTGTTACATGCTTAAATCACATA
>OU343217.1:101025650-101154106 GCA_910596185.1 Chrysanthemum makinoi | reverse complement strand
GAAAGAACAAGTTAAACTTCTCCTTCTCTATACCTATGACTCCAACATGGGTGAATTTCACTCACATGCAGGATGCTAAGCCCATCTGGATGGCTAGAAAGGCTAAGTTTGGTAGGAACGGAGTCAATGAGATGAGGACATTAATGCTGAAACAGCAGTTTCAATAATTCCAAATCTCTGAAGAAGAAGGTATCCATCAAGGGGTATGACAGTTCCATAAGATTTTAAGTCAGTTGAACAGCTGAAGGCAAGACCATAATGATGATTGCAATTCGAAGTTCTTACGATCTTTACCTCCATCTTGGTTGCAAGTAAGCATTGCACTCAAAGCTAAAGGTGGGCTATATATGCTCACTTTTGATGAACTATACAACAGACTTAAATCTCTTGAGCCTGATGTCAGAAGTCCTTTTCGTCCATCCACTCCTAGTCACACAACATTTGTTGGGGCCTCCTCAAATAAGATGACTTATGCTCCAAGTCCAGTTTCCTCGGCATCATCATCCTACATTACCACTCCATCAAATTCTCAACCTAAATCCAGTGGTGTATTAGAAGATGTACTTCACTCTTTCGTTGCTGATTATGACACTCAGCAGCAACTAGCCTTTGAGGATTTTGAACAGGTGGATCCCCTTTATATGGAAGAGATGAACTTGAAGTGGCAACTGGCCATGCTTTCAGTGGACATCAAGAGGTTTGAGCGTAAGTCTGGGAGAAAGTTTGGTTTCCAGGGAAGAGATCCAGCAAGATTTGACATAAGGAAAGTCAAGTGCTATACTTGTGGTCAGATGGGTCATTTCTCAAGAGAATGCAAGGATAGGAAGACTGGTGATGAGGTTAGGTATTCTTCCTATCAGCAAGAAGCTGGAAATTCCAAAGCTGGATCCTTAACTGCTATGGTCACTCTGGATGATCATGTCAACTGGAAGGTGCATGAGCCTGAGAATGATGAAGCTCCTGGTTCTGAGAATATTGAATTGCTTGCAAGCTGTAGTTTAGAGGATAGGCATGATCAAATTGCCTTAATGGGCATCTCTCAGGTACATAATTGTGTGTTTGGTTGTAGTGAAAGATATAATGAACTTAAGGAAGCCTATGATGAATTGAAACATAAATATAATGAATGTTATGTCGAAGTTGAGGCTTATAAACAAGATTTAAAAACATTAGAAAGACAAAAAGTTTGGTTTCAAAAGAATCAACTGGCTTATGATGAAAAGATAAGGGTGTTAGAAAGTGATTTAGAATGTGCTAAAATTGATTTAAAACATACTGAGAAAGAAAAAGCTAAGGTAGTTTCAGAAAACCAAGTGTTGAAAAAGAAACTAGATGAGGAAGTAGCTAAACATAAAGAATGGTTAATGTCAAGTGACAATTTAGCTAGCTTCATCTATAGCAGTCAATCTCCTAACTCCACAGTAGCTTTAGGTTTTTAGAAGTATGTAGGATTAGAAGCTAGGGATGACACACGTAAATCTACACCAGCAGGATTAGCTAATTTTGTAAAAGAGGGTAAATTACATGCTGTCCCTGGACCTATTAGAGGTGAACATATGACCATTGACCTTTCCATCATAGTTGACTTTGATGGTTCACACCATCTTTATGGCAAAAAGTCAAAAGACGTGCCAAACCCTGATTCTTCATCTAATGACTTTGTCTCTTGTTCTGACAGTGACAAGTCCTCTGACCAAGGGTCTACTATATATACCAGTTGTGATTCAAGTGAAAAGTCAGACCTTCCCAAGACCTCACCCAAGCCTACACCCAAGACTACCTACAAGCCTTTAAGAGTTGCTGCTGAGGAATCAACTTCCAAGACAGTTTCCTCTGAAGACTTGTCATTTAATTCTTTGCAAAATAATGCTTTTAATTCTGTTAATGTTTGTGGTTTGAATGCTTTTGCATGTAATAGAACATCTTTCACTTTGAATAAATCTTCTAACAAGAAGAAATGTATTGTTTGTGGAAGTAAATTTCATTTGATTAAGGATTGTAATTTTCATGAGCAAAGAATGGGTGTATGTGCTAGTCAAAAGAAACCTAGACCAATGTGGAAAAATGTTAATGACATACCATCTTTTGTTCCACAAGCAACTCATAAACCTTCTCCATTTGCTTGGAGAAGATCTGTTGCTAGACCATATGTGAGACCAACTAGTTCATATTTTCAAAATGGTTATTGGCATGGATGTGTTGACTCAATGAATGAAGGGAAGGGATATAGGGATACTGCTATGAAGCCCTCAGCAGGTTGTGCTTGGACTAAAAAGGGACCTAATTTTCAATGGAGGACCAAGAACAATAGTGGATCTTATACATCTACATGGCCTAAATCTTATGATACACAAGGCAGGATCAAGTCAGTAATGACTTGAGTCTCCATAGTGTACTGATATTTTGTATATATTTATGTTGTTGTTGTAGGATCATCCCCTGAGGAGTAAAGATGTTGGCATAGTGGATAGTGGTTATTCTAGAAGCATGTCAAGAAACAAAGAAAAGATGCATGATTTTGTACCCATAGAAGGAGGAGGCAGTGTGACTTTTGGTGGAGGAGATGGTAGAATCACAGGGAAAGGCACCATTAGAACACCTCATTTGGATTTTGAGAATGTGTACTATGTAAAGGAACTGCAACATTTCAACTTGTTCTCAGTATCACAAATTTGTGACACCAAGAACAAAGTATTATTTTATGAGGATGAATGTATTGTACTCTCTAAATACTTCACACTTCTAGAAGATACATCCATTTTGCTGAGAGTTCCTAGAAGCTACAATTTATACACATTCAATTTGAATGATGTTCAACCAGAAGGTGACCTAACATGTTTGGTGGCTAAAGCATCCCTGGATGAGTCTACAAAATGGTATAGAAGGATGGCTCATGTGAATTTAAAAACCATTAACAAGCTTTCTAAACTGGGTCTAGTTGAAGGACTTCCTTCCAAAGTCTTCACCAATGTACACAATTGTGTTGCCTGCAACAAAGGAAAGCAACACAAAGCCTCATACAAACCCATTACAGCTGTGAGCACTATCTCAGAACCTCTTCAGTTGCTGCATATGGATCTCTTTGGTCCAACCCAAGTCAGGAATATTGATCACAAGTATTTCTGCCTTGTAATCACTGATGACTATAGCAGGTTTTGTTGGGTATTCTTTTTGAGGACTAAAGATGAAACATCTCAAGTTTTAAAAGATTTCATTACCCTGGTTGAAAACCAGTTGAACAAAAAGGTTAAAGGTATTCGGTGTGATAATGGGACAGAGTTCAAAAATATATTATTAATAGAACTCTGTAAGTCTAAAGGGATAAAAGGGACTATAGCACTCCAAGAACCCCACAACAAAATGGGGTAGCTGAAAGAAAGAATAGGACCTTAATAGAGGCAGCAAGATCCATGCTTGCAGACTCTAAATTACCCACTATGTTCTGGACTGAAGCCGTTAGCACGGCTTGCTATGTACTAAATAGGGTATCCATTACTAGACCTCATTTCAAGACACCTTATGAACTTCTTACTGGGAAGGTTCCTGCTATACATTACCTCAAACCGTTTGGATGTCAAGTGACCATTTTGAACACCAGTGATCCATTGGGAAAATTTGATGAGAAAGCTGATGAGCGGTATATTGTGGGTTATTCAGCTCATAGTAAGGCTTATAGGGTATATAATTTGAATGCTAGAAAGATTGAGGAGACACTTAACCTGAGATACCTAGAAGATAAGCCCAATGTTCAAGGTCAAGGTCATGTTTGGTCTTTTGACTTGGATTATTTAACTGATTACTTGGGTTATACCAGACATGTTGCTAACCAATCTGCAGGTACACAAGAGTCTCCCACTGAAAATGCAGGTACCCTGGATGATGACTCAGAGAGTGAGTCTGATCATGATGAACAACCAATTCTTGTACCTTCCTTCTCTCCTAACCATTTTGTAGGTGATCATTCTAAAGTAACTTCTGATGAGCATGAAGATGAGTCACACTATGTAGAGGACCTTGCTAGACTCAAGAAGCAAGAGTATGCAGCCAATCTAGAAGCTGAGAGGCTTGGTGGGGAGTTTGCAAGAGAAGCAGTCAGTGGAAACCATGATTCTCCTGACAGTCATCCTGTTTCTCCTAACATCACCAAATCTGCTGACAGCCCTGCTGCATCTACTCCAATTTCTACTAGTGTGTCCACAAACTTTAAAGAACCATATACACGATTTCCTAGTCCTTCAGATCTTGGTAATCATCAACCCAAATATGGAATCTTTACCTCACCTTCCTATGACAGTGATTTTGAACCAACTATGAATAATCTTGACACCACAATTGATGTCAACCCCTCTGCTACAAAAAGGATCAACAATGCTCATCCTCAAGCAAATATTATTGGTGATCCTCAAGCACCTGTTCGTACTAGAAGTGCTGTGTCAAGCTCTAAGTATTGTCAAGTTGCTTTTCTTTCCTATGTCTCAAACCAGCAAAGGGACAATCACACAGACTTTAAGCATTGTCTGTTTGCTTGCTTCCTTTCTCAAGTGAACCAACCATGTTACTCAAGCTCTTGAAGATTCCAGTTGGCTTGAAGCAATGCAAGATGAGATGCAACAATTCAAGAATCAGAAGGTTTGGATATTGGTACCACTACCAAATGGGAAGATTGCAATTGGGACAAAATGGATCTTGAAGAATAAAAGAGATGCAAGTGGTATTGTGGTTAAAAACAAAGCACGATTAGTGGCTCAGGGGTTCAGGCAAGAGGAAGTAATTGATTATGATGAAGTTTTTGCACCTGTAGCTAGAGTTGAGGCCATTCGAATGTTCTTGGCTTATGCATCTTATATGGGTTTCATGGTCTATCAAATGGATGTGAAAGGTGCTTTTCTGTATGGTGAGATAGAAGAAGAGGTATATGTCACTCAACCCAAAGGCTTTGAATACCCAGATCATCCACAGCATGTTTACAAGGTTGTGAAAGCTCTCTATGGACTCCATCAGGCACCAAGAGCATGGTATGCTAGGCTAAAGATGAAACATCTCAAGTTTTAAAAGATTTCATTACCCTGGTTGAAAACCAGTTGAACAAAAAGGTTAAAGGTATTCGGTGTGATAATGGGACAGAGTTCAAAAATATATTATTAATAGAACTCTGTAAGTCTAAAGGGATAAAAAGGGACTATAGCACTCCAAGAACCCCACAACAAAATGGGGTAGCTGAAAGAAAGAATAGGACCTTAATAGAGGCAGCAGGATCCATGCTTGCAGACTCTAAATTACCCACTATGTTCTGGATGAAGCCGTAGCACGGCTTGCTATGTACTAAATAGGGTATCCATTACTAGACCTCATTTCAAGACACCTTATGAACTTCTTACTGGGAAGGTTCCTGCTATACATTACCTCAAACCGTTTGGATGTCAAGTGACCATTTTGAACACCAGTGATCCATTGGGAAAATTTGATGAGAAAGCTGATGAGCGGTATATTGTGGGTTATTCAGCTCATAGTAAGGCTTATAGGGTATATAATTTGAATGCTAGAAAGATTGAGGAGACACTTAACCTGAGATACCTAGAAGATAAGCCCAATGTTCAAGGTCAAGGTCATGTTTGGTCTTTTGACTTGGATTATTTAACTGATTACTTGGGTTATACCAGACATGTTGCTAACCAATCTGCAGGTACACAAGAGTCTCCCACTGAAATGCAGGTACCCTGGATGATGACTCAGAGAGTGAGTCTGATCATGATGAACAACCAATTCTTGTACCTTCCTTCTCTCCTAACCATTTTGCAGGTGATCATTCTAAAGTAACTTCTGATGAGCATGAAGATGAGTCACACTATGCAGAGGACCTTGCTAGACTCAAGAAGCAAGAGTATGCAACCAATCTAGAAGCTGAGAGGCTTGGTGGGGAGTTTGCAGAGAGACCTAGTCAGTGGAAACCATGATTCTCCTGACAGTCATCCTGTTTCTCCTAACATCACCAAATCTGCTGACAGCCCTGCTGCATCTACTCCAATTTCTACTAGTGTGTCCACAAACTTTAAAGAACCATATACACGATTTCCTAGTCCTTCAGATCTTGGTAATCATCAACCCAAATATGGAATCTTTACCTCACCTTCCTATGACAGTGATTTTGAACCAACTATGAATAATCTTGACACCACAATTGATGTCAACCCCTCTGCTACAAAAAGGATCAACAATGCTCATCCTCAAGCAAATATTATTGGTGATCCTCAAGCACTGTTCGTATAGAATGCTGTGTCAAGCTCTAAGTATTGTCAAGTTGCTTTTCTTTCCTATGTCTCAAACCACAAAGGACAATCACACAGACTTTAAGCATTGTCTGTTTGCTTGCTTCCTTTCTCAAGTGGAACCAACCAGTGTTACTCAAGCTCTTGAAGATTCAAGTTGGCTTGAAGCAATGCAAGATGAGATGCAACAATTCAAGAATCAGAAGGTTTGGATATTGGTACCACTACCAAATGGGAAGATTGCAATTGGGACAAAATGGATCTTGAAGAATAAAAGAGATGCAAGTGGTATTGTGGTTAAAAACAAAGCACGATTAGTGGCTCAGGGGTTCAGGCAAGAGGAAGTAATTGATTATGATGAAGTTTTTGCACCTGTAGCTAGAGTTGAGGCCATTCGAATGTTCTTGGCTTATGCATCTTATATGGGTTTCATGGTCTATCAAATGGATGTGAAAGGTGCTTTTCTGTATGGTGAGATAGAAGAAGAGGTATATGTCACTCAACCCAAAGCTTTGAATACCCATCATCCACAGCATGTTTACAAGGTTGTGAAAGCTCTCTATGGACTCCATCAGGCACCAAGAGCATGGTATGCTAGGCTAAAGATGAAACATCTCAAGTTTTAAAAGATTTCATTACCCTGGTTGAAAACCAGTTGAACAAAAAGGTTAAAGGTATTCGGTGTGATAATGGGACAGAGTTCAAAAATATATTATTAATAGAACTCTGTAAGTCTAAAGGGATAAAAAGGGAATATAGCACTCCAAGAACCCCACAACAAAATGGGGTAGCTGAAAGAAAGAATAGGACCTTAATAGAGGCAGCAAGATCCATGCTTGCAGACTCTAAATTACCCACTATGTTCTGGACTGAAGCCGTTAGCACGGCTTGCTATGTACTAAATAGGGTATCCATTACTAGACCTCATTTCAAGACACCTTATGAACTTCTTACTGGGAAGGTTCCTGCTATACATTACCTCAAACCGTTTGGATGTCAAGTGACCATTTTGAACACCAGTGATCCATTGGGAAAATTTGATGAGAAAGCTGATGAGCGGTATATTGTGGGTTATTCAGCTCATAGTAAGGCTTATAGGGTATATAATTTGAATGCTAGAAAGATTGAGGAGACACTTAACCTGAGATACCTAGAAGATAAGCCCAATGTTCAAGGTCAAGGTCATGTTTGGTCTTTTGACTTGGATTATTTAACTGATTACTTGGGTTATACCAGACATGTTGCTAACCAATCTGCAGGTACACAAGAGTCTCCCACTGAAAATGCAGGTACCCTGGATGATGACTCAGAGAGTGAGTCTGATCATGATGAACAACCAATTCTTGTACCTTCCTTCTCTCCTAACCATTTTGCAGGTGATCATTCTAAAGTAACTTCTGAGGAGCATGAAGATGAGTCACACTATGTAGAGGACCTTGCTAGACTCAAGAAGCAAGAGTATGCAGCCAATCTAGAAGCTGAGAGGCTTGGTGGGGAGTTTGCAAGAGAAGCAGTCAGTAGAAACCATGATTCTCCTGACAGTCATCCTGTTTCTCCTAACATCACCAAATCTGCTGACAGCCCTGCTGCATCTACTCCAATTTCTACTAGTGTGTCCACAAACTTTAAAGAACCATATACACGATTTCCTAGTCCTTCAGATCTTGGTAATCATCAACCCAAATATGGAATCTTTACCTCACCTTCCTATGACAGTGATTTTGAACCAACTATGAATAATCTTGACACCACAATTGATGTCAACCCCTCTGCTACAAAAAGGATCAACAATGCTCATCCTCAAGCAAATATTATTGGTGATCCTCAAGCACCTGTTCGTACTAGAAGTGCTGTGTCAAGCTCTAAGTATTGTCAAGTTGCTTTTCTTTCCTATGTCTCAAACCAGCAAAGGGACAATCACACAGACTTTAAGCATTGTCTGTTTGCTTGCTTCCTTTCTCAAGTGGAACCAACCAGTGTTACTCAAGCTCTTGAAGATTCCAGTTGGCTTGAAGCAATGCAAGATGAGATGCAACAATTCAAGAATCAGAAGGTTTGGATATTGGTACCACTACCAAATGGGAAGATTGCAATTGGGACAAAATGGATCTTGAAGAATAAAAGAGATGCAAGTGGTATTGTGGTTAAAAACAAAGCACGATTAGTGGCTCAGGGGTTCAGGCAAGAGGAAGTAATTGATTATGATGAAGTTTTTGCACCTGTAGCTAGAGTTGAGGCCATTCGAATGTTCTTGGCTTATGCATCTTATATGGGTTTCATGGTCTATCAAATGGATGTGAAAGGTGCTTTTCTGTATGGTGAGATAGAAGAAGAGGTATATGTCACTCAACCCAAAGGCTTTGAATACCCAGATCATCCACAGCATGTTTACAAGGTTGTGAAAGCTCTCTATGGACTCCATCAGGCACCAAGAGCATGGTATGCTAGGCTATCTACATTTTCTGAAGCATGGTTACAAAAGAGGTGCCATTGACAAAACACTCTTCCTAAAGAAGAATAACAGAGACATCATCCTTGTGCAAGTGTATGTGGATGACATTATCTTTGGATCCACTAAAGAAGCTTGGTGCAGGGAGTTTGAGGAGTTAATGAAGGGAGAGTTTCAGATGAGTGCTATGGGGGAGCTTACTTTCTTTTTAGGTCTACAAGTTCAGCAGAAACCTGATGGTATTTTTATCAGTCAGGATAAATATGTGAGAGACATTTTGAAGAAGTTTGATATGGAAAATGTCAGAACTGCCACTACACCTTATGAAGCTCAAAAACCAAAGAACACTTTTGAACCAGATCCAGCTGTGAATGTTCACTTATACAGATCTATGATTGGTTCATTAATGTATTTAACAGCTTCTAGGCCCGACATTAAATTTGCTGTGAGTGCTTGTTCTAGACATCAGGTCACTCCACTTACTTCCAACTTGAATGCAGTCAAAAAGATCTTCAAGTATCTGAAAGGCCAACCCAAGTTAGATCTTTGGTACCCAAAAGAGTCTCCTTTTGTATTGGAAGCATATAGTGATAGTGATTATGCTGGTGCAAATCTGGATAGGAGATCCACAACTGGAGGTTGCCAATTCCTTGGTAGAAGATTGATTTCTTGGCAATGCAAGAAACAAACTATTGTTGCTACCTCCTCTACTGAAGCAGAGTATGTTGCTGCTGCCAATTGTTGTGGTTAGGTACTATGGATCCAAAATCAATTGCTGGATTATGTGTTTAATTTCATGAACACCACAATCTATATTGATAATCAAAGTACCATATGTATAGTTAAAAATCCAGTTTTTCATAATAGAACTAAGCATATTGAGATCAGGCACCATTTTATAAGAGATGAATATGAAAAACATTTGATAAAGGTGATTAAGATTCACATAGATGATAATGTGGCAGATTTATTGACTAAAGCTTTTGATGGACCTAGGTTTCAACACCTAGTTGTCCATATTGGGATGGTTAACCCCTAACTGCAAAGTTTGAGGGGAGGCATAGGCCTCAGGGGAGGATTTTAGTTGTATATTTTGTAAACTTTGTATGTATTTAGTTATCTTTTTGTTTGCTAACACTAACCTGCTAATTTTCTTTTAGTTTTGTTTGTTTTGGTTTGGTGTGTTTCTCTGTGTCTGTTTTGCAGAATGCTTCTATAAGTTGAAGTTCACAAAGTTGGTTAATGGGAATATGGTCAAGTAAGCTTAAAGTTTGTTTCTACTGAAGAGAAGCTCAAGTATTGGTACAAGTTATCTAATTGATTCTACTGAAAGAAAGTACTGAAGTGCAAATCAAGTGCTAATCATGAAGAGATAACATGTTGATCATTCATTCAAGAAACAGTTTACAGCTTACAATCAACTTCAAATGAAAATACAAGACCATTCCTATACAAGATCTACCAAACATATACTAGTTCCTATCATCTATTACAAAAGCTGGTGGATATGCATGACCAGTACGATGAAGAAGCTGAAGATGAAAATGGAATGGATGGATTGATGAAAACGATGATGAAGATGCTCAAGAACCTAGTTTTATATCTTTGGCTCTTGGCATGGTAGATGGATTTGTGATATGAGAAATCTTCGGTTGTTCCATCTACTCGTTCCACCATAAAGCATCACTCCACCTTCCATTTTCCCTTTCCCTTCACCTCTGCCTCCTTGCCCTTTCCCTTCCTTCCATGGTATGAAGCACCAAGCCTTGGAGCAGGAAGAGCAATCACCACCCTCTTGTTGTTGGGAGTGGTGGATTTCTGGCACGTGGCCTTGGTTGAGGTTGGGGTTGTGAAGGTTGGGGTTGTGATGTCCTCTCCTCTTCCTCTCTCACCAATCTATTGAAGATTGGCTCTAGACCCTCTGTGGAGTCATCAGAACCCCTAGATAAATCACTTGGATTCACTACACTATCATCTTCAGAAGAAGGGAGAAATGGGGATTTTGAGGGTCGAGGTTCATCTTGATGGGGGTAGCGAAACAATGGGTGTGAATCATCACTGGATGAGGATGATGATGAGGAGGAAGTTAGATTGATTACTTCTGGTTTGGTAGACATGGCTTTTGTTGATGATTGAGGAATTTTTGGAGAAATTGGGGTTTTTGAAGTTAATTGGGGTATTGATGTGTGTTAAGTGTGCATTGGGATTATCTTATAGGCGGAGTCAAGGCTTGATGACAATTAATGCGAGTTGGGTGGCACAGTAAAACTCAAGATATTTACTGAAGATACTTAGTCACTTGAGTTGTTTCTGCTGATTGACCTCCTTCAGCAGATTGACCATCCTTTCTGCTGAAGTGTTAATTTTGAATTTGGTTGGAGTTACTTTACACGTCAGATATGGTCAACAACTTGTTCCGATATTTTTGACCATAAATTGGGTAACTTCTACTAATACCTTCTTCGCATATCTTCGCCCAAAATTAACTGATTCCCTCTTTACTCGATTTAAACACACTTCCAGTTGCGTGAATCATAATCTATTCTCACAATTTCTCACATGGCGTTTCAATTTAAGAAAGATCATAACAAGGTTGCTTTTCTGGGAAAAGCAAAGGGTCATGAATTATATGAACCTATGGTGGATTTCTTGAAAAGGTCCAACATTCATTATGCCTTAACGTACTCTCCAAATGTGATATATGAATCATTGGTTGAACAATTTTGGGCATCTGCTTCAAAACGAAGTGACACAGAGATAGAAGCTACGATTGATGGAACAGAGTATGTATTGACTGAGGAGTTGATTAGGAGACAACTTCATTTGGATGATAAAGATGGAGTTTATCACTCTAATACTGTGGAGATACTTGCTGGGTTAAGAGCTATTGGATACCAGAGTACGAACATTGATATGTGGCACAAGAACAAGCTCTGTCCCATATGGAGATTTTTGGTGCATACGTTGCTACAGTGCATGAGCAACAAGTAAAGAGGATGGGATCAATTCTCTACCCAATTGGGTTGTGGTATTGTGTGTCTTTCTAAGGGTTTAACTTATAATTTCTCTAAGTTTATTTTTGATAATATGGTTGAAAATATTCAAAGGAAAAAACATAAGTTTCTAATATATCCTAGGTTTTTACAAATGATATTAGACATAACAACCCAAGATAAAGTCTTTTGTCCCATTGGAGCTCTAACTGCTAAATTGTTTGCTTCAATGAAAACTAATTATGTTGGGACACACTATCCTTTGCTAGCAGCTATGTTGCCACAAGGCAATGAGGCTGCTTATGAGGGTAATGTTGTTGGTGCTCCACCCTCTACCAATGTTGCTGCTGATGGTAATCCATCAGTTGCCTTTGATGAGGGCCCTTCCACAACTGCTGAAGCATCACATGTTTCTCCTGACCAACCTCCACCTACACCTGTACCCACACCTAGTCCTAGTCCATCACCTACTCATGTTACTCCTGATGAGTTTGAGCATGAGGTTAATAGACTGACCACACCTAGTCCAGTTAGGGAGCCATTTGATGAAGGCTCCCCTATCTTTGAGCATGTCCATATTTCTCCTGAAAGGTCCAATGATGCTCCCATTACCACTGAGCAATCTACTGGTGGAGCTGAGGACCCTATTACACTTACATCTGTTCATGCTCTGCTGAATAGGTATGTGAAGGAAGTTGCTGATCTCAGAAAGGAGCTTGCTGATAATAAATCTTCACTTGGTGGTGAGATTGTGGGGTTGAAGAGAAAGGTTCAGGATTTAGAGGAACAACTTGGGCAAAATAGCAAAAGGAGGTTTGTGGTTTCTTCTAATGAAGAAGAGGATACTCATTTGGATTCACTTGAAATCTTGGCTGATGTGGCTCAAAAGACTCATGCTTCTTCTCCAATTGTTGGTGAATCTTCACAGCAAAAGGAACCTATAATGTTTACTAGACGAAGGAGAAGGCAATATTTGAACAAGGATTCCACTGAATCTTCAAAGGAGCCAAGTGTGGTCAATGTTGCAACTGCTGATGATCATATGGTGGATGTTGCTTCACGAACATGGTCAAGTTTCATCTATGCAAGAACAGCCATGTCCTCCACCTTCAGCAGATCATCATGAAGTATTTATTACTGGAAGAAGTTTTAATCTAGATCCTAATGCTGATGGTTCTTCTGATCTTGTTGGAGACACTCCTCAACATATTACTAATGATGCTTCCATGGGTGTTTCTTCTGAAGTTCCCATTGTTGATACTCCTCATGCTGATTCTGCTCATGAGCCTGCTGATAAAGGGAAAAGAGTTATGGTTGATGAAGAGCTTGGTTCAGATCTTGTGAGTGAACAGGAAAGGCTAGAGCAAGCAAGAATGCTAGCAGAGTATGCAGATATGATGAAGAGTCAAGCTTTGGCACAGCAGCTTACAGAGCAGTTTACTACCAATTTGCCTTCTGAAAGGCAAAGAGAATTGGATGCACAATCCATTAATTATACTGATGAGCAATGGGATACTTACACTCTTCAAGATACATCAAATCCTACTATTACCCAAAGTATCTTAGGTGATGCTTTTGATAGTGACAACTTTGCTGCACAAATGATGGCCCTTGGGAAACAAAAGAAGCTAGCTGCAGCTGCAACGAGAAAAGCCATTGCTGCTCAAAAGGCTCAAGCTAAGAGAGCGAGACCACCAAATGCAGCCTAAAAGAAAGCCTACATGAGGACTGTGGTGTATAATCAAAGTTCTAGCTTCTATCAATATGGTTTGACAAAGAAGCAAGTCTGGGCTTTATCTGATGATGCCTTACTCAGTCTGTACAATAAGACTATGAAGCAAATTACTTCAATTTCTCGCTTGAAAAGGATTGCTGGTAGTGCAGATGCTCCAAAGGCCAAAAGAACTAAGAAAGTAGAGATTGTGGATTCTTTTGATGATGTTACACCAAAGATGAGCTCTCATGCTGTTTCTGCGGAGGCATCTACTGAAGCTATAAGTTCTGCTGAAAGAGTTCACTCTGCTGAACCTTTTGTTGTTTCTTTTGAAGCATTCCCTAGTATGGTTGATCCATTTGTTGATAAAGAAGGAGCAGATATGGTTAGGAAAGCTGAACAAGCAGCTGCTAAAGCTAAAAGGGCCAGAGAGGTGCTTGAGAAATTGTATGCATTGCGTGGTGCTGTTCCAATTTCTTCTACTTCTACTTCTTCAATTCCTACTGAAGCTGTCCTTGGTGCATCTGAGAAGGTACCCTTCTCTGTCTCTATGTGGATTTATATACCAGGTAGGAGGGGGAAAAGGATGTCTAAAAGAAGACACATTGCTTTAAGGAGATCTGTGAGATCAGCTGGGACACACACCTCTAGGGTTCAGAAGTCTCACAGGGGTAGTTCTTTGGATCTAAAGGCTGCTGATTCAACTTTCATTAAAGAGGGATATGCTGATGATTTTCTTGAGGGGTCTCATGGTGTGTTGACTTCATGGACATTGACTGATGCACATCTTAACACCATCTTTAGGTTGGATAACTCTTCTATGCAGTTTACCTTCTTGAAGGACATACTTCATATGGTGGATAGGCAAGATTTGGTTACTCTTCATGGCCTTGTCACATAATATTATGATACTTATACTCCACAAGGTTCTGGGTTTTACTTATTGGGAGATCTTCAAGTCCTTTTTGACTCTCAATCTCCAAATGGTAAAGGGTATTCTATTTGGAAGGATTCACATAAGTGGAAGGTTGAGACTTGGAGATTTTATCCTATCCCAAGTGTGCATGTGGTGGAGACAAAGTGTGGGATGGCTGTGTGTATGTTCTCTGATAAGCTTTATCCTTTGTCTGTGAAATTGATGCAAAGAATGCTTAGAAAGAAGTTGGAAGTTCCTCCTGATCTAGTTGGAAATGATATGCTCCATGCTGAACAATTGATTGGATTGATTAAGACTCAGCTTCTGCAACACCAAGCATCTTCTTGATTCTGGTATCTTGTATTATTTCTTTCTTTCTTTGTTTCATTCTTAGTTAAAAAAAAAGTTTATGTATATTCTTTGTTTGTCTAACTTTTCTTGCAGGTTTGTTGTATATTCTCTGTTGTTGGTTATCAACTCACCAGCTGTGCCTTGTGTACATCAAAGGGTTGGCTAGTCCAAAGGGTACAGCTTTGGTAAAGACACATCAAATCTGTTGATAGCAGTAATGGTTTGCTCAAAATCATAGGGTATGCAACTCACCCATACTTAATTGCTGAGGGTTGTATGGTCATCAATTCACCATGGCTTATTCCTTTTTGGAATCCAAGAATTGGCTAGCCCATAAGTATATGGCTTGTGGTAAAGGCAGTGGAATACCATATTGGGTTCTCAATTCACCAAAGGTGATTCTTTCCCCTAAGAATTGACTAGTCCTGAGCAAACGGCTACAGGTAAAGACATCTCAAATCCGTTTATAGCTGCTGATTTGCTATAAATTAGATAAACTATGGTACACTGATAACCATCTGATTTATGGTAAAAAATATCAGAACAAGTTGTTGACCATATCCGACGTGTAAAGTAACTCCAACCAAATTCAAATTAACACTTCAGCAGAAAGGATGGTCAATCTGCTGAAGGAGGTCAATCAGCAGAAACAACTCAAGTGATTAAGTATCTTCAGTAAATATCTTGAGTTTTACTATGCCACCCAACTCGCATTAACTGTCATCAAGCCTTGACTCCGCCTATAATATAGTCCCAATGCACATTTAACACACATCAATTACCCCCAATTAACTTCAAAACCCTAATTTCTCCAAAAATTCCTAAATTATCAACAAAAGCCATGTCTACCAAACCAGAAGTTATCAATTTAACTTCCTCCTCATCATCATCCTCATCCAGTGATGATTCACACCCATTGTTTCGCTACCCCCATCAAGATGAACCTCGACCTTTAAAATCCCCATTTCTTCCTTCTTTTGAAGATGATAGTGTAGTGAATCCAAGTGATTCATCTAGGGGTTCTGATGACTTCACAGAGCGTCTAGAGCCAATCTTCAATAGATTGGTGAGAGAGGATGAGGAGAGGACATCACAACCCCAACCTTCACAACCCTAACCTCAACCAAGGCCACGTGCCACGTGCCAGAAATCCACCACGCCCAACAACAAGAGAGGTGGTGATTGCTCTTCCAGATCCAAGGCTTGGTGCTTCATACCATGGAAGGAAGGGAAAGGGCAAGGAGGCAGAGGTGAAAGGAAAGGAAAAAGGGAAGGTGGAGTGATGCTTTATGGTGGAACGAGTAGATGGAACAACCGAATATTTCTCATATCACAAATCCATCTACCATGCCAAGAGCCAAAGATATAAAACTAGGTTCTTGAGCATCTTCATCATCGTTTTCATCAATCCATCCATTCCATTTTCATCTTCAGCTTCTTCATCGTACTGGTCATGCATATCCACCAGCTTTTGTAATAGATGATAGGAACTAGTATATGTTTGGTAGATCTTGTATAGGAATGGTCTTGTATTTTCATTTGAAGTTGATTGTAAGCTGTAAACTGTTTCTTGAATGAATGATCAACATGTTATCTCTTCATGATTAGCACTTGATTTGCACTTCAGTACTTTCTTTCAGTAGAATCAATTAGATAACTTGTACCAATACTTGAGCTTCTCTTCAGTAGAAACAAGCTTTAAGCTTACTTGACCATATTCCCATTAACCAACTTTGTGAACTTCAACTTATAGAAACATTCTGCAAAACACACACAGAGAAACACACCAAACCAAAACAAACAAAACTAAAAGAACATTAGCAGGTTAGTGTTAGCAAACAAAAAGAACTAGTATACATACAAAGATTACAAAATATACAACTAAAATCCTCCCCTGAGGCATATGCCTCCCCTGAAGCCTATGCCTCCCCTCAAACTTTGTAGTTAGGGGTTAACCATCCCAATATAGACAACTAGGTGTTGAAACCTAGGTCCATCAAAAGCTTTAGTCAATAAATCTGCCACATTATCATCTGTGTACATTTTAATCACCTTTATCAAATGTTTTTCATATGCATCTCTTATAAAATGGTGCCTGATCTCAATATGCTTAGTTCTATTATGAAAAACTGGATTTTTAACTATGCATATGGTACTTTGATTATCAATATAGATTGTGGTGTTCATGAAATTAAACCCATAATCTAGCAATTGATTTTGGATCCATAGTACCTGACCACAACAATTGGCAGCAGCAACATACTCTGCTTCAGTAGAGGAGGTAGCAACAATAGTTTGTTTCTTGCATTGCCAAGAAATCAATCTTCTACCAAGGAATTGGCAACCTCCAGTTGTGGATCTCCTATCCAGATTCGCACCAGCATAATCACTATCACTATATGCTACCAAGACAAAAGGAGACTCGACCTAACTTGGGTTGGCCTTTCAGATACTTGAAGATCTTTTTGACTGCATTCAAGTTGGAAGTAAGTGGAGTGACCTGATGTCTAGAACAAGCACTCACAGCAAATTTAATGTCAGCCTAGAAGGTGTAAATACATTAATGAACCTATCATAGATCTGTATAAGTGAACATTCACAGCTGGATCTGGTTCAAAAGTGTTCTTTGGTTTTGGAGCTTCATAAGGTGTAGTGGCAGTTCTGACATTTTCCATATCAAACTTCTTCAAAATGTCTCTCACATATTTATCCTGACTGATAAAAATACCATCAGGTTTCTGTTGAACTTGTAGACCCAAAAAGAAAGTAAGCTCCCCTATAGCACTCATCTGAAACTCTCCCTTCATTAACTCCTCAAACTCCCTGCACCAAGCTTCTTTAGTGGATCCAAAGATAATGTCATCCACATACACTTGCACAAGGATGATGTCTCTGTTATTCTTATTTAGGAAGAGTGTTTTGTCAATGGCACCTCTTCTGTAACCATGCTTCAGCAGAAATATAGATAGCCTAGCATACCATGCTCTTGGTGCCTGATGGAGTCCATAGAGAGCTTTCACAACCTTGTAAACATGTTGTGGATGAAATGGGTCTTCAAAGCCTTTGGGTTGAGTGACATACACCTCTTCTTCTATCTCACACTATAGAAAAGCACCTTTCACATCCATTTGATAGACCATGAACCCCATATAAGATGCATAAGCCAAGAAGATTCGAATGGCGTCAACTCTAGCTACAGGTGCAAAAACTTCATCATAATCAATTCCTTCCTCTTGCCTGAACCCATGAGCCACTAATCGTGCTTTGTTTTTAACCACAATGCCCCTTGCATCTCTTTTATTCTTCAAGATCCATTTTATCCCAATTGCAATCTTCCCATTTGGTAGTGGTACCAATATCCAAACCTTCTGATTCTTGAATAGTTACATCTCATCTTGCATTGCTTCAAGCCAACTGGAATCTTCAAGAGCTTGAGTAACACTGGTTGGTTTCACTTGAGAAAGGAAGCAAGCAAACAAACAATGCTTAAAGTCTGTGTGATTGTCCCTTTGCTGGTTTGAGACATAGGAAAGAAAAGCAACTTGACCATACTTAGAGCTTGACACAACACTTCTAGTACGAACAAGTGCTTGAGGATCACCAATAATTTTTGCTTGACGATGAGCACTGTTGATCCTTTTTGTAGCAGAGGGGTTGACATCAATTATGGTGTCAAGATTGTTCACAGTTGGTTCAAAATCACTGTCATAGGAAGGTGAGGTAAAGATTCCATCTTTGGGTTGATGATTACCAAGATTTGAAGGACTAGGAAATCGTGTATATGGTTCTTCAAAGTCTGTGGACACACTAGTAGAAATTGGAGTAGATGCAGCAGGGCTGTCAGCAGATTTGGTGATGTTAGGAGAAACAGGATGACTGTCAGGAGAATCATGGTTTCCACTGACTGCTTCTCTTGCAAACTCCCCACCAAGCCTCTCAGCTTCTAGATTGGCTATATACTCTTGCTTCTTGAGTCTAGCAAGGTCCTCTGCATAGTGTGACTCATCTTCATGCTCATCAAAAGTTACTTTAGAATGATCACCTGCAAAATGGTTAGGAGAGAATGAAGGTACAAGAATTGGTTGTTCATCATGATCAGACTCACTCTCTGGGTCATCATCCAGGGTACATGCATTATCAGTGGGAGACTCTTGTGTACTTGCAGATTGGTTAGCAACATGTCTGGTATAACCCAAGTAATCAGTTATATAATCCAAGTCAAAATACCAAACATGACCTTGACCCTGAACATTGGGCTTATCTTCTAGGTATCTCAGGTTAAGTGTCTCCTCAATCTTTCTAGCATTCAAATTATATACCCTATAAGCCTTACTATGAGCTGAATAACCCACAATATACCCCTCATCAGCTTTCCCATCAAATTTTCCCAATAGATCACTGGTGTTCAAAATGGTCACTTGACATCCAAACGGTTTGAGGTAATGTATAGCAGGAACCTTCCCAGTAAGAAGTTCATAAGGTGTCTTGAAATGAGGTCTAGTAATGGATACTCTGTTTAGTACATAGCAAGCCGTGCTAACTGCTTCATTCCAGAACATAGTGGGTAATTTAGAGTCTGCAAGCATGGATCTTGCTGCCTTTATTAAAGTCCTATTCTTTCTTTCAGCTACCCCATTTTGTTGTGGGGTTCTTGGAGTGCTATAATCCCTTTTTATCCCTTTAGACTTACAGAGTTCTATTAATACAGCATTGAACTCTGTCCCATTATCACACCGAATACCTTTAACCTTTTTGTTCAACTGGTTTTCAACAAGGGTAATGAACTCTTTTAAAACTTGAGATGTTTCATCTTTAGTCCTCAAAAAAAATACCCAACAAAACCTGCTATAGTCATCAGTGATTACCAAGCATAAATACTTGTGATCAATACTCCTGACTTAGGTTAGACCAAAGAGATCCATATGCAGCAACTAAAGAGGTTAAGAGATAGTGCTCCATGGTATAATGGCTTTGTATGAGGCTTTGCGTTGCTTTCCTTTGTTGCAGGCAACACAATTGTGTACATTGGTGAAGACTTTGGGAAAGTCCTTCAACTAGACCCAGTTTAGAAAGCTTGTTAATGGTCTTCAAAATTCACATGAGCCATCCTTCTATGCCATTTTGTAGACTCATCCAGGGATGCTTTAGCCACCAAACATGTTAGGTCACCTACTGGTTGAACATCATTCAAATTGAATGTGTATAAATTGTGGCTTCTAGGAACTCTCAGGAGAATGGATGTATCTTAGGAAGTGTGAAGTCTTTAAAAAGTACAATACATTCATCCTCACAAAATAATACTTTGTTCTTGGTGTCACAAATTTGTGATCACGAGAACAAGTTGAAATATTCAGTTCCATTACATAGTACACATTCTCAAAATCCAAATGAGTGTTCTAATGGTGCCTTTCCTAGTGATTCTACCATCTCCTCCACCAAAAGTCACATTGCCTCCTCCTTCTATGGGTACAAAATCATGCATCTTTTCTTTGTTTCCAGACATGCTTCTGGAACAACCACTATCCACTATGCCAACATCTTTACTCCTCAGGGGATGATCCTACAACAACAACATAAATATATACAAAATATCAGTACACTATGGAGACTCAAGTCATTATTGACTTGAGCACATATGGATCATAAGATTTAGGCCATGTAGATGTATAAGATCCACTATTGTTCTTGGTCCTCCATTGAAAATTAGGTCCCTTTTTAGTCAAGAACAACTGTTGAGGGCTTCACAGTGATATCCTATATCCCTTCCCATCATTCATTGAGTCAACACATCGGGCCAATAACCATTTTGAAAATATAAAATAATTGGTCTCACATATGGTCTAGCAACAGATCTTCTCCAAGCAAATGGAGAAGGTTTATGAGTTGCTTGTGGAACAAAAGATGGTATGTCATTAACATTTTTCCACATTGGTCTAGGTTTCTTTTGACTAGGACATACACCCATTCTTTGCTCATGAAAATTACAATCCTTAATCAAACGAAATTTACTTCCTTGAAACAAAACACTTCTTCTTGTTAGAAGATTTATTCAAAGTGAAAGATGTTCTATTACATGCAAAAGCATTCAAACCACAAACATTAACAGAATTAAAAGCATTATTTTGCAAAGAATTAAATGACAAGTCTTCAGAGGAAATTGTCTTGGAAGTTGATTCCTCAGTGACAACTCTAACAGGCTTGTAGGTAGTCTTGGGTGTAGGCTTGGGTGATGTCTTGGGAAGGTCTGACTTTTCACTTGAATCACAACTGGTATATGTAGTAGACCCTTGGTCAGAGGACTTGTCACTGTCAGAACAATAGACAAAGTCATTAGATGAAGAATCAGGGCAGCACGTCTTTTGACTTTTTGCCATAAAGATGGTGTGATCCATAAAAGTCAACTGTGATGGGAAGGTCAATGGGCATATGTTCACCTCTAATAGTTCTAGGGACAGCATTTAATTTACCCTCTTTTACAAAATTAGCTAATCCTGCTGGTGTAGATTTACGTGTGTCATCCCTAGCTTCTAACCCTACATACTTCTTAAAACCTAAAGCTCTTGTGAGTTAGGAGATTGATTTGCTATAGATGAAGCTAGCTAAATTGTCACCTGACATTAACCATTCTTTATGTCTAGCTACTTCCTCATCTAGTTTCTTTTTCAACACTTGGTTTTCGAAACTACATCACTTTTTCTTTCTCAGCACGTTTTAAATCAATTTTAGCACATTCTAAATCACTTTCTAACACCCTTATCTTTTCATCATAAGCCAGTTGATTCTTTTGAAACCAAACTTTTTTGTCTTTCTAATATTTTTAAAGCCTGTTTATAAGCCTCAACTTCGACATAACATTCATTATATTTAGGTTTCAATTCATCATAGGCTTCCTTAAGTTCATTATATCTTTCACTACAACAAACACACAATTATGTACCTGAGAGATGCCCATCAAGGCAACTTGATTATGCCTATCCTCTGAAGTCTGACTTTCCAGCAATCCAATATTCTCAGAACCAGGAGCTTCATCATTCTCAGGCTCATGCACCTTCCAGTTGACATGATCATCCAAAGTGACCATAGCAGTTGAGGATCCAGCTTTGGAATTTCAAGCTTCTTGCATAGGAAGAATACCTAACCTCATCACAAGTATTCCTATCCTTGCATTCTCTTGAAGTGACCCATCGACCACAAGTATAGCACTTGACTTTTCTTCTGTCAAATCTTGCTGGATCTCTTCCCTAGAAACCAAACTTTCTCCCAGACTTACGCTCAAACCTCTTGATGTCCACTGAAAGCATGGCCAGTTGCTACTTCAAGTTCATCTCTTCCATATAGGGGATCCACTGTTCAAAATCCTCAGGCTAGTTCAGTGTCATAATCAGCAACAAAAGAGTGAAGTACATCTTTCAATACACCACTGGATTTAGGTTGAGAATTTGATGGAGTGGTAATGTAGGATGATGATGCTGAGGAAACTAGACTTGGAGCATAAGTCATCTTATTTGAGGAGGCCCCAACAAATCTTTGTGTGACTAGGGTGGATGGACCGAAAAGGACTTGACATCAGGCTCAAGAGATTTAAGTTTGTTGTATAGTTCATCAAAAGTGAGCATATCTAGCCCACCTTTAGCTTTGAGTGCAATACTTACTTGCAACCAAGATAGAGGTAAAGATCATAAGAACTTTGAATTGCAATCATCATTATGCTGTCTTGCCTTCAGTGATTCAAGCTGACTCAAAATCTTATGGAACTGTCATACCCCTTGTGGATACCTTTCTTGAGATTTGGAATTCTTGAAATTGCTGTTTCAGCATTGATTTCCTCATTCTCCTTGACTCCTCGTTCCCACCAAACCTAGCCTTTATAGCAATCGGATGTCCTTAGCATCCTGCATGTAGTGAAAATCACCCATGTGATCATCAGGTATAGCCTGAAGGAGAATCATTCTAACTTTGTTCTCTCTCTAAACAGCCAGTATCTCTTCAGCAGTTTTGGGACCAACAATAGTTACAACACCATCAGCATCTGTAACATGCCTCTTCAAACTGTTCCCCTTCTTCACAACTTTCCAAAGATTCCAATCAATGTTGGAGATCCAATTATGCATCTTCATAGCCCATAAATCATACTCCTCCTTCTTTAGGTATGGGAAATTTGCATTGCTGTTTGAGAGATTGAGTTGTTGCAGAGACGTATTGTTTTGATTATTGGTGACTTCAATTTCATCGTCTGATTCAGGCATGGTGAAGGTTGTTTTGGTTGTAAGGGTGTAAAGAAAAGAATGTTCTTAGTATCACAGAGACTCTCCGAGGCTCACATACCACTGTTGAACCTAATACCTTGATAGATCTTTGAGCTTCGTGAATCGTTAGTAATGTCTATGTAATCACAAACACACTAATAGAAAGCCTCAAATACTTGTATTCTAAAGCGGAAATCAAACACAAGTATCAACACAGATAACTAAGAATACTTTGATCCTCTATGGATCTTTGAATTATACTAAAACTTGTTTTTCCAACTCGTACTTAATTCATACTAATGTGTTCCTTTTATAGACAAGGAACCCTAAACCGTTTCCCAAGAAACGTATAAACATAAAACTAAATAAGATATACATTATCACTTCCTAATTAAGAGCATGCATATCCCAACTAACTATAAAATACGCGGAATATCTATTTTCGCGAGAAACAAACTTGGCATTACTACTTCGCGAATCTCTTCTTCAGTAGAATTCTTACTTAGTAGAATTCCCAACAAGAAGCAAAATAGTTGGCTGCTGGAGAGATGGTGACTTGTTTGTCGTTGAGTGTCACTGTCACAGCATCTTGACCGTTGACCTTTTGCATGATGTGCCAGAATTGGTGAACATAAATCTCCGGCACAGTTGCAGAATTAGTGAGCATATTCTTCTAAGGATGAGTCTTCAGAATATCCACAGCAATTTGACAAGAAGACTCAGAACACGTGAAGTTATCAAAATCGACTCTGCGATTGTTCTTCCCAATCTTCATTTTGTAACCGGTGGGGAAGATGTCTTCCATTGTGAGAACATTTGGTGCATCAACGTTTTGCATTGTGACGTCCATATTGTGATCTGAAAGATATTGAGCCAAAAGAACCAACATATCGAAAGACATTACGTTAGTCAACAGTTGATTTTATTGTCCAATTATTGAATATGTTATGTTGATGAATGTTACGAGTCCAACGTCACTTGTTTGTCCAATAGTCCAAAGTAGTCGTGATAAGTTTTGTGAATTTATCAATTTTGAGTTTTAAAGTCCAAATTTTCACTTATTTACACAACATATTAACCATTGTAGCTTATTAGTGACATTTTGGTTTTGTGACCTTATGATTTATTTATTTACAAGTTTATGCAGCGTAACAATTCATTATTATGGTTAAAGTAAGGCTTAAGCGTAGAAATTGCAAACTTATGCGTAAACAGTTGACCATACGCGTAAGCATAGGCTTATCGCGTGGAACTCTTCTTACGCGTAAGAAATCTTACGCGTAGGAAAAAGCTCTTGGCATAAGGCTTACGCGTAAGCGTATGTTGGAGCTTATGCGTAAGGTTTACTCATAAGAGTGAACTTTATGCGTAAGACTCAAGTTTACGCATATCCTTCACAGGATACGCGTAGTCCTTTTGTAGAACCTTACGCGTAAAGGTTACGCGTAAGATTTCTCTTACGAGTAACGTTCTACACGTAAGGTGATCCTTATGCGTAGAGATCCAATGGTTAACCTTGATTCTGAATTTTCACGCGTAAAACCTGAAATAAATTCATCATAACATGTCCATTAACACATTATTCAATCCCTTTCAATTTTCACATGAACTCATAGTCCTAAACGATTCACGCGTAAAGATTGCTTATGCGTAAAAGTTAAACCCTAGGGTTTCAATTTTACGACTAAGGAATCTAGCCATAGATTTTGAACCAAATTCATTATGTGATGTCTTAGAGGCTATATGATTGTGTTGCAACAAGTTTTAACATCTAAAACCACAAGAATCAAAAATACCCAATTCATACGAGTCTAAAACCTTAATTCTCATTTTCACAAAATTCATGTTTCTGGGAATGATTCAAAAGTGGTTTATGTGATTTAAGCATGTAACAAACATCCTACAACCAACTAATTACACAGAAACACTCTCACAGAAAGCGCCCAAATCCACGCATAAACCCTAATTATGAATAAGTGATTAAAAACAGTTTTGGGTAGGTTTTTATGATGAAAATGGTTTAAAGACTTGATATAAACGTTGAAAACACAACCCATATCATCAAAATCAACCAAACGTGATCATGTGATCATAAGCTTATGCGTAGACCACATAATCACGCCTAGAGTGAAATCAAACCGTTAGATTTGTGAAACATTAAAAACCAATGTTTAAAAACACTCAAAGAATCATAAACCACTTACAAATTGAAAGATTATAACACGGTTTTGAAGATTGAAGCTTAGGCGTGGGATGATGGTGGTTGTGGTATTTAATGCTTGAAATAAATGATAAGTATTTTAGGTAGAAGAGTTTTGTATAATTAAATTTAAGATTTTGTCAACTTTAGTCCCTCCACCTTAACCATTTTTATCCAAAGCCCATAACTTCCATTTTGGTTATGTTAAGCATGATATTTGGAAAGAAACTTGACGACACTCCCCCTCTCTTTAGAAATAGAGAAATTTTACAAATTTGGGTTAGGGGTGTCAATAAACCAGAAACGTGACCACCATTATCAAAGATACAACCGGAATAAGGTAACATGCAATTACAAGGTTTTATGAAACAGAAAATATTTACTTTCTCCCCCTCAACACTTGACCGAAAAATACTGAAATTTGAAAGAGTAAAGTGTTGACGGAATTTAACTTGCCATGTTTAAAGAAATTTTAGAGAGAAGAATATTTTTGTGTTTTATATATTTTCTGATTTTGTATTTTGTTTTTGAGAAAATATTTACAAAAGATGTTTGGTGTTTGGTGGTTTTAAGATTGTTTTAAAAGTTCATCCAGTTCATCTGGAGTCAAACACATATACCAATCCGGTGGCCCAACTCAGTAAACCTAGCAGGAGCTAAGGCTTTGGTGAGAAGATCTGCCGGTTGGTATTCAGTACCCACAAAGTATAATTCAACGGTACCCTTTTCCACATGCTCCTTGATGAAATGATATCGAAGATCGATGTGCTTTGATTTGAAGTGTTGAACAGAGTTGCACGAGATCATATAGCACTTCCGATTGTCGCGGTGCATCGGGATTCTAGCAAATACGTAACCATAGTCTTTGAGTTGTGTTCGCATCCAAATGACTTGAGCACAACATGCTGACATGGCTACATATTCTGCTTCTGGGAGGACAGCGATGTACAATCCGGCTTCTTCGATTGCCATGACAATTTATTATGAAGAAATTATAGAGCACCGAAGTACTTTTCAGAATCTAAGCAACCTACGTGATAAGCGCTGAAAAACTATTAGTTCAAAACAGAATCCCGGATACAGATCCCCAAGTTAATGGTTCCCTTGATGTATCGGAGGATTCTTTTAGCCTCAGAGAGGGTGGGTTTCATTGGTCTTGACTGATAACGGGAGCAAAGATATCACACAAAGATAATATCAGTCTGGCATTAGATACATGAGAGACCCAATGATACTTCGGTATTTGGTAGGGTCAACCAATTTCCAATGCAAATCAGCGTCTAGTTTCTTGGTATGTGCCATTGGTGTGGCATAGGTATCACAGTTTTGTATTCCATTTTTGTTTAAAATTTAAAGGGCATATTTGGACTGACTCAAGAAAATACCACGGGGTGATTGATGAACTTGCAGTCCTAGAAAGAACGTAAGTTCACCCATCATGGACATTTCAAAATGTTTTTTATAAGTTTTGAAAAAGCGTTTGAGTACTTTAGATGTGTTGACCCAAAAATGATGTCATCCACATAAATTTGAACGATTAAAATGTGTGCCCCATGATATTGTATGAATAGTGTAGGGTCGACCGATCCTTTGACGAAATTATTAGAGATAAGAAAGGATGACAACTTATCATACCACGCCCGAGGGGATTGTTTGAGACCGAGTAGAGGCCTGGTTCAGGTTTGTACACGTGATTAGGGAACTCTGGATCAACAAATCCTTCTGGCTGACTGACATAATGTGACAACTGGTAATTTAGGGAGTCTATTTTAGGTAACCGCATTACGTTAAACTAAACGAGCTTTGCCTTTATCACTATTTTATCAACCATGACTTGATTTTATATCGTCTATTGTTTTTATGGTTTATTTCACTATTGAATGAGTTATCGTATGAGTTTTAACTCTATTTGGTAGGCACTATTCGATTCGGCACTAGAAGCCTAAAACGATAAATATTGTAACTTTTAGACCTAACTCGAAAATTGACAAATAAATAGTCAAAACTCATGGAAAAACATAAATAACGATGTTAGAAAGTCGAATGAACGTTGGGTGTTGGGTGTATTATAGATTTGATGATACAAAACAAGAAGAATGAAACATGAAGGACTAAAAGTGACAAGAAGAGAAACTACAAAAGATGGAGGATTTGGAAGATTCTAGAAGATATGCTTAAAAGAATATTTAATTTCCTAATTATATTATGATTCCTCTTGTAAACTCTAGATGTCTCTAGTATATAAAGAGACATAGGGTCATTAGTTTCATAGTATGTACAAGATGTAGACGTCTAAAGGTGTGTGTGTGGGAACCTAGGCGTAGGGAAAACACCTAGGGTTTAGTTAGTTAGTGTTAGATCAAGTCTTTGATCTTTATTATAGTTAGTTAGTTAGTTTATGATAATGAAAACCTTGTTCATAATAATGTTGATTCTATGTTTGAATATTCCGCTTTCATTATTATGTGTTCCTAGATATAATATTAGACCTAGTCTAAGAGCTTACAACGATCTTCACATGTGGTATCAAAGCCTGGGGCTCGTGATATCTAGGGATTATTCAAGGTTTTATGTCGTTTAATTGAATCAAATTGGTATAAGTTATCGAAAGCGATTTCAAAGAAAAAGCAGATCTTGTTGTCGAAAAGAAAAGCAATTCGAAGATGGTGATTTGATTGGTTAATGGGAAAGTGCATTCCATGAATTTGATATTGACGTTTTCTTTCATGTGCCTGATCAAAAAGTCGATAAATTTAAAGAAAGTATATGTATCTCATCACGTGGGATACACATCAATAGGTGAATTGTATTGGGTGACACACATGGATCTTCGAATGATTGGATCTCATTAATTCTTGGTCACGTGTGGTATGAATTAAGCATTATTGATTTGGTTTGGTGCATTGTATGATTGCTACGTTGGACATGCACTTGATTGGTCCATCATCACGAGGGTTGGTACAATAATAAGAAGTGACTTATTAAATTGGTTTTTGAACTTGATCTACTAAGAGATTTGATTGGTGCTTTTATTTAATGATCAAGTAAAGACACAAATTCTGTTTGTTTTTGTTGAACGTGGGTCAGGTGGTATTCATCTAATAATATTTGTATGGTGCAAGTACTGATCATATATATTGCTATCCGCTGGGACCCATAATGGAGAAGAATTGGCTGTTTTAAGTGATCACATGGGCATGATGGTTGCTTTATATTATTATGGATGATCACATGGATGTCAGATATGAGGCGTGCTGGTTTCCTTATTACGATGGCTTTGTTGCTTAGTACCAGTCAACGCATTATAGTTTTAAATATGTTTGGGTTGTGACGCAGATTTAAAGAGATGACATGGTTTTGGTTCACGTGAGTCTCAAGTGATTTTTTATTTTACTTTGGACGTTGAATTTGGCTCGTACACCGATGGTCCCCACTCGTTTGATTTAGATCATAGTCACGAGAAAGTACTGCTTATTGGACACGAAAGTACTGTTGGAGTTTTTAAAGTACTGGTCCTAATTTATGTGATTTGGGGTGCACGTGATATTATTTGTTTGACTATTTGTGACATACTCATGGTTAAATCTGGTCAGTGGTCAAAGTACTGCTGAAGACAAGGTTATTTGGTAAGTCAAAGGCAGTTTGTGATATATTTTATTGAAGGTACTGTTATCCTTTCACAAATCTGCTGCTTGACGAAAGTACTGCTGCTTGACAAAAGTATTGCTCTTGGACTATTAATACTGCTGATTTTTTTAAAGTACTGTTACTTCTCAATGTACTGTGAGGAGGTTTCAAAGTACTGTTATATTGAAAGTACTGCTTCTCATATAGTTTTCAAATTAAGGGGAAGTCGAGCATTATTATTGTTATGGTTTTTGGACGACACACACAGAGGTTATTGTTCACACACACAGGAAGAAGTTTATGTTCTTAAAGGATTTAAAAGGCTTGTATTTGATTCTTATGGATTAATTGATTACGAAGAAGGTTGAATATCATTTATTTGATGTTGTAGTTGAGTTTCACAGGTTTGTGTTCTTATCATATAGCTTGATGAATCTAGCAATGTGTGATTTTTCTTATGATGCTCTATGCACACATTGGCTATCACTTAAAGGAGTTACATTGTAGTGCTCAGTGTCTCATACTAGTTGAGGATTTTTATCAAGGGATTGCGGTCTACTTATATTTGAAGCGTATAAGTATGGAGTTTCGTGGATAGTACAAGATTTAAGACACAAGTTTGGGAAATTCTACTTCTTCATCAAATTCGTTATACTTGGTTTTCTTCACAAGTAATCATTACATAAAGCTTACAGATTTGAAGAATCATTGATGTTCATGCACCACTCAAGGGGAAGTTTCTATTGCATATGTTCTCTATTTGTTGATAACAAAAAGGGGAAGAGATATTGGAGTGTGATGGCATGGATTAAGGGGAATACAAAGGAAGACAAAAATGTTTCATTCATGGTGAGATTTAATTATCTCAACTTCTGCTACTTCATCTAGGGAAGTTCGTACAAGAATCGTGTTTGTTTTGTCATCATCAAATAGGGGAAGATAAGTCAAAGAGTCAAAGTACTGCTAAAGATAAAGTCAAAGTACTGTTCAAGTCAAGGGGAGCATAGAAGATGGTTAACATATGGGTTTCAGGGGAAGCTTATTGTTGAATGTTTAATCATCTACATGGCATGTGATTGCTACAATGATCAGAGGACAACCTGGTTTGGATGTCATGGACTTTGATGATCTCTACAACCATCTGAAGGTGTATGAGCATGAGATGAATGGTCAAACAAGTTCTAAGTCTCACAGTATTGCTTTTCTATCATCTGAAAAGAGGGGCGGTACTTCCACCAAAAGTACTGCTTCTCCTACTCAAAGTACTGTGGCTCAAAGTACTGTCTCGTATACTACTCCCACCCATGCTCAGCAAGCCCCACCAACTACTACCATGCACTCAGATGAAGTTGTATATTCCTTCTTTGCTCAACAGGCTTCTTTACCAGTCACCTATGAAGAAGATCTCTCACAGATTGAAGAGGATGCTTTGGAAGAAATTGATATCAGGTGGCTAGTAGCAATGATCACTGCAAGGATCAAGAAGTACATGAAGAAAACAGGAAAGAACATTGACTTCAAGCCAAAACAGGGAATTACTTTTGACAAATCAAAAATTGAATGCTTCAATTGTCAAAAGACTGGACATTTTGCAAGGGAATGCAGGTTTGCTAAGTATCAAGCAAACAGAATGACTGAGAAACCAAAGCTGGAGCTCAAAGAAATCCCTATTACTGAAACCAAAGCTTTGGTTGCTCAAGAAAGTTTATCAGAGGTTGACTGGAGTGCTGAGTTTGATGATGAACCAGTGACCTATTGTATGGTAGCAGCGGAAAATGCAGTTAAGAGGATTTTTAGTTATTTGAAACAACAACCTAAGTTGGGGTTGTGGTATCCTAAGGATTCACCTTTTCACTTGGAAGCTTTTTCAGATAGTGATTATGCAGGTGATAACTATGATAGAAGATCAAAAACTGGAGGATGCCAGTATCTTGGAAGAAGATTAGTCTCCTGGCAATGTAAGAAACAGACAATTGCAGCAACATCCTCTACTGAAGCTGAATATGTAGCTGCTGTAAGCTGTTGTGGACAAGTTTTGTGGATGCAGAATCAACTCTTGGACTATGGGTTCAATTTTAAGAATACTCCTATCAATATTGATAATGAGAGTACTATTTGTATTGTGAAGAATCCAGTTTATCATTCCAAGACCAAGCACATTCAGATTAGGCATCACTTTATCAGAGATTGTTATGAGCACAGGCTCATTAATGTGGTCAAGGTTCACACAGATGACAATGTAGCTGACTTACTCACCAAAGGCTTTGATGTTTCAAGATTCAATCACTTGGTGGTGAGCATTGGTATGATTAACTACTGAGCTACATTTAAGGGGAGGACTATTAAGTATTAGTATAGTCCTATGCATTGTTTGAGGGGAGGATATTTATGTATACTTAGTTTGTACAGAGAAATTTGGGAAAGTACTGCTTTTGATTTTATGAAAGTACTGCTTTGGAAAGTACTGCATACGTGGAAGTACTGTTTGTCTTATTAAAAGTACTGTTCCAACGGTCATATTGAGGGGTAATTGCTACTAGCGGTAACTTTGTTATTATGGGCTGTGATTTTTCAAATCCCACCTATAAATAACTACTCTCCGAATTTCCCTCTAATATTGATACATTAGAATATTTTCCATATTTATCTCTCTTTTACCTATATTATTCGTCATATCTCTTATTGTGATCACATAATCATCAATGGCGAATCGCAATACAGTTTCAAAGCACAACATTGTGGCTAATTTAGACAAGACTGAAGCGAATATGGCTTTTCATGATATTATTGATTATCTTACTGGGTCACCGATCAGTTATGCTCTTTTAGTGGAACCGGATATAATTGAGCCCTGGATACAGCAATTTTGGGCTACTGCTAGGGAACATATGGAGAATGATGAGTTTTATATTCAAGCTACATTCGCTGGAAGAACTGTGAAGATTACTGAAGCCTCTATTCGTGAAGACTTATTGTTTAATGATGAAGAAGGGGTTATTCGTTTTGATAAGCAACTGATTTGGGATACATTTAGGGACATTGGCTATGAAGGGTCCTTAACAGAACAAACATTCAAGAAACCCTTATTTTGTCCTCATTGGAAGTTTTTAGTTCATGTGTTGCTTCATTGCATAAGTGCTAAAAGTACCTCTTGGGAGCAGTTTGGGTCAAATATAGCATCTGCTATAGTGGGATTAGCTACAAATCATGTTTTCAACTTCTCAAGTCTAATTCTTGATGGAATGCTCTCACACATCTCACATGGATCCAAATGGTTGATGTACCCAAGGTTTATACAGGTTTTCTTGAACAAGCAACTTGCTGATGTACCAAAGCCTACAGACTTACTACCTGTTGTGGTACAACAAGCCAAGATCTTTACTTTTATGGAGAGGAAAAGTGATCTCTTCACTGGCAAACACACTCCATTAACTTCTTCGATGATGGAAGTTGTTCAGGCTATCAGAGATGAAGCTGAAGAGGATGATGACAGAGAAGGTACTGCTTCTACACAGGGTACTGCTTCTCAAAGTGCTGCATCACAAGATTATGCATCTCAAAGTGCTGCATCACAAGATACTGCATCTCAAAGTACTGCTTCGCAAAGTACTGGTCAAGAAGATATTGCAGTTCCACCTCCACCATCTCCACAAGTATCCCCACAAGCAGAACATTCATCATCTGGAGGAGATGAAGCACCTATGGAGCCTGAGGGTCAAGTTCTCAACAACTATGCTTTATCAAGGGAATTGACTAGATTAAAGAAGTCTTTTGAAGATCAGGCTACACAGATCAAGAAATTAAAGCTTAAGTTTAGACGGCTAAAGAAGTTTGTCTGGCCCTTGGTTCAACATCATAGATTATGGGTCAAATCTCAAAGGAAGCAGGGAAGGCCAGTTAGGCAATTTCAGAAGCCAACCAAAGGCCACAAGGTTCAACAGAAATCTTCAATCAAATTGGGGAGGAATTTAGAAGAAACAAATTTGAAAGAAGATACTGAAAAGAAGAATGAATCTCAAAGTACTGACGCAGCTGATGATACTGAAGAACAGGTTATTGAAAGTACTGAGAAAGAAAAAGTTCAAAGTACTGAGGAGCAAGTTATTGATGTTCAAAGTACTGATGATCAAGGTACTGCTGATCAAAGTACTGTCTTTCAACAAGGAACTTACAGACAAGAGTTGATTTCTCCAAGGCTGTTAGACTTTGAAGAGGAAGCTTGTCCTTCTACTACTGTATTTGAAGAAGAAGTTGGTCCCTCTACTATTTTACATGAAGAAGAAGCTACACCCAAACATACTGCAAGTGATGATGAAACCATTGCTGAAATCTTACATGATTTATCAAAGCCAAGGGGTGTTAGTATTTCTGAAGTTGCAGAGGAACAACCAAGAGCGTCTCAACCTGCAATAGATCCTAAAGATAAAGGAAAAGGCATATAGGTAGAGACAAAGAAGAAAAAGAAACTTTCTCTAGCACAGATAAGAGCTGCTCAAGTTGCCTTGAATGAGGAAGCAGCTAGAAAGCTTCAAGAGGAATTAAATGCTAAAGATAGAGAAGCTAAGGAAATTGAAGAAGCTCATAATAGAGAAGCAGCTAAGAAATTGCAAGAGGAATTGAATGCTGAAGGTGCTGAAACATTAGAGTCACCTATTCCTGTTTCTTTTCTACCCAGAAGACCAAATCGAGCTAAGGACAGAAATGCAATGATGGCTTATCTAAAAAGTCAAGGGTATAAAGGATTGCAAAAGCTTAATTATGTTGAGATGAAACGATTATATGATGATGTTAGGGAAGGTTATAAGAAAAGTGTTGCAAGTATCAAAGATTTTAAAGAAGATGCTACTTGGACAGAAGCAGATAGAAAGAAAAGCTTAAAAAGAAAAAGAAAAACTGAAGTTGAAGATTCAGAGCCATCAAAGAAAGAGAAAGTTGAGTTAAGATCTGCTACTAAGGATGAGCTAAGAAATTATCTAAGAATAGTGGATTTTGAGTATTCTAAAGAAGATGCAGACATGAAGATGAACAAATCTCAAATTATTGCTTTTGAAGTTGTGGAATCCAAAGATGGAAGTTATCTGATGTTTCATAGAGAAGATGAAAGCTTCAGAGTGTTCAATAAGCTATGGGATTTACTGCATGCAATTGATAGAGTGGATTTATTTTATTTATATCATCTGGTGCAAGATTACTTTGAACATAATCCATTAGAAGGAATTGGTTTAGTATTGCTTGGGGATCTCACGACTGTATGGGAAACTGAAGAACAAAGCACTGATGAAATTTGGACGAATCAAGAGAATTGGGAAATTGTTAGCTGGAGATTCTTTGAAGAATCTGGAGTACATGTTCTAGAGCTGGAAAATGGAACAATGATTCACATGTTTGCAGATAGAAGATATCCTCTTACAGTAGAACTTATGAGGAGGATGCTAGAGCATGGAATGGAAGTTGAAGAAGATAATGAAATTGCTTGCATGGTCATCAATTTGTTTATCAACTGGACTACTATGGCTGATGATGATGAATAACTGGTATGAATCTTAATTGAATAAATTATTTTTGATAAATCAGTACTTTATTCAAAGTACTGCTAATCAAACAGTACTTTAATCAAAGTACTGCTAGCAGTTTTTAACCACTTAAATGATTTTTGGAAGAAACCTTTTGTTAAGTAATAAATATTTTGAAACAAAGGTTGAATAAATGGTTTTTGAGATGGTAACATCAATAGGTTATCAATCCACCATGGTTACAAAAGGATTGGCTAATCCATGAGCAAACGGCTCTGGTAAAGATATCTCAAATACGTTTTTAGTTGACAACTTGCTAATAAGTTGTATGGTAATCAACTCACCATATCAGTTAATGTGAAGAGTTGGCTAGCCCACAAGAAAATGGCTTGTGGTAAAGGCTGTGGAAAAACCATTATTTGGTAATTAGTTCACCTTAGATAAAAAGAACTAACTAGTCCAAAGGGGTACAGCTTTTAGTAAAGACAAATCAAATCTGTTGATAGCTGATGATTTGCTAAAAATCATATGGTTATCAATGTACCATGGTCTTACACACCAAAACATTTGGCTACTCCAGAGTTAATGGCTTTGGTAAAGAGATTAAAATCCATTAAATTTTCAATGATTCACCTCTCACAGGAGTTAACACACCTGGAAGTGATGAGAATAGCATGCAACTTAAACTGAATTAATGTACAAATAGTCATATGTTGCTGTGTTGCTGAAAAGATGGAGCTTGCTGGATGCTGCTGTAAAATATTAATTCTAAAAGATACTTTGATAAGCACAGAAACTATAAAGATAAAATCTAAAAACAAAGACACAATCATTCCTTGAAGCTGGAAAAGTGAAAGATTAATTTACAAAGGAACTTGAAGTCAAACAAGTAGAATTCAAGTTAGGGGAGGATTGTTGGGATATGAAAGTGCTGAAGATTGACAAAGTACTGTAGAAAGATAAAGTACTGTAAACAACAAAGTACTGGAAAAAGTCAAAGAGTCATAGTACTGCTAAAGATAAAGTCAAAGTACTGTTGTCGAAGTCAAAGTACTGCAAGACTAAAGAATTGTTTTATTCGTTTATAGAAAGTCTTGTAATTCTAGAATATTCTGTATTAGATTACTTGTCGTACAAGGATACATATTGTAAACCGACTAGGGTTATCCTTGAGCCTATAAAAGGACCCCTAGATTGGCATTAGAGGTACGATTGCATACAAGTTATTGTTTAGAGTTTTAGAGAAGTTCAATATTCTTAGAGTTGTTAAAGTATCTGCATAATAAGCAGATTTAGAGTTATTAATAAAGTTGTTCTTCTTAGATTTGTTAAGTAAATTCTGCGTACTTAATAAAGATTACTCAGTGTTTCATTGCTAATAACTTAGGATTTATCCGAGGTTGTTAAACATTAAACAAGCTATTTAAGTTAGTTTGGTTAGAGTACATCGATCCAACATTGGGGGACACTCGGGGGACAATATATGAGCTCGGGAATGGGTAAACGGGATAGTTACAAAAAATTACAACTCCGACCCCTCCCTTTTGCTTGAAACCGGCGCACCTCCTCCCCAAAATATTTATTATTTGGTCCGTCCCTCACATATGTATATACCCTCACCTCACCTCATTACCACCCTTTGTTTCCCTCACTAAAACACACACACCTCTTCTCTCTCTCTCTCTCCTTTCTCTCTCCTCAAAATAAATAAAACCCTAACCCTAAACACCTAATCGACCGCCGCCACTATTTCGGCCACCTTCGGCACACCGCCGCGCGTCACCACTCACCTCCACCACCATCTTGTAGATCTTTTCATCTTCTTTCTATCCATATATAATACTCTCACTAAAACCTTCATTAACACCTTCAAATCTTAAGAATAAGGTTCGGATTTCTAGGGTTTCAAGTGGGTTTTGTAATTCGTGTTTGGAAAAGGTAAAAGGGACTTGAATACACCTTGTTTGAGCTTTGTAAAGCCACGAATGGCAATAATATGGTTCGACCATATTATAATTTTTAGGGCTTTTGGTTTAAACGTGGGATTAAGTCTAACTAACACTTAAATAAACATGTAGCTAGTGTTTGGTAAGCATGTGGTGTATCATATTGATGGGTTTTTGCATTTTAGATCTAGTTTCATGTTTTTGGTTAGAATAGATGATGGGTTTGGTGTTTGGTTAATGATTGGAGGTTGATTGATTGTATTGGGATGTTGTGGAAGTGATTTGGATGGTGTTTGGTTGTGGAAATGGGGCATACAAGCCACCATGACCCACGATGGTCATGGCTTGGTGGCGTACAAGACCCACTTGGACCTTGGGTCCGGTTCGGGTCGTTTTGGTAGCTTGTTGGTTGATATTGTTGGTGTTTGGATGAGACGCGTGGAGCCGAAAAGCTTCTAGAGCTTGTTTGGTTCCCGTGGTCTTAACCGTGACCGTGTCATGACCATTAGGGTTATAACATTGGTTTCGGGTATATTTGGTTGGTTGATTGGTTGGCGAGATTGATTTGAGTTGATTTGGGATTAAATTGCGCTATTATGACTTTTGATTGGACTTGATATATATAATTGTCACCTTTGAGCGACGTCGGTGTCACTTTGACTTTTTAGTCAATAGTTGACCCCGACAAAGCCGTATCGTGGACTTTAGTATAGTTTGGACTATTGATTGATTAAAAGCCAAGAAGTCATGACTCGTGCTTGTGGACTCGAAACAAATAACGATATGAAACTAATATTGGAATTTGACGAAATATATATATAAAAATGCTAATAGACTATGAAATATAAATAATAAAAGGGCTTTTATACTAAAAATATCGATAACAAGACTTATCTTGTTATTTACTATTTTAAATGGAAACTAACGACTAAAAATGGAAATGTTTTATAATAAATAAGAAATTAATGTTTCGAGTACACGTTTATCGAATTATGCCAATTATGGGCATTTAATACTAGTTTTAAGTATTTATTTACTTACGTTGTGTGCATGGGTTACGGATAACCTAACATTAATAGTGTTAATCCACGTGGGTAGCGGACTTATTAGGTTGACGAACCTAATAAGAGCCCGCTAAGTACATTGGGTAACATTATTAATGGGTGAATTATCCTTATGACTCTTTAGGTTGCGACTGATTTATGGGATAATAAGCGACACGAATAAATAAATGAGTTTATCGAGTTGACGAAGTCGATAAGGTCTACTATTTATTCCGAAACTTATTGGACTATGGAGCTTATCGCTTAGATGTCTCATTGTGTTGCATTGAGTCACATATTGACTGTTTGAGTGCATTCATAGCACCATATTGAGTCGATACACCCACATGAGGATACCAAACACTAGGATTAAATGGTGAAACGAGACATTTTTGGAAATAACGAAATGGAATACATTAGGGTAGATAATGTTGATTTCGAGGAATATATATATTAAAATTTGGTCTACATTAATAGGTTGTGCTGAGTCGATACTTGTTGTGCCGTGATTACCGTTATCTTCTCCTAGTGTATATTTGTACGTTGATTGCTTGAGGTGAGTTTCATAGCCCCACTTTTATCTACGTTTTTAACTATATTGGGGTGAGAATCATGCTACTATTTTTGGACTGTTAAAACTATTTGGATTTGCTTATATGCTTGACTGTTTAGATAGATGTGTGGTAGATGTTGCCTTAGACTAGGTTGAACCGTTGCTTAGCTACGAATAGACTTCTACCTCGACCTAGTCCGGGGTTGGAAACTGTTCTAGAGGTTGCCACGACAGTGCTGGACTAGAGTCGCGGGGCCTGAGTAATCCCTGGATGCGGGATATGGTTGGTGATCCGGGTAGGATCGGTGTGCAAACGGTATTTATCTATCTTAGGTCTTGCATAGCAAATCAACTCCTACAGGTCCACTATGATTTTATTGAGCTTAAACCTATGAACTCACTAGCGTAAGCTGACCTTTTAGCATGATTTCTCATGTATTTGAAAGATGTTTGGAATACATGATCGGTGGAAGCTTGGCAAGAAGGCGGGGTTCAAGGATCATTTCTGACTCTGATAAACTTTGGAGACCTATTCTATTAAATCATGTTTTGGGCCTAATATTTATACTTTTGGATTAAATGTTTTGAATACTTAAATTTGGGATTGGTTTTGAATGTTAAATGACTATCTTTTTGCTATACTTGTGTGAGATACTAATTGATAGCATCAAATAGTCCTGAATATTAAGTGTCAATTTCCCCCGTTAATGCTCGTTATTTATATCATTTATATGGATTAACACTTTTTTTCCATTGTTTTTTACACTTTCAGGTAAATTACGAGCATTGGAGCTAAAGAGACGCGAAAATGGAAACGTTACTAAAGATTTATCACAGTATGCTTATTTTGAAGAAGTTACGGCATAACTCATCTCTCACATTACACCGTAACTATTGCGTGACCCAGAAGTACAACTTATCTAGAGGTTACGGCGTAACTCCTCCTAAAGGTTACGACGTAACTCCATTAGGTCAATTGAGGTTCCACACCGCTGATATACTTACGCCGTAACTATTGCATCACTTACGACGTAACCATGTTTATTGAAGACTACGGCGTAACCACTTATAAGGTTACGTCGTAACTAGCAGATCTAGTGCATTTACGGAGAAATAGAAGGTTACGGCGTAACTCATCTATTGGTTACGCCGTAACAGACCTGCCTATAAATACCCCACCGAATTCAGCATTTCAAAGTATCCCATTCCACACACAACACTCTGAGAACGTGGGAAAAAGCTCAAGGGAGGTCTAGGGAAGCATACAGAGCTGTTTCTAAGGGAGAAGTCACACCATTACGATAAGCTTTAGCGTTTATTATTTCTTTTACTTTCAATTCATGTATTTCATACCTTTGAATATTGAATTGATGTGCATGATTAATATGAGCGGCTAAGCACCCTTTGGTGCTAGCCTAGTTATGATTCCTTAATTGTTTTGTTTGGTAGTTACCCCTGGTTCGGTAGTTTTGAATGGCGATAGAGGCCAATTGCCTGGGAGATATGACCAACTGACCCTAGGTGAGCGGACTGAGACGGGAAGGGTAAGGTATGACCAACTGAAGACCCTTTCTACTTGTGCGATTTGACCAACTGATCACCTATCGTTTGGATGAACTTAAGAATTGGGGGGTGTAGTGTCTAAGTTCCTAACGGCCGGGCACTCACTATTTAGAATCTAGCATGTAGCGGTACTTAATGACTCGGCTTAGGGGACCAGGAACAACAGGACTTATGACGGTGCGCCTGATTTCTCTTGTGGTGGCATCTTTGCTGATAGGTTAGGGCGAATTGACCAAATGTTTGTCCTCGAATTTGACCCACCTGAAGTAATTGGAAGTACGTAGACGTAGACATAACTAGTTAGGAGGATTAACTAGCTTAGCACCACTATTCCTCTATTGATTACCCTTCTACCATTTATTTGCTTTTATATTCTGCATTAGTAGTTTAATTAATTAAAACCTTATCAAACCATTAATATTCTGTGACAATTAGACTTAGTAATTATCTGACACACATAGATCTTGGGACGACCTCGGCTTTACCATTAACTACACTACACACGACCGGGTACACTGCCCGTTAGTGCATTAGGGTAGACCATAGGTATAGCGAGACACTATAAATATTAAGACCTGGTCAGTAAAACCTGCATCAAGTTTTTGGTGCCGTTGCCGGGGAGCTATATTAGGATTGATATTAAGTCTTTCATTTCATTTTTAAACTTTTCTCACAATCATATTTCAAGTTTTCAGGTACCATGGAAGTTGTTAACATCGATGACCTCACTCTTGAGGAATACTTGGCGTTGACTAGAGCAGATCAAGGGTCGGGTCTCGTAAGACCGGCAATCGGAGCGGATGTTCGTTTCGAGATTAAAGACCAATTTATGAGGGAGCTTCGCGCTAACCCTTTGTCAGGAAACGAGGGGCGAAGGCGCATATGAGCACGTTGAAAATGTCCTATACATCGCCAGCCTTTTCAACATTCTGGGTGTGTCTCATGATGTTGTTATGCTCGGGTCTTTCCGATGACTCTCACTGGAGCGGCCAGGAAGATGGATCGAAAGATTGCCCGTAGGCGATTAATACTTGGGCGCTACTTAAGAAACACTTTATCCAAAGATATTGCCCACCATCAAAGATTTCTAATCAACTCTTGGAGATCCACAATTTCAAACAAGGCGGCACGAAACTCTGTATCATGCTTGGGACAGATACAACGATCTTCTTTATAAGTGTCCTACCAATGATCTTAACAACCAGCAGAAGGTCAATATTTTCTACAAAGGAATAAATGTAACTACAAGACAGATGATGGACTATCAAGGACCTATTCCAAACATGACTCCTACTACTGCAATTGAAGCCATTCAAAAAATGGCGGACCATTCTCAAAAATGGCACGACGGTGGAAGTAAAAGAAACCAAGGTGGAAGTTTCGACGGAATTGCAGCTATCGCTAGTAAAGTTGAAAGCCTCAGTCGAGATATGCTTAAGGTAATAGAAACCGTTCATGCCATCCAAGTGGGTTGTGAAAGATGTGTAGGGGAAATCTTATGAAAAATTGTCCTCATATGGACGAAGAGGATATTGAAGAAGCTAAGTATGGAGAAAATCGACCATTTTATGGTGACAATCGAAATAGTAATGGTTATCATGGAAATTACAACCGTGGGCCTTATGGAAGAAAGCCCAGTCTTGAAGAAACAATTAATAAATTTCTAGAAAATTCAGCCTAAAGACAAAAGGAGCAAGATGAATGGTTGAAGGAATTCCAGTAGAACACTGATAGAAACATTTCCAAACACGACTCAACTCTGAAAAACCTTGAATCCATGGTGATAAAGCTCAGTGAGAAAGTAAGGAGGAATAACGATAAACCTGAAGGATCTAAACCAGCTATGGAATGTAAGGTAATTTTCTCGGATGATAACTCGAAGGTTCAGGCTAGTGATACGAGTTTAGGGGACGATTTCGTCAATAGATCTGAGTTACGCCGTAACATACCTAATGAGTTACGGCGTAACCTCGTGTTTGACAGCGACAATGGAGTTGTGAAGAATACTGAGGAAAATGACTAATGAATTATGCCATAACCAAGAATCTCAGTTACGGCGTAACTGGGATACATGGGCAGAAAAATTCCTAGACTTGGACGGGTCAGAAAAACTCAAGGAACTCTCCCTTGAAGATGATGAAGAGCCACTTATCACTCACTGGTGTACTCCTGTGGCCATTACTGATGAAGAAACCACAAGAGCATGGCCTACATGCAGCCCCTTCCACGAGTATTGCAATGGAGGAGACAATGAAAGAAAGGAATAATGGACATGCCCTTATGAGCGTGAAAGACATGGCATAAAATTCGGTAATTTAGCCTTTAAAGATTGGTACGCAATTCAATTTGGGAATGCCAAGATCAATCCAAATCTTCTAATGAAGCTAAAAATTGATTCTGCGAAGCACATTCAAAAAGAGACTAATAAAGATATACTCTGCACGGATGAGCATTTAAGTGAAACTGACAACAATGAACTACTGCAGTCACTGTGCGAAAAAGTAAAATCTCCTGGGGAAATTTTCTGGGAGTCATGCAACCCGTATGACGACATGTGTGATGGTGGAAGCAACTCTGAAAGATTAGGAAAAGATGAATTCTTTTGGTCCTCAACCAATGATGAGGAGAGAACGAGTTTACCTTGGATAGACAACCTAGGGTTTGATAGTTGGGTAAAAATTAAGTATGGGCATGTGGACGCATTAACGAAAGATAAGATTTAGAAGGAATACATGGATCAAGAAAATTCAAACGATAAAAGTATCGAAAACACGAGTAAAATAACAATTGACGATGATATAGAGTGGGTGCGTAATGATAAAGAAGAATGCAAGCGCGTTCTAGTGGAAAATCTGCTCGATGAAGAATGGTTCAAGGGCATTGTTTCTGATGACGATGATATTGAAGGGATGCTAGATTACCTTGAGTTGCAAGGAAATGAGGAGTTCACTGATCCCGATGACGAAGAGTACGAGCAAAGAAGGTGCAAGCTCCTGGGGATACCCTACAAAAGACCACCCCAATTATAGTTGAAAAATACAAATTCACTCGCTACCACCTAGGTCCGGAGGAGAAATTTTGTAAAGTCCGAAAGATCAAAACCATTGAATACCTCTGAACTGCCTCAAATGTTGCATGGATGAGGCACAATTTGATGAAGGATATTGAAGAAGTGGGGCGAGTTCAAAGACCCCCATAGGAGCCCCGCGGCTCTGAGTCTAACTTAAAGAATCATAAATAAAGAAAAGTGCTCTTTCGGGAGACAACCCGAATTATCCCTTTCTTTTGTTTTTATTTCATTTCTGTTGGGTTTTGTGTTTTCTAACCATTTTTGCAGGAAACAATGAAGTAATTACTAGCTGCGATTCTGTCTGAACAGAGTTCGGTAACTCATCTTGGTGATTACGCCGTAACCAATATTTTAGCAGCAGAATTATTGTCGCATTACCAATTCGGTAATACCATCTCGGTGGTTCGCCGTAACTATTCGCTTCACAGCTCATACCGAGTTTTTCGATTCTGACGTAACTCTCCCCTCTAATTCTTTCATTTTAAAACACAGTAACCTTGTATTAGTTTTTAAATGAACTTTGTGGGTGTGTTCCTGTAAACCCTCACGAGACTTCACTCGTCCACTTGGGACACCAAGTGGTTTAAAAGGCTTGTTGCATTAGCTAAATGCAACCGTGATTCTACGAAAGTGAGTTAGGTTTGTTTTCATTTTATTTTTTCTTTTTAGAATTATGCTTGTCGGTATTGTGATTTCAGGGATTAAAGTTTGTTCATGGCGCTTAAGCGAAGGCACGATCCTTTCTCTTGGGCCTTCTTCTTTTTGGAGCAAATTTCAAGGAAGTTCTCGCTCTAATTCTACTTTTCTCTTCACCTTTATTTTAATGCCTAGTACAAAAGGGACTTTGTACAATTCAAGTGGGGGCACGGGAGTAGAATTATCTCATGAACTTTATTTAAGCCCTCATTTTTCTAGTTTATTTTGAAAAATTATGCCATTATTAAAATTTTGACATGTTTTTCTGAACCTAACTAGATTAGACCTTAGCCGAGCACATACAACCCTTGATATTACATGGTGAGATTAGCCTTATCCGTTTCCAATATTTTACCCCAAATCCACAAATTATGAGTGTGCCGGTAGCTTGTAAACTTTAAAACTTAGCCTTTGCATCATTTCGAGACCATAGACGAGGTATGTTGAGTTAGCTCGATGTATTTGGACTTTTCAGTTTTATAAGGCAGTATTATAGGATTATCACCCAACAGCCTACCATTGTGAGTCTATCGATTAGTCACCTCGACTTTTCGACCCCCATGTGAAACCCTTTTGTTGCACTCCCCTTTAGTGCAAGATACCCCTAGATACACCCTTCTAAGCCATTCCTTGCATTTTGTCACCCCTATATATTGTTTCGTTACACCCTTACACCTTAGCCTACCCTGTAGTCTTTATTTGTAATTGGGAAGTCATCATTTGCCTAAGTTCAAGGTTCGAGTGGAAAGGTTTGGAAATCACGCTTTCATCGACAACAATTATGAAGATCATTGAAGACCCCCCGAATTCCCATTGTTCATCTCAAGTGGGGGGATGTTATGTTATCATGTTATGTTCAATATATATATATATATATATATATATATATATATATATATATATATATATATATATATATATATATATATATATATATATATATATATATATATATATATATATATATATATATAGTTGATTGAATTATGATTTTGTAAAAGTATGCGATGTTATAAGCCTTTGTAGTATGAGCTTTATTGTTTAGTATCGAGGAGGCCACATCGGTCACATTGGAAGATTGGAGTTGGAGTTATACCAACTGAAGAAGAAAAGGTAGTGTGCCCATCACGACATCCTCTAATGACACATCTACCTTGCATTTCATGATCCGGTCTCTAGACTTCTAAGCTTGAACTTTGGGTGGACGGTAAGTGGTGATGACTTAGTTGTAGATATAGACTACCTGTTTGTTTTTCATTTTACACCAATTATATATCCCATGTCTTATCCTACCCTTTAGTCATGAAGCATGCCTAGGTGATGCAGCGAGCAATCTTTGGTGTCTTGGCCATGGATTTGGTCATGTATCATTGATTTTGTCCACTTCACCGTGACATGTTAGTAATGACGAGTCACCCCTTAACCTTTGTCGTGTCTACCCATATTGCCTTCGAGAATTGTTTAGGCCTTAACTCTAGTGGTGGAGATTTGTGTAACCGCCAAGCTTATAATAGAATACATGCTATCACTGCGCGATTGAGTGATCACCCCGAAATTGACACTTAGAATAGTTGAGAGATTTGAGTGTTTGTTCCCCTTTCGTGAGGTGTTCGGCTTTGTTTTATTCTAGCATAAGGGGTTTGTAAACTCATATTATCCAGGTTTTGGGAGATATCTTTTTAGGAATCTATCTAATAAACTCTACTTGAGGGCAAGTAGAGTTCAAGTGGAGGGATATCTGATAACATCAAATAGTCCTGAATATTAAGTGTCAATTTCCCCCATTAATGCTCGTTATTTATATCATTTATATGGATTTACGCTTGTTTTCCATTGTTTTACACTTTCAGGTAAATTACGAGCATTGGAGCTAAAGAGACGCGGAAATGGAAACGTTACTAAAGATTTATCACAGTATGCTTATTTTGAAGAAGTTACGGCGTAACTCATCTCTCACATTACGCCGTAACTATTGTGTGACCCAGAAGTCCAGCTTATCAAGAGGTTACGGCGTAACTCCTCCCAAAGGTTACGACGTAACTCCATTAGGTCAATTGAGGTTCCACGCCGCTGATACTTATGCCGTAACTACTACATCACTTACGACGCAACCGTGTTTATTGAAGACTACGGCGTAACCACTTATAAGGTTACGCTGTAACTAGCAGATCTAGTGCATTTACGGAGAAATAGAAGGTTACGGCGTAACTCATCTATTGGTTACGCCGTAACCCAGACCTGGCCTATAAATACCCCATGAATTCCAGCATTTCAAAGCATCCCATTCCACACACAACACTCTGAGAATGTGGGAAAAGCTCAAGGGAGGTATAGGGAAGCATACGGAGTTGTTTCCAAGGAGAAGTCACACCATTACGATAAGCTTTAGCGTTTATTATTTCTTTTACTTTCAATTCATGTATTTCATACCTTTGAATATTGAATTGATGTGCATGATTAATATGAGCGGCTAAGCACTCTTTGGTGCTAGCCTAGTTATGATTCCTTAATTGTTTTGTTTGCGTTTACCTTTACTTCCGTACAATTATTTCTAAGTGTATGCATGCATAGTTCTTTGGTAGTTACCCCTGGTTCGGTAGTTTTGAATGGCGATAGAAGCCAATTTCCTAGGAGATATGACCAACTGACCCTAGGTGAGCGGACTGAGACGGGAAGGGTAAGATATGACCAACTGACGACCCTTTCTACTTGTGCGATTTGACCAACTGATCACCTATCGTTTGGATGAACTTAAGAATTGGGGGATGTAGTGGTACTTAATGACTCGGCTTAGGGGACTAGGAAAAACATGACTTATGACGGTGCGCCTGATTTCTCCTGTGGTGGCATCTTTACTGATAGGTTAGGGCGAATTGACCAAATGATGTCCTCTCGAATTTGACCTCACCTGAAGTAATTGGAAGTAGGTAGACGTAGACATAACTAGTTAGGAGGATTAACTAGGTTAGCACCACTATTCCTCTATTGATTACCCTTCTACCATTTATTTGCTTATATATTCTGCATTAGTAGTTTAATTAATTAAAACCTTATCAAACCATTAATATTCTGTGACAATTAGACTTAGTAATTATCCGACACAAATAGCTCTTGGGACAACCTCGACTTTACCATTTACTACACTACACACGACCGGGTACACTGCCCGTTAGTGCATTAGGGTAGACCATAGGTATGGCGTGACACTAAAAATATTAAGACCTGGTCAGTAAAACCTGCATCACCAATCCAATAGTAACGCCCCGAAAACTTGGTTAAGTCTTCCGCTGTACCGAGATTTGGGGGTGTTACAGATTGGTATCAAAGCTCAAGGTTATAGAGAATTAGTTATTTTATAAACCCTAAACTATAACCACTTTTTAAGAAAATTGATCCTCGACCGACGCACGCCCGTTTTCCAAGCCGAAGTTTCTTAATTGATTATGGTATGAACTGCGATTTGAATTATGAGATGATCTGTTAAGGGATATTGTGAACTGATTATTGAAACGTTATGATTTGGAGATATGATTATTGATTTTGGGTAAATGAGATGTGATTATCGAGATACTACGGAATTTGATTTGAGTAAACGATATATTGTGATTTTGGAATTTTGAACTCGATTGATTTGATATGGGATTATGTGATAGAACGGAACTTATGTGTTTTATTTAAAGACATATTTTGAGTAATGCGGTACCTCTATTTTTAAAGCTTTCGTTATGTGATACATGTTTTGGTTGAGTTGATGCGCTTATTAAAACTATTTTTTTCGAACACTTATACCTACCCTATGTCATTGTCACAGACTATGCCTTCACTAGATTTTGATGTGTCTGAGGAGGTCCTTGTTGTTGCTAGTTCGCCAGCATTGACTCTCATGATGGTTGCGCAGGGTGATCCTTATAAGATTGCCCGTCACACTAGTTCATCATCATCATCAGATCGCCCTAGGTCATCTAGGCAGCTCACTTTACATCAGGTCTTAGCACGAGCCCAGACTCCTAGGCTTGCTTATAGCACTGCCCGCATGTCCGTGAGACCACCATCATCACCTATTCACTTAGTAGCCCGCTCTCTTCTGTCATCACCACCAGCATCACCATGTCATAGGAGACCTAGATCTCCTACTGTACCACCTTAGGATTTACCTGCACAGAGACTCCGACTCATGGACTCTCCCTCTATGGATGAGGGCAAGGAGGAGCATGAGGGCGAGAAGGAGCATGAGATTGAGGAGCAGTACGTAGATGAGGATGAGGATCCTCAGGAGGAGGATGATAAGGATATCCCAGAAGGGGGTACTCCTCCATTGCAGAGTCCTGCACATTCTCCGGGACCAGGTTCTCCCTTTCCTGAGCCTGATTCCCCTGGACAGCCTTTTTGTTTTGATTCCCTACCACATTCACCTGAGATAGGTAGCCCGTTAGGATCTGAGATACCATCAGAGATTGCTTCAGAGCCCGAGGATTATGGTGAGACGGGTCTGATGTGGGAAAGGATTACATCACAGGGTACTAGGCTTAGTAGGTTGACAGATCGGTTGGTTGGAGTATCGAGGGCTAGTATAGAGGATTTGAGAGCTGATATGGGTACTGTAGTCAGGAGGACTAGGGTTTTGCGTGAGGGTATGTCGGAACTCCTAGAGCAGGTTGGGGACCTGCTAAGAGGGTTCGCGACAGCTCGAGATGCAGATAGAGCGATTTGGCGTAGGATTGGTGAGTTGGAGAGAGTGGTCGTAGATCTTAAGAGTGATCGTGACGCTCGACTTGTTGAGTTGGCATCTTTGTGGAGAGAGGTTGACGATGTTAGGAGATCAGTTAGTGGTGTTCGTAGACGTGGCTAGATAGTATTGGATTCATAACTTTGTACCATCTTGAAACTAAGTAGTACTTGGTTCGAGATGTAGATCTATCCTAGTTATCTTATTAGTATCATCATTAGGATCATTTTCGATTTCTTCGTATCCTTCCATGTATTTCCACTTTTGAAACCTATGAGTTATGGTTATTGGAACGTGCATCTTTTAGTTATGATTCGGTATCTGATTGTTTCGCTTTGGTATAGCGTTATCCCTGTTGACCTTGATTATGTATTCGAGCGTTATTTGGTGATCCTTGGAACCCAACTCTATCTTTAGAGCGTGAATTGTGAACTTATGAAACTATTCTTCTTGCCTTCAGAATGATGGCAACAAGACGAAACCCACTTAGGAACAACCGAGCAGCTCCTGCTGCTGTTGTTGCCCCTGTCCGTCGAGGTCATCGTCCGGCCCCGACCACTCCACCTGTTGAGAACCTGAACACTGAAAACCCAGCTATAAAAAACCCGAATGTGAACGACCGTCTTTGAGAATGGTCCTGTTCCACAAAACCCTCCACCTGTGAACCCAGCCCACGTTGACCAGTTAGTGGTGCAGCGTGTCGCTGAACTGCTAGCTGAGACTAATCTCTGTAACACCTCTGGTGGAACCCCAATGCTGAATCGAACTCGAGGTTGTACCTACAAAGAGTTCCGATTCTGTGGTCCCATTGAGTTCGGAGGAACTGAGGGAGTAGTTTACTTAACTAGGTGGTTGGAGAAAACTGAATCTGTGTTTGCCGTTAGTAATTGTGATGGGGATTGTAAGGTTAAGTATGCAACATTCACCTTGAAGGACGAAGCATTGACTTGGTGGAACAACTATCACAGATCAGTAGGAATTGATGTAGCTTATAGTATGACTTGGACTCAGTTTAATACTCTCCTGATCAAGACTTACTTTCCTAGGAATGAAGTTAAGAAGTTAGAGAGTGAGTTCTGGAACCATAAGGTTAAGGGTACTGACATGACGACTTATAATCATCGTTTCCAAGAGTTATCGTTGCTTTGCCCTGATATGGTTCACACTGAAGACCTTAAGATTGAGAGGTATACTGATGGATTGCCTTTAGCTACTCGAAATGATTTCATCGCTGCAAAGCCAGTTAATTTGCATGAGGCAATTACTGTGGCTCAGCGTTTGATGGACTCTTATGTATTCGAAGTATGAGACAAGGGTAAGAATGATAGGAGTGATAAGAGGAAGAGGAATGAAGTTGTTGAAGGGAATGGCAACAAATGGCATGAGACAGCCAGGGTGTTCGCCATATGAAATGGAGAAAGGAAAGGTTATGAAGGTAGTAGGCCTATGTGTGGTCGTTGCAACTGGCACCACCATGGATTGTGCCCGAATGTGTGTAGGAAGTGCTCTAAGGTAGGACATTTGGCCAAAGAGTGTAGGTACTGACCACTTGCTGCAGCCCAAACTGCACAAGGAGCGGACTGGAAGGCCACTGTCACCTGTTTTGGATGTGGAAAGAAGGGACATTTCAAGAATGAGTTCCAAGAGTCGTGGATGAGAGTAAATCCCAGTAATGTAGGAGGATTTTTTAACCAAGGTATGGGAGGTAATGGCTTAAACCCTGTAAAGCGTGAGGTTGTGGAGAACCAGGGAAACCATGGTGCTAGGAATCAGCGGAGAGACATGGGAACAGCGCGTGTTTACGCTATTGGGAAGGAAGCTGGTGAGGACCCTAACGTAGTTACGGGTACCTTCCTTCTCAATAATCGTTACGCTTCCATATTGTTTGATACTGGTGCGGATATGAGTTTCGTATCCACCAATTTTATGCCATTACTAGGAATCTCCCAAACACCTCTAGGGTTTAGTTACGACGTGGAATTAGCTAACGGAAATAGGGAGAAGATAGACACCATAGTTCGAGGTTATACCTTAAGTTTCCTAGACCGCCCGTTTAGCATAGACCTATTGCCAGTTACCTTAGGAAGTTTTGACGTCATTATCGGAATGGATTGGTTGTCGAAGAACGGTGCACACATCATCTGTGATGAGAAGATCGTGCGTTTACCGTATGACGGAAAAGTTCGGAGCATACAAGGAGATCGGAGCGACTGTGGAAGTCCTTCCCAGTTGAGCATCATCTCTTGTATTAAGGCCCAGAAGTACATCGATAGAGGAGGTTGTCTTTTCTTGGCTCGAATTTCTGAAAAGAAAAGCAATGAGAAGAGTGAAGGACACCTTAATGATGTACCCGTCGTTGGAGAATTTCCGGATGTGTTTCCCGATGATCTGCCACGGATTCCACCTGTTCGACAAGTGGAATTCCAAATAGAGTTGATACCCGGTGCTGCACCCGTAGCCCGGGCACCCTATCGACTTGCTCCAAGAGAATTGGAGGAACTGTCTAAACAGTTGGCGGAATTGTCAGAGAAAGGATTCATTCGACCAAGTTCGTCACCGTGGGGAGCACCGGTGTCGTTTGTGAAGAAGAAGGATGGATCGTTTCGGATGTGTATTGATTATAGGGAGTTGAATAAGTTGACAGTGAAGAACCGTTATCCGTAACCTAGAATAGATGACCTATTCGACCAACTCCAAGGAGCTAGTGTCTTTTCTAAAATCGACTTATGATCTGGTTATCACCAGCTTAGAGTTCGAGAGGAGGATATCCATTAAGACAGCGTTTAGGACTCGTTATGGACACTATGAATTCCAAGTGATGTCGTTTGGTTTGACCAACGTGCCAGCGGTTTTCAAGGATCTCATGAACCGGGTATGTAAGCCATACCTAGATAAGTTTGTGATAGTGTTCAAAGACTACATCTTGATATACTAAGAGAGTAGAGAGGAGCACGAAGAGCATTTGAGGCTCGTTTTAGGATTGTTGAGAGAGGAGAAGTTGTATGCCAAATTCTCTAAGTGTGAATTTTGGGATTCCGTCCGTGCAATTCTTAGGTCACGTGATAGATAGTCGAGATGTTCATGTTGACCCAGCTAAGATTAAGGCCATTAAGGAATGGGAAGCTCCTAAGAACCCATAAAAAATCCGACAGTTTCTAGGTTTAGCAGGCTATTATAGGAGATTCATTGAGGGATTTTCCAAGATAGCTAAGTCGCTGACCAAACTAACACAGAAGGATGTTAAGTATGAATAGGAGAAAAAGGAAGAAGAAGAATTTCAACTTCTGAAGGAGAAGTTGTGTAGTGCGCCCATCCTAGCTTTTCCTGAAGGAAGCGAAGACTTTGTCGTGTACTGCGACGCTTCGCATAAAGGCTTAGGTTCCGTTTTGATGCAACGGGAAAAGGTGATTGCTTATGCATCCCTACAACTTAAGAAGCATGAGAAAAACTACACCACCCATGACCTTGAGTTAGGTGCTGTAGTGTTTGCTCTTAGGATCTGGAGACATTATCTGTATGGAACCAAGTGTGTAGTATTTACCGACCATAAGAGCTTGAAGCATATCTTAGATCAGAAGGAACTGAACATGAGACAGTGTCGTTGGTTAGAATTACTTAGTGATTATGACTGTGAGATTCGTTATCATCCTGATAAGGCTAATGTTGTGGCTGATGCACTTAGTCGTAAAGAGGACATTCCACCCCTACTTGTTCGATCCTTAGGAATGACCATTGTTTCGCCCCTACCATCTCAAATCTTAGCCGCCCAAGCTGAGGCATTGATGGAAGAGAACTATCCTTACGAGAATCTTCATGGAATGGTAGAAAGTGAAAATGGCTTCTTGAAGCGTTCCGATGGAACCTTATGCTTCAAAGACAGAAGTTGGATACCATTTCATGGTGGAATCCGTGAGTTGATTATGCACGAGTCGCATAAATCAAAATACTCTATTCATCCCGGAGCCGGTAAGATGTATCAGGACCTTAAGAAACTTTACTGGTGGCCTAATATGAAAGCCGATATAGCTCAGTATGTCAGTTGGTGCCTGACTTGTTCTAAGGTAAAGGCCGAACATCAGAAACCCTCATGACTCTTAGTTCAACCCGAACTCCCAGAATGGAAATGGGAGCGAATAACCATGGACTTTATCACTAAATTACCAAGAATAGCTAGCGGCAATGACGCTATCTGGGTAATCGTTGATCGTTTGACTAAGTCTGCTCACTTCTTAGCCATTAGTGAAACCGATAGTCTCGATAAGCTTTCTCGATTGTATCTTAAGGAGGTAGTATCGCGTCATGGAGTAACGATATCTATCATTTCCAATAGAGATAGCCGTTTTATATCCCACTTTTGGAGATCCTTACAATCAGCATTAGGAACAAACTTGGATATGAGTACTGCTTACCATCCTCAAACCGATGGTCAAAGCGAGAGAACCATTCAGACCTTAGAGGACATGCTTAGAGCCTGTGTTATTGATTTCGGCAAAGGCTGGGAGAGACACCTCCCTTTGACCGAATTCTCTTACAACAATAGTTATCATTCTAGCATTAAGGCCGCTCCATTTGAGGCACTGTATGGCCGAAAATGTCGTTCTCCTGTTTGTTGGGATGAAGTTGGCGAGAGTCAACTTACAGGTCCCGAACTTGTCCTAGAAACCACTAAGAAGATAGTTCAGATTCGTAACCGGTTGCAAACCACTCGTGATAGACAAAAGAGTTATGCCGATAAGAGACGTAAACCTTTAGAATTTCAGGTTGGAGATCGTGTTTTGTTGAAATTTTCTCCTTGGAAAGGAGTGATTCGTTTTGGAAAGCGTGGAAAACTCAATCCCCGATATATTGGTCCCTTTTCAATCCTGGAAAGGATCAGACCTGTAGCATACCTCCTGGAGCTACCATCGGAATTAAGCAGTGTACACAATGTCTTTCACGTTAGTAATCTTAAGAAATGTCTTTCGGAGGAAAACATAGTTGTGCCCTTAAGAGATATTCGTATCGATGAGAAATTGAATTTTGTTGAGGAACCGATTGAGATTATGGATCGTGAGATTAAACGGCTGAAGAATAGCCGTATTCCGATTGTCAAAGTTCGATGGAACTCCCGGCATGGACCGGAGTTCACTTGGGAATGTGAGGACGTTTTCCGTAGGAAGTATCCTAAACTTTTCATGACATTAAGCAACTCGGAGTGAATCCCGGGACGGGTTTCTTCTGAGGCTGGGAGGCTGTGACAACTGGCAATTTAGGGAGTCTATTTTAGGTAACCGCATTACTTTAAACTAAACCGAGCTTTGCCTTTATCACTATTTTATCAACCATGACTTGATTTTATATCGTCTACTGGTTTTTATGGTTTATTTCACTAGTGAATGAGTTATCGTATGAGTTTTAACTCTATTTGGTAGGCACTATTCGATTCGGCACTAGAAAAGCCTAAAACGAGAAATATTGTAACTTTTAGACCAAAACTCGAAAATTGACAAATAAATAGTCAAAACTCATGGAAAAACATAAATAACGATGTTAGAAAGTCGAATGAACGTCGTGTGACACTGGGGGACAATATATGAGCTCGGGAATTGGTAAACGGGATAGTTACGAAAAATTACAACTCCGACCCCTCCCTTTTGCTTGAAACCGGCGCTCCTCCTCCCCAAAATATTTATTATTTGGTCCCTCCCTCACATATATATATATATACCCTCACCTCACCTCATTACCACCCTTTGTTTCTCTCACTAAAACACACACACCTCTTCTCTCTCTCTCTCTCCTTTATCTCTCCTCAAAATAAATAAAACCCTAACCCTAAACACCTAACCGGCCGCCGCCACTACTCCGGCCACCTTCGGCACACCGCCGCGCATCACCACTCACCTCCACCACCATCTTGTAGATCTTTTCATCTTCTTTCTATCCATATATAATACTCTCACTAAAACCTTCATTAACACCTTCAAATCTTAATATTAAGGTTCGGATTTTTAGGGTTTAGGGTTTAGGGTTTTCAAGTGGGTTTTGTAATTCGTGTTTGGAAAAGGTAAAAGGGACTTGAATACACCTTGTTTGAGCTTTGTCAAGCCACGAATGGCAATAATATGGTTCGACCATATTATAATTTTTAGGGCTTTTGGTTTAAACGTAGGATTAAGTATAATTAACACTTAAATAAACATGTAGCTAGTGTTTGGTAAGCATATGGTGTATCATATTGACGGGTTTTTGCATTTTAGGTCTAGTTTCATGTTTTTGGTTAGAATAGATAATGGGTTTGGTGTTTGGTTAATGATTGGAGGTTGATTGATTGTATTGGGATGTTGTGGAAGTGATTTGAATGGTGTTTGGTTGTGGAAATGGGGCGTACAAGCCACCATGACCCAAGATGGTCATGGCTTGGTAGCGTACGAGACCCACTTGGACCTTGGGTCCGGGTTGGGTCATTTTGGTAGCTTGTTGGTTGATATTGTTGGTGTTTGGATGAGACGCCTGGAGCCGAAAAGCTTCTAGAGCTTGTTTGGTTCACGTGGTCTTAACCGTGACCGTGTCATGACCATTAGGGTCATAACATTGGTTTCGGGTATATTTGGTTGGTTGATTGGTTGGCGAGATTGATTTGAGATTGATTTGGGATTAAATTGCGCTATTATGACTTTTAATTCAATAAGGTCTATTATTTATTCCGAAACTTATTGGACTATGGAGCTTATCGCTTAGATGTCTCATTGTGTTGCATTGAGGCACATATTGGTTGTTTGAGTGCATTCATAGCATCATATTGAGTCGAAACACCCACATGAGGATACCAAACACTAGGATTAAATGGTGAAACGAGTCACTTTTGGAAATAACGAAATGGAATACATTGGGGTAGATAACGTTGATTTCGAGGAATATATATATTAAAATTTGGTCTACATTAATAGGTTGTGCCGAGTCGATAGTTGTTGTGTCGTGATTACCGTTATCTTCTGCTAGTGTTTATTTGTACGTTGATTGCTTGATGTGAGTTTCATAGCCCCACTTTTATCTACATTTTTAACTATATTGGGATGAGAATCATGCTATTGTTTTTGGACTGTTAAAACTATTTGGATTTGCTTATATGCTTGACTGTTTAGATATATGTGCGGTAGTTGTTGCCTTAGACTTGGTTGTGGAAATGGGGCGTACAAGCCACCATGACCCACGATGGTCATGGCTTGGTGGCGTACGAGACCCACTTGGACCTTGGGTCCGGGTCGGGTCGTTTTGGTAGCTTGTTGGTTGATATTGTTGGTGTTTGGATGAGACGCGTGGAGCCGAAAAGCTTCTAGAGCTTGTTTGGTTCACGTGGTCTTAACCGTGACCGTGTCATGACTGTTAGGGTCATAACATTGGTTTCGGGTATATTTGGTTGGTTGATTGGTTGGCGAGATTGATTTGAGATTGATTTGAGTTGATTTGGGATTAAATTGCGCTATTATGACTTTTAATTGGACTTGATATATATAATTGTCAACTTTGAGCGACGTCGGTGTCACTTTGACTTTAGTCAATAGTTGACCCCAACAACGCCGTAACGTGGACTTTAGTATAGTTTGGACTATTGATTGATTAAAAGCCGAGAAGTCATGACTCGCGCTTGTGGACTCGAAACAAATAACGATATGAAACTAATACTGGAATTTGACGAAATATATATATAAAAATGCTAATAGACTATGAAATATAAATAATAAAAGGGCTTTTATACTAAAAATATCGATAACAAGACTTATTTTGTTATTTACTATTTTAAATGGAAACTAACGACTAAAAATGGAAATGTTTTATAATAAATAAGCAATTAATGTTTCGAGTACACGTTTATCGAATTATGCCACTTATGGGCATTTAATACTAGTTTTAAGTATTTATTTACTTACGTTGTGTGCATGGGTTATGGATAACCTAACATTAATAGTGTTAATCCACGTGGGTAGCGGACTTATTAGGTTGACGAACCTAATAAGAGCCCGCTAAGTACGTTGGGTAACATTATTAATGGGTGAATTATCCTTATGACTCTTTAGGATGCGACTGATTTATGGGATAATAAGCGACACGAATAAATAAATGAGTTTATCGAGTTGACGAATTCGATAAGGTCTACTATTTATTCCGAAACTTATTGGACTATGGAGCTTATCGCTTAGATGTCTCATTGTGTTACATTGAGGCACATATTGGTTGTTTGAGTGCATTCATAGCATCATATTGAGTCGATACACCCACATGAGGATACCAAACACTAGGATTAAATGGTGAAACGAGACATTTTTGGAAATAACGAAATGGAATACATTGGGGTAGATAACGTTGATTTCGAGGAATATATATATTAAAATTTGGTATACATTAATAGGTTGTGCCGAGTCGATAGTTGTTGTGCCGTGATTACCGTTATCTTCTGCTAGTGTTTATTTGTACGTTGATTGCTTGAGGTGAGTTTCATAGCCCCACTTTTATCTACATTTTTAACTATATTGGGATGAGAATCATGCTACTATTTTTGGACTGTTAAAACTATTTGGATTTGCTTATATGCTTGACTGTTTAGATAGATGTGCGGTAGTTGTTGCCTTAGACTAGGTGGAACCGTTGCCTAGCTAAGAATAGACTTCTACCTCGACCTAGTCCGGGGTTGGCAACTGTTCTAGAGGTTGCCACGACAGTGCTGGACTAGAGTCGCGAGGCCCGAGTAATCCCTGGATGCGAGATATGGTTGGTGATCCGGGTAGGATCGGTGTGCAAACGGTATTTATCTATCTTAGGTCTTGCATAACAAATCAACTCCTACAGGTCCACTATGATTTTATTGAGCTTAACCTATGAACTCACCAGTGTGAGCTGACCTTTTAGCATGATTTCTCAGGTATTTGAAAGATGTTTGGAATACGTGATCGGTGGAAGCTTGGCAAGAAGGCAGGGTTCAAGGATCATTTCTGACTCTGATAAACTTTGGGGACCTATTCCATTAAATCATGGTTTGGGCCTAATATTTATACTTATGGATTAAATGTTTTGAATACTTAAATTTGGGATTGGTTTTGAATGTTAAATGACTATCTTTTTGCTATACTTGTGTGAGATACCAATCCAATAGTAACGCCCCAAAAACTTGATTAAGTCTTCCGCTGTACCGAGATTTGGGGGTGTTACACATAAACCGTTTCTTTCATTTTTTCCATTCGGAAAAGCAGTTTTGATGTCCATCTGAAAGACCGTGATGTTCATGTGAGCCGCGAATGCCAGAAAAATCCGAACAGCCTCAAGTCTAGCAATCCCTTCTCGGTAGTAACGCCCCAAAGTGCGAATGATTCCTCGTAGTCAATCCCTTCTTCTTGTCTATAACCCTTAGCCACCAGACGTGAATTATTTCTGATAATCGTACCTTCAGCATCTAGCTTGTTTTTCCAAATCCATTTGAGACCAATAACATAGACCCCAGTTGGTTTTTCAACCAATTCCCATACTTCAAGATGTTTAAACTGATTAAGTTCTTCTTGCATGGATTCAATCCAGTTGTCATATGTCATGGCTTACTTAATATTTTTGGGTTTAGCTTGGCAGACGGTAAGTGCATAAATGCAATGTTCACCGTCAGTCTGAAGGCGTTGTCTAGTTACGACTGGTTGATTCGGGTTTCCAATAATGTTCACAAGAGGATGGTCTTTCGTCCAACAATGTGTGGAGGGTTGATGTTGATATGCATTCTGCAGATTAGGAGGATTCAAATGGCTTGTGGATGATTCTGCAACATCAGGTGTGGCAGATTCATTTGCAAACGGATTGAAGAACGCATTTGGATCATAATCTGCAGGTGGGGGTACTTCATTGTTCAGAAGATCATCAGTTGGTTCAGCGTCATTGGATGCGGTTTGTTCGGCTGTTGTGGTAGAATCAATTGGTGGTGCTTCTTCAATAGTAGTTCTTGTTGCAGGTGTATCAGGTATTGGATTATTATCAGGTTGAGCAGCGGAAACAGTTGATACATCTGGAGCACGTTGATCAATATCATCACTAAACAGAGGAGCAAATAACTGTTCCATTTGTTGACGAGTAATCTGGAGGCTTGGTTCAGCTGATGATGGGGTTTGGGGGAAGTTTAGACGGTTATGTCCGGGTTCCAAGCTGTTTTGCCCAGAAGCCATTTCTGTAAGCTCATCGAAATTTGCATGAATCGTTTCCATAATCTCCCTTGTACGACGATTCCAGATCCGGTAACCCTTAGAGTTTTCACAATATCCTACAAAGACTCCAATGTCAGCTTTGGCTTTGAGCTTACCAAAGTCATCACGATCATTATTCGGGTAACAAAGGGATCCGAATACATGAAAGTGTTTGAGATTCGGTTTACGGTTGTGGATAAGCTCATAGGGTGTTTTGTTGTGGCGTTTGGTAATCATTGAGCAATTCTGAGTGTAGCATGCAGTTGACACAGCTTCAGCCCACAAGTAATCTGGAAGTTTTGCATTTATCAACATCGTTCTTGTAGCTTCCACTAACGTATGGTTTCGTCTTTCAACAACTCCGTTTTGTTCCGGTGTTCATGCAATTGATGTTTGATGCTCAATTCCCACTTTCTCATAATATGCGCGAAGAGTTTGATTCATAAATTCAGTTCCTTTGTCTGTTCTGATTTGTCTGACTGTGTTCCGGAGCTGAACTTGAATTTTCGTGAGAAAGGTGATGATCATCTGTGGAGCTTGATCTTCACTTCGAAGAAAATAAACCCAAGTCCATCTTGAGTAGTCATCTACAATTACCAAGATGTAGCGTTTGCCATTAATCGTCTGCACACACATCGGGCCACACAAATCCATGTAAAGAAGATGAAGCACAAGCTGTGAGTTGTGTTCCACCTTTGAAGGAAAGTGAGCACGAGTGCTTTTTCCTTGTTCACACGCTGAGCATAGGTGATCTTTAGAATACCGAAATCTTTGGAGACCTTCAACAAGTTTGTAACGTGCAAGATTGGTTATGGTTTGAAATTTTAAATGTGAGAGTCGACGGTGCCATAGCCAAGATTTTGTAGATGTTGCCTTTGAAAGTAGACAGATGGGAGATGAAGCAATCATGTCTTGCATTGAGATTGTATAAAGACTTGATGTGCGGGTACCAGACATAAGATCGTTTCCTTGTAGATCACGAATGAAACAAGTTTTCTCCCGAAAAGCAACTTCCAAACTCCATCACAAAATTGACCAACTGAGAAGAGATTGTGACCGAGACCTTCCACATAATAAACCCTGCTAATTTTGATGTTACGATTGATGTAATCTCCGTAGCCCATGATAGCTGCGAAGTGATCATTCCTGAACTCGACATCGCCAATGAACTTTGAAACAAAGTTTGATAACAGTTTGAGATTGCCTGTCATATGTCGGGAAAATCCGCTATCAACAATCCAGAAGATGATCTGTATCACCTGCATTACACACAGACGACACAGATAGAATAGAAGTAGATGTGGAACCCAAAGAGTTAGAGGGTTCCGAAGCAGTTATAGTTGAAACACACATGTTTATGATTTTAGGTATCCATTTAAATCCAAGTGTATTATGTAACCATTTCTACCATCTCCAACTAGTCTTAGCTTTGGTCTTAGTAAATGCACTAGGTGATAAGTTCTTCCTAGAAGGTGAAGGGGATTCTATGGGTAAACCAATGCTCATAGCCGGAACACTAGAGGGTGGTTTACCTAGCACAGACTTAGAAGCATTAGTGGGCCTAGAGGTATTCCGTTTTCTATTATTCCGCTTAAGATTCAAGATATCCTTAGCAACAAATTTATCATGACAACCATAAAACATGCTTTTACCACAACCAACACAAGAAGCTTCAAACAAAACATTAAAAGTATTTAAAGATTCAGCATTCGTTACATCACTTTGCTCATTACATTTGTCAGATGCAATATCTAAAGTGGGTGCAACTTTAGTTTTATTCAAAGTCCTAAGGTGTTCTTCTACTTCAGAGATCTTTATTGTTCTTTTCTTACGTCGCAACTTCCTATTCTTCCTTGTATTGCTCCTAGGCTCGTGAAGTGCGGCGTTGGGAAAAGAGGCAAATATTCATGTTTCAGTAGAGGGAAGCACATTAGTTTCTTGTGGTTTGTCATTAGATGTTCTAGAGTTATTTTGAATCTTTTAGGTGCGATTACTCTGTGTTACTATTCCTAGCTTGCTTAAGTTTCACCAACTCTGCTTTTAGATCATGGATAGTGTGTAACAAATCTAGATTTTTAGAACGAGTGAGTCCATCTCGTCGTAAAACATCTTTGGTATATGCAAGATGATCATCAACATCTTTTGATGCTTGAGCACGAGTCTTTTTGAGTAAATCAAATATGACACCATATTCCTTTTTAAATTTTGAAATTTCTTGTTCATATTTTGAAATTTGACACTTCAAAGACACGTTTTCATCATCCAGTTGCTCAAGTTTTGGATTAAGAGTTTTTGCGCAATCGGTTGATTTTGTTTTGCAAAGCGAGTTCTCGATTTTGACAATCTTTTGACACCATTGAAGACGACGTTTTGCATTTGAAAGCTCGTTTAACAATCGCTCATTTTCAACTTTTAAAGACTTGATTTGTGACACAAGACGTATTCTCAACATTTGCAACGAAATCAACAGAATCAGCAGAGATATAATCAAATGCATATGCAAAAGAATGTAATAACACAACATTTATGGTATCAGCACAGATAACATCTTCCAAGAGTCGATCAACATCTTTTCTTAACATTTTCTTTTTACGTTTGGTATTTGAAATCGATGTTTCTGTTTGCTCAAAAACTCTTTTCATAAGTCCAAGCTCCTTGTGAAAGTCCCTTTCCCAATATATTGCACACATTTTCAAATTCCGGACATGAGGTGAAATTCTTCTCTGAAAAAATATCTCTTTGTTCTCTCGCATGAGGCGATTGAAAATGTTCAACTTTTATTTCAGAATTGATTTCTATTTCACGTTCCAAAAGTTTGATGTCCGAAATGAATGTTTCAAAATATTTGAGAATTTGACATTGTCCGGGTAATGATTTTACTTCACTGAGTGAAGGTAAAGGACCATTAATTTGTGCAAAATTGGGTTGAGGACCATCATTAGAAGACTCAGAAATAGGCGTGATAACCCAAGGTGTGTTAGAATTATCCTATTGTGCGACAAAAGTGATGGCTTTTGAATAGTTAAATGGTTTGTTATAAACAACAATTTCTAATTTTGATCGACTCTCGTCTTCTGCATCTAATTCTTCCATGCGATTATATTCAACAATACTCATAATGGAATCATCAATTCTATGTTCTGCACTGTAAACTTGAGGATTTGGTTTGAATGCTCTGTTAGAAAACTTTGGTTTGTAATCAGCAAGATTCGGTCCATATCCATTTGGATTTGGTTTAAAAGTAAACTTTTGAATAGTTGTGATTGACTCACCATGTTTATAAACAACATTTCAAAACTCTTTGATTTTGTTTTGTAAGTCGACAATTTCTTCAAGATAGTCATCTATTCGTTTCTTTGAATGCTTTTTGTACTCACAGAACTGTTTTTGACAAGTTAACAACTCAGACTTGGCTTTTTGAGTTTCCGAAGTGAGAGCGTTAAGTTGTTGTTTATGATCATATTTCAGTTGTTCTATTTGAGACAACAAAGAGTTCTTAGATGCAACTAGATCACATATCTGTTTTTCCAAAGATTTTTTGTTTTGGCATGATTTAGCAAAAGCGACTTCAAAACCTTTTTCACGTTTTTCTCGTGTTTGAAAAATGTTGAGTTGAAACTTTAAGCATTCATTATCCTTAGTCAACAGTGCAATTTTATCTTTTAGTTTAGCATTAATATCAATGCACTTTTCTAATTAAGTCTCAAAGAAGGTTATGAGGCCGGGATCTGGATTAGACAAAGATTCATTTTGTTCAACCAGAGTCTCCACATAGTTATCATGTAGGTCCTCAAATGAAACCACAGGGTCAATTTGATTGTCAAAGGTAACCGTAAGGTTATCTTGATCGTCAAATGTGACTACGGGATCCATTTGATTTTCTTCGTGATGAGGTGTGGAAGATTCATGTTGAACACTCTAAATGTCGTCGAATGCAGATGCCGGTGGAGATATCATATCAGTAATGAATATAGTTTGATCCGGTACCTGAGACAAGCCGTCAGTGTCATACACTGGGCCTGTGTCACTCATATGGAGTTCTTGCATGTTTTCCATTAACATCACTGCTGCATTAGCCTGCAAGTCCTCCATGTCATCATCAGAATCTGCATTTGCCATGAAGCTCTGTTCCTTGTTGGTAAGAGTTCCTCCAGCTTCATCCTTAAGAGCCAAGAGTAAAGCCTCTTTGTGATAAGCGCTGCCTCTTGTCCTCGGCTTAGGGCATGCATTAGCCAGATGACCCTTCTCATTACAGTTATAACAACGAAGACTATTAATCCCAGTCTGAGCATTTCCCTGATCAACCACTTGAGCTCGTTGTTGTGGAGCACCCATGTTATTCCTCTCATTAGCATTAAACCCTTGAGCACTGCCATTGTTAACAACAGCCTGATTCCTTGTGTTTGATGAGGTACGAATGCGATTGTTGGATTTGTTTGAATATCGGCCGAAGGCTTTAGCAATCATGATAAACCCTTGTTGCAATGCATCGAAAGCTTCTGTATCCTCATTAGATTAACTATAAAGTGCTTGATCATTGTTGTTGTTGTATGGAACCAATTGAGTTTCTTGAGATTGGTGCTGTGACGGATCATATGGTGTAATTGTTGCAGTTGGTTGTGGAGGATTTGTGAAGACAGTTTGTAAAGTAAGGAATTGAGGATAACACGTTTGAGCCCACAAAGCTAAAGATTGATTATCCGGAAGTGAAGGCGAAACAGGTAGTCCACGGATAACCCTTTCTTTGTCAACTTCCTTTTGGTGGGGCTTCAAATACTCGTACAACAATCCGTATGTAGCATGATCAAGATTCTTCGCTTGACGGATGAAAATGACATACTTTTCCCAATCAGGACCAAGAATACTCAGGAACTTAGTGTTGACTGCAATTCTTTGCATAATGATGTTATGTTTTTCCAAGTCATTGATGATGTTTGAGAATCGATGATGATATGACTCTAATGTCTCCCCTGGTTCAATCATGAAGTGTTCATATGCTAAGTAGATTTTGGATTTCATGTCTTCTTGATTGAGTTCTGTGCCTTCCATTAAAAGATGAATATGCTCCCACATTGCTTTAGCAGTCTTCTGAGCATCAACACTACGAAGTATCGGATTGGGTAACCCCAAAAGGATATATTGCATTGCAAGTTCATCGGCTTCCATGTGTAGAAGTTGATCAGTAGTGAGTTCATTAAGACCGACAACGTTGGTGACATCACCTCTTGGTGGATTAGCATTTGGATCTCCGGATACAAAGGATGAGGCATCTGAAAAGGACCTTTAAGGATGACCTTCTTCAAGAACTTTCCATGTGGCTTCTTTAGATCACAAAACCTAAAGAACCTTATCACCCATTGATCGTAGTTTCTTGGAGTGAGCATTGGAGGTCTATCAAGTGATCCAGCCTCATGAATGGATTGTTGGCTACTTAAAGCTTCACGCATCTTTACAAACCAAGACGGTTCTTTCATAGCATATTTGGATGGATGCTGATTTTGAAAGTTTGTGTAAGGTTGTACTTGAAGACTAGGTGGTGGTTGAATCAATTGTAGTTGAATTGCTCCTTGAGGAAATTGATGTTGTTGTTGATAGAGTTGTTGTTGTTGAGGATACACATGAGGAAAATAGCCAGAGTATGGTGGTTGAGACATCTTGAAACTTGTGTTGATGATGGATCTTTGTAGTCGAATGAAACTTTGTTGATGAAGAATCCTTATGCGTAAAAATTAGCTTAGGCAAAGAAAATTCCTTATGCGTAAAAACACCAACTTACGCGTAAGAATAGCTTACGCGTAGGAATAGCTTACGCTTAGATTTGAAAAATACTTAGCTTAGGCATAAACTAAAGGCTTAGTAGTAGAATTCTTATGCGTAAGATTAGCTTATGCATAAGACAAAGCTTAGGCGTAAGAAAATGCTTAGGCGTAAAGAATTCTACGTGTAAGTTTTAGCTTAGGCGTAAAACTAGGGTTTTGCCCAAAAATCCTTTACACTTATTCCAGTGTAAAAGATATCCAAAGTCGAAGTGTTTTCAGGCTTATCCAAGCAAGAAAACACTGAGTAAACCAATAGCACTGAAGATCACACGTTGAGAAGCTTATGCGTAAACTTTGAATCCTTAAGCGTAAAACTAGGGTTTTAGTATGCGTAAGATTTGCCAACTTTCACCAAAAACTAATTTTATACCCAAAAGTGTTTAGAAACCTAATTTTTTTTTATGAAACAGCTTCAATATCACCAAAATAACACAAAAGTGTGAAACTTGATGATCCAAAACTCTTATGCACCTTACGCGTAGAAAAGACCACACGACTAAAACCAAGCTCAAAAACAATGAAATACACGTAAAGTTTCAAACTTTTTGCCAAAAACCTAAACTTTATCACCAAATAACCTTCAAGGTACAAGAATCTTGAATTTTAAAGTGAAAAAATTTAGTTTTTAAAGTGCTTGAATATTTGAATACCGAAACTTACGCGTAGACACAAAACTTCAAAAACAAAATCGTTTCACCCAACTATTTGGCGAATGATACCACTGTTAGGTTCCCATTTATGTAACACAAGCATCAATATAAGAAGTAGAGATGAAGAAGTGATCGGTTGAACAAGTTAACACACACACGAATGAATAAAGAAGATTTATGCGTAGGAAATGTGATAAAATGAACAACCAACTCTCAAATGAGAGTTACAAGACTATTTATAGGGGAAAGGAGCTAGGGCAACACATCTAGTCCCTTTCTTTTCTTATTGGGATTTTGCATAGGCTCATGGGCTTTCTACATGAGCCTAGCCTTAATTACTAACATAAAAGTCTTAATTAAGCTAACTATTACATATTAATTACTAACACTTGAGAAATGGTTTAGGAGTGATTCCAACATAATGAATGATCAAAGATGACACTAGGAAATTTGAGAGTGTCAAGTGGTGCTAAATGATCTTAGAGATCAGATGGTAACTTAAGATAATTTTGAAAAATCCTTAAAAATTATACAAAATGAAAAACTAGTTTTTGACCCATTTTGGGGTAAGGATGACTAAAATCAATTTGCTAAAATTGAGAGAATTATAAGACTAGATGTTTTAACATGTGAGAAATTATGTATGAGTATTGGAGCGGAAGAATGATGAGCTTTGGTGATATGATAAATCAAAAAGCACCTTGAGTGTGATCCTAAATGAGCTATGAGGGAGTGTGATGCCTACTGAGCTTGAGGAAGACTTAAGTGGTCCTAAGGCATTATGTTTAGCTAGTGTGAAGTGGTCTAGTGGGTTGGTTTGATGTGTGGAGGTCTGCAACTGTATTTCTGTTTTCCCAGATCCCACGGTTCCCTAAGTGGAGGGATTCGTCTAGTACAAAGTGAGGGATCCGTCTCCTAATAAACAGTACCTTCACAGAAGGTATGCATAATTTGCACAAGGTATCGTATTTCAAAGCCAGTGTTTTATAAGGAATTTGAACAACTATATAAGTGAGACATCAAATTTTAAATGTTTTATTTCATGAGAAAGATCACATTACAATGATAAAAGATGAAATCTAAGGATTGAACCTATTAGGAAAGGAAACTAAGTTTCTTGAGCGTTTTCGCAAGATGGATTGTCAAATGGATGATGAGTATTGCCGATTCAGGGATGAAGAAAGACTTGATGTGAGATGTGTTTAGAGGTTCCATAATTTTATTCACACGTGCGTACAACGGACTTTGAAATTGAGGATGGAAGTACATGATATGATGATAAAGGCGTGTCGGGAACATTCCATAAGGGATTAGCTTGTTCTTGTTTCCTTGAAGGTTTACAATTCTTCTTGCGAAGAAATAGGCGAGATTGTTGATACGTGTAAAACGCGCGTTCGGGGTCATAGGAAACTTCCTTTTCTTCGAGCAAGTTTTTCAACCACCTAGGCAGTGAACCTAATCGTTGTAGTGTAGTATTAGGGTAAGCCTCGGGATTGATATCATTCTCTAGGGGAATAGGAATGCTAGTGAGAAATTACTACGCTAAGGTTGGGGTTGAGGAAGATTATTTTTTATCTTTTTTATATTTTTTAGAAAATTGAAAGGTACGAATCTCGGGGTATTGGATTTGGGGGGTGGTATGTCTACCAATTACTCTACTATTATCTATTCTAATTAACTAAGCTAATGGGTAGTCTATGTCTAATTGATGTGTGCTCGTATGATGATTAAAGATGTGTTTACCTAGATGCTATTACTCCCTAGTTATCTCCTATTGATGGTTGAATTGTCACGTCCTTATTCTTAACGCATTGTATCTTCTAAGGTCGCAGGGTATGCTTTCTTCCCTAACTCTTTGAGACTACCTTAAGGTTATTGCCTACAAAATCTCTAGGATTCATAAACTAACTCTAAGGTTATCTTTGGATTTTTAGCCTACAACAACTCTAGGCGATTATAAACTAATGTTCACAAAGATTACTCAAGCATTAAAAACACAACGATGGCCTATTGCAATCCTAGGCCAATTACAATTAAGAAAAGAGACAACCAATCAATATTCAATACCTAGGTTTCATAGATCTAAGGAAACACACAAGTAAATTAGCCGGACATGGTAAACATGCAAGCATACACACAAACAATTGAAGACATAATTGAATTAATAAAGTAAATTACTTATCTTGTTGTAAAATAGGGTATGAGAACCCTAAGATACTACCCAAGAAAGCCAAAAATCGTTATTAGGTTTTACTCCAAAAAACTACCTCCCTAAAAGTCTGAAAATTCGAATTCTATATATAGAGTTACAACTTGCGACGGCGTCACTCTTTAATTCTGACGCAGTCGGATCGCTGTCGTTACGGTTTCGTCTTGACCACGGCAACCTTGTGACAACGTCACCTTGTGGTTGTGACGCCGTCGGCTTCATCAACTGACGCCGTCTGGATCTGGATCTAGGCCGTCTGGGGAGGAAAATCTTTGCGATGCCCTACTCTTCAAAGCCTGACGCCGCCAGGTTAAAATTAGCAAATTCGCTACTGAGCCGTCACAATTTTGGAGCATGTTGCGACGGCGTTGCCCTTTGGCTGTGACGCCGTCACCTTCAATTCCAGCAGCTTGAATGTCTTGATATTGACTTTGGCCATTTTCTTCATATATTCACGCCTTTTCGTCCGAATAAGTGTCATTCCAGTAATTTACCTTCAAGAAACCTAAAAAGTGAAAAGGAACGAAATTAAGCAGTAACGGATATAAAAGTGGTCGATTAAGGGCCTAAATGACCCCTCAAAAGTGTACCTTTTAAATCCTTATCAAATATCCCTACACTTGGTATTTGCTTGTCCTCAAGCAAATGTGCTTTTAGCCAATTAATTTATAAGTTAGGAGTCATGAAGCATTAGTTTAAAATAATTCACAACAAGTATAAACCCCGCAAAAGTCATAACAAGCACGAAAATTACATACTAGCACCTCACAAGTGGTGTTTGGATACTCTCATCTCTCGGGTGTATATGAAATATATCAAATTGGAAATGGAAGATAAACACTCATTAACCGGTCCTAGTACATAGATTACCATAGGCTTGAGACTAGATCAAACCTCCATCGCTTTGGCGTAAGCACCTAGGAAAAACTATCCAAGAGGTCTTTTAAAGGGTTGTAACGTTAGGCTTACGGTAGGGAAACAAAGGGTTTGGGGGGATAGGCGATTTAGTGGTGGCAAGTCAAAAATATTTATGTTACAAGTATGAGAAGAATAGCGTTGCTAAGCCAAGACTCGACACTCTAAACTCTAGATAACTTTGAAAAAAACATAAATTTAAAGATAGATGTAGGATGGTAGCCCCTTTTTTTTTCAACACTCTTTTTTCGATTTTTTTTTCATACACTTTTACTCTACCATCCACTACGATAACATCAAAATAATAGGGATTTATAGGCACATCCCTACACTTGAGTTTTTATTACTTTAACACTAATTTGACCCGAATTAAAAAGATCAAAACACTTGGAGTACATTATTACGTAAATAAAGGGAATTTAAATTTAACGTTCCTTCCCGTCACTTCATAAAATTTAATTTTTCCCATGAGTCCCAATCGTCCCAAAACTGTGTACAAAGGATATGACTCAACTTAGCAACTTATGCAAGTAACTAGATAATTGAACTAAGGGTTTAGTATGATAACAATAATGCACTAAAAGTGAGTGCATACATGATGCAGGTTTTACTGACCAGGTTTTAATATTTATAATTACTCGTTATACCTATGGTCTACCCTAACGCACTAATGGGCAGTGTACCCGGTCATGTGTAGTGTAGTATTCGGTAAAACCGAGGTCGTCCCAAGAGCTACGTGGATCGGAAATTAACTTAAGTCTATGTCACGATATTAATTGCTTTTAAGATTGAAATAATAAAATTAACTAATAAAACAAGAAAATAAAAGAAAGCAGATAAAGGCAAAAGATGTGATCAATGAAGGAGAATGGTGCTAACCTAGTTACTCATCCTAGCTAGTTATGTCTATGTCTACTTACTTCCAATTACTTCAGGTGGGGTCAAAGTCGAGAGGACAGCATTTGGTCAATTCGCCCTAACCTATCAGCAAAGATGCCACCACAGGAGAAATCAGGCGCACCGTCATAAGTCCTGTTGTTCCTAGTCCCCTAAGCCGAGTCATTAAGTACCGCTACATGCTAGATTTATAATAGTGAGTGCCCGGCCGTTAGGAACTTAGACACTCACCCTCTAATTCTTAAGTCCATCCAAACGATAGGTGATCAGTTGGTCAAATCGCACAAGTAGAAAGGGTCGTCAGTTGGTCATATCTTACCCTTCCCGTCTCAGTCCGCTCACCTAGGGTCAGTTGGTCATATCTCCTAGGCAATTGGCCTCTACCGCCATTCAAAACTACCGAACCAATGGTGGCTACCAATAAACTATGCATGCATACACTTAGAAATAATTGTACGGAAGTAAAGTAAATGCAAACAAAACAATTAAATAATCATAATTAGGCCAGCACCAGGGTGCTTAGCCAAACATATAATAAATCATACCAACAAAAATGAATAAATCATAAATTGAATTGAACATAATGTTTGATACAAATTACTTGATGTAGAGCTAATAAAGATGATGATTGCGAGTGAATTCTTCCTTCAAAACTGGCTTCGGACTGCTGGAAAATGCCCAGGAGTGGTGCCCTAATCGACCCCTAGGAGAGGGGTGAAAAGAGATACTTAAAAATGCATATTTAGGGCTGTATTTATAGGCCCCGACATGGTTACGGCGTAACCTTAAGGGCTAATTACGCCGTAACTAAAGTCGGCGCAAAGAAATCCGGATCTCAAAAAATTACGTCGTAACTAAATTATTTAGTTACGTCGTAACTAAGTTACGCCGTAACTTTAACAATCTAATTACGCCTTAGATGCCTACTTCGTACTTTTTGAGGTCATCCATTAATATTGAAACTTAAATACACCTTGTGTACGACTTTGGCCCCTGGTCGTTCTTCTTCATTTATTTTTTAGTCCATGAAGTAAATAAACTTCATATAAGTTGTCACCTTTAGTCCCTGATCGCTCTAGTTATTTTTACCTTCGGTCCTTGTGATAAATGACTTAATATGATTTCGACCGCCTTTAGTCCCTGGACTTCAAAACTTTGCGCCCGGGTAATTAATTACGGCGTAATTAAATTGCCAAATTACGCCGTAATTCTTCAACCATATATTCATATCCGCTCCGTAATTATCTCTACGGCGTAACTAATTTGCAACCTTACGCCGTAACCTTCACAAAAATAATTACGACGTAACCATAAGAATGGGTTAGGCCGTATCCTTCAAAGCTCATATTTACGCCGTAACCTTATTAAGCAGTTACGGCGTAACCTTCACAATTAATTCATAGGCCCTCTTAAATCAATCATCAGAATATATCTCTTGGCCTTTTATCCCTTCTTTTCCGCTCCAATGCCTCATTTAACCTGAAATGCAATTATGAACGAATATGAACGAATTAAGTATCATATTAATACAAATGAGGCCATAAACACGGGAATTTGATATATAAAAGATCAGGCTAATTTGATGTTATCAATACAAGGTGGGCTAAGGCGATTTGGGTGTACATTTGAGGGTGGATTGTAAACAATGATCTTTATTGATATTCCGGAAAACCGAAACATCACGAGAACCGCGAAAAGGATAGGCTCTGAGGGGTTAACTAGGGGTATCGTGTACTAAAGATGAGTACAACGCAAGGGTGTGGGGGAATTACTCAACCGATGTGGAAGAAGTAATTATAATACGGGTATCAAACAGGGGTTATCCTAATGCCTCTTATCATTTATTTATTCCTAACTACACAAGTGTAGTCTTACTAGCGATCTCGGGATGCATCACAAAACAAGTTCTAGAATCTATTATACTACCAGTACACTCTCGAAGCAATAAAGGTGAATGCTTTAATTCCTACAAATCTAAGGGCGATCCTCACATTTTTTGGTGGAATTTGAGTGGTAAAGGGTTTTGTGCTAGTCATATAACTTCCTATCCATGAGACGCTTTATTAAGACTAATGGCCCACTCCTACATGTCATGAAAAATTTTAAATTTTGTGCCAAAATTACCCTAACCGATATTTCTCATGGTTTATTACACAAATGAAATTGGATAAGGCAAATAGTCAAGGATAAGCATAGTTTCAAAGTTCCCGTTTTATTTTCCCTCCCTACACTTAAACTGAACATTGTCCCCAATATTCCCCGAAAGTATCAAAGTTATGATTTAGCAAATTCGCTACTGAGCCGTCACAATTTTGGAGCATGTTGCGACGGCGTCACCCTTTGACTGTGATGCCGTCACCTTCAATTCCAGCAGCTTTAATGTCTTGATCTTGACTTTGGCCATTTTCTTCATATATTCACGCCTTTTCGCCCGAATAAGTGTCATTCCAGCAATTTGCCTTCAAGAGACCTAAAAAGCGAAAAGGAACGAAATTAAGCAGTAATGGATATAAAAGTGGTCGATTAAGGGCTTAAATGACCCCTCAAAAGTGTAGCTTTTAAATCCTTATCAATTGTATGGTTGTTGGGATAGCAAACAATACATTATGTGAGCACTACAAGCGGGAAGGATTTCTCGATTTCCCCTAAGACTCCAAACATTTTCACGTAGAATGACTGCGAGAGGTTTAAGATCATCTCGGATATCACGTGTATAGATTATGTTTGGATCAGAGTAATAGGGTCGAGGTTTGAATAACATGCGAGTTAATTATTGAGGGGAAGGTAATATACACTATTTTCTTCACGATGGTTGAAGAGAGAATCAAGAGACCAATCTTCAGTGAAGGCACATTGTCCATGATTTGGAATTCGGAGAATGTGAGAAAATTGCCTAAGGGTTAAGACAAAATTTTGGTTTTTGATCCAAAACCAAAGTGATAGAGATCGATCCTCGTTACGAACGAGTTCAACTTGACGGAAGAATTCCAATACAAACGTGGACGATTTTCTCGTTAATTCCGAGAAGGCCTTCTAGTCCTATGGTTCAGAAAGAGGTATTGATACCTTCTTCGTATAGTAGAGGTGTGTCAACAATACGTCCTTCATGGAAGTGACGAGTTTCGTGATTATTGAACCCACGGACATGATTTCCAGGTGTGTTGGGCTCAAGGGAGATATTAGGAATGTAGACATGAGTGAGTTGAAAGTCGAATTCATACTCATGAGTCATGACGAGACCTATGGAAGTGAAAAGTTAATATGAGGAGATGCATCAAAGGAGAGGAAAAAATGATCTCCTAACGTTTTTACTTGATTTATATTAACAATGACAATTAACTTCCTTAGTACTTAACATTCTAGTGGGATTTTTCCTTTTATGGTAGATTTTTATGAAATGGTTTTTATGTTGCATGAGATTCTGTGTCCCAGTTCCACGGTTCTCACGGTTCCCTTCCAAGAGGGATCCGGCTAGTTAAACTTTTAGGTTTATAAAAAGGAGGTGTGTTCTAGCCAATATTTACTAGTTAAGCATGCATTGTAGGTTTCGAAAGTATGTTAAGGTGAAAGATATGAATGAAAAGAAAATGATAAACACATAATGAAAAACAAGCGAGATAAACTAAGACATTAGTAATATTTCATTTCAACGCTAAGAGCGATACAAAGGATTGGATATATAAATAATTATTGATATTGAATTATAATAAATGATTACAAATGACAATGTTAGGTATTAACAACACAAAGCCCTAAAAACATGTCTTTCCAAATGAGAAAACTAATCTTTATGCCATCATTCTTGGTCATTAAGATACACGAATTGCGATTCCTTTGCCTTGGACATAACACAACACCATTCTTCCATATTTGTGTTAAGACGATGATCCTCAACAACACTAATATCTTCATTAGCATCTAAGGACTCTTTAATCACATATGGAAGGCGATAGAACGATATAAACCATGATGATGAACTTCTCCCAAAGTTAAAGGATTGGACTTCCCAAATTCTAGGTTTTGATTGGAGATGAGATGAGATAAGAGGGAAGATGAGGTTTGAATGAGAGGTAATTTTTGAAAGTGGAAGATTTGAAAAGTGAGGTTTTGGTCGAGTTGACGAGCGGAAGGAGTTTTTATGGGGAAGGAGGAATTTTTGAGATTTGTGTTTTTTATTATTAAAGAGATTTGATTTAAAAATAAAAATAAAAACACATTTTATAAAAACTTGCATGGGATACTAGACTATAGACGGAAACTTCTTCCTTGAGGAGATAATGAGATAAGAGGAAGATGAGGTTTGAATGAGAGGTAATTTTTGAAAGTGGAAGATTTGAAAAGTGAGGTTTTGGTCACGTATGCAAGAAAAGTTTCCTAACGAAGCCACGTATAATACATGAGTATGTGAGAATATAATCATATAAGTTCCTATGCAAGCATACTTATTCTAAGCTAATGTTATTTAGAGATAAGTTAAAAAGTCATACCTCTAATGCAATTATGAGTGTCTTTTTCTTTTGACAAAAAAATGTCAATAGACAACTCCGGTTCCTTCGTGATTAAGATACCTTCTTAGGAAAGGTAATCTTGTTACCAAGGAATTCCTATGGCTTGATAAAAATGAGCTTTAACTAAGCAAAATGACAAGAAATGTTAGTGCAATTTAGTAAGATAAAATAAGAAATAAAAATATAATGTTGTCATTCAATCAACATCCTACAAAAATGTTTTTAAGACATGGTGTTTATTTTTGTAAAAGACCTTATTTGTAGTTTTCAATTATACACGGATCGTGTCAAGTTCTTAAGGTACAATATACTCTAAAAACTTGGTAACGAAGCTCTGATACCAATTGTGAAAAACTAGAAAAAGGGGGTTGAATAGTTTTACCGATTAAAACGTGGCTTTAAACTATTTAGATCGACTTATGTCAATCTATTAAGTGTGTACGTTGGATGTTGATAGATGAGTATGCAAGTAAGTAAAGTAAAAGTAAAGAGTAAGAAGCACAAAACCACAACGCGAGTATTTATAGTGGTTCGGCTACAAGGACACCTTCCTTGCCTTACTCCACTCCTCGAGTCACCTACCCGAGAGTTTGTAATCACTACACAACACAAACTCCTTGTGGCGAAGAAGCCTTCACAACGTCGCCTACTCTTTATCCGGTACAAGGCTAGACACCGGGTTCTTCCACGAGGTAGAACCAAACCTATCACAACGTCGCCTACACTTTATCCGGTACAAGGCTAGATACCGAGTTCTATTACAAAGGATGAACTACTACCCAACACTACACAACACCTATCCCAAAGGAGAGCCACTCCTTATTACAACATCATCAAGGATATCAATATCCTTGGACACAACCTATCTCTATTTGTACATCTATGCACCATATCGATTGTACATCCTAGGCACCTTTCACTAATGCCTTTGACTCGACTTCTAGACACCCTTCACTAATGTCTTCAACATGGACTTTCGGCACCCTTCACTAATGCCTTTGACACGGATCTTTGGCACCTTTCACTAATGCCTTCGATACAACTCTTTGATACCTTTTGCTAATGCCTTCGTCTTGACCCTTTAGACATCTTTCACCTATGTCTTCGACATAATACGTCTAATAAGAGAGAGAAGAACTATCAACAAGATACCATCAATAGTCTTGATGATGACGAAGCTTGGCAACCCATGGACTTGAGTTTGCTCGACTTCAAGAGGTGGTGATCTCGCCTTTAAGAGGAACATAAAGAATCACAAAAACACAAAACTACATAGAAAGATCCCTTGGATCTGAGGTTAGAGATTTTACAACACTAAGAGAAAATGTATGTGAAAGGGGTGAGTTACAATGAATAAATGGTTCACTATTTATAGACAAAAATATGCTATTGTTCCACGGATCCCTTGCTTGAGGGATCCGTCTAGTGTAATACTAGGGATCCGTAGGATGCTCCCCCTAAAGTGGGTTGTTGGTCATGGATCATGGATCATGGGTCATAGGTTGTAGGGTTTGATCCATGGGTATCCAAATATATACAATGTATCTAGAAGATGTAATGCATCTAGTGAATGGGTCATGGGTTAGCTCCATGGGTCATGGATAATACCCATTATGACTTATGCATGATGTCATGCAGTGGGTAATGGGTTATGGATCATGCTCCATGGGTATGGGTCATGGAATTTGGGTTTTACCCAACTATATTCAATGTATTAAGTCAATGGGTCAAATACTTAAACTTTTACCCATTCTATTACCCATTATAATACATACTAAGTATGTATATATCTACCCAATATGTAAACACTAGTTGTTATACATATGCATTACTATAACATGAAAACACTATTACTTGTTTAGTGATTATATGAAAATGTAAGTGTGTTAGTAAACTATTGGCTCAAACCATTTACGTATTTTATTTGTTTCGTCAAAATGATTTTATGTTTGTTATCGACAAAACATTAGAAGATAGTAAAATATAAATAAACGTTTTTACGGCTTATTGGTACTAACAATATGGTATATTTTTATTGTTTTTGGTCGTTCATATTGCAAGAGAAAAGGATGGATGAGTTTTTGTGATATTTGTTATAAGTTACAATAAGTGTTGTTTAGGAAATATCTAGTTTGGAAAGTCTTAAGTGTTAAATAAACAACACACGTAATCATCTTGTGCTAGGTTCTTTCTCACCAAGCCACATGGCTTGTGACTCATAAAAAATGCCATATAGGGCTGCTAGGTGATAAGTTTGTGTATTCTTGATATTAGCTTGACTTACGGAGTGTAGTTTGGTCCCATTAATTGCTAACGTTAATTTTTTAAGTCACGAAACTTAAAAATAAGGTATCGTAAAAATAATAAACTTATAAATATATTCTATCTTAGAATATTAAATGAGTGATAAGTTTAACGGAGAGCGTAGACGTTTTTAAAACCTAGAATTGTAGGTTTAAATACGCGTAAAACGTAAATCGTACAAGGTTTTCGTAAAATGGAAAAGTGAACATGTAACTAGCAATATATTTAAAACGAAATTAATCACTAAAAATCATGTAGACTAATAATGGTCTAGGGTTGGTTACGTGTTAATTGTGCTTAAAAATCGTAAAAGTAAATTAGCTTAAAATAAAAATATTACATGAGGTAATAAATAAAATAATGACATCATAAATTGAGATTTGTTACAATTATAACTTCAACAAAACTGGATGGAATAGAGAGCTTGCATATCGATCGCCACAGCCAGTAATATCTTTAACCGCGTTAATTTTCTTTTAGTATTTTGTTAAAAGTTATATTACTAAATCAGGTCCTTTATGTGCAGTGATGGCCCATGGCTAATGTTTGTGTCCTAGAATGGTTTTGGAAAGTAACGATGGTCGTCCAGATAATGACAAGATAGTTGGTATTGAACCATGCACCATAGTGTACTAACTGGAAAGATTAGTGAAGGTTAACACTTATTATTAAAGCATCTTCAATTTATACACCATTTGTACCTTTTAGCACTAAAATAGTGCAAAAGTGCTACAAAGCTCCTCTAATGTTAACACTAAACATTTGCATTATTTTAGTGCAATGAAGAGTAATGAGCAAAAAGCACCAAATATAGTGCAATACTATATTGGGGTATACTAGCAGGGTACCCGCGCGTTGCAGCGACGGGGTACCATACAATTAAAATATACAGCGAAAATATTTTTAGTTATATATTTTACAATACAATAGATATACGGATGACGAAAAATTTAGTTTTGAACAATTTTTGCAATAACAAAATTTTTCAAATAAAAATTGTAGATTATCCACGTGAGGTTGTGACAATATTGAGTTGGTAGCAGTTATATTGTAAAGGTATGAGGTAAAAAGTAGTCGTAAGTTATCATTAAATAATAACACCATAGCGAATTTTAAAAAACACTTACATTATACTAAGAAAATTTAGTTCTCCAAAACAATGTTTGTTAAATTTGTCCCACATAGATGGATGATACAAGTAAAATGTTACTTATAAAGATAAAGAAAAAATAAATATTCAAGAAATCATGTGGGTTACTTTAAATAGTATAATTATTATTATACTAATATATATAATTAGCACTTAGCACTTTGCACCTTTGCATCATTTACTTTGAAAAAATCGTTTGATTTTTATAAAACAAAGTTTTTAGTTTTTACTGTAAGTTTTATTAAAAAAATTCTAAAAGGCGTATATGTTGATTCTCGAGGCACTTTTGCGATTTAATAATATTTTTTGAACATTTTAATTTAGTATGCATTTTTAAACTCTATTAATTTAATAATATCGTTTTCAGACGACTTTTATGGGCTAGCCAAACCGGTGGTGACTCCGGTTCCCGGTTGAACCCGTTGGTCCGATCTATTTTTTAAAAACATATGTACCATCAACTTGTTTACATATAAATTGTATGAAGATTCATGTGTTTTATTAGTTTGTACAATATGTACAAGAACAAGTATTTTTCATATTAGAGGTGTTTTAAAAATAACATTTATTAGGTATTTAATGTTATAGATGTTTTTTTTTCTTATATTAAATTACTTCGTATTTTTTTTAAACATGTCTACAAAAAGTGCTTTAAAGTGTTGTAACAAATGCTATTATAGATGTACTTATTAAAATTTGCTATTATAAGCAAGTGTTGAATCTTAATTTTTAAGCCTTCCTTTTTAGGAATGTCCCAAATGCTTTATAATATAGTATAGATTCGGGGCATTTGCATTTTAATTCCCTTTAAATATCTTGTTTGGTAACTAATTTACAATTCCACGAATTGCCAAAATGGAGAGAATTGGAATGCATCCAAAAAATGAAAAATTTTAATTTACTTGGAAATTTTTTTTATAAACTTTTTTTCTTATTGTCTTTTTTAAACTTTTAAATAGAATATTTATGAAACTTTTCTTTTTGAAGAATTTCATCTATATCCTTACAAAACCATCAAATTACATCAATATCCTTGTAAATTCCTTAATTACATCAATATTCTTCCAAAACTCTAAAATTCTCAAAGATATCCAAATATACAATTAAACTTTAATTAAGTGTCTTTAATACTTAAAACACCATTCTAATAATTTATATGACTATTCTACCTTCCTCTTCAACACTTTTAACATTAACAATTATTACTGTAAATCATGAACCTATCTAGACAGATTCAAAAAGTGATTCATATAACGAAAGATGATTCATAAGAATATAGTAGACCACTGTACTTATTCTTTCTCTTGGGTCATAGCCCAAATAGGATTTCAAGTAATGATTTAAACATGAAAAGAAAATAACTCTTCTTAACATGTGTTTTAGTATTGATTCAGTTGATATCTTGAAAAAGTAGCGAACAAAAGTAGGGAGTATTTGATTTTTATTCTAAAAGTCAATAAAGGATATACAATTGTATTTTCTAATTCTACTTAATAATACTTTAAAACCCAAATAAAATAGTGAAGCAATTCGCAATTATGATTTGATTCATCACTGAATCATGAGAAAAGTTTTTTTTTCGATGGAATGTGAAGAATAAATGGATTGGAGCTTAAAAGCAGACATTTATTTCTTTGATTTAGATTTAAGGGGTATATACGTAATTTATTATGCTAATTATTTGTTAAAGAATAATATTAACTATTTGAGTTATTTAGTAATAATTTTATTCTATTTTTGGATATATTTGAGAATTTTTAAGTTTTGAAAGGATATTAATGTAATTAAAAAATTTGTAAGGATATTGATGTAATTTGTAAGTTTTGTAAGGATATAGATGAAATTCTCCCTTTTTTTTATAAACTTTTTTTGTAAATTTTTTATAAACTTTTTTTATAAATTTTTTTTAATAAATTTTTTATAAACTCTTTTTATAAACTTTTTTTTTATAAATTTTTATAAACTTTTTTTATAAATTTTTTATAAGTTTTATTTATAAACTTTTTTTTATAAATTTTTTATAAACTTTTTTTATAAATTTTTTATAAACTTTTTTTATAAATTTTTTATAAATATTTTATATTTTTTTTTATAAACCTTTTTATAAACTTTTTTATAAATTTTTTAATAACTTTTTTATAAACCTTTTTTATAAAAAATTTAAAAACTTTTTTATAATTTTTTTTAAAACTTTTAAATATAATATTTATGAAATTTATATTAAAAAGAATAAAAACTATTTATAAATTTTTGTCAACTAAACATGCGAAGGTATTTTAAATTCCGGAATTTTAAAATTCCGGCATTTCAAATTCTCCAACCAAACGCCCCCTAAATGTTTATATGTTTCATTTTACACCCTTGTGTTGTACTTTTGGTTCTAACTTTTGTCATTACGTTATTGTTAGAACACTTTGAATAAGTGAGATATGCAGTTATAATATAAACATACTCGTAATGTTATTTTTCATATGATATGCTATAATCTATGATGTATATTTCTATAATGACAGAATAAGCAATATTTCACATACTTAAACTACACTATATTTTAAGATCAAAACAAACTATAAAGAAAATGACTACACAAAATCTATCTTCATTTCCTCGTAAATAAAACTCTACCAATCCAAAACTATACGACCAATTATTATTTTGTTGTGCACTTGTAAAACTTTTGCTCTTGTACCCAAACTATTTTTTTAGATTGGACATATCTTTGATGTTTCGTGTTGAGAAATATTTCCATCTTTTATGTCAAAATAAATACTTTTATTACTGATAGAAACAAATAAATGTTTAAATGATATATACTATTTGATATGCATAAAATAACTTAATGTAAAATAGTTAAAGATTTAGTGTTAAACATTGGCGCAATTTTCTTTTAATGCAAGCATATTCTAAAATGATTCTCTTTTAGCACTATAATAGTGCAAAATGATAGTGCACACATTGTAGATGCTCTTAGATACTTTTGGCTATTCTTATCCGTAGGCTAAATTTTATCTTAACATGGCCTTATGAATTAAATTATACTAGCAGGTTACTCGCGCGTTGCAGCGTCAGGTACTCTTTGATTAAAGTTCAGGCGCTAACAAAATAACAATGACGAACTGATTAACCGGAGAAAAAAAATGATTTCGGTCTGACCTAGTTCACCCATTTTTACCCGTTCCGATTGGTCATCTCCTTTTCGTTTTTGAACGACTTTTATTGGCTACCGGAACCGATGGCGACTCTGTATTTTGGTTGAACCCGTTGGTCCGGTCCGGTTTTCAAAATCATATGTACCTTCAACGTGTTAGCATATAAATTGTATAAATCTTTGTGTGGTTTATTAGTTTGTACAATGTATATAATAATACGTATTTCTCATTTTAGATGTGTTTTAAAAATAACATTTATTAGTGTATGTAAGTGGATTTAATATTGTATGTAGTATATATTCAGATTTTGAAGTTTATATTTAATTGGTTTGTACCAAAAGCTTTAAAAATTGTATATCTTAATTTTAAAAGAGAGAGTGTTTTGTGTATTATATGTAGTATAGATAAGTTTTTATTTTAGTACCATTACGGTTTTAATCAAACTTCAATTTTTATATAGTTTCTATTGGATGTGTATGGATCTTAGGCTACACACAGTAATGAGGGTCAATCCTTTTTATTTTATCTGTCACATCAGCTTTCTCTCTCCGGCAACCTACAAGCGATTGGTTATCATAGTAAGATTGACCTTCATTATTTTTTTTTCAAAAAAACCTAATCTTTTTATATTTTCAAAACAAATCTTATTCAATTTCAAACTAAAAGTTACAGTACGAGCGGGATAAACAAAATTCAAATTCACATTCAAATTCAAAATTCAAAATTCAAATTGGGAGGATTTAGAATTCAAATTCAAAACTATTTCAAATTCAAAATTTTGCCTATATATACCCACACTCTTTTGTTTATCATACACACAACTCACACACACACACACACACAACTTCTTAGCACAGATTCTCAACAATGTATCACAAAGACTTTTCCCAACAATTTCCCGAAAGTAAGAACTTCTCCCAACAATTTTCCAGCGAACACAACTTCTCCCAACAATTTCCCAACAAAAAAAAATTGATTGGTATAATCTTGTGGAATAAAATAGATCATTCAATCCAAAAAAAACTATACCACTACAATTTGGTATGTATTAACTCAACCATTGATAATGCGTGCTTTCTAATTTTCTCAGTCAAAAATTTACACTACTTTATCTTTTACTATATATATATTTTTTAAATTATGTATACTATATTTTCCATTTGATAAATTAAATATAATAATATATTTTCTCTCTCTTACTCTATTCTCAAATCTTTCTCACGACCCATTTGGTTAGAGGGTATCTGTATCGAATCAAAGAATCCTTAATTTTTTTGTTTGGCACAAATTTGATTCCTCTGACAATGTATTTGGATTCAAAATTTAATACCAACATACTTTGGTGTGTTTTTAAGAATCCAACCAATCAAATTTTTTATTTTATTTGATAAATTGTTTGAGTCATATATTATTCTATATTTTTCTTAATTTTTTATTTTTTTTATTTCTAACAAATAAATAAAACTTATTAACATATATATAATTTAAATATTAATTAAGTTTATCTCTCCTTCATTTATTTCAAACCAATACCAAATTTAAATACAATTCCAATCTCACTTACAAACCAAACGAACCCTTAAATATTTCAATCTATACCGAATCCAAATCCTATTCCAACCCTATTATCATACCAAACACACCCTTATTTCCTTATATTTCGGGTATTTAGATTTGGATTTTTTTGGCAAAGAAGGATTAAGCATTTTTGTAGGAACTATATTTGATAAATATCATGGCATTCCTAGAACTAAAGTTTGAAAAGGATGATTTTTTCCTTCTTTTAACTAGATTGTTTCTGGTGCACATATATCCCCATTATAAGGTTACTAATTACATATTTACCCACCCAAATATTTTAATTACAAATATACCCAATTCTCATTAACTACATTCTAAGACAATTGTACCCTTAATCCCTTATATATTTCCTCCGATTAGGAGTCAATCTAATGGTTTCCCCTGTATCTCCCTATTAGTCAATTTTACTTTCTCAATCAATCAAGATTTGAATAATTATAAAAAAAAAATTGCTTATGTATATGAACGTTACCTGACAATCATTGATGTTGACAATTAATTTCGAAAATATTGATTATGCATATGAACACAAGATAAATGAACCACTAAGCAGAAATTAGAAACATAATTTGTTTTCTAAGATATATGAACACACGATAAATTAGAGGCAATGATTTATAGGTTTGATTTTTTACTATGTAGAATTGGATTTGTTTAAATGGGAATCCATGATTATTCTTTAGGTTGACTTCATCACTTCAATATTGTGTTCTCTATAAAATGTTTGTTTCTATCTGGGTGCGGGAAAGTTTAAAAAAATGAGAGCTACTGAAACGTGAATTTACATTGTGAAATATTTCTTGAAGATGAATTGAAAAGGGTGTAATAGTCATATGTCAAATATTTGTATATAAAAGTAAATAATATGGGTATATATGATAATTAGATGTATTAAACTGGGTATATTTGTAATTATATAATTTGAGTGAGGAAATATGAGGAAATATGTAATTAGTATAGTTTTAATGGGGATATATGTAATTGCCCCCATATATTAAGCATTCTTTTTAGAAATAAATGAACAATTAGCGTATCTTTTAGTACTTATAAATAATCTCTATATTATATATAACAGGAGGCATTTGGCATTAATGTCACCTCAATGCCAAATAATCAAATTTCATGCCACATAAGTATTTATTGTCCAACTAAGCAATATTTTCATCCACCTAAGCAATACTATTTAATTTTCGGATTTTTAATAATTATTTTTGTAAAATTCGGATTTTTATTACTCCCTCCGTCCCAAAATTATTGTCCACTATTGACTTTTTTAGTCTTTCTACTTCAACTTTGACCATAATTATTTTCGTTTGTGTTATATAATACTTGATAAAAATATATGAATGTATTAGGTTTTAAATGTATTTTTCATTGGTATAATTTTCATCAAGTATTATATAACACAAATAAATATATTAATGGTCAAAGTTGAACAAGAAAGACTGGTTAAAGTCAAACTGGACAATAAAAATGGGACGGAGGGAGTAAATTTTTTTGAAAATTATTTATAAAAAAGGAGTCTTGCAAGGATTGAACCTTGGTTATTTGGTTGAATAACATGTGTGTTTACCACTAAGGCAACATGACTTTTTGGAATATATGTTGCAAGTCCAAAATTATAAATTTATGCAACCAATTATGTAGGAGAATCCCTACAACTTAGGTAACCCTAAACAAAACACATACATAAAAACTTATATACGGTTCACTATATTTTTTTCTCAAAAACCCTAATTCCTTCATCACAAGTTTACTTATGTTCACTTCTTTTATACGATTTTTAATATGTTTTTGTGCAGGTTTTGCTGTTCTTGGAGCTTTGATAATGTATCAAAATTAGGGTTTTTATTTTTTGTTTATATAATCCGTATTCCATCTTTTTATCAAAACCTTAATATCATTCATTCATCCTCCAGAGAATTGCATGAGTCGGTTAAGAATATCGATTTGAATCAGAATGAGTCGCATACTTTCCGCGATGGTGCAATGGAGAAAAGTAGAGAGAGAGGAAACATTTTTCATCCATCCTCGAACCAGGTTAGAAATCTTTTATACAATATGTGATATAGATTACTAAGTTTAAATATTTTATGTGTCAAAAGTGTTTGTCATTTAACTATCAATTTTGTTGATTTTTTAGCTTTGATTATAAATTTTTGTTTAATTTTGTGATTATTGTGAATATTGTCAGTGCTAATCTGTTTTATGCTCATCGTTTGTATATTATTGATTTGTAACGTCTGATGCATCTATGGAGTATGCAGAGAAAGCTTCGGTATGCAAACATTCCATGTGTTTGAGTGTAGTTATTGACGTTCTCTTGAGGAAATTTTCTGAAATTTTATTTACGAATCATTATCAAAATTCATACTTTTGTATAATTGTTAATTGCTAAGGCTGTTGATGATGTGGATGCTAATCTGAAGTGGAGGATGATGAAGAAGATGGTCTTCAAAGTTGGTATGTACCTTATAACTGTATGGGGTACAATAGGCTTCACGGCATTATATCTACACACTCATTCTAACTCTATTTCTCTTTTTTTTTTATTGATTTCGCTCTTTTGTTGCTTTGTTATTTTGGCGAGCAGGAGGATGTTTATACCAAAACTAAAGAGGGTACTAAGATTGTTTATCCCAAGGTAAGAATAGATGTTACAAAAGTATTAGTATTAATTTGTTCTAATTTTTAGTTTGATAGTTCGAAGTATCTTATTTCCTGACCGTCACTAGCTTCTTCCCCTCACCTCCAGCCTTCAACTCCGTCACCGGTGGCGGCCATCTTCTCCAATGTCACCGTATCTACCTCTGCCATCTCAGTCCATCATCTCTACAATCACATGCAACCATAATTCTTTTCTTTTGGATATAGGAATCCTTAACAATCATGAATTTTATTTTTATTGTTAGTGGTGGCAGGTTTTATTATTTCAAAAGTTAACAAACAAGCCATTGCAAATAGAATTAGTGTCATCTCTTATTGCAAAGACAATCAACATATCACACGATGAGCTTATTCTTTTTATTAAAACAATCTTTGCTAATGTCCCTGTTGTTTGTGCAGTCAGCCATGTTTGATTTAGTACTTATAACCTTTATACTGTTCCAATATTCTCCTTAACGTGCACTAAAATACAAGTGGTTAGAACTATATATCGTTATTATAACTTTTCCTTACTTCTCTAATGTTGCATTATTGATCATGTACAAGCAACTTTAGCATTGTTTGCAGCAAAAAGAACTTCACAATTGGCGTTGGATGTAATTTTTTGCTTGATGCAATCTCTATATGGTGTAATGTGTTGCAGTGCAATTTCCATTTGATTCTAATTTAGGTTTATGTTGGAATTTTTTTCATTCATAGGTGGATTTTGTGGGTTTGATTGGTGTTTTTTTTGCAGGACCATGAATATGATTGTGAATTAAAGAAAATGATTGCTTTACATTAACCCAAGGTAAAAACTAAAATATATGTGATAATTGTTGAATTGATTTTTTATTTGATTTTTATGTCGTTTTTTAATGAAGGCTTGATTTTTATGGCGATCACATTGAACAACGGTTATCTAACATACGTTGCTCCGAGAGACCACCAATTAGTGAATCTTCTATTGGTAATAGCAACACTGGTGTTCGCCATTCGATGTCTACAACACGTGTTCAGATGGGTCTGGTGTAAGCAACTTCTGGAACAAAGGGTTTCGCCTCTGCCGGTGCAAAATGGTATGTATAGCAGTATTCAGCTATAATACGAATTATCTCATGTCAGCATGTTAATGTCATATTATTCTTCTTAGGTGTAGCCCAACAAACAGAAGCAAGCCTTCAAAATTCATTTACAACTAACAGGCACGCGCATCCCCGTTAGCGAGGTACTTTATTATTGTTTTATATTAAGCTTTTACATTTAACCATTATACATATCAGTAACAAAATATAGCCAGTTATATTTACTCATTATTGTGTTTTCCTTACATTTACTCATTACGTTGTTTTAGTGGGATGAAGATTGTCGGGAGGAAATAGATGCTCCGGGGATATTTGGATACGCTCATGCTATGATATGTCACATTAATTATAGTGAGTTGTGATAAGTCTCAACTGGTTTGATTATACCTGAGATTGTCCGCATTACGGAATGTAAGTATATGTAAATTTTACCTGTAAAAATATTATTTTTTTGTTTTCACCCATGTTACCTATAATAATCAATTCAACCGGCTTTTAGAGTTTTTGATATCAAATTTATAGTGACTGGTGCTACTTTATACATTTCAGGACAGCGGATAAGCTTGGGTTAGCTTGGTCAATCATAACCTGTAAGTTTGCAACAAATCTTGAATTTACGTTATTTAGTATATTAACGTAAACATTCAAGTTTATGATTTTAGCTGATATGATATATCTCGATTCTACCTATATTGCATTTGGGCCTGGAGTAAGGGCTAACATGGGTCTATTTGAGTAACGCAACTGAATACACTCATAGATTGGTTTGCTTATTGTGTTCTGATATAGTAGATGATCAGCCTTAAGCATGTTTAGGATTGGTTATCAGTATTACATATATGATCATTTCTAAGTGGAATAAGCAGTTGCTCGAAGGTGGATAGATGGATAAGTAGTTGTTTGGGAGTAGTTATTAATCATGCTTATGTTCGTGAGTTTTCATACAGATTTGTTGTTCTAAAAATATCCAGGATGGCTTATCAAGACTGCTTGCTGATTCTCTTCACCTCTTTGCCTACCTTAACTTTACAAAGTAAGTTCCCTCACTTCTATATATCATATTATTTTGGCATTTTCATAAGAAATTTATAAAAACCTACTATGGCTGAAATGGGATTGGTTTCTGCTAAGTTCACACGTAAATCATCATCGCCATCTTCATCTCCAACCCCACCAACCCTCATTCATAATGAACATGTTGTTGTTGGTCCTGTTCCCACCATCACACAAGCTTCGGTACATTGTCGCATTACGATGTAAGATATTTTCATGAAACATATATTAGAAACCGTTACAAGCCTTTTGATTAAATGATATTATTTAGTACTTTTCTTAAATTTGCAGGCTAAAGACGCAGAAAATGAATCACACAAAAAAGCTACGAAGGCATTCAAGAAACATGACATGTAGATCGAACCAAGTGAGAACTTCCAAGTTTTACATATTATTATCATTAAACGCGTATAGTTGACATTGTTATTTATAACCTTTTATGCATTAAACTTACTGCTTATTGTGAAACAGTAAACAACTCGAGCTACAACTAACGACTACTGACAGAAAGCCCAAGCTACATTACCTTTCGCCACAGTTCCATTTAAAATGCCCTAGAATTTGATAGCCTTCCAGGTTACTCTCACCATGTGTACCAACTGCCGCCCGACAAAGGGAAACAACAAATGTAAGGTAATACGATGTTGTCCATTACCGTAAAAATATGAACGTTTTATGTGTTAATGCATCAGATTTCTGAATAGGAGACGTGTGCGCTAATGTATGGGTTATGGCTGCAGATACGCAATCTTGGATTGCCTTGCCTATCCTTCCTGCAATAGATTTGTTTTTACTCTAAATTTATTGTAAACATTTTTACATTTCACCAGTATTATTAGAGTGGCTTTGAAATCTTCTGTCATATGTAGGTATTGACTTTGCGTACAAAAAGCAGATTGGATAGTATATTTGACTCCTTTCCGGCAGCAAGAGTACATCGAAATGTGCTTTACTGTAAGCAACTTTTACACAACATCATAACTTAACTGATAGCGTGTTAAAAAAAGATGAGAAACTCAATACTATTTCTTTTTTCCAGACTGCTAAACTCGAAAAGTGGATCCCAAGTGATAGGCACAAACCCACAAGAACAAGTTATGTAGGATATCGAGCTTGCACTACTTTACTGGAAGATATTCTATTAGACAACGCTAGAAATTGTTGTGTGGCGGTGGAACAAGGTATACCAACCAGATATTGTCCTTTTATCTTTATTCTAAATACTGTGATTGCTAAAAAAAATTATTTATGAAAATACGCATCTTTGGCCATATGTAAACTTTTATAGATAATTCATGTGCTATTTATGTTTTCCATTTCTAATATGAGACCCAATAATGTGGTCTTCCATTCAGTATTATCTTTGCCAAAAACAATCTTCAGGATCAATGGGTGTAATGGCCCAAAATAGCAGTATCATTATTGTTATCGACAATTATGATAGCTTCACTTATAACCTTTGCCAAGTTCGTCCCTCTTCTTTAATTTTGTATAAGAATATTGTCCCACGATGAAAAGTTTGAGTCTCAATCATGATTTGTTCCATTATAATCCTTTTATTTTTGGAGATGAGTGCCGCAAAAGTGAACCAACGACATGATTTTATCTGGTCGCTTTACATTTATTATAGATATACAACACAAATTCCTTCTAAACTATTTCACGTGATCAATTACTTGCACACGGCTATTTGTTGTCTTTTATACTAATACCTCTTAATCTGTAGTATATGGGAGATCTAGAAATCTATTGCTAATAGATATAAATATTTATTCTATTTGAAAAATTATACTATTAACGTAATACTATTGTCTTTTTTAATAGTTCAATAGCATTTGAAGTTCTTTTAGTTTTTTCAATTATTATATATGCATACTGAGGCGGGAACCTGGTGTGTCAGGTGGTTCCTGATGGAACAAAGTATATGGATGATGGGTATGCAATAATTCTTTTGAAATCTCCTTCAACATCAAACATTACATCTCGACACTCCACAAGGCTCACACTTTTCAATTCTTTATGCAAATGGGAATGCCACTGGGGTGCAAGAAGAAGCATGCCTTCGATGGGTCTACAACCAGGATGAGATCTAACTGTCTTCACTCTTGCTTTTTTGGCTCAATTTCAGTATCTTTAGATGAAAATGTAAAACATAAAGCTGGTCAAATTAATGACATGGGTCAGACGGGTCATTGCACTCAAAAAACACGGGTCAGACGGTCAATTTAAGATAGGTCACCGCAGTTAAAAGGCACTGGTTCATACGGGTTTTTTGTATTCATGTGTGCCACGTTAAATCATATACTATGTTGTTACGAATAACTTTGTATATTTTAATTATTATATAAATGTTATGTTTAATCATTTTCATTGTTAACTATTAGTTGTTCTATCTTCATTTGAACAACTTTTTAAAAATTAGTTGTTATATAATTGTTAACATCTATTTATTTTTTATTGTTAATGCATTCAATATAAATATTGGTACGTTTATATCTTATTTTTTGTTAATATATAAATTTCAACGATCAGTTAACTAATACCTTCCAAAAATGTAATGAAGCGCAGGATCACGAGTACTTTAAAAGACATGTGATGTGTAGAACCTACCTACGCAAATACTAATTGATTTGAATAAGATTAACTTAATAATTTAAAAGAAAAAAAATCATATAATATAGTGTAAATCAACAACTAACAGTATGTATAAAGAAATATTCATTCTCATCAATATTCAAACAAACAACAAACATTATGCTATACGTTGCTCGATTAACAGGTATTATGCAATATTCAGGTGCATTATAACACACCAATAGATATATATTTTCTCTAACATATCAACTTTGTTATAATACACAACAATAAACAATAATCGATTATATAGTCATGAAAACTATATGAACTTACCTTCACTAAATGTTTTGTATCTGCAACTACAGAAGAGAAGTTAGGAAGCTAAACAAACACTTAAATAAAAAAATTAAACATAACAAATAAATTAAATACTAATAATAAATATTTTACACAATAAAAGCACCTATACATGTATAGGATGTAATAATAACACCAATTGCTCATGCCCACAATGACAACAACTTAAAATAACAAAACATAGTTATGCAATGGGCGGGCTTCGAAATATATATATATATATATATATATATTTATATAAACTTAAATTAGTGTAGTTTGCCTAAAGTACTTTTTAAACTTAATAATGTTTCAAAAACACACACTCTATTAATCTAAAAAAAACACATGCTTTGTATTTCAAAAGACACATGCTTTGCATCAACGGTTGAACCAAAATCACAATTTCACAAATATAATTATTTGCCGCCATACACTGTCGCTTTACACGAGTATTCGTCTAGTAAAATATGATATGTGTTTAGACTACAATTTATCAATAAAATAAAGTGAAAATTACCGGACACCCCCATTTTACATTTGTATCATACGCAGAGGTCCAAATTTCTGGACTATACGAAATTAGACATTGTCATCGTGTAGAATCTTACATGGACAACGTTAAGTCCACGTGTAGGACCAGATCAAAAGTTAAACGAAACCTTAATTGCCACATCATGTGTTAGCATAGAATCTTACCTGTAGTACATGATGACCATTAAAATAATATAATGGCCTAGAAAATTGCGAATGATTTTTTTTTTCATGTTATATGTTTTTGTCACAAAATTTGTTACGATACATTACATAAAAACAATTTCGCATTCTACTTTTTATCTTCCTCAGAGTAAACATTTAAATAAAAATATAATTTATATATTTTTACTTTGTAGTTCATTTTACGATTCAAGTGAGTCGCTTTAAAATCCGACATAAACTCTATTTTGAACACTATTTAATTCGTTGCGAAGCTCTTATTAAAGATATCACAATCCCACTGACCAATTTTTTTTTCAACATATACATTTACTAAATCATGTTCAAAGTTTGTAAATAATTATTTTTTGAACTCATTTTGTGACTCAAGTGACTCAGGGGCTGTTTGATAAAACTGTATTATTTAGCACTGAATGAATCAAAATACTGAACAATTCAAAGACGCTGAATGAAATGACTCTGAATTAAAAAACTGTTTGATAAATGTTTTTGTAGCGTCTCTGAATAAAATAAAATTACCATTTTAACCTCAAATATGATTTAATATTAAATGGAATATGTTATTGATAAATAATGTTTGTTTAAACTTATAGTGAAATTTGTACGTAAATAAAACCAATATATATCATAAATAATAGGGGCATTTACATATATCCTCACATACACACCCATATTTACATATTTCCTTAAACAGTACTTTAACAGGCTTGTACATCATGCATAAAAAATCTGTGTTTGGAAAATTATGTAAATATAGGTGTGTATGTGAGGATATATGAAAATCCCCCTAAATAATAATATCATCACAAAAAATGATACAAATATAATTTAATAATCATACAATTTCATAGTATACATTTACCAAACATATAAGCAAATTAATTGATCAAATCTTTTGTTATTTAAAATTATAAAAGTACAGTGTTCATGTTGATATCACATTTCCATCACTTGCGGTACATTTCATTTTTAAATGGGTGGGGTTATTTTGACGGTGGCTGTATTTTTAGATGGGTTGTACTATTAGAACGGGGTCAACCCCTTAGACTGCCAAACACCTCATAGGCGTGGGCCCCTCCGTACCTGGGCGTACTTTCGTCATTTTTTTTTTATTTGATTGTGTATAGTTTATTTTGTGTGTTATATTTAATTTGTGTAGTATTTTTATATTTATAGTGTATTTATTTGTGTGGTATATTTAGGTTGTGTTGTGTTTTTATATGTATATAGTGTATTTATTTGTGTAGTGTTTTTACTAGTTATAATAACCGTGCACGCACGGGGTTTTGACAAAAAAAATTATTCTGTATTAATATTGAATATTGTGTCTTTAAAGTCAATTGCATATAATTATATAGTTATAAGTTTCGTTACACATAAATCAAATTTTTTTAACATTTTAGTTCAGTATATACACATATAAGAATTTGATCATGAAAATTGTGATATAAGTACAACTAATATTTGTAAAATTTCTGTTAGATAACTCAATATTTAATTTATTTAGCGGACAAAGATGTTGATGTTGTTACTTAAATTTCACTACTGATATTATATATGTTTTACACATAATGCAAGTTTAATAGCACATAATAAGCGTTGATAAAGTTTGTATACTCATTAAAGTTTTTAAAAAATGTTTTTCTAGATATCCTTATATAAATAAATAAGAATTACATGAGTCACTGTTATAAGTACAATCGCGTTATTTTTATATTAAAGTAACCCGTGCTTATAATTTGATTATTATATTTCCGTTTTCAGTAATTCAGCCGTATTTAAAATGTAAACTCGTCTCAACATAAGTTAAACTTTTAAAAATAAAATAAATGAGTCTTTATTGAACGTATATAGTAAAAAAAATTAATACTTATAATCTTATGCAAATTTATATGATGTTATTTTAAAACAACATATACATTGTATTTTTTAATATATAAAGTATAAAGGGTATAAAGTATAAGGGTGTATTTGTTTATAATCCAAAGTTATTAAAAAATATGGAGGCTTTTAATATTACACTTAACTCTATATAATTTTTAAAAATTCAACCACTAAAGTTTTATTAATTACCTCCTCTTTTTTTAAGTTTTTGTTTTCACAAATTTGACACCTATATTTTTATGTGTTTTTTTTATCAACCAAATTTATTAAAGTTTGACCAAAATCAATTTAATTTTGACTTTTATTAACCAATCACATCACACGATTTTGCTTACGTGGCGAAATCGAGCTCTCCTATTGGCTCAATTGTTTTTTCAATAAAAATGAATTGACAAAATTACTCCGAAATGATGTAATTCCTTTATTATATAAAAGATATGTAGAGTATTTATTTGTGTATTGTTTCCATTTAATTAAACAATAACAATAAAATATTTTATAAACTTTTTTACGTTACTTTTTATAAACTTTTTTTATAAACTTTTTTTTATAAACTTTTTTTTATAAATTTTTTATAAACTTTTTTTATAAACCTTTTTATAAAAAATTTTTATAAACTTTTTTTATAAATTTTTTATAAACCTTTTTTATAAATTTTTTATAAAAAATTTATAAAAAATTTATAAAATATTTATAAAAAAAGTTTATAAAAAGTAACGTAAAATAAATACCATATAAAAACACTACACAAATAAATACACTATACATATACCTAAACACTACACAATTAAATTTAAAAAAAAAAAATTGGGTACAGCCGCATGTGGGGGGGGAGGGGGGGACCCACAGCCGCCGCATGTGGGAAAGAGAGGGAGGACAAAGTACCCCGAAAACACTAGAGAGGGTTAATCTAAAAATATAGCCACCGTCAAAATAATCCCACCCTTTTAGATTAACCATCTTTAGTGTTTTAGGGGTACTTTGTCCTCCCTCTCTCTCTCACATGTGCTTAATGCGGCTTATACCAATTTTATTATTATTATTTTTTAATTTAATTGTGTAGTGTTTAGGTATATGTATAGTGTATTTATTTGTGTAGTGTTTTTATATGTATAGTGTTTTTAATTGTGTAGTGTTTTTATATGATATTTATTTTACGTTACTTTTTATAAACTTTTTTTATAAATATTTTATAAACTTTTTTTATAAATTTTTTATAAACTTTCTTTATAAAATTTTTATAAAAAAGGTTTATAAAAAAAGTTTATAAAAAAAAGTTTATAAAAAATTTATAAAAAAAGTTTATAAAAAGTTTATAAAAAAAAGTTTATAAAAATAATTTATAAAAAATTTATAAAAAAAGTTTATAAAAAATTTATAAAAAAAAGTTTATAAAAAGTAACGTAAAAAAAGTTTATAAAATATTTTATTGTTATTGTTTAATTAAATGAAAACAATACACAAATAAATACTCTACATATAAAAACACTACACAAATTAAATATACCACACAAATAAATACACTATACATATAAAAACACTACACAAATTAAATATACCACACAAAATAAACTATACACAATTTAAAAAAAAAAAAAAAAAAAAAAAAAAGGACAATGGTACAGTACGGAAAGGGGGGCCACGCCTATGAGGTGTTTGCAGTCTAAGGGGATAGATCCCATTCTAATAGTACAACCCTTTTAAGGAGGTACACATGGAGCTCACTGAATCATTTAGTGCACTATTTCATACAAAATCGCTCAGCACGAAATGAACCACTCAGTAGCTATTTTTTAAATTGTCAAACGTACTGACCGATTAATTTTTACCTAGTAAGTGTTGAATTATTTGATTAAGTAGTAATCAAACACACCCTCACTTTGAAACACGATATCTCAATCATATTAAGTCAATTTTCCTCAATCTTTAGTTGGTTGCGAAGCGCTCATCAAGGAGAACGCAAATCACTTGACCAACAAAAATATCTTCAACATATACATATACTAAATCATGTTCAAAAATGCAAATAATCATTTTCGTAACAAATTTTGTGACAAAAACATAAAACATAAAAAAAAAAATAATAAAAAAAAATTCACGATTTCTTAGGCTATTATACTATTTTAACGGTCATCGCGTACAACGGGTAAGATTATACGGTAACACATGACGTGATGTGGCAATTAAAGTTCCGTTTAACTTTTGATTTGATCCCTACACGTGTAATTAGTGTTGACCATGTAAGATTCTACACGACGATGATCATGTCTAGTTTCGACCTCTGCGTATGATACAAATGTAAAATGGGGTTTGTCCCATAATTTTCGCTAAAATAAAACAGGTTGCATGTGGAAGGGTGTTTATGAAAATGTGAAAGGATAGATTTATTAGTGCTTAAAAATCGCACCATATTTAAAAAAAAAAAAAAAAAAACTCTAGGTGGCTGTGCTTCCTCCACCAACCCCAACCCAAAATCTTACATATAAAAACACTCACACACACATAAATTCAATCTCACTCTAATCCCCCGCATTATATAACAGGAAACAGAGTCGGCTGCTTTCCACCAACTATTTCTCAGGTAACTAAACCAACCGCCATTTTTATTTATTTATATTTATATTCAATTTTCATAATATATCATGTATTGGTTTACCATATTTATGTTTCTAAGATCTGAGATCTTATTGTTACATTCATGCGACATGTTTTCTTATTTAAACTGTCTCTGTTTTTTAATGAGCAATTATATGAACATGTTTCTTTTGTTTATGGTAGATTTAGATCCGCAAAGCGCAAAGATGACATATAGTAAGCTTCTATGTTAGAAACACAAGATCTTACACCCTCATTATATGTTATAACATATGACAACTGACAAAGTTCATCGATATGCACATTACACGTTACTAGCGCACCTTTAGATATGGTCCTAAAGCCCGTTAGATGAGACCATATGAGAAAAAGGATATACTTCACTCTCATAAGCCCCACTAACTAGTCCTATGGCCTATATGAGAAAAGGAAAGAAGGTAGCGCCTAACAACCCTGGGATGGCCAAGTCGTAAACAATTTGTGACTATATTCACTAAAGTCTGAGAGGTCTTGAGTTCAAATCATGCTTCGCCAACCTCCGCGAAAGGGATGGCTTTACCCGGTTTGAGTCTATGTGGTGGTGGGATCAAGCCCGGATAAGTCGGCTAAAAGGTTGAAAACCATGGTTACCCAAAAAATAAAAGAAGGCATGGCCAATTCTTGAACCTAAGAGTCTAAGACATCAATTGTGAGTTTCCACTTCCTTAAGTGTACAAATTAGAACATATATGGCTTAACAAAAGATGTAAGTATTCATCATATAAGCTACTGCCCGAAGCCCATAGCCGTATAACCAAAAGCATATCACCAGTGTAATTAGAATAATTGCTAACAAACGGACTGGCGTTGTTGCACAGGTCTGTAATACTCACAATAGTAACACACAATCTGCAAAGGTATGGATCATGAAGCAACTAGCATAAATGAACAGCCCAAATAGCCATTGCTGACTACCACTCTGTCTTACATCATTCAGCCGCTGCTGTTCATTAACATTTATGAGTAGTATATTCATTATTGTTAGGCCTCACGCTTGGTGTAAATAGTTGTCCTGTCTTTCCCTTTTTATGGTCAACTCCAAAAGGTTGAATTATCTAAATGCAATAGTTGTACCAAGTTAGAACATCTTTTTTGGTTTGAATTATCGAAATGTTATAGCCTTTATAGGAACAATCCAATGATGCAAGGATATCCTAATCTTGTAAGTATGATGACTTTCGAGTTCTTAGTTTATTGTCTTGCCTATGGATGTTCTTTGACTATATTTCTTACATATTTATTAGCTTATGCCTCATCGTGTTTTTGTACTCTTTATGCCATGTGTCCTGAACTAGCTTCTGAACTGTTATGTAATAGCCGTCGAGTTAATGCTCTTCCTAATTTCCTATAGAAAGTCCTAAGAGAACGTTGCGCCACTTACTTTTAGCTTTGTGCCTCATCGTGTTTTGTATTCCTTATGGCACGTGTCCTGCACTAGCTTCTAAATTGTATGTAATAGCCGTGAACTTAATGCTCTTCCTATAGATTAGTTAAAAGAGATCTTTACATAACTTACTAACTTATTTCAGTTGGATACGTTTAGCAAACTTTTACCCAAATATTTAATGTTTCTTTTTCACTCTATGGTTGGTGAATGGCTTACATGGTTCGCATTTCACCACAAATGATATACGAATGATACTTGTATATATGACTTAAAGTTTAACTTATTCATATAAATTGGCTTCTTTATTGTGGTTTGTGGATAGTGCTTATTTATGCTCCCGGTGTTATTTATAAAGATACAGTGCATCGCATATAGTTGACGTCCTTTACTATTATTTCAGATTATTGGTTGAAGGCAAGGGCTTTGTGGACTCACTCATTTATTAATTAGGTTCAGAATGAACATCATTTTATGCGCAAATCCTTCAGATATCACATCATATTCTTTAGAAAGTTCACAAAGCATAAAGATAAATAAATCACTGTCCACGTCTTCAAACAGGGCTAGTGACTTCGCCAACAAAGACAGTATCCAAGTGTCTAGTCGTGATGCCAGAAAGTCCGCGCTATCATGTCAATATGTACCAAAACAATTGGAAGAAACATGTTTAGTGGGAAAGCCGACAGTGTCAAAACCAAAACAGAAGCTGGAATTTATCAGGACCTTGTTGATTGATAACTATGACAGCTACACGTACAATATATACCAAGAGTTGTCTGTTGTCAATGGATGTAAGCTTATTCCGTCTTGTGTATATGTAAATTCACAAAAGGCTTGTAACAGTGTCTTATAAATACCTTTTTCTGATTAGTACCTCCTGTTGTGGTGCGCAATGATGAATGGACGTGGGAAGAGGCATGTTATTACATTTATGAAGAGAGAGCCTTTGATAACATTGTTATATCACCAGGTCCAGGATCACCAGCATGCCCGGCTGATATAGGTAAGATGCTATGTTTGGCTTATGCATTACTTAGGTCATACTTTGTCACAATATAGTTTCCTTGTGGGACCAAAAGTATCTTAACGTTTTTGCATCTGCGTATCAGAGCTTCCTCAAAGATTATGGTTAATAGTTTAAATTTTATTCTTGCATACCATCTTTGACTTAAGGAAGATTTGGACGCAAGTTTTTTTGAGCCCTTACATAGTATCTTTAAAGATTGAATTCAAAGTATTTTTGACCAACTATATGTGATAGATTTAATGTAGTGACAATTCAGTCTCCTGGCATGTCTTTTCATTGATTCTCCAGTTTCTAAATAATGTTGATTATGTTAGTAATAATAGTGAGTTTGTCTACATAGTGATATAGTGTAGTTTCATATATCTGCCACATTGGAGAAACTGAATTACCTTTTCTTTGGGCTGAACAGGGATCTGCCTTAAGCTGCTGCTAGAGTGCGGAGACATTCCAATCTTGGGTGTCTGTCTTGGGCACCAGGTAGTTTGTTGTAATGCCCTTTGGTTTAGTACCTTTCATGTAGTATGTCAGTTAACATGCTTATGTCGGCTGTTGGTTTTGGATGCACTGCACGTCTACCCCAAACTTGCATCCACGCATTGTTTTATCCGTAACAATCTGCATTTTTACTTGGGAATACTTTGGCTTGGAATTTTTCTAAAACTTTGGGTGATTATACCTTTACGATTAGATATACACACTCAAAACTCCTTTTTTTGTCGCAACTGTTATGTTCTGTATAACTCCATCCTGATACTGAAGAGTACTTTACTTGTACGGTTTGATAGGTTAAATTTTGTTCTCATTCACTTCAGTGCTTTGACAGGCTCTAGGATATGTGCATGGTGCAGAAGTCGTCCATGCCTCTGAACCTGTCCATGGACGTCTGAGGTACATAAACTGTTTGTGTGACATGTAGCAATAACTTTGATCTCCAATATGGATACTGAACTGAAAACGTTCCATGCCATAAGAACTGCATATCCATTGAGCTATCATTTTGACACATGAAATTGAGCTTTAGCATTGTATTGTGCATTAACTGGTTCAGTAATTTTTTGAACATAATCATTTGCTTGAGTTGACTGAGGTTTCTTTGGATAGATTTTTCTCATATCAACCCCACTGATCTTTTTCAGTGAAATTCAGCATAATGGATGCAGCCTGTTCCGTGATATTCCCTCTGGCAGAAATTCTGGTTTTAAGGTCAGTTTTATTTATATGTGCGATTGAACATGCATAAATTTCTTTGTTAAGAGTTTCATACTTTCATGACTTACATAAAGCCCAAATGCATAGACACATCTAGCACGGAAGAACAAAAGAAAAGTAAGAGCTATTGATAAAAGTCAACATTCGCAAAGACGTAAGGGAGTATCTCGTCTCCTTATATCTACTCTGAAGGGTAGAGAGAAAGTAATTATTAAAACAATGTAAGGCCATGACCCTCAGTTCTCTTGGACAGTTTGGAGACTCCTAGTATAAATTGCTAATGCATAAACATCCACTTACATGGTCAACCTAGGAGCAAATAATTTGAGGGAGTCAGTGCAATATCTATGGTTATTGATTCCATTAATAGCATATTATGAGACTGAATTTAAGATACCAATGGTTTTCTACCTGTGATCAGAAGAAACACTAATCACTTTTGCCAGTTACTCTTTTGGGTATAGATGCCAATAAGGTGACTATGCAGTATTGGCTGAAGATTATAAAATTCCTTTTCTCTTTTGGTTTTTGGCAGCAATTTGTAAAAAGAAAACACATCAACATCGCATATGCCCACCACATAGAACAAAGAACCCAAGGGTGTACATGAAAACAGTAAAAAATGCCACTGGAGGAGCAATATGTAATTCACCCTACGTTATCTTATAATAAGGCTTATTTTTTGTGCCTATAAGTCCAAAGGTGCTGGGGTTAATCTATTGTTTATGGATCATTTTGGTCACTATGCTTCCTGAATTTATGCAGGTGGTTCGATATCATTCCCTCGTGATAGATCCAAAATCACTTCCAAAGGAACTCATACCTTTAGCATGGACATGTTCCACTGACATCTCTTCTCTGCGTGAGCAAAAGGCTGACCATGATGCTTATGATAATCAACTTGACCAAGAAACGTATCATACTTCCTTATCTAAAGAGTTCAAGAACGGAGCTCTTTGGCGGTCAAATTGTGCTGATGGTATGCCAGACAGTACAGTTCTAATGGGCATAATGCATGCCACGAAACCTCATTATGGTTTGCAGGTGCGTCTTGTTGTTTATGTGCATTACGAGTTCTTTCATTGCAAGCTCAATTAAAATGGCCCCTGTAACTGCAGTTTCATCCTGAGAGCATTGCCACCTGTCATGGGAGTCAGATATTCAAAAATTTTAGAGAGGTTACTGAAGATTATTTGGGCAGGAAAGACTCTTGCTCTAATCGTGGAGTGAAGTTACAGTATAATGGTAAACTACCGGTATAAATGAACTATTTACTCAAATTGAGTATAGAACTATAGATGCTATAACACTATGTTTGCATTATTTTAGTTGCGACTTATGGTCAGTCTAGTGGCTTTGGATATACATAAATTGCACCTGACTTGTGTCATATGCTGTGTTTTAGCACTGAGCAGTAAACTTTACTTAGCGTGCATGCAGGTGGGAAACGGAAGCTGGCAGTTTAACGACAACCTTAGAAGCAATTATTTGTCTATTCTTAATTCAAACCATGTCAACTTGTACAAGATGGTCAACTCTTCAAGTCTAACCAATGGTGTCAAGTTTTTGAGGTTACAATGGAGGAAACTTGAAAATTTATCTTGTCAAGTTGGCGGGGCAAAAAATATCTTCGTCAAATTGTTTGGAGATGAGAAGGCTGGAAACACCTTTTGGCTGGATAGCTCCTCTACTGAAAAGGTATATCTCTTGCTTTTGAACTATGGTTATTCATAGTGGTAGCTAGATGAGTGGTTGGTCGGATTGGTCCAAAACACCTTTATGTCAATGTTTTTATTTTTCTTATATTTAATAGCTGGTGCATTGAATGTGGTTTGCTGGTTACATGTAAATTTATATTACAATGATAATCTGAACATTCAAAAAGCGATTTGTGAGGTGTATGCTTTAGAATACATTTTGGGTGACTTGTAAACTGCCTGACCCGTTCAGCCCGTATGACCCGTTCTCTTTCTAGCTAAGAATTATACAGCTGACCAGTTTTATCAATTTGAGATTAAGAATAACTGAATCTGTTAACGGGTCGGAGTCACCATATTTACGTGCCCATGTGTGGAATAATTAGGAAAAGGATGTACTGCAAATATATTACTTGCTTGCATTGCCAATGGTAAGCACCAAAAGAATGTGACTGTTTGAGTTGCGTAGCTGGCATAAGTTTGACATAAATTTGTTGTTCGTTAGTCCTTGCATAGTTTTGAGGGTAGAACCACGCTCAGCTTATCCATCTAGCTTTTGGTCTTGCATTATACAATCTGATATCTAAGATCTATCTTTAATTGCCGCACATTACAGTCACTAGACAATTAAAAATGAGGATATAAAGATGGTATATATAGCTTATCTCTACTACTTATAAAGCAAATTTGCCTATTCTTGAAACTTAAAATACTTAAAAAAGAGTAAAGTGATTTGCCTAATCTACCCTTGATTAAAAATGGTAACATCTGTCACTAAATTAATATTATATATATTGTTTATTCCTCAAGCTTTCTATCATTTTTCGTTTATAACCCATAAACTATTTTCTCGCAATGACTACAAATTGAACTCGTAAATGTTGCATCAAGAGTCACACCAGAACCACAAGCTCACAAGTATAATTATTAGCCGCTATACACCGTTGCTTTGCGCGGGTTTTCGTCTAGTATTTAGAAAATAGTATAATACACTACCATGAGTATCTTTTTGTTTAATCTTAAGGGATCAGTGGTAAAATTAAATATCTAATATACCCAAGTTTATCATGCAGAGGAGAGCAAGATTTTCGTTTATGGGTGGAAAAGGTGGAGCTCTTTGGAAGCAGATAACATTCAGATTATCAGACCCAAGGTTTGAATGAATATCAATTAGAACTTGCTATCAATTGATTGGAAAATCAAAAAATGATTCTAAACATCAGTTACGTATTTTTAGTGAGGTTACATGTGAAAGTGGAGGTCATATTTCAATTGAAGACGCTCAAGGGTTATCTACAACCACATTCTTGGAAGATGGTTTCTTCCATTTTATGGATAAGGTCTGAAGGAACTATCTTCGTGCTGCATGAATCAAATAGACACTGTCTAATGTTTAAACCTTTGCTTACCTTTCATGTTTGTTTATCAGGAACTTCAATCTATTCGATATGATGAAAAAGATTATAAAGGATTACCGTTTGAGTTTTATGGAGGATACATTGGCTATCTTGGGTATGTGAACTTTTATTAGAACTAGAGGTTGAAATTCCGATCCGTTTATACTTATGAATGGATTGATTCGGGTTAAATAATAGCCAATAAGAAACGAGTTAATCTGGGTCGAACAGTTCCACATACCACCCAGAGTGTATTTTGAAATCATAAAAATATCATTGATTTTTTGGTTGATCAGACAAAACGTCTTTTCCTAGAATATCAAATTGTTGAATATTTTGACCCGTGACCCAGTAGGACTACCCATCCGTTGGCCACCTCTAGGTTGAAAGATCTCTGAGTCTTGACTTGTTTAATTTACATTATCTTCAATGTTTCACATGCAGATATGGCCTTAAAGTGGAATGTGGTGCACCATATAATCGTCACAACGCAGGGACGCCAGATGCATGTTTCTTCTTTGCAGACAATCTTATAGTCATAGATCATTCCAATGATGATATCTACATCCTCTCAATACACGATCAAACTACAAAAAATACAACTTGGTTGGATGATATCGAGCAAAAGCTGACCACCCTAAAATCGTCAACTTCCAAAACTTCACTATCTCATAGTTCTATCCAGTCCAACAAAATCTCTGTCAAATCCGGTTTTCTTTCTGACAAAACTAGAGAGCAGTACATAGAGGATGTGGAAAAATGTCAGAAATTTATAAAAGATGGGGAAAGCTACGAATTGTGCCTTACAACTCAGATGAGAAAGAAAATAGGAGAAGTTGATCCCTTGGGGCTTTATCTCCATCTCAGAGATAAGAATCCTGCCCCATATGCTGCGTGGCTTAATTTTTCTAAAGAAAACTTGACTATCTGCTGTTCTTCACCTGAAAGGTTCTTACGTTTAGATAGAGATGGTATTCTCGAAGCAAAACCTATAAAGGGTACTATTGCCCGTGGCTTGACACCTGACGAAGATGAAATGCTGAGGTCACAACTACAGCACAGGTATTACATTGTCGATTAGCATTATTATTTGTGTTCTTTTGCAATAAATACCAAATATATTTTCCATTTATCCCATTTAGTCATTGCACTTGTTTTTGTACATTTGAGTCATTAAAAGATGACTTTGTGTCCCGTTTGGCTCATTTTTAACCCGCTTACTTAACATATCCATCCAACGCTCAATGCTTTTATTTGTAACTTTATATAAAAATTGTCAATTTTAACGTTTTGTAAGAGCTTTTTGGCTACAAAGGATTAAAATGTGACAGAAAGACATTATTAATGGATGGGATGTACATAAAAGAGTACAGTGACTAAAACTGGAAAAACTCAAAAGTATGATGGTAATATATGCAAAAAGCCCTTATTTTTAAATTTCCACTCACATTCTTAGCCATTTCTATGCTTATTGTCCGTTAACAGTGAAAAGGATCAAGCAGAAAATCTGATGATTGTAGATCTCCTAAGGAACGACCTTGGTCGCGTGTGTGAACCTGGCTCCGTTCACGTCCCACGTCTCATGGAAGTCGAATCATACGCAACCGTCCACACCATGGTAAGTACAATCCGAGGAAAGAAACAATCAAATCTAAGTGCTATTGATTGTGTTAGAGCCGCATTCCCTGGTGGATCAATGACCGGTGCACCCAAATTAAGATCAATGGAACTTCTTGATTCTCTTGAAAGTTGCTCCAGAGGCATCTATTCCGGTTGCATCGGGTTCTTTTCGTACAACCAAACATTTGATCTCAACATTGTTATACGAACCGTAGTCGTCCATGAGGGTGAAGCTTCGATTGGAGCAGGAGGAGCCATTGTGGCTCTTTCTAGTCCCGAAGAAGAGTACAAAGAAATGGTTCTTAAAACAAGAGCCCCGGTCAATGCTGTGGTGGAATATGAACATAAATCGTTTGACCAATAGGTAAAGCTTTACATACTGTCAAAATTATACGCGCGGCATGTGCTTGGAAGATGGTCAACAGATTGTTTGCTGCCATTTTTAGTTCAAATCCAACAGAAAGTATACAAAACTACTGAGGCGAAATGCTGATATCATCGGTGTCATTCATCGATCTCAAAAGTTATATAGTTATAGTACAATTGATTTATCAGTTATGTTAGACTTGTGATTCTAAATAGCACTTTTGATTTGTAGCTTTTGTTGCTTAGCCATACCTGAAATGTACTCATTAAACGATTTGTATTCTACCATATGGCCTGTAATCCTCGATTTTGTGGTTGTGAAAAAATATCTCAATGATTTAAGATTTTGTTCATGACAATGATCTTCCAAACCGAAGTTTTGTTTACGATGAATCTAAGTTCCAATAAACGGAGAGATGCAAAATTGACAATGAATCTCCTTGTTTGTTTTTTCAAAGAAGAGCTTTTTTCCTCATTTGTCTGCAGGCGCGCAGACATTATCTTTGAAGACCGTTTGTTTTTTTTTCAGACATAAGAGGATATAATCACTTCTTTCCTCTTCACCAATGCAGACATAATTTAGGTCTTTTTTCCACTTCTTTCCTCTACATCAATGCAGACATAAGAGGAAAAATGAAAGAAGTATTTCAATAGCACAAAAAACAAACAGTCTTCTTCTTGCAGATGAAGAGCTTTACCTCTTCTTCTGCAGACATGGTTTGCAAATGAAGAGGTAAAAGCTCTGAAAAAACAAATTACACCTAAGTTTCAATAAGCCGAGAGATGCAAAATCGACAAATATTTGACTAAAGAAAACGTAAAATATTACCAATTAAGCACATTAGAAAGCTGAATGAAATTGTTTGCACCAAACACCCAAAAACAAGTAACATACAAATTATCAAAAGAAAAGGCAAATGAATTCTCATAACACCTAATTAATAAATTAATTCTTATGTGAGACTTGTAAGTAGGCTCTGGTTTTTGAATAACAGAAGCGAACAAATAACATGTGGTTAGGATCCTTATGATGCGGTTGATACCAGACATGTTTGGTAAAGGGTTATATAGGTAGTAAGAAATGAGAAAAATAATGAAAAAAATGTTTGGTAGAGTATAATGCAAAATGGGTAATCCAGTAAATTGGGAGAAAATGCTTTTCTTTCCCTTCCCCACAATTATCATTGCATTTCCTTTTCACTTTCTTGAGTTTGAACCAAGCAGCACACCCTTAGTTATTTTGTTAAATATATATGGGAAGCGTTATTGTGGTGTACACTTTAAAATAAAAAATAATAGGCACAGTTGTAGACCGTTAGATGCACTATTTTAGATTTGATCTAATTAAATAGAGTTTGATGGCATTCTTGTAAATTATTTAAAGATGAGTGGCACGGTTTAACATCTAAACAACAAATAGGCTGACAATTAATGACTGAATTGGACGGTTACTAGATATGTCTCATTACCAAATTTTTAGGCCTATAAAAATAAGAGTAAACTGCAAAAATCATCCCTGTGGTTTGTGTATTTTCGCAAGAATCATCCCTATCTCAAACCTTCAGCATTAACCATCCCCAAGTCCACAAACGTTTAGCAATAATCATCCCCGAGCACTAACGTCGTTAGTTTTACCAGTTAAGTGTTAAATAATATTTTCCCGTTAGTCCCTCCGTTAATATTTTTTGCACCGTTAGTCCTCATTTTACGTTTTCGTCACTTTTACGTTTTGTCGTTTTCTCGTTTTCCCCGCTTTTTATCGCGTTTTTGTCCGTTTTGTATGTATTTCCAGTTTTTTAAGTTTTCGTCCCCAGTCATTTTACGTTTTTACGTTTTCGTCGGATTTTTTATGTTTTCGTCCGTTTTATAACGTTTTGTCGGATTTAAATCGTTTTCGTCGTTTTATAGTTTTTGTCCGTTTTTCACGTTTCGTCGTCATTTTACGTTTTCGTCCGTTTTTTTATGTTTTCGTCCGTTGTTTTACGTTTTCGTCCGTTTTTTTACGTTTTGGTCCGTTTTTACGCTTTCCTCGGTTTTTACGTTTTTGTCCGTTTAAATCACGTTTAAATCGTTTTCGTCCGTTTAAATGCGTTTTGTCCGTTTTAAATCGTTTTCGTCCGTTTTAATAGTTTTTGTCCGTTTTTTGTATGTTTTCGTCCATTTTACCGTTTTTTACATTTTCGTCCGTTTTTTTACGTTTTAGTCCGTTTTTTTTCGTTTGTCTATCATTTTCACGTTTCGTCCCTTTTTATGTTTTCGTCGTTTTTTACGCTTTCGTCAGTAAAATAAGCGGATAACGTAAAAAACGGACGAACGCGTAAAAAGAACAAAACGTATATAAACGGACGACAACGTAAAAATGAATAAAAGCGGGCGAAACATATAAAACGGCGAATACAAAAAGCGGACGAATACACATAAAATAACGGACGAAAACGTAAAACATACCTGGAATGCGCAAAAAAAAAAATGGACAAGAATAAAGCCTGACAACGTAACGTCAATGGAAAACGGATGAGACCGTAAAAATGGACAAAAAGATAAAAAAAATGGCGAGCGTAAAACGGCGAAATGTATGAAACGGACAGGGCGTAAAACGGATGAGACCGTAAAATGGACAAAACATTAAAAAGCGGACGAACTCGTATAAAACGGAAAAAACTCAAAAAACGGAAAAACATAAAAAATGGATAGCGATGAAACATATAAAAGCGGACGACGATTTAAAACGGACAAAAACGTAAAAATTAAAAATGGACAAAAGCGTAAAAACGGACAAAAGCGTAAAAAAGGGCGGCATATAAAACGGACGTAAAAAAAAGCGGACGAAAACATAAAAAATGGACGTAAAATAATAAAATGGCAAAACGTAAAAATGGGCTAAAAATTAAAAACGTAAAATGACGGATGAAAACATACAAATGCGGGTAAAAACGGACAAAAACTATAAAACGAAAACGATTTAAAGCGGACCGCCGATTTAACGCGACAAACGATTTAAAACGGACAAAACGATTAAAAAGCGGACGAAAGCGTAAAAAACCGACAAAAACGTAAAAAAAACAAAACGAAAACGTAAAAACGGGAAAAACATAAAAACGGGCAAAACGTAAAATGACGGACGGCGTAAAAAGGGACAAAACTATAAAACGGGGCGATTTAAATCGGACAAAACGTATAAAAACGGACGAAAACGTAAAAATGGATGAAAACGTAAAAAAACGGACGAAAACTTAAAAAGCGGACGAATACATACAAAAACGGACAAAACGGATAAAAGCGGACGAAAACGAGTAAAGCGGACAAAAGCGTAAAAAGTGGTACGAAAATGAGGACTAACGTTGCAAAAAATATTAACGGAGGGACTAACGGGAAAATATTATTTAACACTTAACTGGTAAAACTAACGACGTTAGTGCTCAGGGATGATTATTGCTAAACGTTTGTGGACTTAGGGATGGTTAATGCTGAAGGTTTGAGATAGGGATGATTCTTGCGAAAATACACAAACCACAGGGATGATTTTTGCAGTTTACTCTAAAAATAATGTTTAAACTAGGTCTGTACCCCGTTATTGCTTTTTTATCTTGTTTTAAATTGGTCTTGGTCGATTTAGAATACAATACAGCTTGTGACACATTATTAAATATTTCGTTTATTGCTTTTTTATCTTGTTTTTCGTGATATTTTAAAAATATATACTGACACGTCAATTTTTTTGTTACATATCTACATAAAATCTTGATACATATATTGTGAATTAATTTTTTTTTTGACACATTTGTAGTGTGACACTCAATTTCTTGCTACATATATAGCGACACTAAAGTTTTAGAATATATTTAGTGACACTAAATTTTTTGATACTTTTATAATAACTCATCAAAATTTTAGTACCTGACACACTACAATTTTTAGTGTATTTGTAGTGACACATTATGTTTATCACACAAATTCTCTTGACACATATGTAGTGACACACTAATTTTTATGACACATTTATAGTGACATATTATGTTTATCACACGATTATTTTTAATTTTATATATAATTAATTTCTGTTTTTTCAACACTAAATTTTAGTGACACGTTAATTTTTATGACACATTTTAATGACAAATTAAGTTTTTCACTTTTTTGCTGCATTTAGTTGCATATGTATTATCAATGTACACATATTGAATAAAGAACCATGATTCTTCATAATCGAATAAACTTCAACGTTGAATAAAAAACCCTATTGATTCGAAAATTCGAAACAACATTTTACTTAAGTTTTACAGCTGTCCACTCGTGATCGAACAACAACCCATCATCAATAGCCACATCGAGAAAGATCAAAAGACCAGTTATGGTGATTAAGACACAACAAGTACAAACGATATTTATTTCCGAGACGACGAATGACTTGTGATAAAGAAAAAAGGTGATTCACAAACAATACATATAATATTGGTACATTGTAACTAAAAATATTTACGCTTATTAATATATATAATTCAAAAAACATATTTAAATAAATCATATCTACAAATGAGAAACCCAAAAAACATTGGTGTAATCATTGTTTTTCTTAAACCTTAAACCAATAGCGAACTTATAATATTGATACAATACTTCTATCATTAATATATATCGTTGATACATAAATCGTAGAAGTATCGGACGAATAAAGAGATTCGTAATAGGTTACAACAACGAAGATCACAGGTAGATGAGCCTCGCGAATATAAGACGACTATGGGATTCGCATGGGATGACAATTTTTTCTTGCTAATAAAATGGACATGGTCAGAATGGTGATTGGTTTTTGCTTGTGACGATATACTGGAGTTTAAATTGGGCATTTTATTTGTTAGTTTTTTACTTTTAATTTAATCTCATGGAGAGAAAGAGATGGATGAGGAAGAGAGAGACGGTTATAGGAGCACACGGTATGGAGAAGATTTAACATGCCAAATGCATGCCATTTGTGTGCCAACCATACCGGAGCATTGTGTCATTCGTGAGCGAGGTTTTGGTACGTCAATGATAGCTCATGCCATTTTGATTCTTGTGTGTGTTACTTGTTTGTATTGTGAGTGGGTGAATATTTTTAGTGGGGTATTTTGTGGGACCCAATAATATGTTAGTGGTGTGTTATGAGGGAGGGTGTTTTAGTTATTGGTGAGTTATTGAGAGGTGTATAATGTGGCGCTGATGTGTCATACCAATAACGTGTTATTTGTAGCTTGCATACCTTGTGCTCTAGGCTTTTGCAGTTAACTTAGCAAGAAAATAGGAATGTCAAATCTCAATAATACCCTTATTTATTTGTTAGTGATTTTAGATTTATTAAATTATTTAATTTTCACCAATGAACTATAAACGCCATGTGTTAGATTTTTATTAGTGCCTATTATTATTCATTTTAAAGTGTTCACCACATGAACATAAATCTATATATATATATATATATATATATGAGGATATCTTAGCTACAATTTTTGTAGCTAATTAGCTACAATTTTTGTAGCTAATTAGCTACAATCCTTCATATAAAATACATAACCAATGAATCAGGGCCCCACAGAAAATAATCAGGACCCACAAATAGAATCACGGACCCACATTTTTTACACTTTGGTCAAATTGTGGCCTTATTTAGCTGACAATAAATTGTAGCTAATATATTCCCTATATATATAAGGAAGGGATCAAATAAGAAGAATTATTAAAATAAGAAGGGTAAGAAGTAATTCTAGCCACACATTTTAATATGAGAGGGAAATTTTAAATGAAAATGCATCCATTTTTGTAGGTGCATCTAGAATGTGTGATTGTGGTTACTTCCTATCCTTCTTATTTTTATTATTCTTCTTATTTGATCCTAATTCTATATATATATATATATATATATATATATATATATATATATATATATATATATATATGATAAAGATCAAATAAAAGACAAATATCCAGTAAAGATAAAAAGATTTTTTTCAAAAAGTTCTCGAAAAATTCCAAAATTTTTTTACAAGATCGGGTATGATGGTGCATGAAAAAGTTGTGAAAAACTTTTTCCTAAAAGTGGATATTTTTCCTAAAAAATTATGAAAAATACGTTCTGCATTAAATCGTTTTTGTGCATTAAAAATTGGTTTTGCACCCAACTCTTTGACTTTTTCATCTAAATAACATTAGCATCTAACTAAAACAAGTTGAAAATTTTGTGCATCAAAATTTTTTTGCGTATCAAAATTCGTTTTTTGTGCATTAAAAAAACGTATCAAAACTCAAAATTATAAAAAATGTTTTCACAAAAGTTTTATGCACCAACATACCCGATCTTATGGAATTTTTTCGGAATTTTTAAAGATTTTTTAAAAAAAAATAAATCTTTTTATTATTTTTACGGATATTTGTCTTTTTATTTTAACTTTACCCTATATATATATATATATATATATATATATAAAGCTTTGTGGACACAAATATGGCGGCTGCCATTTGACTCACCATTTAAATATGGACACACCGGTTACTTGGAGAAAAATGATTAAATTGACGTTCTCTCAAGTTGTATTTAACATGTTGAGTTTTTTGTAAGAGTAAAAATAAATGTGAGCACATATTTTTTAATTGAAAGAAAAACCTTTATCTATTTAACTTATTTTTTAATTGGTTAATATGATAGGTCATGTTAAAATCAACTTGAGAGTATTTCAATCCTTAAATAAGAGACGTTTAAAGAAACATAACGAAAATAAGCAATTTTACAAACATACTTGACCAAATATTCAATTATTATCAAAAAAGCCGTTATACCTTTACGGATTTTAAAAAAACTCGCAAAATTTGACTTTGCGATTTCTTTTTAAATTGCAAGATTTGACCTTGCTAAGTCAACTGAGCTATGAAAACTAGCTATTAGCAAGGTCTACCGTGAGAATTTTTAAAATAAAATTGCTGTTTACAATTTTTTTCGCAAAATTTTAAATAAATCTTGCTAAATTATGAAAATCTTAGTGAGATTTTCATGCAGATTTAGGATGAAACTTTATATCAATAACATTGCACTAGAGGTGCACAAAACAGTTAACCGGTTCGGTTTGACGGCCGGTCAAACCCGAACCAGTTTGGGTCAACGCGAAAAAAAACCGGTCGGGCCGGTTAAGCGGTTCGATTCGAATTTTGCCGGTGAGATGGAGAAACCCAACCGGTTTTGACCGGTTCTAGTTTTTTTTTTCGTTTTCGTTCGTTTTCCGTCGTCGTTTGTAATCGTTTTCTTGTTTCGTGTATTAATAAACTAGAACTTTTATTTAATAGAACGGAGAATACATGATACATCACACATTACATATAAACTTAAAACACCACACATAATAACTTAAACATAAATCATCGATAACTTGATAAGATACTCAACGTCAACTCGAGGTCTCGAATCAGGCATCAACTGCAGGTGCTTGGCGGCAATTCTTCTGTGTGTGAACCCTCAACGGCACGCCAGAAGTGGGTTTGAAGAAACATAAACAATACTTACATTGAGCCATTCGCTTCCCATCCGACGTAGTTGTAGTGAGCCAAAACCTTGGGATTACCGTATGCACGGTCTACCGGAAAATAACGAACAATAACCGGTGGCAGGGGTGGCGGAGGTGGTGCAGGATCAGCCATTAGTGAAATGCTTCCGATTTTTATTTTTTAGAGTGTAATTTTAATTGTATAAAAGTTGCAAAAAATAAAAACACAATCTATTTATTTATGCTAGTCTTACAATGGCAAACTTGTAAATATTATAAAAAATTCAAATTTTGAAAATTTACCCGCCTTCCCCCTCAAAAATATTCAAATTTTGAAATTTTAAAAATTTTATGTTGGACCGGTTTGACCGGTTTCGGACCGGTTTTTAACCGGTTTGTAATCGGTTAACCGGTTGTGCAATTCAAATTTTTTGAAATTTTTTTTGCCACCTAGTCGAAAATTCAAATTTTTTTAAATATTTAACCGGTTTTAACCGGTTAACCGGATTTTTTTGTTTTTGTTTTTTTTTTTTCGTTTTTCAACATTTAACAAACTTACACTGAATAAACTTCAACTTTTATTTATAACGTCGGAAATACATAAACTGAAAGGAAATACATAAACTTAAAAGAAATACATCAAAGGAAATACATAAACTTAAAACATAATACGTAAGCATAAAAGTCCTAATAGTCGTCATCGGATCCCCTAGCTTAGCGGCAGGTATCTTGTCTTAGTTCTTCATCGGAAAGCATCTCGATTTCAACCGCTTGTGCCTCTTCCACGTAGACCTCCCCTTCGAAATCTGCGACATTTTCAAGATCAGTCTTATCTTGCACTCGCTTCATTGCGTCCAAGTGATCTTTCAAACCCATACACATCTCCAAAGAAGCCGGTGTGAGTCTTGTTTATCGATTTGATAAAACCCTTCCACTTGTTGAAAAGCGGATTCGAAGCTACCAAGTAGCTTGTACACTTAGTACATCACGAGCCATTCGGGATAGAACGGAAAACATTGTTTCCTTTGCTTTCCAAAACGCCAACACATCAAAGTTTTCAACTTGTTCGGCCGGAATATGTGAGATAAAATCGGTTGTGATATATCTTTCATATTCACTGTTCGCTAAACGATCATTTCTTAACCGTTTTTTGGGATTATCTCTTATCTTTTTATGCAAAGCAAGTATCGGATTCCCTCTAAAACCCCTTGATGATGATGATGAAGAAGACTCGTCACGGTGGGAGGTGGGTTACCATATTTTTCAAAATAATATTCCCACAAACTTTTAAAAGAATGGCCAAAGGACTCTTTTGCATCATTAGCATAGTTCGGGTTTGACGTGAAACAACCCAAATCAGTCACAATCGAGTCGATAAGCACCTCTACCCCGTTTATATTATAACATGGATTTAACGCGGCCGCACAAGTAATTAACGGTGGCAAAGTTTCAAAATATTTCAAAAGCTTTTCTTTCATCCCGGAAACCATGCTTGTATAAACACCACCATGAAATTCAAATGCGGAAATTTGTGAAGACATCAAGAATAGTTGCTCGAGTACCAAATGAGCCGTTGGATAATAAACTCCCGACAATTTTTTTGTTGCGTTGTAAAAAACTTAAAGTAGTCGGGTTAGTTTTTCAATAGTATCCCAATTATCGGCATCAAATCGAGCACACCTACCATTTCCTGACAATTTCTCATCATGAAAATATTGCAAAGTTACCTTTTGTTTTAAACCACTTATGAACATAAGATAAGTGGAGTTCCATCTTGTTTCGACATCCCAACAAGGTTGTAACCAAGGTTTCTCCGCACTTTCACACAACCGAATGTATGCATTATATCTTTTATTACCCTTTTTAAAAACAAAGACTAACATTCTTTTAAAACTTTCTTTCACTTCACTCAAATGCGGATCTTTTAATCCCGCTTGCACGGCCAAGTTAATGATGTGTGCAACACATCGACTATGAAAAAAATCTCCATTACTAGGTGGATCGTATTCCATTTTTAGTCTACCCATTGCATTTGTGTTGTTACTAGCATTATCCAACGTTATTGAAATTTTTTTCTGTCAAGTTAAATTTATGAAACACTTTTTTCGACAATTTGTATAAAGCTTCTCCGGAGTGAGGAACCGGAAAATTTTCAAATGCTACGACTCGCTTCATCATTTGCCAACTTTCGGGATCAACCCAATGTGCGGTAACACAAAGGTACGAAAATGGCAAATTATGAGGAGCGGCCCAAACATCGGTTGTTAAATTAACACAAGCATCTATATTTAAAAAAGTACTACCTCCGTCCCATAAAAACTGTCCACTTTGACTTTTTTTAGTCTTTCTTTTCCAAGTTTGACTTTAACTAATTTTGTTTACGTTATACAACACTTGATGAAAAATATATTAATGGATTGGGATCTAAATGTATGTTCATTGGTATGATTTTCATAAAATATCATATAACGCAAACAAAAATATTTAAGGTCAAAGTTGAGAAAGAAAGACTTAAAAAAGTCAAACCGGACAGTTTTTATGGGACGGAGGGAGTATTTTTTAAATCTTGCTTAGCCGTTTTCCACATTTTCATAGCATCGCGTTTTAGAGTCATACGACTTACATGACGGTATTGCGGTTGCATATAATTCTGGTACACCTCCGTCGTCCCATCGTGGTCATAGTGGTTGAACAGCAAACCACGTTGAATCACCAAACCGCCAATTTTGACGGAGTAAATCATGATCGTATGCAAAAATAGTCCCGTCTCGAGCCATAGACGATTGACCGGCTTCCGAAACCGATTTGAGTGCCTTGCAATACTTTTGTTTGATGTGAGCCCTCAACGTCCGAGGTTGGAACCGGCAGACAATATACTCAAGCAATATTTACATTGAGACTTTTTCTTACCGTCCGACATTAGGACGTAGTTGAAGTGTTCCCATGGATCTTTTACACGGTCGCATGGTAAAACTTTCCCAACCGTCGCTGCACATAGTACTAAACTGGTAAACCAAATATGGTAACATGAATAACAAAACATCTTGCGTAGATAAGATCTCAGATCTTAGAAACATAAATATGGTAAACCACATAAACATGTACATAGTACTAAACTGAATAAACATGATATATAAAAAAACCAATGGTGGTTGGTTTAGTTACCAGAGAAATAGAGTTGCTACTCTTAAACAAAAGGATGCCAATGGAATATCTTAATTTAGCAAACAAAATGTCTTGATAAATTATACTAGTATAATACTAGTAAGTAGTAACTAATAGATATTCGTAAAAAACGTCCCGTTCAATGTTCATGTTGCTCAATTATTTAGAACTAGACGACACTTTTCTTTGAGAACCACAATCAACAAAGATCTGTGCCCTTTTGTTCAATTATTCTTTATATCCTGTTTCGAATTTAGCTCATTTGTTTTTTATTGTCTCCGTCTTAAAAATATTGTCATCGGATAGAAAAATACATTTATTACTTACTTGATATTTACAAAAGTCACAAAAAGACAGTTTTACATTTTGATAATTATTTAATATTTTCATATTGTTTTGTGAATAACAATTTTAATCAAAGGTAATATACTAATTTTAACTACTATATACAGTATTGAACAATTAATTTGAGACAAATCGAAAATAAAATATGCATACTAATATTAGGACGGATAGAGTATAAAACATTTTCTATAAAACAAGGGTGATGTTATGTATACCATTTGGCTCACCTTTTGCTGACTTCATTAATAGTAAAAGACGTTTTTTTTTAATCTCCCGTATTTTTCGTTCACAATCAATGTCTATTCGGTATTTTCTGTTTCATAATTTTATAATAAATAATACTACCTCCGTCCCTAAATAAGTGTAGGTTTGACTTTTTAGAGTCAAACTAATTCAACTTTGACTTTAACTATTTTTGTGGATGTTATATAATACTTGATGCAAATTATATAAATGGATTGGGTTTTAAGTGTATTTTTCATTATATAATTTTTTATCAAGTATTATATAATAAAAAATAATAATATTTAAGGTCAAAGTTGTGCCAGTTTGACTTTGAAAAGTCAAACTGGACACTTATTTTAGGGACGGAGGAGTAATAGATAATTAAGAGTTATTGAAATGGATATCTTAAGTCCTAACCCATAATTAGGGCCCGTTTGGTTGAAGCATTTTGACATAGGTTTTGGACTTATGGTAAAAGATACATGTTTGGTTTGTATGGGTGGGTCCCTTTATTGGAGATGAGAGTTGAAAAATCCGAATACACAAATCCTGAAGGGGAAGGTTGGATTACAAAATTGGTCTATCTTTACTTTTGTCTCTTAGTAAAACCAAGTGGGCCATATCATACTTTATCTCTGTTTTTTTCTCTTATAATATTTTATAATAATATAATTTTTGTTTTATACTTTTGTATTTATTCATAAAATAAATAAAATTATATTTTTCTCTCTCTTCATTTAATAACAAATCCAAATTTAAATTCAAATTCAAATCCTAATCCAAACCAAAATCTTAAACCTTTCCACAAACCACGGACAACAATTCCCATGTGACCTTGATCTATTTTTGGAAGGTTTGGATCTCATCGATAAAATAATGCCAACGGGGTAGACAAATGAAGCAAGTGTTCTTGCATTATTAACTTTATACTGTAGTTGCACTTGTACTTGGCAACATGGATGTAAAAAAAATTGAGCCGACTCGGACCCGAACCTGATTAAGTATATTCGGGTTGAGTTAATCGGGTCAAAAATTTTATTCGAGTTATTCAGGTCAATATGAGTAACCCGAATACTAAACATGACCGGGGTTAAAAATATTTTGCTAACTCGGGTTTCGGTCGACCCGTTTGACCTGAATACGATTTTTATTTTATTATATATTTTTTAAAAGCATCTATGTAAAAATATTGAATTATGCTATTTTTAAATCATTTTACTCATATTCGGGGTAACTCGAACCCGAATAGACCCGACTAGATTAGACCAACCCGAATAGACGCGACCTGATTAGACCGACTCAAATAGACCCGAACCCGACTAACCCAAGTTCAAATAGAGTCGGGTTCGAGCATGTTATTTTTATTTTTGACCCAAACCAAATTGATCCGAACACAAACAACCGACTTGATTAACACCCCAACTTGCAATATCAAATAATTGCTCTTTTAATAAATAATATCTTAAGTTCAGAAAAAACAAAATAATATCTTAAGGGTCCCCCTTAAGAACCCTTCTGACATTGTGATGTCGGCCAAACAGGACTAAGGGTGTGCATGGTTCGGTTTGGGTCGGGTTTTGGCTAAAACCGAAACCGAACCATAATATTCGGTTTTTGTAAAACCCAAAATCGAAACCGTTCGGTTTTTAGCGGTTCAGTTTTTTCGGTTTGTTAGCGGTTTCGGTTCAGTTTTTTGGTTTTTTCGGTTTCTAACCGTTAATATTTGGGTACGGCCAAATTATACCAACAAACTTGTTTTACGTACAAAATTAGTTATTCTACTTTACTTTTTTTTCAATCTAAGCATAATAATGTTTATTGCCCAATTCTACAATTACAAACATATAAATGAGACATACACATACAAGTGAACATACACGTAGTATAATCATTATCGAATACTTATTGATATATGCACATAAAACACTTGAACAAACAAACATATAAATGTATACGTTAAGATAAATATATTATAAATCCACTCACAAAATGAATATGAATTTATAAATTTGATTTATTTAGTTATTTAATCATATTATATTAATTAGATATTGATATATAATAAAACCGATTCGGTTCGGTTCGGTTTTTGCGGTTTGGTTTTTGGATGAAAACCGAAACCGAACCGTATTTTTCGGTTTCTGAAAAAATAAAAACCGAACCATCGGTTTTTAGTTTCGGTCGGTTCTTTCGGTTCGGTTTTTTTGGTTTTTGATTCGGTTTTGATTTTTTCGGTTTGTTTTGCTCACCCCAGTAAACCATACTGGCTATTTAAGCCAACCTTTTGTTTTTCAATCTCACGATTTGTGCTCAACTAACAAAAGGAAATCTAAATGGTGTTACAAAACATGTTAAATAAATTGTGTAAAACGTAAGTTTATATTTTATTTTTTCTAGTTTGGCAATTTGAGTCGCCATGAGGGGTTGTCTTTATAAGGTAAAAGCAAATACAGCTGAGTATATCCCATGAATCGATTAGTCAGGCCAACTGTATTAGCATATTGTGTGGTTTTTGGTCGGGTTAAATAAAAAAAGATAATCAACTTTAGATATATTCATTTAACAGGAAGGGATCACGCACGGATTTGGATTTTTGTGCGGTTGTACGGACAAATCTCAGTTTCCATCTAGTCAATTATCTAAAAAAGGTGGAGTGGCAATATCGTAAATATCCCATCTTTTTTAGTAAACCGTTAATATTACAGTACCTTTTCACATGTAAAAATTTTTTTTTTGAATTTTTTTTTCAGCGTTTCTTATTTATTTTACTTATACTATCTTCTCAAACTTTTTAAGATTTTTTTTTACTAATATCACTTTAGGTCCTTAATTTCACAATTTAATTAGTACTATGAAAATAAGTCTTTTTTAAAAAAAAATTCAACGATTATTACTAACTTTTTTTCTAGTTTTTTGTCAAATTTTTTCAATTTTTTTTTTTTTTTTGACTAATATCATTTTTGAGAATGGATCTAGTAAGAAGAGTTATTGAAATGAAAAGAATGAGAAAAAATACTAGTCATATATTTTAAATAAGAAAGGAGAAATAATAGGGAGATGCATCTATTTGTGTAGATGCATCTCAAATTTGTGGTTATAGTTTCTTCTCATCCTTCTCATCTTAATTATATTTTTCATTTGATCCTTACTTTATCACTTTTTATCATAAACTTAACGATATTTTTTAATTGTAAATATAAGCCTTTTTTTTTCAAAAACTTTTTCAAGGGTTTTGCTTGAAAATGCATCTAATTTCATGTCAATTTTTTTCAAAATAAATTGGAAATTTTATTTTTTTCATTATATTCACGGTTTATTTTAACAGTGATATTAAATTTTTTTTGAAAGTTTTTTTAATGAATTTTAATTACTTTACTTATAGATGTTGTAAAAAAATTTCAGGTTCTTTTTAGTTGATATGTGCAGTAAACTGAATTATGATATTAAGCTTTCATATATTAAACTTAACTTTGATATTAAGTCTTTTTTTTTTTTTTTTTTAAATGATGATATTAAGATATGAAAAGCTTAATATCGCAATGAAATCAGCAATGATATTAAGTTTTTTTTATTTTATGAATGATGATATTAAGATATGAAAAGCTTAATATCACAATGAAATCAACAATGATATTAAGTTTTTTACTAATATCACCGTTCCTTTTTTTATATCACTGTTGATTTTACACGTATAAAAGCTTAATATCATTGTATGTCTTATAATATCATTGTTAGTCTTTTAATCACAATAACTTAAAACGGTAAAAAGCTTAATATCGCAATGAAATCAACAATGATATATATATATATATATATATATATATATATATATATATATATATATATATATATATATATATATATATATGAATGATGTAAAACAAACAATGATATTAAGATTTTTACTAATATCCCCGTTCTTTTTTTATATCACTGTTTGTTTTACATGTATAAAAGCTTAATATCACTATATGTCTTATAATATCATTGTTAGTCTTATAATCACAATAACTTTAAACGGTGAAGATCAATGATTTTCACCTTAATTTTAAAAATTTAACACTAAAATTCACTGTAAAGATTGCATACTCATATAAAAATCAATTAAAAAACAACTTTTGATGAACGGTGATATTAATATCAAGAATTAAAAAAAAAATCAAAAAAATAAAAGTCTTTGAGAAAAAGACAACAATAATAAGGATCTCTTAAAAGGAGAAAATTTTAAAAAATCATTTTCATGGTCAATTGGTACCATGAAGTTAACGTATGTATGTATAGATTTAGATATAATCAAATGGAGGATGATTTGGTCAAAGAGATGGACGGCCCAGATCAATAAGCACGTCCTTACTTAAAAATCATATCCACACATCAACCTTCAACTAACTACTATATTTTGTATATCAAGTTATCTTTTTTTTCTATCTACATAGGAACTTTGTTAATAATTTGTATTTTGTGTATCGTAAACTTTAATAACTTTATGTATCATTATAGTGCGATTATAACGTGACACAACTTAATTCCTTTCTATTTAATACATACATGTTTTGTTTAATTTATATACATTATATATTGATAACACATACCCCAAACACCTCATTCTCCCCGCTAAGGGTGCACATTTGTAGTTTTTTTGTACGAGATGACTTAAACGTTAGGTGGAGAAAAGAATCAGGCATTAAGTGGGAGAATGAGATGTTTGGGGTAACTGTAATCCATATATAGCAGATCTAATTTAAACAAACATGTATATATTGAACGGAAATGGATTACGTGTTGTCACATAATAATTTTACCGTAACGATACACACAATAAGTTATTAAAGTGTATGATAGGGGTGTTCATTGGTTCGTTTTCCAGGTTTTTGGGTTGCATAATTCGGATTTGTCAATTTAAAATTTTTTTAAATCAAAACCAAAACCAACCAAAATCAATTGTAAAATGGATAAAACCAAACCAAACAGCAAATTAGAATTCGGTTTGGTTTCGGTTAATACAAAAAAAATCAAATTCAGATACACTTCATAACTTAACAGCTTAACTTGTAATTTATAATTAAGACGTAAAATTTCAAAAAGATTAACAAATAAAAATGTATCATAAATGCTGAAGTAAATTAAAATAAAATATAGTCTAATAAACCAAAAGATTTCACAACTAAACTTAAGTAAATTTAAAAAAAAAAAAAAAAGGTTAAAATTTTCTCCGAAATTAAAAAAAGTCTATAAGACTATTAGAAGTCTTTACAAAGTTTGAATATGCCATCTTCAAACACTTAAATCTAGTTTAGTTTAAAAGATATATTAGAATTTATAAATTGTTAGTTAGAATAACCGAGATAGAAACTATAGAGATAATTTAAATTTTGTTTTGTATGTAGATAAAGATGTTTGGGTTTTCGGTTCGGTTTAGTTGAATTTTTATGAAACCATAATCAAACTAAACACTGATTACATTCTTCGGTTCGATTTTAACCCAAACTATATACCGATAAAAGATTTTGGTCTGATTTTATTCGGTTTCGATCCGGTTAATATTTTGATTTATTCAGTGTCAAACTAAATACTAAACACCCCTAGTATACAATACACATTATAAAAGTTCTCAAAAGTTCATATATAGAATAAGGAAAAAATCGTTAGATACACATAAAAGAATATAGTGTAGCAAATAGAAATTATTAATTGTGTTTTTTTTCGATAACAAGATTTTATGTCTATTTATAATAAAATATGAAAGAATAAGCAAAATAACCCTAAACTAATGGACCCTAAGCCTTTAGGCTTGTGTCTAAGCTAACATTCCCTGCAGTTTGAACGAGAGGTTTATGGATGTACAAATTGGATAGAATGTTGAAATCGCATTCTTCTATTCTTTTTTTTTTTTTTTTTTTTTTTCTTTTTTCTCTACTTCTTTGTTGTTTGTTTGCATGGAGATGAACTTGTATGTGGTGACGTAGCTGTATATTACTTCGCGGTTTCCTCCATTTTTTATGACGTTTTGTTATTCTTTTTTATGGCTTGCTTTGCTTTTAGGAGGGAGGGGCAATTTGGTGGTCAACTGTTGTTGTCAACGACAATGAGCTTCAACAACGAAAACAATTTGATAAGAAAGCAAAAAATATGGTTGATTGAAGGCAACTCAACATATTTTGTCTGTTTTGACGACTATTGTTTAAGGTTTATGTATTGAATACGAAAAACAAAATGCGGATTAAAAAAATAAAGCAAAAATAACTGGGATTCCTATGGATCACCGGTGAGTAGCCGATGACCGGAAAATAAAAAAATTTGTAGGTGTATTGTATCTAAAGTTGACCGGAGGACAACTTTACTATAAAACTTGTTGGCTTGTTGCTTTAAACACCGGGCGTTACGACACACGGTTAACTGAAGCTGACTTCTCACACTACAAAATTGACCAGGGATTGGTTATCCCTTCCCACACTACCTTTCTATTTTTTATTTTTCTTTTATTTATTGTTTAATTTGTTTTTATTTTAACACTGAAAAATAAAAATTACATAATAGAAAAAGTAAATGAACTGATTTACTTGGTTTATCAAATCCCTATTCTTCGAAAGGTGAATTTTATTAAGATTAGTAAATTACTTGCACGAGGCTAGAAATCTACAAGACGAGTTTGGATTCTGAATCCAATCAGTCCAAGAGTGAGATAAAGCTTTTACTACGGCATTGAAAGTGTTTTTCTAAGCGGTTTTGGGTCAAAGCAAACACGATTCCAGACTTTCCATAGGACCCGAAAGGTAATTGTTTAGACTACACCCACCCAATTACCAACTTCGATTCTTTGATTTATTTTAACATGTTAACTTGCTTTGGCTTGAAAGACGGACACCAGGTAAATTTTGCCCTACTTCACGTATTTGAAGATAGATAACATCACACTTTTTTGTAGGTCACCAATGCACGCTATTTATGTAAACGTCCTCACTATATAAAAAGTGATTTATTCTTTTTTTTTTTTAACTTATAAATGGACTTAGCCCTATAAACATTTAAACTAAGGTGGCGTTTGGTTCGTGAATTTAAAATTTTGGGATTTCAAGTGATAGAAAATTTCAATTTTTGAGCATATAAAATTTCGGAATTTAAAATACCTTCACATGTTTGGTTGACAGAAATTCATATTATTTTGAAATTTGTCCTTATGTTTATTATTGCAACTCCTTATGTAGTGACAGATTAACTTTGAATAAAAAAATAGTATTTTATTTTGATCCAATTCACTTCTCTATTAAAAAAAAATGGTTTTTCCAAGTAAATTGAAATTCCCCGTTTTTTGAGGCATTCTAAGAGCATCTACAATATATCAAGTTTTTAAGACTTGATACATTTAATGCATATGACATTTAATAGGCAAAACTTGGATGAAAAACTTGATGTATACCAAGTCTTTGAATAAAAGCATTTCAAAAAGCTTTTATTGCAATGCAAAAAACCTCTTCAAATGATTTTTTAGAATAGTAAAAAGCTTTTAACCATTTGATGCATTCATGGATGCTCTAATTTTTCTCACTTTTCTAATTTATAAAATTTAAAAATTTTCATTTAATATACCAAACATAATATTTAAAAGAATTTAAAAATGTAAACGCCATAAAATCCTTCCAATATACCTGAAACGCTTACCGTAAGGAAGCTATGCTTGTTGATGGGGCGGTTGGCATCGGTTGCCACCGGTCGGTTGTCGTCCGGTCGGCCCTAAGTGGAGGTTTGGTTGGTGGTTGGGGAGAAAAGAAACCAAACTTCGGTTGGCCTCACAACCGAGTATAAACTCACACTTTACCATTTTTTTTTCAAAACTTTACCACTTTTACAACATTATAAATACCAACCTCAAACACATTTTTAAACACAATTCAAACAACTTCTCTTCAACAATCATCATGTCACAAAGAAAAACTCCCAACTCAAAAACCCGACGATCCCGACTTCCCCAAAATTCCCCGAACTTGAATTTCTCACCAGATCCACCGTTTCACTTAACCGGTTTAACACCACCACAAAATCGGGATGTTCGTTTTCAAGCACCCGGTTTTAATTATCAAACACGACTACCACAACCCAACCCTAATCAAAACCCATTTTACGTCAATCGTCCATATTTCCCACCGGGTCGTCCGAGTATCAATCAAAACCAAGCACCAAGCGGTTCGTCATATCATCCTAACATGGATTTCTCACAATCTTCCCAACCTAATCAATCGTTTTCACCGCTTCATGCTGTTAATCTTGATATGGATTATGAGCATTTTATGGAGTTCCCTCCTGCTCAATGCTACCGCGTCTCAACAATACCCGACTCAAGATGCTTCGATGGGACAAGGTTCGAGGCACGGTTCATACCACGGTTCTATTCGTATTGAAGACGATGTCGAAGAGACGTCACCCGTCAAATCAAAGAAGGTTACAAAACGGGCTACAAAGGGGAAGGGCAAGAATGTTGTAACCGCACCCGTCAAACCATGGACAACAGGCGGAAGAGGTGGCGCTTTGTAAAGCTTGGGTACATGTGTCGGAAATTGAGAAGGCTTGTATGCGAGTACGTGTGTAGCTACAAGCATGAGTTTACATCGAAGGAGTGTTGGAAAGTTTTGAGAGGGCATTCTGCTTGGAAAACTGTTGAGATGCCTACTTTCACCAAGACTAGTCGGAAGAAATCCGGACCGGAAACCACCTTGGGGTCAACAAAGGTCCTTTTCATCCCCAAGAGGTGGATGATTCTCGAAGAAGAAGAGACTTCGAGAATCACGACCAAAAGGTGCGTGGCGTAAGAAGAAAGCACACGAGGCACCCGCTTCATATGTTACTAATATGGCCAGAACTTTTCAAGATCAAAAGTTCAAATAAGGGAAAAACCAAGAATATGGAAGAGGAATACATAAAGTTGAAGCAGAAAGAGATGGAGCTTGCAAAGGCAAGGGCAAGGCGAGCCGAGGAGTTGAAAAGGGAGAAACTTGAGCTCCAACGTCAGCAGCTTGCATTGGCATCTCAACAAAACCGGACACAAGATTTAATTTTCTACAACACACCTCTCGACCCAAATATGCCTGCACGACAACTACAAGAACTTGAACAACTTAAGGCCGCAATCAAAGAACGTTACAACTTAGATTATTAAGTTGCAGTTTTTAATAAGTATTGTAACGTCTACGTTTTATTAGTTTAAGTTTTTAATTATTGTTGTAATGTTAAGTATTTTTATTAATGAATTTTAATTTTGTTTTTAAAAATATTTGAATTAAAAAAAAATAAAAAAAAAATATAAATAAATAAATCCTCAGGTCACCACTGTGACAACTAGGTCGTCGGAGAGAGAAAGCTGATGTGGCGGCGACGAACTAGGTCACCATTGTGCATAGGCTAAGTGCATTTGCAATGCAAGTGTAATAATAGTTCAACAGTAAATAATTATAAAATGCATTATATAGTGAGTTACCTAAAAGGGGTGCGTACATGCACCTTTAGCTTTGTCATGTCTATATATACCGGGACAATAAGAGGATGTAAGCACCAAACAAGAACAAATATAAAGACGATGGTTCTCCTTAACACTTCTCCATTACCACCAAAGTATGACCGAAAAGCTGAACTCACAGTGTTTGATGAAGCAAAAACCGGCGTCAAAGGCCTAATAGAAGCTGGAGTCACGGAAGTCCCTCGCATATTCCACATACCTTCACCTCAAATCCTCAAGTCTAGCCAACAATCACTTTCAAAACTATGTCCTCCCACTATCGATCTTGAAGGGATCCATGAAGATCCAATGAAGCGAAAGGAAGTAATCAAGCAAGTGAAGGATGCATTCGAGACCTGGGGATGCTTTCAAATGGTGAATCATGGAATCCCATTAAACATTATGGAGGAGATGATGGAAGGAGTGAAACGGTTTCATGAGGATGATGTGGAGGTGAGGAAGCAGTGGTACAAAAGAAATGGTGGCGGAAAGCGTAGGGTGGTTTACAATACCAATTTCGATTTGTACACCGCACCCATGGCTAACTGGAGAGACACTTTCTATGTCACAATGGCTCCAAATCCTCCTCAACCTGACGAGTTGCTACCACAATGCAGGTCTCACTCTTTTGTCCTTCATCTATTGATTTTGTTAGAGAAATCGAAATATATAGGCGGGCCGGTAGAATGAGTTGAATATAACAATATGGGATAGACAGGAATCCCTTCGCTATATAAAAGCTTGACCCGGACTTAAACTTAGCCTAGATGAATATGGAATAACTATAATATAAATAACAAATCAATTTTCTAATACAATTTTTTTTAATTTAAAAAAAACTTATCATACTGACAAGTGACAACTACTGCTTTTAGAATATTTGACTCATCAATTCTTATGTTATTTACATATTCATGTGCAGAGACATTTTGATAAGGTACTCGAGCCAGATGATGAAGCTAAGCAGTTGTATGTTCGAGTTGATATCTGAGGCTCTAGAGCTCGACCCTAATCACCTTGGTGACATGGGATGTGCTGAAGGGCTTGCTGTTCTTGGCCATTACTATCCTTCTTGCCCACAACCCGAGTTAACATTAGGCACCTCCCCCCACTCCGATACCAGCCTCATCACGATTCTTCTGCAAGACCATGTTGGTGGTCTCCAGACGTTATATCAGAACCAATGGACCGATATTCCTCCCATTCCAGGAGCACTTGTCGTAAATGCTGGAGATATTCTACAGGTATCCTTTAATCTCTCTATTTATGATTCAATATGATTTTTTTGACCTTTATAAATTATGATCAAGGTATAGTGTATACTAACACATGGAACTTTTTCAGTTGATTACAAACGACCAATTCATCAGCGCAGAACATAAAGTATTGGCTAAAAAGGTCGGCCCAAGAATTTCAGTGGCATCTAACATATCAACAGGTCTGGTTGAGACTGGGAAGATTTTCGAGCCGATAAAGGAGTTGCTATCAGAAGACAACCCAGCTAAGTATAGAGGCACAACTGTGACAGAATATGTAAACTATTACAGGAAAAAGGGACTTGATGGCATTTCTTCTCTTTTGCATTTTAAGATCTAACTACTTACATAGCATCGCTAGCTTCAGATGAAACGTTACCTTTCATGTTCGTCGCATGTTTTATAAGTAGTCTGTTGTCGAAAATATTAAATTTTGGTAATGTATTGTACGTTCTTTGAAGTATTTGTGTTATGGGTTTGTGTAAATGTAGGAAATATACGTACAAGTTTAAGGTTTGAAGAGTTGATCAATGAACGCTTATTTTCTCTCTTACGACAATTGTTTTGTAGCTTGCCATATTTAAAGAACAAGACGCGAAGCTTTTACTGAATTGGAAACACGAGTTGTATCAGTAAAGGGATATCAAGATCATAAAAGCTAGTACATGGGCAGCTCTAAGCCTTTCTTTGTACCGACCACTCATTTATGAAAAACGACTAGCAAGTTGCTAAAATGTAGTATCAGATAAGGATACTACTAAGGTATTGTTGGTTTATTAAAAAAAACTTGTCTAATTTGTACATCTTAATATATATGTGGTTGAAATATTTGAATCTAATTCCATCTTAATCAGAATTAGTGGTTGGGAAATATAAATCTGATTCAAATAAAATTGTTTGTTTTTATAAAAATGTCTTAATTAATCTATCATTTTTGACAATTCAAATATAAACAATTGCATTCACGCGAGAGAAAAGCTTTATTACAGATGAAAAACAAATTTTATAATATAGTCAATTAAAAGTTAGAAGTATTTTAAACAAAGTATTTGACAAAAAGAAATGTGTCGGTGTTTAGATTGAATTTTTTACGAACGATTAACAAAATATGTTGGGTTGAGTTAAGATATATGAGTTCCCTAAACCGAACCCTCCAATTTAAACTAGATAGGAATTGTCACATAATTATATCATGTTTTACCTTCGTTATCTAATAGAAAACATGTAATAATTCTATTTAATTGCACTTTTACTACGAAAAACAAAGTTGAAACAAGAAAAAAAACCCCTAAACAAAAAGATCTTAACAAAAAAAGAAATTAATAATAATAAAATAAATAAATAAATAAAAGAGACATTCAAAGGTGTTAAGATACCATCTCCCCATCTAGTTCAATAAGAGGTTTATGCCTCTGATGTGTGTTTCGTTGTAGGTATTTTTAATTCAAGTTTTAAATTTATAATTGCCGGACTTATATCTTAAAAACACACTTTCACGGGTAGTGTATCCGATCAGATGTAGTCAGTGGGGTAAGTACGAGGTCCATATCAGGAATAGTATGCTTAGACTAAACCTGGTGAGTTTTACATATTTAAAGGGGTTTTGATTGATTGATTTATATTTAACTACTAAAACATAAAAGTAAATTCAACTAATTAAACTACATGTGTTGAGATCAATAAGAGAAAGAAGTGCTAGCCATGTTAATCCTATTAAATTCTAGTTATCCGTTTATTAGTGCAATGATTCAGTTGTAAAGTATTGGTGACATCAGGATGTATGGGGAGTATCTCCTTGGTCCAGACAATACTCTCATGCTCCTATCTAACTTAGATTAGACCACTTGGTCCATGCATCTAGCCACTACACATGTAATCTCCTAGGCCATTTGGTTCATGCACCTATCGGACTATAAGCATGGATTAAGTCATGTCAACTAATCTATGTGATTTTTCTATAATATCCACTTGGTCCATGCGATATCTACCCTTCCCCAATTGGTCCATGCGAGAAGAGCACTATAAACAAAGTTCACTCAATTTAACATGTTTCCTTTTTTTTTCTATATAACTGTTACCTATTTTACCTAATAGAAACCAACGAAAAATAATATCACAGTGAAGAGAAATTTACTAAATGCTCTGCAAATCTACCTGTGGGAAGAGAAACATGCATCTTCCATAATCTGAGATAACAAAATTTTAAATTGGCTGATGATATAACACTTCCCAAACAGGGAAGCCACAATCCTTGAAGCTCTTGCAAATGTGGAATGAAGTACACTCAGTGCAAAACATATATTAATATATATGTGTTAGATGATATTAGAGGATCTAATTTACCATTAGAAAACAACCATAAAAATAAAAGAAAGCTAAAAATATGAAGACTTATCCAAGCCGTGACATACTATGGCTGAATCTTAACAGCAACTTCAAGCTGAGATACTTCGCTGTAATTTCTTTTTCATCACGGATGTAACTGACACCCATAGCATTGTATACCTGCATCAGTTTTTGAAAAATAACATCAAATCACACAGCTTGTAAACATTCTCACGTCACCAAGGCTAAATGAAAGAAACTATAAGGTGTGCAAAATACCTGGGCAAGATCTTGGTCATCTCCATCCCGTTTATTGATAGCTCGAAGCAACTACTTTGCATCAATTGGATAGAATTTCCTTGTTAACGTCACTCCGCATGGGTGCTAACACGTGGTCAGTTCTACTATGACGCTCAAGCACTTGCATTAAACACGTTGATGAATGGTAATCATATATAAAACTTCTTTTGAGGCAACGACAGTATTTGGTATCCCTTCTTTAGTCATTTTCTTCTCAATTTCAGCATATTCATCTAAAAGGATTATAAAATGGGCTAATATACTCTGGAATTGACATTAAGAAGCATTACAGACCGACATGATAAGTAGAGGACTATACAATTTCGCAAAATTAATTTGGTATGCATACCATAATGACATTTGCATTCAAACTCATTAATAGGCTCATACAAATTTGTATAAGCAGCATTTAGTGATAAGTAGCGCTGCAATGTTCTAATGAAATATTAAGGGTTCCATTTGTTAATCTAATAAATAATGAATGTTATGTAATTGTTATAGAAAGAAGGGAACCTAATTTACCAAGTGCTAAACATGTTAGAAAGTATTTGGTGGCCAAAATAGAAGGAAGGGGACCTAAGGGACCTAATGTGTCATTTGGGAAAACTTGCCACCTAATTATCTTTGGATCAAGGTTGTCAAGATCGGGATCCTACCTAGGATCGTTTTTGGCTTTGCAAGATCATGATCGTAGGATCATATCGGGATTGTAAGATCCTATGAAAATGTGTATATTTTTGTATAGGGGATGTAGTTCTATACTATATATATATATATATATATATATATATATATATATATATATATATATATATATATATATATATATATATATATATATATATATATATATATATATAATGTAATATTTTATATGATAAGCGAATCTAGATAGATGCTAAAACAAAAAGTTCCTAGTTCGAATACCTTTTAGTAAAACATTAGATATATTATGCAATT
>OU343217.1:100982397-101025550 GCA_910596185.1 Chrysanthemum makinoi | reverse complement strand
CGCAAGGGCTACGCGTGCACCTGAGCGTCTATGTCTCAACGTAGAAGCTGAGGAAAATATGTTAGGGGATCTTGGTGAACCTGCTAACTATAAAGTTGCCATGATGAGTCCTGAAAAGGAAAAATGGTGAGTTGCAATGAATGGGGAAATGCAATCCATGAAAGATAACGAAGTCTGGATAGAGGTTGACTTACCTCCAAATGCTAAGGTAGTTGAAAGTAAGTGGCTCTTTAAGATAAAGACTGACATGGATGGCAATGCACACACCTATAAAGCTCGTCTTGTAGCCCAAGGGTATACCCAAACCTATGGGGTAGACTACGAGGAGACATTTTCCCCAGCAGCACATTAGCTATTAGGATTCTTATAGCCATAGCTGCGTACTATGACTATGAGATATGGTAATGGATGTCAAAATTGCCTTCTTAAACGGTCGCCTAGATGAGGACATCTATATGGCGCAGCTGAAGGGTTTGTGAATCCAAAGTATCCAAAGCGTGTATGCAAACTTCAAAGATCCATTTATTGGTTGAAGCAAGCATCAAGGCAATGGAACAAGAAGTTTGATGAAGAAATCAAGAAATTTGGTTTCACTCAAAATCTTGATGAGCCATGTGTGTATCACAAAGCTAGTGGGAGTAATGTTATTTTCCTTGTCTTATATGTCGATGACATATTGATCATGGGAAAAGACATTCCAAGTATGCAAGATGTAAAGTCTTATCTTGGAGAGTGCTTTTCTATGAAGGACTTAAGGGAAGCAGCATTTATTCTGGGAATCAAGATCTACCGAGATAGATCAAGGCGGTTAATTGGACTAAGCCAAAGTGCTTACATTGATAAAATATTGAAGAGATTCAGTATGCAAAATTCCAAGAAGGGATTTTTGCCGATGCAAGTTGAACATGGCTTAAGTAATAAACTATGCGCGCAACAACACTGAAGAGGTGGCATACATGAATAAAGTTCCTTATGCTTCTCGGTAGGATCTATCATGTATGCTGTGAGATGTACAAGGCTGATGTGGCGTTTGCACAAAATATCACCAGTCGGTATCAACAGAACCCAGGTGTGAAACACTGGCAAGCTGTTAAGAACATTCTTAAGTATCTAAGGGCTACTAAAGAAATGTTTCTAGCGTATGGAGGAAATCCAGATGCAGAACTTGATGTTATAGGTTTTTGCGATGCGTCTTTCCAAACTGATAAAGATGATACGAAGTCTCAAACTGGTTATGTCTTTGTCATTAATGGAGGAGCAGTTGACTGGAAGAGCAAGAAGCAAACAACGGTTGCAATGTCTATTACAGAAGTTGAGTACATAGCTGCCAGCTGCGATGGAAGCTGTTTGGATTAGGAAATTCTTTTTCGACTCGGAGTAATGCCCTCAATCGAATTACCTTTAAATGTGTATTGTGACAACTCTGCTGCAATAACATTTGCCAATGAGCCTGGAGTCATGAAAGGCGCCAGACATTTTCCTCGTCGATATCACTATGTTCGAGAACAAGTCGACATAGGTGAAATCAATCTACTCAAAGTTCATACAGATGATAATCTAGCTGATCCCTTTACGAAGCCTTTGCCAAAAGAAAATCTTACTGACCATGCTGATGGGATAGGACTTCGTTTAGCTAGTAGTCATGATCTGCGGATTATTAGTATTTGGATAAAGGATGTTATGAACAAATATTACTTTAATGAAATAAAATAGTTGTTTATGTTTATTTTTCATTTTCTTAATATTATATCCTATATTTGCATGTTTAATCCGTGAATAACTTATGTTATTCTAAATAGTCCGTTGTCAATCAATGATGTGGGAATGTCATTGAATTAAGACAAATCTGAGTTTTGGTAGAATATACTTTTAAAGTATATTGATGCATGGGACATACCAAATTCACATGATATTCAATGAATTGAATATAGGACTCATCCCAACTTTACATGATGATACTTTATGGATCTTTGTCATTAAGTATATCATGAAGTGTTTATCCTCAGACTTGAGATACCAGATAACTGATATGAATGTAGTGCATTTGTGTAAGATAGTCTAACGCTATCCGTAACTGGTAGTTATAAGGGCTATTTTCGGAAGTGTTGCAAAGTTCATGAGTTATGTTTGTAGTCAAGAGAATTTGTTCCTTTGAATTTGTTTCAAAGCATAATACTATATTTGGGCCCCTCGTAGGGTTGACAAGATGTTTGTATGGCCATACCCAAGATCTATCTGGAATACGTTCGGAAGATTTGGTAATCTTGTTCAATCGAATACAACGAGAAACAGAATGTTAACTTATGAAATGACTTGATCCATATTCATAGTTAATGTAGTATTAGTAACAAAAGGATAAGTAAAAATGATGAATCATTAAATGGTTTTTTCCAGGAGACCATACTCGATTCGATCTGGGGGCGTTGGCGTGTGAAAGCTAGACTAACCAATGTCATTACTATATTTAGTAATATCCAAGTGGGAGCTGAAAGGTTTTATGGATATTTAAATAATAGTATGTCCGGGTTCGAACTCGAGACTTCGGGATTGCACACATTACGTATGAGAATTGATGTAAATAATTAATATAAATAAAATGTTATTATTATTAATTATTAGTCGCGAAATAAAACATAACGATAGTTAAATAATTAACGAGGTTTGGTTAACGGTCGTTAAATATAAACTATAAGGACTAGAGATGAAATTACAAATTCGGGAAAGTTCTAGAATCCCTTTGGGATTATGTTTGGCCGATCGGTTGGGTTTCAAACCCAATCACACACAAACTTGGTCACCAAGTTAAGTTACCTATAAATACAAACCCTTGTATTCATTCATAACTTAATCTTGGATCACCAATAACCTAATTTCTCTCCTCCTCTCTCCCTCTTTGTGTGGCCGGTCGAAACTCCCAAACCCCAAGGGTTTTCGATTTTGCTTAACCCAAAGATACAAGTGTTGGGTTTTATTTGTGATTCAAGGAACTAGCTTTTCCACATCAAATCGCTATTAGTACGTGTGTACAAGAACGAAGGACAAGCACGCTTGAGCTTGTATTCTTGGTGGTCGATTCTTTTGTTTTGGTCGAATTACATAAACCCTATAATTAGGGTTTTGGGTTTTGTTCTTGTTTAATCACCGTTTGATTCTTGAATTGCTAAAAGGTACGCACTTTCTTGTTCGGTTAATTATTTACATATATTATTCCTATTTGCTTCCGCTGCATGCTTTGATGATGTTATTTGATTTATATAATTGTTATGAGTATTAAATCCCAACATATTGTATTACTAGACCGAGTATTAAAGTATATAGCGTAGGAATTTAAAGCAACAAATTATTATAGCTGTGTGGCTGTGAAATAGTGGTTAAAGTGCTTCATGTGGAAATGACTTGTTATGGACCGCCGCTTGGGCGGGGTGAGTTTGCAATATTTTTTCCTTCACGGCTTTGTTTGGTTTTTCGGTTCATAATGGTGTTGTTGTTTTGTCAAAATTAGTGGAAAACGCTAGTAGGGTTTTTTCGGTTTTTTTGTTTAGGCTGTGATGTAATTACGGTTTTTTTTTTTCTACGTTAGTTTAATTTTTACTAACGTGGCGATTTTTTAACGATAATTAAGTTTTTGTTAACAATGTTTTGGGAGGTAATGTTTTTGTTTCTTTTTATAGTGCACTTTTTTTCGGTTTTTTAAGTTTTGTGCCGTTTACATTGTTTATTTACTTAGAGTGGACGGTGTGGGCTCGCCGCCCTACGTGGCTGGGCGCCGTGGCTCTCGCCACACCGATCACTGCCTTGTTGTGGCGCCGCCGATACCAAATCGTGGGGACGACGAGGTGGAGCTCCTGACACAAAGCAAAGTTTACGTTATAAAACGTAAACATTTTTGTAACGTTAACTTTTTTTTAATTAACTTTTTTTTTTAAACCCACCACTCCTATATAAACTATCATCATCTTCTTCATTTTACACATCTTCAAACCCAAAATACATAATAAATCTTTCTTAACCAACAATATCATTTTACACAATGTCTCAAAACCCACATGACGGAGGATACTTCACAAATCTACTTAACTCAAACGCACAACAATACGGGGTTCTTCAAACCCGTCTACCCCTTCTTCGACCAATTCCAACCCGTCTCCACAAGATATCTTTCTTAACCAACAACAATCAGCCAACAAGGTTTCGCAAATACCCAACCGATTTCCATCACCGCAGTTTTTTAACCCGTCACAATCTCCACAGTTTTTTAACCCGTCCCAGTCTCCACAATTGCCCCAAATGGAATCACAACCGACCGGTTCACAATTCAAAGTTCCAAAAGCACGTGAACCGGCAAAAGGCAGGGGCAAAAAGTCGAAGGCAAAAAAAACTGTTGTAGATTTGGACAAGGACGATGACGAAGATGTTGAAGTCATAGCACAAGCGGACAGGAGGAAGTGGACCAAGTCTGAAGAAATGTTACTTGCGCAGTGTTGGATAGAAATTTCCCAAGATAAAGATATGGGCAATGACCGTCCGGAGGAGCACTTTTGGAACGACATTCTCGACATGTTCAATTCTAAGACAACCGATAACCAGCGTGGCAAGAACATGATAACTGGTAAATGGTCGAGGATTAACGGTGATTGCCAGAAGTTCAACGCTATTTTCAAACATCTTCACGTCGGTGGTGAAAATGAGCAAGACCATATCGAGAATGCCAAAGTTAACTTTACGCATCGTTTTGGTGGGAGGGAGTTTTTGTATGAAAAATGTTGGGCTGTTTTGAAAAATTATCCCAAGTGGGATGCCGAAGATCCTATTGACATTACATGTCTCGAGGACATATTCGGGCCGGACAAACGACCTCGGCCTGAAAGAGATGGATGCAAACGAGCCGCAAAGAAACAGAAGTTGACTTCAACGTCAAGCGCGCAAGCTCCGTGGAAGTCAAACGAGTAGTTTTTTCGGACATATATCCAAATATATGCTCAAAAGCCGATGCTCAAAGGGGCTTGTTACGAGGCGAGGCGGAGAAGGAAAACGTGGCAAGAGAAGATCGAGATTGATTTTCTCATGATAGATCCGAGTACCAATCCTGACCCTGAAAGCGAAATCATCCGCAAGAGGCAGGAACGTCTAGTCAATAAATATCGTCAAATCATGGATGAGTAGTATTTTTTACTCATATGTGTTGTAATTTTACCCGTACGCTTTTTATTTTTTTACCCGTGTTGTATTTTTTTTTACCCGTGTCGTTTTTTTTTTCGTATCGTTTTTATTAGTAAGTGTTGTTTTTTTAGTGTATTGTATTTTTAATTTGAATGAAATGAATTTATTTAGTTTATTTGGAAATGAAAATTGAATAAAAAAAAAATAAAGTGGTAGTGGTGGGGCCCAAATGAAGAGGTTGAGGTTTGTTATGAGTGAGGAGGGGGTTTGTTGTGGTTAGTTGTGGGAAAATGAGATGCTGATGTGGCGCTGAGGTGGCGCGACTATGAAGTGAACCCTTGTTATGGTACCTAGCTCTCTTACAATTGGGTGTCAAAAGGTTTTGTCTCACTCTACAAACGTTTTTAACCTAATTGTTTAAGGGTTATAACCAATCCCGCTCTTCTTTTATCATTTTTACAGAAACTTCCATATTTTGTTAGGGTATTTGAAGATGAGTGCTATGCCAAATATTGATGAGATTAAGGCTGCCAGTGGATCTGACAACCTGTCATCAGCTTTCAAGTACCTTTTTAATACGGAGGTCGCTGAGGATCGGGCGTTTCTGTTGCGTATGGAGAGGGAGCACCAACAATTGGTTGGGAAGATCGAGAAGCGTGGTAGGAAAATTATAGAAACTCAGTGGTATGGATCTTTTGATACCGACGCCGTCGATGGTTTGCAGGGACTTGTCGAGCTTCAGCGTGTGTGGATCGACAGTCGTTGGCGGCATTTGATGCTCTTATTGATGGGATACGTGGTGGTATAGCGACAAAGGGGAGCAAGTTAGTTTCATGGAGGTCAATGAGCAAGTTTGGTGGTTTAGCGTTGCTGGAGGCAGGTTTTGTAGGTCTTTTGTGCAACTTGTTTATGTTAGTGGTAATTAGTAGTGGTTGTCTAGTATGTTTGGTATTTTAGACGTCGTATATATTTGTGGACAGTTAAGTGGTGGGTGTAGCCTATGGTAGGTTACAGTTTTGGCATCTTTACCACCCGTATAATGTTGGCTGGACAATGATGTATTTACCGTATTGTTAGTTTATAAGATTATGCTACATTTATGCTAAGCCTGTCACTTTTCCCTTCCTTATTGTGGATGTTGCTTCAGTAATGTTGATGTAACTATTTTTTATATAGCTCCAATTTGCGCAATGAAACATATTGATCACGGTTTTGGCTTGTGTATGATAATCTATCAATCATAGGCATGTTGTTGTAGCTGATAGTTTGCTAATGGGAAATCATGTTATAAAAATATGTAATGTCGCTTATGTCACTTATGTTGTAGCTCCGTCATTCTTATCGCTGGTATTTTGGACATTGCGTGTAATTAATGTTTCAATTCTTATTGGTTGTATGAGAGGGAACGATATCTTGTGCGGCTTCCAGCCCCATAAGTCTTTTCAGTAATCTTTTTTCGGTGAATCATCGGTAGGGTAATTTTCTGTGCTCATATCTTTATTTTGTATTGAAGCAGGTATTTAAGCATTTGTTTTGTGTTCCGTGTTGCTTTGGGTATGAAAAAGAACGCATTCATAATGGTTATGACTGTTAGTAGTGGTGTATGCTTTTTTGCTTTTATTGTCCATACATTTTTGTTTTTGCATATGTCCATCTTTGCTTGGCCTGATCCCATTATCAATTTCTCAATATGTACGCCGCGTGTACTGAGTGTGCTGATGAGTAACTAGGTTAGCAACACTCTCATCTATTGATCACATCCTTTGCCTTTATTTGCTTTAGTAGTTAATTAGTTAATCAAAATCATATTAAAATCTGTGACACCTAGACTTAGTATTAATCCACACACATAGCTCTTGGGACGACCTCGGTTTTACCGAATACTACACTACACACGACCGGGTACACTGCCCGTTAGTGCATTAGGGTAGACCATAGGTATAACGAGACTTATAAATATTAAAACCTGGACAGTAAAACCTGCATCAAAATACAAACATCAATTAAACGCGTTTTTTATATTTTCAAGTGTTTTGTAGAGATAAATTTCCTCTATAAACTTTTACAAAATTAAAGATAAAAAACAAAAGAATTTTTTTTTTCAACTAAACCCACCCTAAATATCGGACAAAATATGAACATTCATGTAAGAAGGGGCGTTGATATCCACTATAGGGAAGTGGTTGATTCTGAAATAGTGAAATTTAGCTTCATGCCTTTCAATAACTTCCACACATAAACACAGTACATATGGCAAATCAAAACTCCAACGTAATGTAAAATATTGAAATTAAGCATATGAACATAATGTTTTACATGTTATTAACAAAATTTTCACCTGTGTTCGTTGGAGGTCATTACCAATTTTATTCTGATAAAGAATAAAGCCAACACATCGAATTGCATCAAACATAAGACGAAAGGTAGCAAACTATAATCGTACGTCATGGGAATACAAATAAGCAACATTAGGCTAAGTGCAATGGGCTCGGTTAAGCAAGGTTGAGGAACTAGGTTGAGGCCGGTCGACCCATTGTGGGGAACTAGGTCGAGCTCGGTTGAGGAGAGAGGATGGGGCAAGTCGGTTGAGTACACAACCGAGTATCACAAGCCACAATTTCCACTTTTTCCGGAAAATAAAAAGAAAACAAAAATCTCAGGTCACCAATGTGGCAACTAGGTCGTCGTCGGAGAGAGAAAGCTGATGTGGCACAGATGAACTAGGTTGCAACTGTGTTCAGCCTTAGCACTTGTACAAAATAATGTCAGAGAAAGTACATTTCTTCACAAAATCACAAAAACATATGAATATCTTTCAAGAATTTGAGCTAGTGTCATAAATTATTGAAATGCACAAAGAATACAAATCGCACATAACATCATTTTAAGTATAGTATATGCAACAATAGGTGTTAGATTAGATGTTCATGCCTTAAAAAAAATAAACACCAAGATATTTGTTAGAATCACAAAAACTTAAAAAATAATTAAATAATTAAAAAAATCTATACATAATCATGTGGCATGACACTTAGACGAGTACTTATTTACTCTTTACATTCACAAATCACAAATCTTTTTACAACAAATTATTTTGTTACATACTTACATAGGGTTTAGGCTATTAAATAGCCCACATACTCTCAAATATACCGATATGGTACGTATACTTTTTTTATTGCCTGGATGGTACGTGTACTTTTTTTGTGTGTCAATATGGTCACAAAGTTCATATGCGGGCTTGCCAAGTAAATTACGTGAAATTTTTCTTTGTTCTTTTTTTTTTAATTCTATCTACGTGGGTTGCCAAGTAGACATGGAAACGTTAAAAACACTTCCCCTCAGATATCACTTTAGCAAAACGCTTTTCCCCCAATTCACATAAACCCTAATTATGTAATCAACATAAACACAAAATTGACATAAACCATGAAGAAGATATCCCTTGTTGTTCATCACGAAGGTACATTTATCTACGATCCCTGTCCTACAAAGCAATGGCGATGTTGATGTTGTAGAGAATGCTGATTTGGGTAATTGCAACTATGCGAGGCTGTTAAAGATTGTCAAAGAGTGTTGTATGTTTCCTGTTGAAGGTATGTATTAGTGTGCTCCTAAACAAAAGTTGGGTAAACATTTGAAATATTTAAGGAATGATAGTGAGTTACCAAATTGCATCAAATAAGCTTTTGATAATGGATGTAAGGTAGAACTCCTGTTGAACATCATGGATATGATGTTATAGCAGAAGGTGTAGATGCTAGTGCTGAGGTAGATGAAGATGATGAATGTGATAATGAAATTGAATATGAAAATATATCAGAATATGTAGGTCCAGAACATGTTGGTGAAGAAGATGTGGTTATTCCAAAGGTAGACCTAAAGGATAGTTTTCTAAACAAGCTTGTTGATGGTAAGTTCATTAAAGATGATGCTAGACCCAATTTAGGTACAAGCTCTTCAGTTAATGCACAGGAATATGAAGCAGAGCAAAGAGAGATTGATGACATATTTAAGGTGAAAGAGGGGTTTTCATATCCTGTTTTTGATCCTAATGTACCATGGAATGCAGATATTACTTATAGTTCTGAAATCTATTTCTATTGACAGAGACAGGATGCAGATATTATTGATGCAGAAATTATGAGACTTGCCGAGATAACTGAAGCAGAAGAAACTGCAAAAAGAGAGGCCAACAGACAATATCATCAAAAGGATCTAGAACTAGCAAGACTTGGACTTATTAGAAAGAGAGGAATTAGGGGACCATCTGAAAGGATCAGGAATAAAAAGAGGAAGGAAGACTCCAATACTCCTGGATACACCCCAGATACTGCAGTTGGTGTATCAGATTCAGATTGAAGAATGTAGAAAGAAGAAGACCCAAATGTTCTTTAAAATATATCTTTTGTTAGACACTAAGTAGTGGGTCTCTATGTATGTGTTTTATCTTTCCTAGAAATGCATACATGTTTCCTTGGACCACTTTAATTGTGGCATGTGGATGGTACCACTTTAAACATTATATTTTGGGACCTAGTAATGCAGACAATATCTTTTAAACATTATCCTGTGGCATGTCTTTTGTTTTACATTATTTTTTGTTTTACTTTAATTGAGGCATGTGGCATGTCATTGTCTGTTTTGACTAATAGATGATAACCCATACAGAAACATGGACACATAGATAGTCATTACATACACAGATAGTCATTACACACATAGATAGTCATTACATACACACATACTCACATAGTCATTGGGTGTTAACCCATACAGAAACAATTAAAATAGATTCATTGTCATGAAACATAAACTACCAACAAAAGAGACCTAGCTTAAAACATAAACAACTAGGCAGATGTTTTTTCCTTTGCCCTTTTGTCCTGAACTGGTCCTGATGGGTTTTTGATTCCAAATTTCTTACCTAAGATTGCATCCCAAGTCTGCTTATTTGCTAGTCCTAGCACTTGAATTCGTTTACCTGCACTTGGCTAACTAGCTTCTGACTTTTGACATTTTTCATCATTTGACTTTTTGGCTTCAATAACTAGTGGCTTTTGACCTTCATCATAGTAACCAGGAGGAAAGTAATAACTCCAAGCCAGTGGAGCAATTAGTTCACCACTTGATTCAGATTCATCAGATGAATCATATGAAATGTATATTACAGATTCATCAGATTTGGAACTCATTGTTAAGGTGGAGGAAAAAAGGTTAATCAAGCAGTTTGACTTTCTTAATTCTATGAATATGAGGTGTGTTATGGTGTGGATATAAATGCCAACGAAAGTACCCAATGTATTAATGTCTCACCTACAAGGTAAATGTAATTACAGTATAATGTCTTTGACCCATTACATAACACAAAAGCCAATTGCACTGATATCACAGAAATTACAAAACACAAAAGCCAACTGCATTGTCATTGATACAAGATTCACTACATCCATTACACCACTTCAAATAAATCCTACCCTTGACAGCTACACTACATCCATACATGCTTAAAACACAATCCTAACCTACACAATACATCCATACCAGCAAACCTTATCATCATTAAGTTAGGAAATACATAACAAACACAACAATAGTAAAGACAATCACTGCTTTCTTGTAGCATTCACCAGTTCTAGTTCTCTCATGCAGTTCCACATCCAATTCATGAATTCTTGACCTATATGTGAATTCTGGCACTTGCATTTCTCGCCTTAGCTGTTGGACTTGAGTGTATAGACTATGTATCTCAGTTCTATAGTAACCATAGCGAATCTCAGGATCAAGAAAAAAGTAGAATCGGCATTGGTTGCCAGAATCCTATAAACACAAAAATTAGCATAAACACAATGTTAATAACCAAAAGATCAATGTTTTTGGCTTACACTTGGATTAGGGCAGCAAAGAAATCTTCTGGCAGGAATGGCAGGGGTGCGCGAGGTTCTCTCAGCCACAGGCAAGTCACAGAAACAATGAGTGGGAATTGGTCTAAGCCAGTTGGAGGTAGAAGATGATGAAGACATGATTTAATTGGGTTGAATTTTGGGATAATATTTGATTTGGGGGTACAATTTAGGGTTAGGATTTAGGTTTATAAAGAGGTAGAAGATGGCATGGGTTGGCAACGGTTATATTTTCCCAATTGATGGCCACGTCACCAAACCCAATTGACTGGGCAAGCCACGTAGGATTTTGCTGGACAAATGAACTTTGTGACCATATTGACACAAAAAAAAAGTACACGTACCATCCGGGTAATAAAAAAAGTATACGTACCATATCGATATATTTGAGAAAGTAGGTGGCTATTTAATATCCAAAACCCTACTTACATATTATTATTGTGTGAAAGTCTTTTTTTTTTTAATATTATTGTGTGAAAGTCTTTTTTTTTTTAATTTTGTGTAGTTCTATTTTTAAACAACAAATATCCGAAAACTTATGCGTAGTATGTATTAATTTTGTTGTGATCATTTTGCCACGTATGATGTTATATCCATTTGATTAGACATTCAAAGCATGGTATAGCTGCCAAACAAAAAGAAGACAAAGAAGATGGTTCTCGATAGCACGTCTACAATCCAACCGGATTATGACCGGAAAGCCGAGCTCATAGCATTCGACGAAACCAAAATGGGCGTCAAAGGACTTGTTGATGCCGGTATCACTCAAGTCCCTCGAATATTCCATCTTCCATCACCTCAAATCCTTAGAAATTCCGTGGAACCATCTTTTTCCAAACCAAGTCTTCCAACTATAGATCTTGAGGGAGTTGACGAAGATCCAATACGACGAAAAGAGGTGATCAAGGAAGTGAAGAATGCACTGGAGACATGGGGATTCTTTCAGATGGTGAATCATGGGATTCCAAATAGTATGTTGGAAGAAGTGAAAAAGGCGGTTAAAGGTTTTTTCGAGCAAGATGATGAAGTGAAGGAGTGGTATACAAGGGATTTTAGTGGGAAGCGTAAGGTGGTATATAATAGTAATTTTGATTTGTATTCTGGAACTGTGACTAACTGGCGGGACTCGTTTTTCTGCCCGATGGCTCCTAACCCTCCTCAACCACACGAGTTGCCGCATCCAGGTGGTTTCTCTAATCCAGTTAATCAACTATGATAGTACTGTCAACTAAAAAGTCATTTTGGATTCGATCAAGTCCCGTGTGAGACATATATGTGAGGTGTAAATAGCTGTGTAAATTGTTTCCTTGAAAAAATCAGATAGTACGTGCGTGTTATAGTATCAGGAGAAACAAACAAGTTGAACATAAAAAGTAAACGTATTGATGTTTGTACGTAAAAATGGTTAATATTATAAAAAACGTTGTTATCTTACGTAAGAGTGCCTTTAAAAAAACCAAACTAGGGAACTCCAATTTACTTTTAGAATATAAGAGTGCATGTCCCTCCAAACAGTCTTAAAAGAGAACTGGATCTAATTACCTTTTTGCATCAAACCATACTATTTTGTCTGTAGCATTTGGGTCTAACATTGGAACTGTTTTGAGCACTTAGAGAGTATCTAGTAAGCAGTCCAGGAGCATTTCCAGCTTTCATTTTTAACCATTTCAGAAAATATAACTCAGCTTATTCATTACAGTATTTTTTAACCATTTCAGCAAGTATCTAGTAAGCCACTCCATTGAGCATTTCCATCTTCCATTTTTAACCATTGTGTGGGAGCCTAGCTTCACACACACTACTATTTTATGTGATAACTCATATGGATGAATTATGAAACACTATAAAACAAATATAACTCAGCTTATTCAGATTTTTTTAATTTGATTCTGTTAAAGTCCAAAATACATCCCTGTGGTTTGCCCTTTGTCTCGCTTTACATCCCTAAACTTTTTTTTGGCACAAAATCATCCCTCCGTTAGTAAAGTTGGCACAAATACATCCCTCTGTTAGCAAATTCAGTTAGTAAGGACTAACGGTGCAAATTTTTCTCCTCGTATCTCCTTACCGAAGAATTTGCACCGTTAGTCCTTAGGACTAACGATGCAATAAAACAAATTGCATCGTTAGTCCTAAGGACTAACGGTGCACTCCACCGCCACCTACCACCCACCGCACACCGCCACCTCCACCGCAGCACTCCACCCACCACCACCCACCACCCAACGCCCAAATTTTATTACAAGTGACCAAAACCAAATTAGATCACGTTAGTTCAGTGTTTAATCCGTAACAATTATCAACACAAGTATTATATGAGATTTACAAATCCTAACACCATCAAGCTCGAGACTAACGAAATAATCGAAACTCCAAATAGGTGGAACCAACTGTGACCCAATACAGGTATCCACAAAACAACAACATCGGGATAACAATAACCCATCATCAATCCCACACTCGTGATCTTTCAAGTCGACTGACCCGTTTGCCAAGACAACAACAACGACAACAATAAGTTTATGAACCGAATCAGCAAAACCCTTTTCTTTCTTTTACAATATTTCCACCACACGATTTTAAGATTAACACTTTGGCAAAGTTATTGTGTAAATCGATTTTATCAAACATGATCCACGAAAACTGTAACAAATCTGCTTAACACTACAAATCAATCATCAATCTGATTAAAACAATAACATAAACCCCAATACAAATCAATCTGAAGTCGAATACACATAAACTTATGCAAAGATTCCGAGTCAATATGATGAGAACCCAACAAAACTTAACTTGTCTTGAAGAAGTTTTTATGAGTAAGGTGTGGATGGGAAACTTGTATAGAACCCCTGTGGGTTCACGGCGGCTTAAATAGAAGCGGATGAAAGGGGTTTGACCACTACTTCCTAGGTATCGAGTGGTGAGGTTACCAAACTGAGCATCAATCACTATCACTCGTTTGACCCTTCCTTCCCTCGTGATGCCTTTTTGGGAGAAGAGAAAAGCAACAATGACCTTTGACAAGGACATATCTTTGTTTGACCTTGAAAAGGACTCAACCTGCTATGGTGCGTGGGAAAATGAGATAGACCAGGATGAAGATGAAAGAGAGTTATCTATCACCACCAACGAAACTCGATCCTCTTCTTAACCTGTTGATGGCGGCGTGATAAGGTGGCGTGGGACGGGAGCCGGTGGCTGGAAGATGGGTGGCCTGAGAGGGGCGGCTGTGGTGGAGAGGGTGAGAGGAGAAGCTTTTTTGGTTTAGGTTTGGGTAAAGTGAATTATAAGAGTAAACTTTTCTTTTTATACTAAATATAAGGACTAACGGTGCAAATATTTTCTCTTCCGTTAGGAGATAACGGAGAAAAATTTGCACCGTTAGTCCTTACTAACTGAATTTGCTAACAGAGGGATGTATTTGTGCCAACTTTACTAACGGAGGGATGATTTTGTGCCAAAAAAAAGTTTAGGGATGTAAAGCGAGATAAAGGGCAAACCACAGGGATGTATTTTGGACTTTACTCTAAATAAAATTTTAAGGATGTCAAGGTTTTCCTACTCAAGAAACCTTGTAGTCGACCTAACCTTCAAGCAAAACCCCTGTCGAATCTCGATCAAATCCTTGCTTCCTAAGTCACGAAGCCTAGCTTCCAATCCCACGCAGCTCTGATACTAATATCAAAAAACCGATTAACCGATACCCACATCCAAGTCCGCAAGGATTTGTTAATCAACATCTTTGCGTCTTCCATCCTAAGTTGTCTAAGTTTACATAATAAACCCCTAAATATTACAAATTTAACTGACAATACCTTTGACTAATTTTATGCCCTCTATGCTTGAAACTAGTTTTCAAATGAATGCTCAGCTTGTGGAGTAATTTATTATCATAGAATGAAAATCGTAGGATATATGGCCGGAGTACTCGAGCCAGGTGATGAAGCTCGGTATTTTTATGTTGGAGATAATATCCGAGGCTCTTGGGCTTGACTCTAATCACCTCCTGGACATGGGGTGTGCGGAAGGGCTTTGCCTTCTTGGCAATTACTATCCTTCATGCCCACAATCTGAAGCACGTAGGCACCACAAACATGCATATTGATTTTATAACCATTCTTCTCCAGACCATGTTGGCGGCCTCCAAGTGTTTTTAGGACAGACCAATGGATAGATGTTCCACCAATCACAGAGCTCTAGTACTCAATGCGGGGATATATCGCGGTATCGATCTTTCTCGACCTCTTCTCAATATCAAATTATCATTTAGTTGGCTTTCAAGTATGATTATAGCTAGTGTGCTAATACATGGGAGCTATGTAACCATTCGGATGATTACTAATGATAAGTTCGTAAGTGCCCAACATAAAGTGTTGGCAAACAAGATTGGTCCAAGAGTATCGATTGGCGTCATTCTTTAGAACGGACTGGTTCCAACTTTGAAAGTGTTTGAACCGATCAAAGTTGCTACGAACATAACCCACCCAAGTGCAGGCAAAATGCAAGAGTATGCAGATCACTTGAGGCAAAGGGACTTGATGGCACTTCTCCTCTTTTACACTTCAAGATATAGCTTACTTGCTATCATACATTTTATACCACGAACCTTCAATCGGTTTATGTTTGTATTATGACGGTTGTATTGAGCGAAAGAACTTATCATCTAATGTGTAAGTTTCTACATTATATTTATTTTGCACGTGCATAGACCATATAAGTCGACAATCCATCTTGAACACATATGCATATTGTATTACTAGGCAGTATCGGCATTATCGCTGAGAATTTAAAGCAACAAATTATTATATTCATATAAGTCGCAATCCATCTTGAACACATGTATATTGTGAAAGGTTTTATGGATATTTAAATAATAGTATGGGGTTGAACTCGAGACTTCGAGATTGCACACATTACGTATGAAAATTGATGTAAATAATTAATATAAATAAAACGTTATTATTATTAATTATTAGTTGCGAAATAAAACATAACGATAGTTAAATAATTAACGAGGTTTGGTTAACGGTCGTTAAATATAAACTATAAGGACTAGAGATGAAATTACAAAGTCAGGAAAGTTCTAGAATCCCTTTGGGATTATGTTTGGCCGATCGGTTGGGTTTCAAACCCAATCACACACAAACTTGGTCACCAAGTTAAGTTACCTATAAATACAAACCCTTGTATTCATTCATAACTTAATCTTGGATCACCAATAACCTAATTCTCTCTCCTCCTCCTCTTTTGTGTGGTAGGTCGAAACTCCCAAACCCCAAGGGTTTTCGATTTTGCTTAACCCAAAGATACAAGTGTTGGGTTTTATTTGTGATTCAAGGAACTAGCTTTTCCACATCAAATCGCTATTAGTGCGTGTACAAGAGAAGGACAAGCACGCTTGAGCTTGTATTCTTGGTGGTCGATTCTTTTGTTTTGGTCGAATTACATAAACCCTATAATTAGGGTTTTGGGTTTTGTTCTTGTTTAATCACCGTTTGATTCTTGAATTGCTAAAAGGTGCATTTCTGTTCGGTTAATTATTTACATATATTATTCCTATTTGCTTCCGCTGCATGCTTTGATGATGTTATTTGATTTATATAATTGTTATGAGTATTAAATCCCAACAATGGTATGAGCGGTTAATATGATGTAATTAATTATCGAAACACATAAAAATTGGATCTTTATGATTATATGCATGCTTTTTATGGTTTCTAGGGTTTTGAATTCGAAACCCTAATGTTATTTAATAAGGGTCGATTACCTAATTTTATTTTATTAGGTTTTAATTTTGTAAAACTTGTAGAAACCCTAGGATTGCATGCTAATTTTATGTGGTTAATTAATGAATAATTGTTATGTGTCATGTAATATGCATATCTTGGGTGATAATTGTTATGCGGAATCCATGGTGGAACATGCATGTGTTTGCCATGGAGTATTATTCTTGTTTATTGATTAATTGTGATACACACATGTTCTATTTATTTAATAATTATTGAATTGGGGAAGACCTCAATTATAACTAATAAAAAATTATTGCTAATTGGTATATTATTAACTTTGGCTTACATAATCGACTTGTGTCGATGTATGTGGCTCATGTACCTTGTAGGTGAAAGCCCTAGTTAATATATGCATTATTTACGCTTAGAATTGTTTATTAGAGTTTATTGAAATAATTATGCATGTGGCTAATTGTTTTTATATATGTTAAAATTGTTTAGTTATATGTTTATATTATTTGAGTGTGTTTAATTTTTATTAAAGTGCCTTTTGTTTATAAATTGTTTGACATGTTAGTAAGCAAAAAGGGTTTTTGGAATAGAAAATTAAATGGACTAAATAATGTGATTTGTTATCTTAGAATTATTCTTGAACTTTTAATCGATTGATCGATGTACTAAATGGTTAGAACGGCTCACCCACTAGAACAAACTATAAAAAGGTTAATTAAGAAGTGCTTGATGCCGAATGGATAAGGTTATGCCAGCTTACACGGTCCTACTTCCAGTTCGATTGGAGCTACCTAGTATAACCATTCAATGTACGAAGCATCTTAGTGCAAAGATGTAAGTTTCTCAACATTCGATTAAAACTTTGTAGAATTAAATCTTAGCAATTAAAATCTCATGTAAGTTTTTAAAATATTATGTTATAAAGTTGTATGCATGCTTCTTTATACATAAGTTTTGATTACACGTCAAAAATTGTACCTTTAAATTTAAGTTTATGCCATCTAATGATATGAAACACTTGAAGTTGTAATTTAGTTATGTGAGACCTTGATCTAGATTACAATAACGAGGTGAATTATTTGGTTGTGTGAGACCTGAGCTTTATGATTTACAGTTTCTAAGTTAGACAACTTAATTAAGTTAGTTAGTGAGACTTATGACTTAAGGCATAAGATGGGATGAAACATGCTTACGTTTTGCATTAATTGTTTTGGCAAAATTGTAAATCCCATAACTTTTGGAATTGAAAACTTGTTTGTCAATTATCGTTCTTCAACGATTACCTATTCTATACTTTCACCACTAGCAGATCAACCGATGTGGTGAAACTATGATAATGAGGATCCAAAATTCAAGGAAAATTCTATGGTTAATATGAATATTGACCAAAGGGTATTTTATTTTCTTGAATGTTTACTTATCGAAAGTACTAACTTTTGAACTTTTATTTCTGTAGAAAAGGCTCAAGCTGAATCACTAGCCTCGTCGCAAATCTATGTTTGATCGAGAGAAATTGTGTAGAATTTCAATGATTGGTATCGGCTTCAATTGTCTTGAGGGTTGCCAAAGACTCAATTTATTTGACTACTTGTCCTCTGAACCTGCAGTGATGCTCTGCTTTGGCACATGGCAATCCGTATGACAAGTATAATGAGGTCGCATGCATTATGCTCGGGAGTATGAATCCAAACTTGCAAAAGCAGTTTGAAAATTACTTCCCTAATCTCATGCTTGAAGAATTGCAAAGGTTGTTTGAAAAGCATGTGATTTGTAGAGTATGATTTGATAGATGCTCTTCATAGTTGCAAGCAAGGAGAAGAAACCAACAGGGCATTTGCACGGAAATGATGAGTTACATGGACTGGTCTTAACTATGTTTACCCCAATGACATACCTTGGAGATCCTTTAACAAGGAGTTTGATGGTTTCGTGCGCAATTATAATATGCATTATGGGAAAACAGTCTGAGGTACATGCAATGCTCATTGATTTTCGAAAAGGTTTGCCTAAGAAGGCCCCTACACCTGGTTTTGACCATCCGAAGGGTAGGATTTCTAAGCCTAATAAGCCGCTAGCGAACAAGAAAGGGAAAGGTAAGGGTAAAGTTGATAAGAGAAAACAAGTTATGACTTATAGAACCCAAAAAGTACCCTCCCAAAATGCGTGAGAATCCGAAGAAGGATATGGCTTGTCATCACTGCACCGAGGTTGGACACTGGAAGAGGAATTGTCCATTATACCTTGATGAGTTCGCAATAAGTATAAAAATATCGCACTGTGGCGATACTTCAGTACTCTTTTGATGATAGAATTATTTGCTTTTCCTCATAAAATAAATTCCTGGTATATGATACTGGATGTGGTATTCACATTTGTAATGGGGACTTAGAGGAGCAATGAAGCTTGCCTATGACAATATACCTGCACGTGGGTAATGGAGCACATGCAATCGTTGAAGCTATAGGCACGTTTGATTTAGTTTTACCTTCGGGTTTAGTACTGTCATTACACGATTGTCATTACGCCCTTCCATTGTTAAGTGTCGTTTCGTTTCCTTGTTAAAAGATATTGGTTTGCTTCATGCATTTCTGATTATGGAATTTCGGTTTCTTTAAATGGTGTTTTTTACTTTAATGTTATTCCAGTAAATGGTGTGTTTGAAATTGATTTGCATGATAATGTGATTGATAAAAATAATTATGTCTTTAGCATCAATAATAAAAGAATCAAAGGTGATTTGGATTCTTCATTTCTTTGGCATTGTAGACTTGTTCATATAGGCAAGAAAGCATGCAACATACAACATGATGGGCTTTTGCAAGATATCAATGATGAATCATTTGATAAATTCGAATCTTGCATATCTGGGAAGATGACCAAGAAACCTTTTACAAATAGTTTAGAAAGGGCTTCTGATCTTCTTGGTGTGATACATCTTGACGTATGTGGACCACTAAGACATGTGTCAAGAAAGGGTGCTAGCTACTTCTTAACCTTCTTGATGATTTCGTCGTTATGGTTATGTTTATTTACTTAAACATAAACATGAAGTCTTTGAAACATTTAAGGTTTATAAGAGTGAAGTAGAACGCAACTAGGAAGAAGATTAAAGCTCTTCGATCCGATAGAGGTGGTGAATAATTAAGCCAAGAGTTTAAAGATTATCTTGTTGAGTGTGGTATCGTCAAGACTCACATCTCCATATACTCCACAACAAAATGGTGTATCTGAGAAAAGGAATCGTACATTGCTAGACATGTGTGCGATGATGTTTAATCTTACAACTCTTCCTTATCCTTTTGGGATTATGCTTTGAAACTGTTTAGCATATTGAATATGGTTCCAACTAAGAAGGTTGATAAGACTCCTTATGAAGTGTGGTAGGGAAAGCTCCCAACTTGTCTTACTTAAAGGTCTGGGGTTGTGAGGCGTTTGTTAAACGTGACTCTGATAAAACTGCAACCTAGATGTTAAGTGTATCTTTGTAGGATACCCAAAGGAAACTATGGGTTACTACTTTTACTTTCCACCTGAAAACAAAGTAATTGTTGCTAGGTATGGAGAATTCCTTGAAAGGGATCTCATATCTCATGAATTCAGTGGGAAAGTTTATGATCTGGAGATGATAGAAGATACAACACCTTACAAAACACTAGCCAACCTCAAGTAGAACCTCGAAAGTTGGGCGTTCCACTTGAAGTTGAAGTGGTTCCCATTCGTAGATCCGAGAACTGCGCTGCACTGGCGTCTATGTCTCAACGTAGAAGCTGAGGAAAATATGTTAGGGGATCTTGGTGAACCTGCTAACTATAAAGTTGCCATGATGAGTCCTGAAAAGGAAAAATGGTGAGTTGCAATGAATGGGGAAATGAAATCCATGAAAGATAACAGTCTCGGATAGAGGTTGACTTACCTCCAAATGCTAAGGTAGTTGAAAGTAAGTGGCTCTTTAAGATAAAGACTGACATGGATGGCACTACAAAGCTCGTCTTGTAGCCCAAGGGTATTCTCAAACCTATGGGGTAGACTACGAGGAGACATTTTCTCCTGTGCGCGACATTAGAGCTATTAGGATTCTTATAGCCATAGCTGCGTACTATGACTATGAGATATGGTAAATGGATGTCAAAACTGCCTTCTTAAGCGATTGCCTAGATGAGGACATCTATATGACTGAAGGGTTTGTGAATCCAAAGTATCCAGGCGTGTATGCAAACTTCAAAGATCCATTTATGGGTTGAAGCAAGCATCAAGGCAATGGAACAAGAAGTTTGATGAAGAAATCAAGAAATTTGGTTTCACTCAAAATCTTGATGAGCCATGTGTGTATCACAAAGCTAGTGGGAGTAATGTTATTTTCCTTGTCTTATATGTCGAGGACATATTGATCATGGAAAAGACATTCCAAGTATGCAAGATGTAAAGTCTTATCTTGGAGAGTGCTATTCTATGAAGGACTTAGGGAAGCGGCATTTTATTCTGGAATCAAGATCTGAGATAGATCAGGCGGTTAATGGACTAAGCCAAAGTGCTTACATTGATAAAATATTGAAGAGATTCAGTATGCAAAATTCTAAGAAGGGATTTTTGCGCGTCAAGTTGAACATGGCTTAAGTAATAAACTATGCATCGACACGAAGAGGTGGCATACATGAATAAAGTTCCTTGCTCTTGGTAGGGATCTATCATGTATCTTTGTGAGATGTACAAGGCGATGTGGCGTTTGCAAAAATATCACCAGTCGGTATCAACGGAACAGGTGTGAAACACAGTAGTATTAAGAACATTCTTATGTATCTAAGGGCTACTAAAGAAATGTTTCTAGTGTATGGAGGAAATCCGATCAAAACTTGATGTTATAGGTTTTTGCGTCGTCTTTCCAAAGCGATAAAGATGATACGAAGTCTCACCGGTTATGTCTTTGTCATTAATGGAGGAGCAGTTGACTGGAAGAGCGAAACAAGTTGCGATGTACATTCTATTTGAGTATAGGCCCTTCAGAAGCTGCGATGGAAGTTGTTGGATTAGGAAATTCATTTGGGACTCGAGAGTAATGCCCTCAATCGAATTACCTTTAAATGTGTATTGTGACAACTCTGCTGCAATAACATTTGCCAATGAGCCTGGAGTCATGAAGGGCGCCGGACATTTTCCTCGTCGATATCACTATGTTCGAGAACAAGTCGACATAGGTGAAATCAATCTACTCAAAGTTCAAACAGATGATAATCTAGATCCTTTCTGAAGCCTTTGCCAAAAGAAAAACTTTGACCATCTTGATGGGATAGGACTTCGTTTAGCTAGTAGTTTCATGCAGATCCGTGATTAGTATTTGGATAAAGGATGTTATGAACAAATATTACTTTAATGAAATAAAATAGTTGTTTATGTTTATTTTTCATTTTCTTAATATTATATCCTATATTTGCATGTTTAATCCGTGAATAACTTATGTTATTCTAAATAGTCCGTTGTCAATCAATGATGTGGGAATGTCATTGAATTAAGACAAATCAGAGTTTTGGTAGAATATACTTTTAAAGTATATTGATGCGTGGGACATACCAAATTCATGATATTCAATGAATTGAATATAGGACTCATCCCAACTTTACATGATGATACTTTATGGATCTTTGTCATTAAGTATATCATGAAGTGTTTATCCTCAGACTTGAGATACCGGATAAGCGATATGAATGTAGTGCATTTGTGTAAGATAGTCTAACGCTATCCGTAGCTGGTAGTTATAAGGGCTATTTTCGGAAGTGTTGCAAAGTTCATGAGTTATGTTTGTAGTCAAGAGAATTTGTTCCTTTGAATTTGTTTCAAAGCATAATACTATATTTGGGCCTCTCGTAGGGTTGACAAGATGTTTGTATGGCCATACCCAAGATCTATCTGAATACGTTGGAAGATTTGGTAATCTTGTTCAATCGTATACCAGAAATGAATGTTAACTTATGAAATGACTTGATCCATATTCATAGTTAATGTAGTATTAGTAACAAAAGGATAAGTAAAAATGATGAATTATTAAATGGTTTTTCCGAGACCATACCGATTCGATCAGGCGTTGGCGTGTGAAAGCTAGACTAACTAATGTCATTACTATATTTAGTAATATCCAAGTGGGAGGTGAAAGGTTTTATGGATATTTAAATAATAGTATGTCGGGTTCGAACTTCGAGACTTGGGATTGCACATTACGTGTGAGAATTGATGTAAATAATTAATATAAATAAAATGTTATTATTATTATTAGTCGCGTGAAAATAAAACATAACGATAGTTAAATAATTAACGAGGTTTGGTTAACGGTTAGTTAAATATAAACTATAAGGACTAGAGATGAAATTACAAAGTCAGGAAAGTTCTAGAATCCCTTTGGGATTATGTTTGGCCGATCGGTTGGGTTTCAAAATCCACACAAACTTGGTCACCAAGTTAAGTTACCTATAAATACAAACCCTTGTATTCATTCATAACTTAATCTTGGATCACCAATAACCTAATTTCTCCTCTCCTCTCTCCCTCTGTGGCCGGTCGAAACTCCCAAACCCCAAGGGTTTTCGATTTTGCTTAACCCAAAGATACAAGTGTTGGGTTTTATTTGTGATTCAAGGAACTAGCTTTTCCACATCAAATCGATAATAGTACGTGTGTACAAAACGAAAGGACAAGCACGCTTGAGCTTGTATTCTTGGTGGTCGATTCTTTTGTTTGGGTCGAATTACATAAACCCTATAATTAGGGTTTTGGGTTTTGTTCTTGTTTAATCACCGTTTGATTCTTGAATTGCTAAAAGGTACGCACTTTCTTGTTCGGTTAATTATTTACATATATTATTCCTATTTGCTTCCGCTGCATGCTTTGATGATGTTATTTGATTTATATAATTGTTATGAGTATTAAATCCCAACATATTGTATTACTAGACCGAGTATTAGCGTATAGCGTCGGGAATTTAAAGCAACAAATTATTATAGCTGTGTGGCTGTGAAATAGTGGTTAAAGTGCTTCATGTATGAAACGAGTTGTATGGACCTGCGTTGCGGTGAGTAGTTTCAATATTTTTTCCTTCACGGCTTTGTTTGGTTTTTCGGTTCATAATGGTGTTGTTGTTTTGTCAAAATCTAGTGTGGAAAAACGTTGTAGTAGGGTTTTTGGTTTTTGTTTAGGTTGTGATGTAATTACGGTTTTTTTCTCGTTAGTTTAATTTTTTAAGAATGATTTTTTTTAACGATAATTAAGTTTTTGTTAACAATGTTTTGGGGAGGTAATGTTTTTTTTTTTTTGTTTCTTTTATAGTGCACTTTTTGGTTTTTAAGTTTTGTGTTAGTTTACATTCGTTTATTTACGAGTGGGCGGTGTGGGCTGCCGTCGCTACGTGGTAGGCGGCGTAGTGGCTCGCCGCCACACCGCTGCCTTGTTGTGGCTTTCGCCGGATACCAAATCGTGGGGACGACGAGGTGGAGCTCTGACACAAAGCAAAGTTTACGTTATAAACGTAAACATTTTTGTAGTTAACTTTTTTTAAATTAACTTTTTTTTTTTAAAACCCACCACTCCTATATAAACTATCATCATCTTCTTCATTTTACACATCTTCAAACCCAAAATACATAATAAATCTTTCTTAACCAACAATATCATTTTACACAATGTCTCAAAACCCACATGGACGGAGATACTTCACAAATCTACTTAACTCAAACGCACAACAATACGGGGTTCTTCAAACCCGTCTACCCCTTCTTCGACCAATTCCAACCCGTCTCCACAAGAAATCTTTCTTAACCAACAACATCAGTTTCAACAAGGTTTCGTAAATTACCCCAACCGATTTCCATCACCGGTTTTAACCCGCACAATCTCCACAGTTTTTAACCCGTCCCGTCTCACAATTGCCCCAAATGGAATCACAACCGACCGGTTCACAATTCAAAGTTCCAAAAGCACGTGAACCGGCAAAGGCGGAAGTCGAGGCAAAAAATGTTGTAGATGGACAGGAGACGATGACGAAGATGTTGAAGTCATAGCACAAGCGACGAGGAAGTGGACCAAGTCTGAAGAAATGTTACTATGATGTTGGATAGAAATTTCCCAAGATAAAGATATGGGCAATGACCGTCCGGAGGAGCACTTTTGGAACGACATTCTCGACATGTTCAATTCTAAGACAACCGATAACCGGTGGCAAGAACATGATAAAATGGTAATTAGGGGATTAACGGTGATTGCAGTTCAACGCTATTTTCAAACATCTTCAGCGTGAGTGGTGAAAATGAGCAAGACCATATTGAGAATGCCAAAGTTAACTTTACGCATCGTTTTGGTGGGAGGGAGTTTTTGTATGAAAAATGTTGGGTGTTTTGAAAAATTATCCCAAGTGGGATGCCGAAGATCCTATTGACATTACATGTCTCAAGACATATTCGGGGGACAAACGACCTCGGCCGAAAGAGATGGATGCAAACGGCGGAAAGAAAGCGAAGTCGACTTCAACGCTGGCGCAAGCTTCGGTGGAAGTCAAGCGAGTAGTTTTGGGACATATATCCGAAATATATGCTCAAAAAGCCGACGCTCAAAGGGCTTGTTACGAGGCGAGTGGAGAAAAGAAAAAAGCGTGGCAAGAGAAGATCGAGATGGATTTTCTCATGATAGATCCGAGTACCAATCGACCCGGTGAAAGCGAAAATCATCCAAGAAGCGTCTAGTCAATAAATATCGTCAAATCATGGACGAGTAGTATTTTTTACTCATGTGTTGTATTTTTTTTACCTTTGCGTTTTTACAGGTGTGTTGTATTTTTTTACCCGTGTCGTTTTTTTTTTTACGTATCGTTTTATTAGTAAGTGTTGTTTTTTTAATGTATTGTATTTTTAATTTGAATGAAATGAATTTATTTAGTTTATTTGGAAATAAAATTGAATAAAAAAAAATAAAGTGGTAGTGGTGGGGCACAAATGAAGAGGTTGAGGTTTGTTATGAGTGAGGAGGGGGTTTTGTTGTGGTTAGTTGTGGGAAAATGAGATCTTGATGTGGCTGAGGTGGTGACATGAAGTGAACCCTTGTTATGGTACCTATCTCTCTTACAATTGGGTGTCAAAAGGTTTTGTCTCACTCTACAAACGTTTTTAACCTAATTGTTTAAGGGTTATAACCAATCCCGCTCTTCTTGTATCATTTTTACAGAAACTTCCATATTTTGTTAGGGTATTTGAAGATGAGTGCTATGCCAAATATTGATGAGATTAAGGCTGCCAGTGGATCGACAACCGTCATCACTTTCAAGTACCTTTTAATACGAGGTCGGCGAGGATCGGGCGTTTACATTTATGGAGAGGGAGCACCAGCAATTGGTTGGGAAGATCGAGAAGCGTGGTAGGACAATTATAGAAACTCAGTGGTATGGATCTTTTGATACCGACGCCGTCGATGGTTTGCAGGGACTTGTCGAGCTTCAGCGTGTGTGGATCGACAGTCGTTGGCGGCATTTGATGCTCTTATTGATGGGATACGTGGTGGTATAGCGACAAAGGGGGAGCAAGTTAGTTTCATGGAGGTCAATGAGCAGTCGTTTGGTGTTTAGCGTTCTTTGGAGGCAGAGTTTTGTAGGTCTTTTGTGCAACTTGTTTATGTTAGTGGTAATTAGTAGTGGTTGTCTAGTATGTTTGGTATTTTAGGCGTCAATATATTTGTGGACGCTTAAGTGGTGGGTGTAGCCTATGGTAGTTTGATTTTGGCATCTTTACCACCCGTATAATGTTGGTCGGACAATGATGTATTTACCGTATTGTTAGTTTATAAGATTATGCTACATTTATGCTAAGCTGTCACTTTCCCCTTCCTTATTGTGGATGTTGCTTCATAATGTTGATGTAACTATTTTTATATAGCTCCAATTTGCATGATGAAACATATTGATCACGGTTTTGGCTTGTGTATGATAATCTATCAATCATAGGCATGTTGTTGTAGCTGATAGTTTGCTAATGGGAAATCATGTTATAAAAATATGTAATGTCGCTTATGTCACTTATGTTGTAGCTCCGTCATTCTTATCATGGTATTTTGGACATTGCGTGTAATTAATGTTTCAATTCTTATTGGTTGTATGAGAGGGAACGATATCTTGTGCGCTTCCACCTAAGTCTTTTATCAAATCTTTTTGTGAATCATCGGTAGGGTAATTTTCTGTGCTCATATCTTTTATTGAAGCAGTGTATTTAAGCATTTGTTTTGTGTTCCGTGTTGCTTTGGGTATGAAAAAGAACGCATTCATAATGGTTATGATATTAGTAGTAGTGTATGCTTTTTTGCTTTTATTGTCCATACATTTTTGTTTTTGCATATGTCCATCTTTGCTTGGCCTGATCCCATTATCAATTTCTCAATATATGCAAGGCGTGTCGCGGGTGTCTTGATGAGTAACTAGGTTAGCAACACTCTCATCTATTGATCACATCCTTTGCCTTTATTTGCTTTAGTAGTTAATTAGTTAATCAAAATCATATTAAAATCTGTGACACCTAGACTTAGTATTAATCCACACACATAACTCTTGGGACGACCTCGGTTATACCAAATACTACACTACGACAGGGATTGCCCGTTAGTGCATTAGGGTAGACCATAGGTATAAGGAGACTTATAAATATTAAAACACGAGACAATAAAACCCATCAAAATACAAACATCAATTAAACGCGTTTTTTATATTTTCAAGTGTTTTGTAGAGATAAATTTCCTCTATAAACTTTTACAAAATTAAAGATAAAAAACAAAAGAATTTTTTTTTTCAACTAAACCCACCCTAAATATCGGACAAAATATGAACATTCATGTAAGAAGGGGCGTTGATATCCACTATAGGGAAGTGGTTGATTAAAATAGTGAAATTTAGCTTCATGCCTTTCAATAACTTCCACAAACCACAGTACATATGGCAAATCAAAACTCCAACGTAATGTAAAATATTGAAATTAAGCATATGAACATAATGTTTTACATGTTATTAACAAAATTTTCACCTGTGTTCGTTGGAGGTCATTACCAATTTTATTACGATAAAGAATAAAGCCAACACATCGAATTGCATCAAACATAAGAGCGAAGGTAGCAAACTATAATCGTACGTCATGGGAATACAAATAAGTAACATTAGGCTAAGTGCAATGGGCTCGGTTGAGCAAGGTTGAGGAACTAGGTTGAGGCCGGTCGACCCATTGTGGGGAACTAGGTCGAGCTCGGTTGAGGAGAGAGGATGGGGCAAGTCGGTTGAGTACACAACCGAGTATCACAAGCCACAATTTCCACTTTTTCGGAAAATAAAAAAAAATCTCGGTCACCAATGTGGCAACTAGGTCGTCGTCGGAAGAAAGGCGATGTAGCACAGATGAACTAGGTTGCAACTGTGTGTTACCTTAGCACTTGTACAAAAGAATGTCAGAGAAAGTACATTTCTTCACAAAATCACAAAAACATATGAATATCTTTCAAGAATTTGAGCTAGTGTCATAAATTATTGAAATGCACAAAGAATACAAATCGCACATAACATCATTTTAAGTATAGTATATGCAACAATAGGTGTTAGATTAGATGTTCATGCCTTAAAAAAATAAACACCAAGATATTTGTTAGAATCACAAAAACTTAAAAAATAATTAAATAATTAAAAAAAATCTATACATAATCATGTGGCATGACACTTAGACGAGTACTTATTTACTCTTTACATTCACAAATCACAAATCTTTTTACAACAAATTATTTTGTTACATACTTACATAGGGTTTAGGCTATTAAATAGCCACATACTTTCAAAAATATACCGATATGCATTATACTTTTTATTGCGGATGGTACGTGTACTTTTTTTTGTGTGTCAATATGGTCACAAAGTTCATACGTGGCTTGCCAAGTAAATTACGTGGAATTTTTTCTTTGTTCTTTTTTTAATTCTATCTACGTGGGTTGCCAAGTAGACATGGAAACGTTAAAAACACTTCCCCTCAGATATCACTTTAGCAAAACGTTTCTCTTTTCCCCCCAATTCACATAAACCCTAATTATGTAATCAACATAAACACAAAATTGACATAAACCATGAAGAAGATATCCCTTGTTGTTCATCACGAAGGTACATTTATCTACGATCCCTTGTCCTACAACAATGGCGATGTTGATGTTGTAGAGATCTGATTTGGGTAATTGCAACTATGAGGCATTAAAGATTGTCAAAGAGTGTTGTATGTTTTCTTTGAAGGTATGTACTATTGTGCTCCTAAACAAGAGTTGGGTAAACATTTGAAATATTTAAGGAATGATAGTGAGTTACCAAATTGCATCAAATTAGCTTTTGATAATGGATGTAAGGTAGAACTCTATGTTGAACATCATGGATATGATGTTATAGCAGAGGGTGTAGATGCTAGTGTTTGGTAGATGAAGATGATGAATGTGATAATGAAATTGAATATGAAAATATATCGAGAATATGTAGGTCCGAACATGTTGGTGAAGAAGATGTGGTTATTCCAAAGGTAGACCTAAAGGATAGTTTTCTAAACAAGCTTGTTGATGGTAAGTTCATTAAAGATGATGCTAGACCCAATTTAGGTACAAGCTCTTGGTTAATGCACGGGAATATGAAGCGAGCAAAGAGATTGATGACATATTTAAGGTGAAAGAGGGTTTTCATATCCTGTTTTGATCCTAATGTACCATGGAATGCAGATATTACTTATAGTTAAGAAATCTATTTCTATTGTGACAGGGATCACGAGATATTATTGATGCGAAATTATGAGACTTGAGATAAGCGGCGAAGAAGCTGCAAGAGAGCCAACAGACAATAATATCAAAAGGATCTAGAACTAGCAAGACTTGGACTTATTAGAAAGAGAGGAATTAGGGGACCATCTGAAAGGATCAGGAATAAAAAGAGGAAGGAAGACTCCAATACTCCTGGATACACCCCAGATACTGCAGTTGGTGTATCAGATTCAGATTAAAGAATGTAGAAAGAAGAAGACCCAAATGTTCTTTAAAATATATCTTTTGTTAGACACTAAGTAGTGGGTCTCTATGTATGTGTTTTATCTTTCCTAGAAATGCATACATGTTTCCTTGGACCACTTTAATTGTGGCATGTGGATGGTACCACTTTAAACATTATATTTTGGGACCTAGTGTCACAAATAATATAAACATTATCACGTGGCATGTCTTTTGTTTTACATTATTTTGTTTTACTTTAATGAGGCATGTGGCATGTCATTGTGCATTTTGACTAATAGATGATAACCCATACAGAAACATGGACACATAGATAGTCATTACATACACAGATAGTCATTACACACATAGATAGTCATTACATACGGTCATTACTCACATAGTCATTGGGTGTTAACCCATACAGAAACAATTAAAATAGATTCATTGTCATGAAACATAAACTACCAACAAAAGAGACCTAGCTTAAAACATAAACAACTAGGCTGACATGTTTTCCTTTGCCCTTTTGTCTGCAAGCGGTCACGATGGGTTTTGATTCCAAATTTCTTACCTAAGATTGCATCCCAAGTCACGCTTATTTGCTAGTCCTAGCACTTGAATTCGTTTACACTGCTTTGGCTAACTAGCCGACTTTTGACATTTTTCATCATTTGACTTTTTGGCTTCAATAACTAGTGGCTTTTGACCTTCATCATAGTAACGGGGAGGAAAGTAATAACTCCAAGCCAGTGGAGCAATTAGTTCACCACTTGATTCATTAGATGAATCGATGAAATGTATATGATTCATCGATTTGGAACTCATTGTTAAGGTGGAGGAAAAAAGGTTAATCAAGCAGTTTGACTTTCTTAATTCTATGAATATGAGGTGTGTTATGGTGTGGATATAAATGCCAAATCCTTGATGTAATGTCTCACCTACAAGGTAAATGTAATTACAGTATAATGTCTTTGACCCTCACTTTTGACCCATTACATAACACAAAAGCCAATTGCGATATCACGAAATTACAAAACACAAAAAGCCAACTGCATTGTCATTGATACAAGATTCACTACATCCATTACACCACTTCAAATAAATCCTACCCTTGACACTACATCCATCATGCTTAAAACACAATCCTAACCTACACAATACATCCATACCAGCAAACCTTATCATCATTAAGTTAGGAAATACATAACAAACACAACAATAGTAAAACAATCAACGCTTTCTTGTAGCATTCACCAGTTCTAGTTCTCTCATGGGTTCCACATCCAATTCATGAATTCTTGACCTATATGTGAATTCGGCGCTTTTGCATTTCTTAGCCGCTTTGGACTTGAGTGTATAGACTATGTATCTCAGTTCTATAGTAACCATAGCGAATCGGGATCAAAAAAAGTAGAATGGCATTGGTTGCCGAATCCTATAAACACAAAAATTAGCATAAACACAATGTTAATAACCAAAAGATCAATGTTTTTGGCTTACACTTGGATTAGGGCGAAAGAAATCTTCCAGGTTGGCGGTCTTGTGAGTTCTCGATACAGGCAAGTCACAGAAATAATGAGTGGGAATTGGTCTAAGCCAGTTGGAGGTAGAAGATGATGAAGACATGATTTAATTGGGTTGAATTTTGGGATAATATTTGATTTGGGGTAATTTTTAGGGTTAGGATTTAGGTTTATAAAGAGGTAGAAGATGGCATGGGTTGGCAACGGTTATATTTTCCCAATTGATGGCCACGTCACCAAACCCATTGGTGGGGCAAGCCACGTGGGATTTTCTGGACAAATGAACTTTGTGACCATATTGACACAAAAAAAGTACGCATTACCATCCGGGTAATAAAAAAAGTATCATTACCATATCGATATATTTGAGAAAGTAGGTGGCTATTTAATATCCAAAACCCTACTATTATTATTGTGTGAAAGTCTTTTTTTTTTTAATATTATTGTGTGAAAGTCTTTTTTTTTTAATTTTGTGTAGTTCTATTTTTAAACAACAAATATCCGAAAACTTATGCGTAGTATGTATTAATTTTGTTGTGATCATTTTGCCACGTATGATGTTATATCCATTTGATTAGACATTCAAAGCATGGTATAGCTGCCAAACAAAAAGAAGACAAAGAAGATGGTTCTCGATAGCACGTCTACAATCAACGGATTATGACCGGAAAGCCGAGCTCATAGCATTGAGAAACCAAAATGGGCGTCAAAGGACTTGTTGATGCCGGTATCACTCAAGTCCCTCGAATATTCCATCTTCCATCACCTCAAATCCTTAGAAATTCCGTGGAACCATCTTTTTCCAAACCAAGTCTTCCAACTATAGATCTTGAGGGAGTTGACGAAGATCCAATACGACGAAAAGAGGTGATCAAGGTGAAGAATGCACGGAGACATGGGGATTCTTTCAGATGGTGAATCATGGGATTCCAAATAGTATGTTGGAAGAAGTGAAAAAGTTAAAGGTTTTTCGAGCAAGATGATGAAGTGAAGAAAGAGTGGTATACAAGGGATTTTAGTGGGAAGCGTAAGGTGGTATATAATAGTAATTTTGATTTGTATTATGGACTGACTAACGGCGGGACTCGTTTTTTAGATGGCTCCTAACCCTCCTCAACCACACGAGTTGCGCATCCTTGCGGGTTTACTCTCTAATCCAGTTAATCAACTATGATAGTACTGTCAACTAAAAAGTCATTTTGGATTCGATCAAGTCCCGTGTGAGACATATATGTGAGGTGTAAATAGCTGTGTAAATTGTTGCCTTGAAAAATCGGATATGCGTGCGTGTTATAGTATCGGGAGAAACAAACAAGTTGAACATAAAAGTAAGCGTATTGATGTTTGTACATAAAAATGGTTAATATTATAAAAAACGTTGTTATCTTACGTAAGAGTGCCTTTAAACACACCAAACTAGGGAACTCCAATTTACTTTTAGAATATAAGAGTGCATGTCCCTCCAAACAGTCTTAAAAGAGAACTGGATCTAATTACCTTTTTGCATCAAACCATACTATTTTGTGCGTAGCATTTGGGTCTAACATTGGAGCTGTTTGAGCACTTAGAGAGTATCTAGTAAGCCAGTCCAGTGAGCATTTCCGACTTTCATTTTTAACCATTTGAAAATATCTTCAGCTTATTCATTCACGATTATTTTTTAACCATTTCAGCAAGTATCTAGTAAGCCACTCCATTGAGCATTTCCATCTTCCATTTTTAACCATTGTGTGGGAGCCTAGCTTCACACACTACTATTTTATGTGATAACTCATATGGATGAATTATGAAACACTATAAAACAAATATAACTTCGACTTATTCAGATTTTTTTTAATTTGATTACGTGCAAAGTCCAAAATACATCCCTGTGGTTTCCCTTTGTCTCGCTTTACATCCTAAACTTTTTTTTGGCACAAAATCATCCCTCCGTTAGTAAAGTTGGCACAAATATATCCCTCTGTTAGCAAATTGGTTAGTAAGGGCTAACGGTGCAAATTTTCTCGTTATCTCCTACGGAGAAAAAATATTTGGATTAGTCCTTAGACTAACGATGCAATAAAACATTGCATCGTTAGTCATGGACTAAGACTGCCTCCACCACACCACCCACCACCGCCACTGCCACCTCCACCCATGGCACCTCCACCACCACCACCACCCAACGCCCAAATTTTATTACAAGTGACCAAAACCAAATTAGATCACGTTAGTTCGATGTTTAATCCGTAACAATTATCAACACAAGTATTATATGAGATTTACAAATCCTAACACCATCAAGCTCGAGACTAACGAAATAATCGAAACTCAAATCTGGTGGGAACCAAGCGTGACCCAATACTGGTATCAACCACAACAACAACATCGGGGATAACAATAACCCATCATCAATCCCACTTTCTGGTCTTTCTGAAGTCCGACCCGACAAGTTTGCCAAGACAACAACAACGAATAAGTTTATGAACCGATAAAGAAACCTTTTCTTTCTTTCTTTTTACAATATTTCCACCACACGATTTTAAGATTAACACTTTGGCAAAGTTATTGTGTAAATCGTTTTTATCAAACATGATCCACTGAAGCTGTAACAAATCACCTTAACACTACAAATCAATCATCAATCTGATTAAAACAATAACATAAACCCCAATACAAATCATTCTGAAGTCGAATACACATAAACTTATGCAAGATTCAGTCAATATGATGAGAACCCAACAAAACTTAACTTGTCTTGAAGAAGTTTTTATGAGTAAGGTGTGGATGGGAAACTTGTATAGAACCCCAGTGGGTTACGGCGGCTTAAATAGAAGCCGGATGAAAGGGGTTTGACCACTACTTCCTAGGTATCAGTGGTGAGGTTACCAAAGCGAGCATCAATCACTATCACTCGTTTGACCCTTCCTTCCCTCGTGATGCCTTTTTGGGAGAAGAGAAAAGCAACAATGACCTTTGACAAGGACATATCTTTGTTTGACCTTGAAAAGGACTCAACCTTGCTATGGCGTGGGAAAATGAGATAGACAGATGAAGATGAAAGAGAGTCATATCTATCACCAACAACTTCGATCCTCTTCTTAACCTGTTGATGGCGTGATAAGGTGGCGTGGGGCAGGTGGGAAGATGGAAGATGGCTGAAGAGCATGGTGGTGAGAGGAGGTGAAGGAGAAGCAGCTTCTTTTGGTTTAGGGTTTGGGTAAAGTGAATTATAAGAGTAAACTTTTCTTTTTATACTAAATATAAGGACTAATGGTGCAAATATTTTCTCTTCCGTTAGGAGATAATTGAGAAAAATTTGCACCGCAGTTACTCTCTATTACTAACAGAGGGATGTATTTGTGCCAACTTTACTAACGGAGGGATGATTTTGTGCCAAAAAAAGGTTTAGGGATGTAAAGCGAGATAAAGGCAAACCGAGGGATGTATTTGGACTTTACTCTAAATAAAATTTTAAGGATGTCAAGGTTTTCCTACTCAAGAAACCTTGTAGTCGACCTAACCTTCAAGCAAAACCCACGAATCTCGATCAAATCCTTGCTTCCTAAGTCACGAAGCTAGCTTCCAATCCCACTCACGATACTAATATCTAGAAAACCAATTAACCGATACCCACATCCAAGTCCGCAAGGATTTGTTAATCAACATCTTTGCGTCTTCCATCCTAAGTTGTCTAAGTTTACATAATAAACCCCTAAATATTACAAATTTAACTGACAATACCTTTGACTAATTTTATGCCCTCTATGCTTGAAACTAGTTTTCAAATGAATGCTCAGCTTGTGGAGTAATTTATTATCATAGAATGAGTGTAGGGATATATGGCCGAGTACTGGAGCAGTGATGAAGCTTCGGTATTTTTATGTTGGAGATAATATCCGAGGCTCTTGGGCTTGACTCTAATCACCTCCTGGACATGGGGTGTGCGGAAGGGCTTTGCCTTCTTGGCAATTACTATCCTTCATGCCATGATTGAGTTAACAATGGGCACCACAAACCATGCAGACATTGATTTTATAACCATTCTTCTCCAAGACCATGTTGGCGGCCTCAAGTGTTTTATCGGGACCAATGGATAGATGTTCCACCAATCACGAGAGCTCTAGTACTCAATGCGGGGATATCTGCTTATGCTCGATCTTTCGATCTCCCTCTTCGAATATCAAATTATCATTTAGTTGGCTTTCAAGTATGATTATAGCTAGTGTGCTAATACATGGGAGCTTATGTAACCATTCGGATGATTACTAATGATAAGTTAAGTAAGTGCCCAACATAAAGTGTTGGCAAACAAGATTGGTCCAAAGTATAAGTGGCGTCATTCTTTAGAACAGACTCGGTTCCAACTTTGAAAGTGTTTGAACCGATCAAAGAGTTGCTTTCTGAACATAACCCACCCAGTAGAGGCACAACCATGCAAGAGTATGGATCACTTGAGGCAAAGGACTTGATGGCACTTCTCCTCTTTTACACTTCAAGATATAGCTTACTTGCTATCATACATTTTATACCACGAACCTTCAATCAGTTTTATGTTTGTATTATGACGGTTGTATTCTTCTTGAACGAAAGAACTTATCATCTAATGTGTAAGTTTCTACATTATATTTATTTTGCACGTGCATAGACCATATAAATTCGTGATCCATCTTGAACACATATGCATATTGTATTACTAGGTAGGAGTGTATAGATACCGCGTCGGAATTTAAGACAAAATTATTATAGTTTGCTTCATATAAGTCTCAAATCCATCTTGAACACATGTATATTGTGAAAGGTTTTATGGATATTTAAATAATAGTATGTCCGGGTTCGAACTTCGAGACCGAGATTGCACATTAAATGAGAATTGATGTAAATAATTAATATAAATAAAATGTTATTATTATTAATTATTAGTCATGAAATAAAACATAACGATAGTTAAATATTTAACGAGGTTTGGTTAACGATTGGTTAAATATAAACTATAAGGACTAGAGATGAAATTACAAAGTCGGAAAGTTTCTAGAATCCCTTTGGGATTATGTTTGGCCGATCGGTTGGGTTTCAAACCCAATCACACACAAACTTGGTCACCAAGTTAAGTTACCTATAAATACAAACCCTTGTATTCATTCATAACTTAATCTTGGATCACCAATAACCTAATTTCTCTCCTCCTCTCTCCCTCTTTGTGTGGCCAGTCGAAACTCCCAAACCCCAAGGGTTTTCGATTTTGCTTAACCCAAAGATACAAGTGTTGGGTTTTATTTGTGATTCAAGGAACTAGCTTTTCCACATCAAATCGCTATTAGTGCGTGTGTAATAGAGCGAAGGACAAACACGCTGAGCTTGTATTCTTGGTGGTCGATTCTTTTGTTTTGGTCGAATTACATAAACCCTATAATTAGGGTTTTGGGTTTTTGGTTCTTGTTTAATCATCGTTTGATTCTTGAATTGCTAAAAGATGCGCTTTTTCTTGTTGGTTAATTATTTACATATATTATTCCTATTTGCTTCCGCTGCATGCTTTGATGATGTTATTTGATTTATATAATTGTTATGAGTATTAAATCCCAACAGTGGTATCGAGCAGGTTAATATGATGTAATTAATTAGAAACACATAAAATGGATCTTTATGATTATATGCATGCTTTTATGGTTTCTAGGGTTTTGAATGAAACCTAATGTTATTTAATAAGGGTCGATTACCCTAATTTTATTTTATTAGATTTTAATTTTGTAAAACTTGTAGAAACCCTAGGATTGCATGCTAATTTTATGTGGTTAATTAATGAATAATTGTTATGTGTCATGTAATATGCATATCTTGGGTGATAATTGTTATGCGGAATCCATGGTGGAACATGCATGTTTTGCCATGGAGTATTATTCTTGTTTATTGATTAATTGTTATTACACACATGTTCTATTTATTTAATAATTATTGAATTGGGTAAGACCTCAATTATAACTAATAAAAATTCGTTACGTGCTAATGGTATATTATTAACTTTGGCTTACGCGTCGACTTGTCGATGTATGTGGCTCATCTACCTTGTAGGTGAAAGCCCTAGTTAGTATATGCATTATTTACTTCAAGAATGTTTATTAGAGTTTATTGAAATAATTATGCATGTGGCTAATTGTTTTTACATATGTTAAAATTGTTTAGTTATATGTTTATATTATTTGAGTGTGTTTAATTTTTATTAAAGTGCCTTTTTGTTTATAAATTGTTTGACATGTTAGTAAGCAAAAAGGGTTTTTGGAATAGAAAATTAAATGGACTAAATAATGGCGGCCGATTTGTTATCTTAGAATTATTCTTGAACTTTTAATCGATTGATGCGATCTCTTAAATGGTTAGACGGCTCACCCACTAGAACAAACTATAAGAGGTTAATTAAGAAGTGCGCGGTCGCGGGAATGGATGTCTAAGGTTATGCTTCACGCTTACCGGTCCCTGCCTTGTGAGTTCGATTGGAGCTACCTAGTATAACCATTCAATGTACGAAGCATCTTAGTGCAAAGTTGTAAGTTTCTCAACGAATCGATTAAAACTTTGTAGAATTAAATCTTAGCAATTAAAATCTCATGTAAGTTTTTGAAAATATTATGTTATAAAGTTGTATGCATGCTTCTTTATACATAAGTTTTGATTACACGTCAAAATTGTACCCTTTAAATTTAAGTTTATGCCATCTAATGATATGAAACACTTGAAGTTGTAATTTAGTTATGTGAGACCTTGATCTAGATTACAATAACGAGGTGAATTATTTGGTTGTGTGAGACCTGAGCTTTATGATTTACAGTTTCTAAGTTAGACAACTTAATTAAGTTAGTTAGTGAGACTTATGACTTAAGGCATAAGATGGGATGAAACATGCTTACGTTTTGCATTAATTGTTTTGGCAAAATTGTAAATCCCATAACTTTTGGAATTGAAAACTTGTTTGTCAATTATCGTTCTTCAACGATTACCTATTCTATACTTTCACCACTAGCAGGATCAACGATGTGGTGAAACTATGATAATGAGGATCCAAAATTCAAGGAAAATTCTATGGTTAATATGAATATTGACCAAAGGGTATTTATTTTCTTGAATGTTTATTTATCGAAAGTACTAACTTTTGAACTTTTATTTACGTAGAAATGGCTCAGTGAATCTATTGCACTAGCCTCTCGTTCAAATCTATGTTTGATCGAGAGAAATTTGATCGTAGCCTTGAATTTCAATGATTGGTATGACAGGGTCTTGAGGGTTGCCAAAAGACTCAATTATTTGACTACGCCTTGTCCTCGAACTGCAGGTGATGCTCTTTGAAGCAAGCACATGGTCTGAGTATGACAAGTATAATGAGTCGCCTGCATTATGCTCGGGGAGTATGAATCCAAACTTGCAAAAGCAGTTGAAAAATTACTTCCAATCTCATGCTTGAAGAATTGCAAAGTTGTTTGAAAAGCATGTGGTAGAGGTATGATTTGATAGATGCTCTTCATAGTTGCAAGCAAGGAGAAGGGAAACATGGCGCCCGGTACTTGGAAATGATGAGTTACATGGACCGGTGGGCGTCTTATATGTTTACAATGACATACAAATTGGCCTTATAAGATCCTAACCTAACAAGGAGTTTGATGGTTTCGTCGCAAATTATAATATGCATTGTACGAAGGAAAACGGTCGGTGAGGATGCAATGCTCATTGATTCTGAAAAGGTTTGCCTAAGAAGGCCACTGCGGTTTTGACCATCCGAGGGGTAGGATTTCTAAGCTAATAAGCCGCTAACAAGAAAAAGGAAAGGTAAGGTAAAGTTGATAAGGAAAACAAGTTATGACTTATCAAGAAGAACCGTACCCTCCCAATCGCGTGAATCCGGAAGAAGGATATGGCTTGTCATCACCGCACCGGTTGAACCTTGGAAGAGGAATTGTCCACTATACCTTGATGAGTTCAAGATAAGAGGTATAAAAATCGCAATCGCGATGCCAGTACTCTTTTGATGATAGAATTATTTGCTTTTCCTCATAAAAATAAATTCACGGGTATATGATCGGATGTGGTATTCACATTTGTAATACACTACGAGGGACTTAGAGGAGCAATGAAGCTTGCCTATGAATGACAATACAGCGTGGGTAATGGAGCACATCAGATCGTTGAAGCTATAGCACGTTTGATTTAGTTTTACCTTGGTTTTAGTATCATTAAACTTGATTGTCATTACGCACCTTCCATTGTTGGGGTGTCGTTTCGTTTCCTTGTTAAAGATATTGGTTTCGCTCATGTGCATTTACGATTATGGAATTTGGTTTCTTTAAATGGTGTTTTTTACTTTAATGTTATTCCAATAAATGGTGTGTTTGAAATTGATTTGCATGATAATGTGATTGATAAAATTCTGTCTTTAGCATCAATAATAAAAGAATCAAAGGTGATTTGGATTCTTCATTTCTTTGGAATTGTAGACTTGCTCATATAGGCAAGAGCATGCAACATTTACAACATGATGGGCTTTTGCAAGACATCAATGATGAATCATTTGATAAATTCGAATCTTGCATATCGGGAGATGACCAAGAAACCTTTACAAATAGTTTAGAAAGGGCTTCGATCTTCTTGGTAGTGATATCATGGCGATGATGTGGACCACTAAGACATGTGTCAAGAAAGGGTGCTAGCTACTTCTTAACTTCTTGATGATTTGGTCGTTATGGTTATGTTTATTTACTTAAACATAAACATGAAGTCTTTGAAACATTTAAGGTTTTTAAGAGTGAAGTAGAACCGCAACTAGGAAAGAAGATTAAAGCTCTTCGATCCGATAGAGGTGGTGAATATTTAAGCCAAGAGTTTAAAGATTATCAAGCTGAGTGTGGTATCGTCCGACCTTTCACATCTCCATATACTCCACAACAAAATGGTGTATCCGAGATAAGGAATCGTGACATTGCTAGACATGGTGCGATCGATGTTTAATCTTACAACTCTTCCATTATCCTTTTGGGATTATGCTTTGGAAAGCTACTGTTACGCATTGTATGGTTCCAACTAAGAAGGTTGATAAGACTCCTTATGAAGTGTGGTACGGGAAAGCTCCCAACTTGTCTTACTTAAAGGTCTGGGGTTGTGAAGCGTTTGTTAAAGCGTGACTCTGTGATAAGCACAACCTAGATCATTAGTGTATCTTTGTAGGATACCCAAAGGAAACTATGGGTTACTACTTTTACTCCACACGAAAACAAAGTAATTGTTGCTAGGTATGGAGAATTCCTTGAAAGGGATCTCATATCTCATGAATTAAATGGGAGAGTTTATGATCCGGGAGATGATACGAAGATACAACACCTTCAGAAAATACTAGCCAACCTCAAGTAGAACACGAAAGTCCAGGCGTTCCACTTGAAGTTGAAGTGGTTCCCATTCGTGATCATGAGACTTCTGGCGCGTGCACTGGCGTCATGTCTCAGCGTTAGAAGCGGGGAAAATATGTTAGGGATCTTGGTGAACGCTAACTATAAAGTTGCCATGATGAGTCACGAAAAGGAAAAATGGTGAGTTGCAATAGAATGGAAATGCAATCCATGAATAGCGAAGTGCGGATAGAGGTTGACTTACCTCCAAATGCTAAGGTTGTTGGAAGTAAGTGGCTCTTTAAGATAAAGCGACATGGATGGCAATCACACCTATAAAGCTCGTCTCTTGTAGCCCAAGGGTATACGAACCTATGGGGTAGACTACGAGGAGACATTTTCTCCATGTGAGACATTAGAGCTATTAAGGATTCTTATAGCCATAAATTGCGTACTATGACTATGAGATATGGTAAATGGATGTCAAGCGCCTTACTAGCGGTGCGCCTAGATGAGGACATCTATATGGCCTTTGACTGAAGGGTTTGTGAATCCAATAGAAAGCGTGTATGCAAACTTCAAAGATCCATTTATGGGTTGAAGCAAGCATCAAGGCAATGGAACAAGAAGTTTGATGAAGAAATCAAGAAATTTGGTTTCACTCAAAATCTTGATGAGCAATGTGTATCCAAAGCTAGTGGGAGTAATGTTATTTTCCTTGTCTTATATGGCGATGACATATTGATCATGGGAAAAGACATTCCAAGTTTGCAAGATGTAAAGTCTTATCTTGGAAGGTGCTTTTCTATGAAAGGACTTGGGGAAGCGACATTTATTACGGGAATCAAGATCTACCGAGATAGATCAGTGGTTAATGGACTAAGCCAAAGTGCTTACATTGATAAAATATTGAAGAGATTGATATGCAAAATTCCAAGAAGGGATTTTTAGATGCAAGTTGAACATGGCTTAAGTAATAAACTATGGCGTCAACACTGAAAGGTGGCATACATGAATAAAGTTCCTTATGCTGGGATCTATATCATGTATCGCGTGAGATGTACAAGCGATGTGTGGCGTTTGCACAAAATATCACGGTCGGTATCAATGAACCAGTGTGAAACAGCAAGCTGATAAGAACATTCTTAAGTATCTAGAACTACTTAAAGAAATGTTTCGCGTATGGAGGAAATCGGATGCACTTGATGATATAGGTTTTTCGCGATCGTCTTTCCAAAGCGATGATAAGATAATCTGAAGTGGCGGATTATGTCTTTGTCATTAATGGAGGCGATTATTTGGAAAAGAAGCAAAAAGCGGTTCATGTATCTATTACGAATTTGGTATATTTGCCTCGGCTGCGATGGAAGGCTGTTTGGATTAGGAAATTCATTTCGGGACCGGAGTAATGCCACCAATCAATTACCTTTAAATGTGTATTGTGGACAACTCTGCCGCAATAACATTTGCCAATGAGCTGGAGTCATGAAGCGAGACATTTTCCTTCGATATCACTATGTTCGAGAACAAATTCGACATAGGTGAAATCAATCTACTCAAAGTTCATCTGATGATAATCTAGGCGATCCCTTCTGAAGCCTTTGCCAAAAGAAAAACTTACCGACCATGTGATGGGATAGGACTTCGTTTAGCTAGTAGTTTCATGCAGATCTGTGATTAGTATTTGGATAATGGATGTTATGAACAAATATTACTTTAATGAAATAAAATAGTTTTTAATGTTTATTTTTCATTTCTTAATATTATATCCTATATTTGCATGTTTAATCCGTGAATAACTTATGTTATTCTAAATAGTCCGTTGTCGATCAATGATGTAGGAATGTCATTGAATTAAGACAAATCTGAGTTTTGGTAGAATATACTTTTAAAGTATATTGATCGTGGACATACCAAATTCATGATATTCAATGAATTGAATATAGGATTTCATCAAACTACATGATGATACTTTGGATCTTTGTCATTAAGTATATCATGAAGTGTTTATCCTCTGAACTTGAGATGCGGATAATGATATGAATGTAGTGCATTTGTGTAAGATAGTCCACTTATTATCCATGGCGGTAGTTATAAAGGCTATTTTAGGAAGTGTTGAAAGTTCATGAGTTATGTTTGTCGAAGATCCTTCAAAGAATTTGTTCCTTTGAATTTGTTTTAAGCATAATACTATGTTGGGCCTCTGGTGGGGTTGACAAGATGTTTGTATGGCCATACAAGAATCTACTCACGGAATACGTTCGAGGAAGATTTGGTAATCTTGTTGATAAATTATAGCGAACAGAATGTTAACTTATGAAATGACTTGATCCGTATTCATAGTTAATGTAGTATTAGTAACAAAAGGATAAGTAAAAATGATGAATCATTAAATGGTTTCTGAGGAGACCATACCGATTGATGGGGCGTTGGCGTGTGAAAGCTAGACTAGCAATGTCATTTACTATATT